>CM060969.1:36307829-37507829 GCA_030765045.1 Tenodera sinensis | reverse complement strand
AACATTTTTGAAGACGCTGTAATCCGTAGGTTAAACGGCCCTTTATACACACTCTCTCAGTTTCGAGAAGGTTCCAAGTTCAACGCTTCCGGTTTTTAAAGGAATTTACTAAAACATGGTCATATAAGGTAAGCAACGCGATTGATATGAGGTAATGCCCGATTGGTATGCAACACACGTAACATACAGGTAACGCGGGTAGGTTCTTAACTGATCAATTCTACTAGGCAAACTACCGTAGTCTACACTTAGTGTTAGTCTACAGTAGCCTACGGTAGTTTTACAACTCTACTTGTATATAATAAAATACAGATATTTCCTCTGATGGTTGACTCTCATGATGGACGAATCGGTGTCCTTGACACTGACTGGATGTACGAACAGCTCCAAAGAAAACCTTCAGCGGATTTTGTATCGGTTCCTGGAGTCTTTTGAGGCGTGTTCATCACCTTTCTATCAAGAGCGTGGTGGCTGGATGACACAACGTACGGGGGAGGGGAAGTTGTTGTCTTTGCTTTTTCTGAAAGGATCCAGTGATACATATTTAGAAACACACACAACTTGTAATATATGTATGCTGGCGAGGAACACTTGTTATATTTATAGGTGCTTAAAACCAAACCAAATGGAAACAGCAATATTAAGTAGAACTAGAGGAATATAATGTATTATATATGTTTACATATAGGGATTTATGATTATGATGTGTAAAAATAAAGATCTCTGTGATTACTCTTTTCTTATAATCGGCTAATCTTGTTTAGATACTAGAGACAAATATATTTATGTATATGGTTTACATGAATATGACGATACATATGGCCATAAAATTGTTATATGTATTCCCGTTGTATTCCTATGATCAGCAATAGGTTAGTAAAGAAAAATTAACCAATTATCGTTTGAGTTAGAAGGTAAACATACTACTTTATTTATTTGTTTACCTATTTATTTTTGCTTCTATGCAGCAACAAACCGTGATATTACTGTGAGAATATTGTTCTGTTTACTTTTTTCTCACAAAGTTCTGCCTTGCTATGTATTTAAGCTTTAATTTGCACCCTCTTAAAATCTTTTCACATGTACACGTCACACATTTCGCTAACGCTCATCTAGTTTTCCCCTTAGATTTTAATGCCTTCAGTGGCATGTCCCGCTCTAGCTGATAAGGTATGCCTACCAATCACGAAAAGAGGTTGGTATCACAAACTCAATGCACTCACTCCCTCTTTCTCTTTTGGCCAATACGGCCGAAAGCGTAGAAATATAAATATATAAATATATTTATATTTCTACGCCAGTTTTTATGCTTTGTTGTGGTTATCGGTTAAGGGTATTTAGCGAAAGGAGTGGCACATCCTTGCACCGTGGCCTAAAACAACCAGTGAGATTGTAAAGGCTTTCTACAGTGATGTGACGTAGAAGGAGGTGCAGTGAGATTATCTTAGGCGTTCTGTGTACCAAGTGAGATTATAAATCAAATGCGTTAGCTGAGATGATGTAGGTATTTGGCGTGCTCCCTAAAGATGCCTGTGTTCTCAGTAACGAAGTACAAGTATTTCCCCTGATAACTGCCGTTCATTACTACAGAATGGGTATGACCTCATGAGACTGAATGGACGTGGACCTGAATTAATACTGTGCCATCCATGTTCGTTAACTAGGATGATCTCGTATTTGGCAAGGTCCCTCAAGAAGCCTGTGTCCTCAGTAATAAAATACCATATTTCCTGCATTATGAGAGATTGGGTATGCCCTCGTGAGACTGACTGGGTGTGCCACGTGAGAATAGGTCAAGTTCGTTAGCTGAGATGATCTCGGTATTTGGCTAAGTGCCTCGAGAAGCCAGTGTTTACTGCAGGGAGGTTGCATCAGTCTCCAGCAAACTGTTAATTGTCACGCACTTGGCAGACTGCACTATTTGGCACCAATTCACGCCTTCCGTTGCTTTTTACGTTATTGGAAAAGTCATCCTGGCTGCAGGATGGAGTATACGGGTGCGACCTTCTTATTCCCCGAATTGCAAGGATTCTATAAGACTTACGTTTCGATTGCACAACGTAGTACAATTAAATATGTGCAGTCTAGGACGGACAAGAAGCTTACTCAACTCACTGTGGTAAGCGTATTTCTGATACTCTACCTTGCACTTTTCATTCTTCTCTAAATGGTGTCGGCATTATTTGTAATATGTTTTACTTTCTCTACACCCACCAATGAAAATAACAGTTCTATTCCACCCAAAAAATGGAGATTTCTTTGCAACACGTTTTGGGGTACCGTAAACACCTATCCCCTAAAGGTTTTTTTGAAGAAAAAAGTCCGTCTCTGTGCGTGCTTGCGTGACTACGTGAGTGTGACAGCATTACTCAAAAACGAATTAGGTGTTTTAGAGAAATCACTATTTTTTGTGTAGTCATCGAGAATGAAGAGGACTTCTGAGGACAAAATTTAAATATAAATTTTGTCATGAAAATATCTTAAACATGTAGTATTTTAATGAAAATCATTAGAGCCATTTTTGATGAAATCAATCTTTTCGAAAAATCTTCCATGAAAAGGGTAGTCTGGGGTAAAGGAATTTCTTGAAAATCCTAGTGTCATATCGTTGAGAGATATGGAACTTAAATACCAAGTTTGGTGTTTGACCTACTTTTCGTTATTATTTTTTTATATCTTAGCCGTGCAAAGAGAACGTAATCTCAAAGCATTGAAAGGTTTTACTCTCGCTCAAAGTCTACTGCATTCTCATATTTCCGTTGTACCTACAAGGAAATAAGAAATAAGATAAATTTCTGCAAATGTTTATGTCAACTAATACGAAGAAGATAGAGGAATAAGAGTTTTTAAGAATGGTTAGTAGAAAAGTAGAGAAAGTCATGTGAGTGCAACACATCAGATATTTTCAATACAATATTGCATTACGCGTACTGCAAAGCTTTGTGGGCCTAAGGACAAAGTTAACTGCTTATTTCAAGCAATAGTTGCAACCTTTTCCATAACAGGCATTAAGAATTTGGAGATAAATCTAAAGACAAAACATGGCAGGTTATTTTCCCTCCCTCCTTACCTTTGCTTGTCCTCATTACAATTCCACGTCTCTTGCCCAGTATTGCAACTGGCATTGGTCATTAGTTATGCCTCACCCCTTGCTAGACCACGTAAGATAAGATACCAAGGGATGGTTCCATTCAGTGCATATTGCTAAATTCGTTTTGTGTACCACACACGATCGCGTTCTACTCCCTAAAATTCATGTTCAGTAAAGTGGAAGTGTTTGAGAGGAATGCTTTGTTGGATTAACAAGAAGGGAAGCATGTTTACTGCTGCACGTCTCGTAAGTGTGATAGGTTCTTGAAATAGTTAAAACCGCGTGTTACTTTACGCAAGACCGAGTGATATGGAAATGTCGCATGTAGATGAGCACGAAGCCTGCAGTGTTGTACATTACATTTGAGTCTCTGGGGAATATTGCGAACTGGGGTGACATTCTGTTGATATTGTTGCATGCAAATGCGAGAGAGTCTGGTTAATGCTGGGTACGTGACTGGCGTTTGGTAATAGCGTCACAGTGCTGTAAAAGAAATTGACATCTCGATTATTGCATTCTTCCTAACATTCGCTGTTATTTATTACTTCTCCAACTTTATTCTGTTGACGAGTTTCCTTTGCGTAAAAATAACTCAACCCTTATTAAAGTTAAAGTCGATTCATTTATTACTTTCTCTACTGGTAAGTAGGGGAAGTATTGTATTCCACCCAAAAATTCGATGTCGAGATTTCACCGGAAATATATGTTTTGAGACCCCCTGAATCCAAAAAAAGCATTTTTATAAAAAGGTTCGTGTGTGTGGCTGTGTGTGTGTCAGTCTGTCAGGCTGTGGACAGCATAGCTCAAAAACGAAAAGTCGGTTAAAAACCAAAGTTGGTATTTAAGTTTAATGTCTTTCAAGGATGGGACACGAAGATTTTGAAGAAAATAGCCCCACCCTAAACTACCCTTTACATGGAAAATTTTTCGAAAATTTTGATTTGCTTGAAAATGGCTCTAACGATTTTGATTAAAATGTCATATGTTTGAGATATTTTTATGACAAATGAAATGTATATCTTGAATTTTCTCGCTATAGCACCTGTAGTCATATTTACTCTGGACGACTTTTGCATAACTGGTAAACCGTTAGAGATAGACCAAATTATACTATACAAAAAATGTAGATCTTGCTAAAATACACAATTTATATCTCAATAAATTTTCTTGTAGGATGAACCATTTCGGAGATATTTCTTGTTATGTGTGTGAGTTTCGGAAAACTTAGAACTTTCGTGAAATGGATCATCGTTGTTCTTTTTATATATATATATGTTAAGTGTGCAAAGACAACAGAATCTCAAAGCTTTAAAACATTTGACTATCGCACAAAGCCTACTGTATTCTAACATTCCCCTTGCACCTGCAAGGAAATAAGCAATAAGCTGTACAAATGTTGATCTCAACTAACACGAAGAAGATATAGGAATAAGAGTTTGTAAGAATGGTTAGTACAAAAGTAGAGAAAGTCATGTGAGTGCAACACATCAGATTTTTTTTTTTAGTCAGCATGGCCAAAAGGTAGAACATTTAACATACTGCACACGAACTGGAAGTGTTAGATTATCACTAGTGCGATACAATTTTTGCTGCTCCATTGTAAACAACTTTGGTTTCAAGTCCAATCACATGGCAATTACGCTTTGTGTTTACACATGTTTAATAACTCGACCTGGTTTAATTCGAATTTGCGTTTCATTATTCTTCTAATATGATTAATTTTTCTGCATGTTCACAATAGAAATCGTTATAGTTTAATTTATAGCAATTCGTTGTAAAGTTAACTCCTACATTATATTGGCGGCCCTGTGATTCTTTGATCTAAAACGTTATTCTTTTACTTATAGCTGACACAAAAATTAATGGCGGGTGTTTGGAGCTGGTCAACATAAGGTCAAATCTGAGTAGAGTCAGATTTGTTTGTTTACTTTTATTATATTTATTTTATCCATTAGAAAAAAATATATTTTTGTTTGTTAACAACCCTATCAATTGCAAAGATCATATCAGCGCCGCCGGTATGCCAGAATTTCGTACTGCAGAAGTTATTTTATGCTAGTAAATCTACTGACATGGAGCTGTCAGCAGTCAGCTTTTAAGCACACTTAACATTGGTCTAGGGCGGGGATCATTTGGATCTTTTTGCAAAATCTGCTAATTTTATTATTTCGTTAATCTTTCAATGGACTATATTAAAACGTAGATCATTAATATCGTTTACTTGATCTGTTAAATTGTTATTATGCGGAGTTTACATTATACGAGTATTCTGCAGGAAGCTTGTTCCTATAAACTCCATTGCTTTTGTTTTTGTTTCTGAAATATTCGCGTTACAATTAGAAGCAACTTCATTCAGTGCTTGTAAATCGCCCGCTGATATACAAACGTTACTACTAGCACTTGTGCCTACAAACCGTTGTCCAAGATTTGTAAGTTAATTTGTAAGTTATTTTAAAATTATTGCGTATTGTTATTTGCCATGTTTGACAATCTCGTTGAGATATCGTATCAGTTGTTTGAATCGCAAACTTTTAAGCGTGTGCGTTAGACAGCTTATAGGAAAGTTCTGAACTTTCAACAAGAGTGTTTCGTGAACGGGTAACACTATGAAAACATTCATACAATCCCTGTAGCTTAATGAGTTGAACATTTTTCTTGCAGCAAGTGTTTGTGTATGTGTTAAGATGTCCTTGTTATACTAAATCCAGTCTCATAAGATAACTTCACAAAAAAGTCAAGATGTGTCTTATTTTTTATGTCGCCATATTAAGCATGAATAATATTTTAATTACAATCAGTGGTTCCATTGTTGAGAAAATAAAGGGAAAGAAAAAGCTTCATGTAAGTGATAGTATGGGGTTGGAATTTTCTTCAAAGCCATCGTGACACATCCTTGAAATATATTGAACTTAAATACCGAGAACTTTTCGTTTTTATGTCATGCTATTCACACACATAAATAAATATGGACCTTTTCTAAAATGTCCCTTTTTAGGGTCCAGGTTCATTTATCTCAGGGGTTTCAGTATTTTCGCTGAAATCTTCATGTGACTTTGGATATTTCGTCTTGCCTACTGTTAAACAGGTCTGGAAAAATTAAAATAAAAATACATATTGCAAATTGCTTGGATAGAGGAGTCGTCTTTAATAATAGGGATGACCAAGGAATCAAAATAGATTTTGATAAGGAATTCGTTCACCTCCTAAAACTTAACAAAAGTACAAACAGAACAATATTCCAAAAAATTAAACCAGTAGTCAACCTAAGTATAATTAGACAAAGCCCTCTCCTGGCGAAAAAAAAAATAAATAATAATAATAATAAATAAATATATGTATAATCTACATACCGGCTATAAATACGTTTGTTATGGATGCAAATGCACCACAAGAGTTTTCTCCCATGGATTTTTAGAGTGAAACTGACATACTGTGTACGAATGGCTTGTTTTTGTTTCTACTCTATATCATGCATACATCCAAATGTATATTGCTAATTTGAGGCCTTTTTATGTGAATAACATGATATAGTATAGAATTAGTATGCAGGATTTTGATGCATTTTCATGCATAGAGAATGTCATGCAAGGTGACAAGGTTTTCAACTAAAGAAACCCATAAAAAACCTGTCAGAAAGGCATGCAGCAAAATGCTTTAAGACGTATTACATATACTAATCGATGAAGATATGTAAGTACAAGGACCTGGATTCTGACGACATAAAACGCATTCCTACGTAATAATTAGTCTGGAAAGTGTTTGTGGTTAGAGAGGTGACCGTTGTTAGGGGATCAGGTGTAAATTCAGTTATGAATAGGTATCCCAACTAAGGATAAGGGAGGCCATTTTTTTTTTTTTTTTTTTTTTTTTTTAAATCATCTTTTCCTTCCCGTTAAATGCATCAGGTCGGATTGTATTGTCCTTTTTTATGGAGTGTGGAGTCGTGATAAGCTATGCAGTATAGTTCAAAAACGCAGAAGTTGTGAACACTTGCTTCAGAAACAATGTTCTTGATTTGTTTTTAAATTCCTCAAATCAGAATGTACAATAAATGTATATTTTTAATTCATTTGTAAATTATCTCATTATTTTTATATCTACTTCTGCTTATACTGATATAGCATTTTTACCCTTGTATAATTTTATAAGTTTCTGAGCACTACGTTTAACAAATTAAGTAAATCTCAGTTTTTTGTGTAAATATTATGTCTTTATAAATATACCTATATTACATATGTTGCCTATATTATATATGTCTATATAAATAATATGTAGTAGTTTCATACACAGTTTCAAACACTTTTAGGTTTTCAAACTGGTCAGAAATAAAGTTGTGTTAGTATGAATTTCACCATTTAATCTTCCAACTTCCTTAATCTCCTTTCAAGTGATTTAGAAGCCATCAATACATTCATTGAAGCTTAACAGACTTGTTTGACACTTCGGGAGGTCAGACGTGGCGTATTTCGGTTCAGAATGGTCACTCACGTATATCTCCACTTGGCGGTCGACACACAAAACTTAAGAGCAGTATTTCAAGGGGTGGAGTTGACCTAGAATATGACATCAATATGCAAGGGGCGTCGTTCAGCCCGTAGTCGGCCGTAAAGTAAGAAAAAGATGCTATTCCATGAAGGATCTAGCGGTCATCTTTAGATGAAGTGCTCTCGAGGTTGGAGAGAAAACTTGCTGGCTGCCCAGGTGAAACGTTTAAATTTCGGATTGAAGTAAAGAGCCCTTGAAGCAAGAACTTCAGTTGCGGTGGTGATGTTTCGTGGAAATGCGCACGTTTTCCTCTGCTCTCGCATTTCTTTGCTACAGACGTTTTTCAATAATTCAGTGCTGCAGCGCATTTGCTTGACCTCAAAAGGTCAGTTATAGGGCATTCCCTCGTAATAGTTCCTGATATTTTGAAATGCATTTGTTCATACAGTAAGTTCCTAGCAGGAGTGTAATTTGTGGGACCCAGATTTCTATGCATAATCCCCCTTCCTTTTTATATTTTAAACATATCGGAAATGATACATTTTGTAAACCACGCCTTCACAGGCAACTTTACGATGCTGTTTTTTAATATGACAAAAACGACCAAATCCGTCCAGCTACTTTTTTATCACTTAATTGTCTTCTAAACTTCTGCACAAATATACAGCTTTCTTCTCGTTAACAGTCTACAGTCTTTCGTGATATCACAGCTCACAACTGTTTACTTCTTGTAACCTTGACTCAGTCCTTTCAGCGATTTTCTTCACTTTCTCTGTCTCTCATACACTAACTCTGACGATACAATCACTCGACGCTCGTTAAATCTTCTTTACTTCGATACGACCTACCAGACACACAGCTGTCTCGTATTCGCTGACCCACTGACCGACTTATGTCTGTAACTGTAATGCCCCTGTGCTGTTTGCTCACCTTATAAGCGGGAATGACGCACCCAGATCTTTCTCGAAGACTGCAGAAAACCCCTTTTGGTTCTACTACTCAGTTGTTAGTCACGTATACACAAACAGTGGCGCAAGGCAACATAAACCTGGGCGTCTTTGTTTGCTCGCCGGCCTGCTGTGTGGTATGAAGTAGCTTAACCCGACAGTCCTTCGTTTTGCGCTGCGCCCGGCATCACAATATTTATAAATGCGTATTCCGAGGTAAATGCAGGGTTTAATTTCTTAATGCAAAAATGCATGTTTTGCTCTGAAATGTATGAAATTATAATTAGTAATTATAATTATTAGCACTTAGTAACCACATGTGCATGTAATAATATATAATTGCATATACGTATGTAATTATGTGTTTAAATAAATAAATATTGCGTTAACGACGCTGTCAATTGCCAAGATATCAGCACCGTTGGTGTGCTGGAATTCTTTACCTTGCGAGTAAATCTACTCAAATGTGGCTATCACTTTTAAGCACGCTTAAAACTGATTGGCCTGGACTGGTTTTGAACCTGCGACCTAGAGATCAGCAGGCTAGCGCCATTTGAGAATCGGTTTCTTCATTCTTCGTTCGATATGATCTATCAGGTTAAAGGACGTTAAACTTCAAGCAGCCAAATATATATAAAGAGGCGAAATTTCTCTCTCTCCTTCCTTCTCCCCCGTCCCTGTAAAAAAATGACCAAAATAGTATCGAATCGATAGTTTTGGGGCAGTGGTCCACTAATATTTAAGTCCAACTTTAATCGAATATAACTCTGTAGAACCTTACAGAATTCTAGAAAATTGTGGACGGAATAGAACTCTGTATCGGTAGAATCTTCTGGAAATGTCTGAAAATGAAAGTGTAGAAACGAATAGAATACGATATTAGTAAAACCTTCTAGGTTGTGTAAATTAATTGAACTTTATCTGCAAGAGTTTCGATGGCCATCCAGTAAGCTTAGTCAAGTTTTAAATAAGACTCTGATTACAAAGAATTATTTCAATAGAGCACCGGCCTGCTATGCAAGGTGTCCCGGATTCGATTTCCGGCTGGAAGTATTAAGGGAGTGTGTGTGTGTGTGTGTGTGTGTGTGCGTGCGCGCGCGCGTGCGTGCGTGCGTGTGTGTGTGTGTGTGTGTGTGCGCGCGCGCGTGCGTGCGTGTGTGTGTGTGTGTGTGTGTGAGAGAGAGAGAGAGAGAGAGAGAATTTAATGTACGAGTAATAAGTTAATCCAAAGTAATACCATTCCGAAGTTCAAAAGCACCGTTATGCGAGTGAACAGTATTGCTCTTGAATTCGAAGCCGCCGATTTGACTTTCATGAATGCAGAAAGGACATCTTTCCTTTACTGGCATACGTAAGAGTCTCATACACTTAACCCCACCCCCCAAACTCACACTCACCAAAAAAGAAACCATAAAACTCTCTTTGTAACAGCCATGAATGAAGTTTGCAAAGCCAGTAGTTTATTTCATTTTTGTTCATTTGGTTGTGCATATTATGTTGCATTTTTATTACATTTTGCTTGCATATTTTACTACATGTATATTAATTCCGCCTCTTGTAATCATTCAAGAATTACATCTACACCGCAGTATTTAACGCTGTACTCCCTTCTCTAGCTATGCTAACGGCAGTATTCCCAACTTTGGAGTATGTTTTGTCCCTAGAAAAAGTTTCTAAAGTTAATGGTACTCCATAACGAATTTCAGATAGGTTTACTTTCTATCGCGCCTACTTTCAGTATGTAATGCAAGTGTCGCTTTCCATCTAGAAGTTCATGTACATGGAGATTTCACTGGCAATATAAGTTTTGAGGTCTTTGAGAGGCGAAAATATAGAAATATTTAAGGTGCGTACCCTGGCACAACTCGAAAACAAAGAGCTGGATCAGTGCCAAGCTTGATATTTAAGTTCAGCATCTTCCAAGGATGGGAAACAAGATGAGAAAAATTCTTCTGCTTCAGAATACTCGTATTGTTTTTTACTTTCTCAAAAATGACTCGGAAGGTTTCCATTAAAATGATATGTCCGAGATATTTCCATGAGGAATTATTCATTATCTATGCAAATTGCATATGAAGTTCTCTTCATTCAGAATTCCAATTTGTTTAGTATTCTGTAACTGGTACACCGTATGAGATAGACGAACCTTAACGCACACGATAAGTAAATTTCTTTAAAATACAGTTTCTTTCAAATGACACTTTTTTGTGCCCTGGCCATTTCCGAAATATTCATTGTTATTGGTTTCATTTTTTCAACGCTTTTCTCATTTTTAAAATGTTGTTACATTGAGTTGTTTCTTGCGGTCATGGGAAAAAAATTAGAATAGAATTTCGAAGTCAGCATATGGCGACATTTGACTATTCCTTCAACTCCTGCATCTCATTTGTACCCATAACGAATTCGTAATGAAACCATTTCTGCAAATGTGTGTTTTGTTTTTCCTCGGTAAAGATAGAAGAAAAATAAGACTTTGCAAAAATAAGTTTGTAGAAGCTACATAAAAATAAAATATATCTACATAAAGACATGGAAATTAAAACATGATCTTGCTAAATGAGATTTCTATTTATGGGGCAATAAAGTGCACCTTAAGCAATAAAGTGCATCGGAATAGCCCGCATATGTTGGACGACCTGAAAGACAAAATAAGAAGAGAAATTGCTACAATTTCAGAAGAAGAATTGAGTGTTAATGCAATTTTTTTCAAAAGGTGTGGAGAACTATGGCGGCACAGGACATTATTTGAACATCTACCCTGACAAATGGCAAGAGAAATCTATGCAATTGATTTTAAGGGGAAATGAATGACTCCACCGGCAAACATTGTGCTTTCCGGTTTAAGGAAAATTTCGCTTGGCGGGCCATGCGTCCAAACGAAGGCTCTGTAGTTGATTGAAGAGCAAATTAAAGTTCTTCGTTGTCTCTTACCATAGAAACGTTGCTGCCTTGTTCTATCTTGTAAGCTCTTTAGGTTAGACATCTTGTGCACTTCGTCTGCAGATATTTCAACATTTTTGTTGAATTTTAATGCTTATAGAAGAACTCACAAACTTTGCACGTGTCCATTTACTATACAATTGAAATCAACAATATTTTGCAATGCCAGCTTGCGTCTTTCCAAAGTGGATGTGATCGGTTATCTGCGTGCGGTACGCTTGCCTGCCTATGTTTAGAAATAGGTTCCTGAATAAAAAAAAAATCATTTTTTTGAAAAAATATAGATAATTGTTTGAACAGCTTAATTTAAAAACGAAAAGGCAGATAAATACCAAACTTCGTATTTAGGTTCAGCTTCTTCCAGAATGCTTTGATCGGGAGTGAGTTCATGTGGAATCCATCAACAACAGTTTTCTCATGCCTGTTGATGTAAAATGTGCTTTGATTTGAATGATTTGATTTATTCTAGTGCCCATCTCGCCCAAATAAATTCATAAGATGTCCGTTGATCTTCTTCAAGCATTGTTCGAACATATATATTTTCAACAGTAGGCAATGTGTTCATCAGTAACAGCAGATCTTGGAGGTCCTTCACGAAATTCATCACTGCAGAGAAAGCGATCTCGTTTGATCTCACTATACCAGTTAAAAATATTGTTACCTTAGATAGGCTTTCTTCTCCAAATGTATTTCTGAGTCGATCTTCACATTGTTTAGGTGTTAATAACGATTTAAAATCTTTAAAAAATCATAGCTCGGAAACTTTCTCAGTAAAATTCATTTTTGAGTGAATGCAAAAGCTTTAAATGATAATTAACAATCTATTAGAGCAAATCGAACAAACTACACTGCAATCAACTCGTGAAACATTTGAAAGTAGCTGTCCAATGTAAACAAGTTTATTTTCCATTTCATCCTTTCTTTTCTTATCTATCTAAAAAGTTTGTGTCGCTCACATTTATCATATATGTAATTAATATACTGAAAAGCGCACGAATGTGAACTGTTACACTTAGTTCCTTTCTTTTGCGTATTCACTTGCTGATTTCGATCTTTTCGTGCACCATTCTATGTAGTATCGTTCACAACCTTTGCTGCACAGTTCATATATTTATGGATTGTTTCATGATGCATCTTGTTGGTACACATGAGGTGCTGGAATCTGTGCTTAGACAGTCTTGTCACTACGTGTTGCAGTTCGAAGTTCGCTCCCGTCCAGGGGAGCTTCTGTGCCGAAAAACTCTGGCCATATTTCTTCTCTCGTCTTCTCCATAATTTTTTCATTTGGCTTCCAAATGCTTTGGTGTGCTGTAGCATATATGTATCTGAGTCTGATGTATTCAGTTAAGAAAGGCTCTCTTGCTGGAAGGTATGCTAGTCTAGATCTTGTAGTTTTTGACAATCCGAGCCCTCTTTTAAAGTATGTTGCTTTCACCTTTTCTAATGTTTATAGATTTTCTTCTGTCAATTTGTCCCATATAGATTAGATTCCAAATTCTAATGTAGGCAGGATTTTTACTTTTTGCTGTTTCTGGACTGAGCAGACGGATGTTTTTTATGTCATATGCTAAAATTACTGTTTGTGCCGCTCGTTCTGATCCATGATTTGTGAAACTTCTGGCTGTGGTTTGTAATGTCACCCTTAGGTACTTCCATGGTACTATTTTGAGTTCTTGTCCTATGATGTTGATTTCTGCCGTTGCTTTTTTTTCTTCTTCTTCTTTTCTTTTCTTTTCTTTTTCTTTCTTTCTTTTTTTTTTTTTTTTTTTTTTTTTTCCCTCCGTTTCGGAAGATCATTTCTGTCTTTGATATATTTATAAGCAGTTTATCAGTGCACCATTTGTCTATTTCCTCTGTTGTCTCTTGTAGTTTCTCTGTGTCTGTTGAACCTACGTACGATATAAGCGAAATAGTGTAATTAGGTTTTTGGTGGTGAATTAGGTAACGATTCGCTGAAAAGCGCTCTCGTGTAATTATAGAATCATTGCAGCTCACTGGCGTTAACCACAGAGACTGGTCCTAGCTGCCCGTTGCTGGAATATTTTTGCTATTTTGAAACGAACAGAAATGATGCCGCTAAAACTCACAGTTTTTGTTTAGTAATGTATTGTCATTTAGTATAGCATTCAACTAATCCATTGGCCTTTTCTGTGTGTGTTATTTGATGGCAGGTTTTGTGTGGTGCACGTTTATATAAATTAGAGAGAGTGGGCGACTGATTTATCAGCTTGTTAGGAAAATGTTTGGGCGGGAGTTGCGTTACAAAGGCAAAATGGCAGTTAAATGTTTACCATTTATTCCGCTGCCGACCAAAGGGAAGTTCACACTAACGCGAGCTTTGTGTTAGCTATATGCATTGTGTAACAACTACATCAGGTAAAATCAGGTATAACCTGACATATCTGACATTGTTTTATTTTTCTCGTGATGGCAATCATACAAAAACAAATGCAAGCATTCGATGTATAAAATAAATTATACATGACATTCTTTGCCCTTATCGTTTATTTTTATCTCTGCTACTTTTACCTATTGTAAGCAAGGGAAGTTGTGCATTCCAGCCTAAAACTCAGTACCCATAGTTCACTAAAAACGCTAATTTTGAGGCTTCCTTAGGAAAAAAGATACGGTTTAATACAGTCTTGATATTGAAATTCAGCATCTTTTAAGGATGCCTGATGTGTCGCAACTAAAGAACTGCGCTAAGCTCTAGTACCCTTTGTTCTATACCGGGTAGACGGGAAGTCATTACATTAATTTAAACCAGTGGTATTTGGAACACATTTTGTATCTTACGTTTTTGTTTCTGACCATTTCCTACGGAGATATTTTAGTTTTATCGAAAACTAGCTGGCAACACTGCAGGTTTCACTTTCACTAGGTCAGTGCATAAACAAACATGCGTCACTACTACTTCTGGAGCCGCGCGGCTCGTCAGTGTAAACATAAAGATATACCATGCCGTGTCGTAATAAATAAGTACATCTGAATTCTCCAGTAACGCATACTGTATCCTAAACTCACAATCTAAGGATATTGTTTATCATTTCCTTCAACATCAAATTTAAATCGTTTCGTAGCTGATACTACTATAATGTAATAAACCAAACCATCTCTCTGGCTTATAAACACAAAGGCACATTTGTAGGCTCTTACAAAGTGTACCAAATAATATTTTTAAGGTGGCAGTAAAAGAATAAGCAATGAACAAAATGGTTCACCCGCTTCACAGGTATTGTTCAAAATGTCCACCATTTGAGCATCTGAAAGCCTCACACCTTTTTAACCAATTACGTCGCTCTCTAATAAAAACACCCTCATTGTTGCGTATTTCTTCCTCAGCCAGATAAATGCATTCTCTCAAAGATTCGAGGGTAGAAGTTACTGTTTTGTAGATCCTGCTTTTCACGTCTCCCCAGAAGAAGAAGAAGAAGAAGAAGAAGAAGAAGAAGAAGAAGAAGAAGAAGAAGAAGAAGAAGAAGAAGAAGAAGAAACCCAGAGGGTCCATACCGGGTGGAAGGGAAGCCATTACATTCATTTAAACCAGTGGTAGATCTCAGTATTTGGAGCACATTTTGTATCTTACGTTTTTGTCTCAGCCCATTTCCTACGGAGATTGTTTTGTCGAAAACAAGCTGCCGACACTACCGATTGTGTCAGTCACTTTCACTGGTTCAGTACGTAAACACGTGTCACTAGTGCTACCACGCGTCTCGTAGACGTCTCCTATGTTTACTGTACGAAAGTAGGCCAATAACAGCCGTTATCTGCCAAAACATTAGGTGAAAGGGAAAGTGGTCGGCCTGTTTATATCTGGAAACGAGGTCAATTCCCTGACCAACCTCAGGACAACGTTGTCGACATAGCTCGCGTCTGAAAAAGCCGTTCGGATTATTCCTTCACGTCTTTTAAGTGATTAATTATTTCGAAATCCTACATTACTACCGAATCTATGTCAGAAATAAGTTACTCTACGCATCTTACAAATAACAAACTGTTATCTTGGTACATTCTTGTGGAATTACGCATCCAATTTGGAACAAAAACCATTTATTTTTACGAAATCGGCTGATCAAAGAACAAAATGCCATTACACTTTTTTTGTTTGTAATGCTTCTATGAAGCACATATTAGAAGGAATGTATTGACTATTTGTTTATATGCAGCGGTGGCAGAACAACAAAAGCCGTTCATATTACTGCTGGGTTCCTCATCAGCCACCTGCTAATCACGTGTTATGTGCCTGTTACATATCGGCAATAGGGTCCTTGTGGGTACCGTTTCTATGGAAACGCCTTAGCTCTAATTGGTCATTCTTTTCGTTGCTATGACCACCGCTAAGACGCATTCATCCCCTCCCGCTAAATTATGCTTTTGCGCTACGTGATTAATTCTTCATTGGCGCCGAGTATAACATCTTAGTGATTGTTTTTCGTTACACAACCAAAAGGCTGGTCGGAAACGATTGAAATAGGGTGTTCAATACCTACTATGACTGACACAAAATTTAATGGCGAATGGCAGGAGAAGCTGGTCAACAGAAAATCCAATATGAGACTTGCCACGCCTTGCGGTGTTGTATAGTTAAACATGCTATGAAATCACGCTGTAAAACCGGTGATGTAACTGCCATTTCGCCCACAAAATGTATCTGGGCAACAGGAAAGAGAGTAATACTAGGCATCAACTATCAGCCGGCATTAAATTTTGTCTGCCATATCATTTTAAACGTTATGAAAGTTAAAATCGTGCATTATTGTGTGTTTCTATCAGGGGTTCCATAATGGTCCCTCAGAAACGGTTACTTAATAAATATGCTGCAGTACATCCATTTGTAATCCATTCTGTTCTAGTTCTCTCTCAGCCGGTAACATTTTAAAGCCTTCCGTAATATTGTATTTTTATTCATTTTTATTTTAGCTCCAATGGGCAACTATCATGATTTTCTCAAAGACCACACGTTTGCCTTATATCATTGCCTGTTGTATGTATAAGGCAATAGATTTATAAAAGAACAATCGCAATTTGCATTAATCGGTGTGCCAACATGAGTTACTACAAATAGCAATATAGGCAATTTATAGGTTTATGTTAAATAAACCTTTCGTGTTTGGCTCAACCAATAAAAACCAGTTGAAAAACGGAAACTTGAAAAATAAGGCAAGTTTTTTTAAAGTTCGTGGCTTTCTCTATACTTGTGGATAGTCAGTGAGGAAATTTGTCATAACCAGGAGTTCTTAAGGATAAGTTTCATTGAAAATTTGAAATTCTAAACTAATAATGCTAGCTTTTCTCAATTTATACCATAGGTATAGTGCAATGCAAACTTGTTACAGCTTAAATTTCATCAATTTTTCCACAATGCAGTGGTTTAAAAGTTATGATTCAAGTGGGTTTATTTTTTCTTACGTCACTAACGGAAGTCCCCCGCGGTAAAAATTTAATTTTAGTTTAATTTTTTGAACTTATAAACATGCTTTTTTGTCTAAAAAAGTATGATACCTGTGTTTTAAAGTTACAAATTATATGCTTAGACACAATAAAACTTAAGGCATTTTTTCATTAGTACATTACCAAAACTGTACCGCAAGGAACAGTTTACAGGAAGAAAATTTCTGAAAATATCAATAGGGAGTAATCAGCGATGAAAGATGTAAATCCATAGCTCACATTAAAAACATCCAGTTGAGCATTTAAAAATGGTGTCCGGAGGCAAATTATGCAATGTTATGGAATTAAAATAAGAAAAGTTGTGTTTCTCTCGATTCTCATGAAATTTCAGTCAACCCTTGTATCAACACTCGAGCCATTGCTACCACAAATAACGTAAACAACGCTTATGTTTAGTTTTGTCTTCTGTTTGTTTAGTTGCTAAATCGAAAATCCGCGGCGTTGCCTTATTTTACATGTATATGTTTGCTAAGGATAACTTTCCTAGTCCGTGGATGTCCAGTGTCTACGTATTCTGGTAATTATTCTTTATAAATCCTTTATAATATTTAAATGGTTTGTGAATTGAAATTAGGTGTTTATAGCCCCATGTCCATCAAAGAAACAGAGCTTTTCTCTCAAAATCTGTCTGCGCTCGCGTATATGAACATTTTATCTCTTATAATTAGGGCCCGAATTTTTCGAAAATGCGTATGCGCATATGCAAGCGCTTATTTTAAGGGTTGGTGCTTATTGAAGCATATATGCATATTTCAGCTTTTATTTACCTATGCACTATCGATTCCCTGATATTTCTGAACAAACTGAAAAAGCTAATGTTATGGTTTGGACATTCCTTGGAATCACAATAGCCTTCCTGTTTCAAGTCATCGAAGTCGTCCTGCGTGTGTTCGTGAAGTAAAAGTAGCATTTGAAAGTGAAACTCTATCTCAAAAGAGGTATCCATGTACATTACTTGTCGATGTGGGTGGCGTTTGGTTAGGCTCTGGTCTATTGATCCCAAGGTCGTGGGTTAAAACCCGGCCCATACCAATGGTTTTTAAGATGCTAAAAACGACAGCTACATGCCATTAGATTTAATGGCATGTAAAAGAACCCTGGTACACCAGCGGCTCTGGTATGATTCTGACAGAGTCGTTAACAAACAAAATATTTATGTACTTATTTGTCACGTTCAAAGGCTATTAACCGTCTAGAGACTCGCGGTGCGTCCCTGCGGGAGTCTCTTCAGTTGATTGACCCAATTTCTTCTTGAAATTGAGAAACTGGGGCAAAAAGCTAAAATTAAACTCAATGCGATACAGGACTCAAACCTAGGACTGAAGAAAATTAAATCAGTTAAGTATGTAAGTGGAATCAGACAATCTTTGCCAGACGAATGTTCTGAGAAGTCATTATCAGTGTAAAAGTACTGCCCATTATGTTCGTTTATGTGAAACGATCATTTTCAACGTACAAAAGCTAATTCTGTCTGATAATAGAAAAAATTTAGCCCTTAAAAATATTGAAAACCCATTGATGGCTGCAGCGTTTTCACTGTCCGCCATTACCTCTGGTCGATCTGATGGCTCGACGTCCTTCGTCTCGTCGATTCAGCTGTGGAGGCGCCAACTTCTCAGGGTCTTAGCCTCGACGAGAAATGTTGGTCTTCGGGAAAGGAGCGATGTGTTCGACAGTGATGGGAGAGAATGGACTTCACACGGGGTTCCTCGGAAGAAAAACACAAATACACTTTCCCTATTGGCACTTCGGATTACAGGAAACTCTGCAAGTCCTATATCCAACCTCTTTAGTGTAATATGCTCACCTACTATACCGAATGAATCCCAATTCCTTTATAAGCAATTTACAATCACTGGACGTGTGGTACTTGACAAGACACTTCCTAATAATGTGGCGTCTGTTCCGCGACTCCGCGATACATCATCGTACATCTAATAGCAACAAACTGTCGAGTTTCTCACAAACGCTTGTCTCTCGAATTTTTCACCATAAACAACATTTTTCTTCTGATTAGCTATTCTATTGGGCTTTCTTATATAATTTTCAAGGCAATTACTACAAAAACATGGATAATTAATAAACTATTTGCTTAATTATGACGGGTTAAGGTTCAATTTCTGGACACCCATTGTTAGGCGGAAATACTGCCACATGACATACTGTGATTCATCTTTTTGCAAGGAATGAAACATGTACATCAGTGAGTTAAAATAAAATAATTCCTATGATAAATAATATTCTTTAATTTTAACCTATATTTTCGACATCTTTAATGCACTCTTGCATGCATACGTTAGGTGTTTTTAATGCATGTTAATCCAGACACTACTTTATTAGTACAGATACGGCAAACATTGATTTCCTGCAAATATGAAATGTTCCAAAGTATTAACATTATATGCGTCTCCAATCTGTAAGGAAGATGCTGAAAATCTCACAGCCCTTGTTGACAGATTCATAAAGGGTGCGAAGAAGTCACCAAACACATGTACAGACTCGGCGGTACACATGATTCATTGTAAAGTAACAATAATTAAAAGGAAAGATATTCGAGCTGTTAACACAGCTTGGCGACTGTGGAAAGGTTGTGTTTTATGGTGCGGTCTGGGACAGTTGCCATTGTCAGAAATGAGGATAAAGGGAAGCCAGACATTTTCGCGCAGTTGCATCCTTGGCAAGTGTTTACATTTGCAGGTATATATTTTGTCTACAGAAATAAACTGAAATATTTTTAAATTGCCCAGCTGGGCTAGGGAAATGCCACAGCGGGAACAAATGACGACAGGCAAACATTAATGAGAATTCATGCGTTTGGCCGTTTTGACCATCAAATGGGAATTAATTGCTTTTTATGAAACATCGTCAGTAAAGTCATTAACTCTTAACACTGGAGCGGGACAGTGTTTCTGTCTCAGTAGGCTGGGACTTAATTTCGAAACCCATTTATCTGTATAATGACGCGACAGTGCTGTTTGAAATTAGTATTAATCTTAGGTTTAAAGCGTAGAATCCTGCCCTATGTATTTTAAGGGTACTCGGTAATAATTTCATACAATTTAGCTGAAATATTTATCACAGATTTGTTTAACGTAATTATAGCATAAATTAATTTTTGTGGTTCTATATATCTAAACTAATAACACTTTATTAAAAAAAATAATGAAAATTGAGTATATGAAGCATGATGTTTTTATTATTTATTTATCATTCTCAATTTTTAGCTTTCATATTCGTTATGTCTTTTAAGCTATTTTGTTACTTTTGAATTAGTATTCTTTGTCTTTTTGGCAGCTGTAACTGTGACAAGAAGATGTTAAAATAAAAATACTGTGACATTTCTCAAGTGTTGAAAATTTGGGAAGTTGAACCTTTTCAATGTTGCATTTTATTCCTAGGATATACAAACGTCTTTACAATCAAAGTTTAAATTCTCTGAAACATACCTTTCTGTGGAAAAAAATAACGCATGTACACCTTTAATGTAAAAATAAATTATAAAACCATTAATCGAAAACCATATCGCTATTAATAAATTGCTCTATACAGGTCTTCATCCACCTTCAAAGAATATACACTGAAAATCTCAACCAAAAAGGTGCATAGTTTAAGGTGTTAAAAAGCATAAGATTATGAGAAGACCAAGTTTTGAAAATTCCCGCGCCATATCAAGTACAAATTATCTATTGCGTTTAAGTTAGTTACTTTTTGTCGCCTTCTGCTACTCGAGGTCGAAGAATGCGACGAACTTCAGAACAAGTTTAGCAACAATGCAACAACAGTCTGCCACAGCAACAAACGATAAGGGATACAAGCACAACCTTTCAACAGGCATAACAAGTGGTCACAGAAACACTTTTCCAGCTGGTAGAGTTTTTCATCTGGTCTGCGTGGTTCAAGTGCGCCCTGTGTGTGCTTTTAAGAAGTTGAATTGAATTAATTGAAAATAGCCTGTGATGTCCCATTGAAGGCAAAGGTCTCCTACAAGTAAGGGTAGCTGCTTTTAAAGAATCGTGCTGTGAGATAGTCCGCGTAAGAGGGTACCGCACTTAATGCACACTACACATTGAATTACACATGACCACTTAGTTAATAGTTCTAGTTCTTTCCATTCCTTTCTGTTTCTGGCTATGCTGATCCACTGTCTTCCAGCTTGTCCGACCACTTGCGTCTTGGTCTTCCTGGGAGTCTCTTGCCGATGTAGGGGTCCCGTGTGGTAGCTCTCGTCTTGCACCCTCACCACGTGACCGCCTCATTTGCATTTGTGCTATGTCTATTGTTGCTGACATCTTGTGTATCGAGGTATTCGTATTCTGTCTTTCAGAGAGATACCAAGGATCTTCCTCTGCATTTTCCTTTGGCATACCTGTAGTGTTTCTGTCTTTGACTTTGAGACCCCATGTCTGACATCCATATAGAAGGGGTAGATACATTTGTTTTAAGCAAGTAGTGTAGTAAGTTTAGGGGAGATATAATATGGAATGTGGGGATGTATATGTGTGGAAGTTAATTTTAAAAAATAATGGTTTCCCTTAGCAGATTAATGTTGGCTTCAATTCAGTGTACACATTTTTTATCTCTCATTAATAGTATATTTTATAAAATTGTCTACTAACAGAGTTTGCACAAACATATCATATTTTGCACAAATGTTAATTTGATTTGTGCGTTTTTGCAACATTGTTTTATTCCCCGATATGCACACGTCCATTTAAACGTCGCGTTTGGGTATTTAAATGCGGAAATGGGCAAAACCGCAATTGGATCCTAATTCTACCTCTCACTCTCTCCTCCTCCCTCTCTCTTCCTCTCTCTTCCTCCCTCTCTCTTCCTCCCTCTCTGCTCCTCTCTCTATCCTCCTCCCTCTCTCCTACTCCCTCTTCTCTCCTCCCTCTCTCCTGCCTCTTTCCTACCTCTCTCCTCCTCTCTATCCTCCTCCCTCTCTTCTACCTCACTGTCCTCCTACCTCTTTGTCCTCCTACCTCAGTCTCCTGCTAACTCTCTCTCCTGCTAACTCTCTCCTCCTACCTCTCTCTCCTCCTACCTCTCTCTACTCCTACCTCTCTCTACTCCTACCTCTCTTTCCTCATCCTCTCTCTCCCCCTCCCCTCCTTCCTCTCTCTTCCTTCCTCTCTCTTCCTTCCTCTCTCTTCCTTCCTCTCTCTTCCTTCCTCTCTCTTCCTTCCTCTCTCTTCCTTCCTCTCTCATCCTCCCTCTCCCCCTGCCCCTCTCTCCTCCTCCCTCCCTCTCTCTCCCTCCCCCTTCCTCTCGCTCGCCCTCCTTCAATGTTGTCTAAAAATGAGTATTAAACACCATAGGTATTTTATAGACCCTTCTTTACGGCTATTGCTGCAACAGATGATAAGGTTTGGATTCCTGATACAGTGTGACACAATTTGACTGAAGTTCACTGGTGAATATACCCATATTTGAAATGTTGGTGGACAAAAGCAAACGAGTTGAGTAAGGATTTAATTCGCGTGTCTCGGATCTGTTTTAAACTATCTTGATATATGACAGTTATATTTTTCTTTATTTTTATTCATTTATGCTAAGCTATACATGTGAATATGACTAGGCAATTTAGCGCAGGCTAATAGCTTAATCATGTTCAAACATACGCACCAAACTTCTTAACAGCTAGCTGTTCAATATATTTTTGGTGTTTGTGTATGATTTTCGCTAATATGAATTCGTTTTAAAGCAATTTTGGATAGAAGGATTAGAATCTTTCAGATTCGATGAAGCTGCAGTTGAACTTTTCATTAGTTTGCCATTAGCTCTCCGGACGTTGATGATATTGGGATAATTCTCATCATCATAGCCTTAGCGCTTTCAATTAATATGTATCAATTAATATGACTTGTCTGCTTAAAGATGCTAAAAGTGAAAAGAGTTAAAGAAAACGTAATGTACTGCAATCCCCTAACTTTTTCTACCCATATAAATACCACACATAATATGGTCTTAATATAAAATGCATTCACATGTTTAAAAATTTAATGGCTGTGGCTTCAACACAACGCTCAAAGTTTTGTGGTATTACATTTGAGGCCACAAAATTTATTTGCACAAGAAATGGACAGGTATCAGCGCCATTAAATTGTGTGTCTCCCATAGTGCGAGGAATGGTTTTATCACATATTTCCTTATAGGTGCAATGGTGAATGGGAGAAAACAGTCGACTTACACAATAATCGAATATTTTAAGAGCTAGTGGCTATGTGAGGCTTTCAAATTCCATTCCTTAGCATGGCCAGGATTTTTTTAAAAAAGAAAGAGCAATGACTTCCTTTTTGAGAGAAGTATGTCTCCCAAAATTCAAACCAATGACAAGGGAAATGTCAAAATTATTTTCCACAGAATATCTATATATTGTGCGCTTGAACGAGATCTACATTTTTTATATAGGAAGATTGTCTATCTCTCTGTTTGTCAGTTATTCAAAAGGCTTCTTAGAATGAAGGGGATATCCCTAGAAAAATTAAGATAAGCATACATTTCACATGTCATTAAAATATCTTATATATATATATCTTATATCTTATATATATCTTATAAATATATATATATATCTTATATATCATTAGAGCCTTTTTTGATAGATAAAAATTTTCGAAAATCTGTGCTTGTAAAGGGTGGTTCGGAATGGGCAGATTTTCTTGAAAATCTTTGTGTCATATCCTTGGAAAATGCTGTATTAAAATAACAAGTTTGGTATTTAACCGGCCTGCTATTTTCAGTTCTTATATTTCTTTTTTCTATTTGGAATCAGGGGACTTAAAACGGCGTGCTTCGAGTGAAATCTCGATATCAAATTTTTGGATGGAATGCAATACCTTCCCTAGCTACTACTTGTACGTGTAAGCTAAACAAGAAGAAAAAAATCTGTTGTATTCACATGAATTTCTCTACTAATGAAAGGTTCACTTATATCCTTTATATATTATACAAATTGCTCGCCCGGCGTTGCATAGATGCGTTCTGTTATTAAAATGTATGTATCAGGAATTGCTCGTATGTCACAGGAATGACAGTGAAATGTGTAGGTTTATCGACATTTTGTCATGACATGACATTTAATACCGAGACAAATACGATATTCAACGTAAACCAGTTGAATTTGCAACATTGCCTACTATGGTATCATACATCTCTTTTTGTCTCTACATGAATATAAAATAAAAATGCTGACTTCATTTACTTATCCTCTGTTAAGGAGCAGATTGAAATTTTACTCTTATACTCAAAGAAACTTCATGACCTTTACTGTATAAGGTTTATCATTTTGTTTTACTCGCAATTGGATATGGTTGGCGATGTTCACACTTCATCTAGGTACTTTATTCATTTGTAGTGTTTCGCACGCCCAATGCTGGGTGTTGTAACTATTTATATAACTACCTACTTGACTATAGTGGTAATGAATCGATTACATTTGGAGGGAATAAATTAAATATTTTCCACGCTTGGGGTCATCTGAAGGTTTTGCTATAAGTATAATGTACATACGAGGGATGTTCAATAAAGACTGGCACTGATCTTTTTTCCCTTTCATGTCTGATTGCGACATCTGTCCATGTGTCATTGAACTACGTATTCTAGTCGCTAATCACTGAAAATCACACAGCGATAGCTCTGTCAGTTGATTGTTGACAGCCTGTGAGAGTGAACGTGTTTGATAATCGCCTCTAAATATCATCACGAGTACAGAAGTCACCCAATAAGGGCGTAGTCATTACTGTTTTTGATTACCAGAGGACAGTCTGCATTCTCACAGTTCCAAGACACTCTACAGACACTGCAGATTACTATAACACTATCCTGAAGCAATCGGTAAAGGATCACATCCCCAAAAAGCTAAAGAATCTCATTCAGCAGTGCAAGCTTCATCACGTCAATGCCAAGCCACATGTTGCTGATGCGGTTATCGAATTCCTGGCACAAAATCATATGTCCACGGTACCTCTTCCACCTTATAATCCTGACGTAGCTCCATGTGACTCTTTTCTTAACCCGAGAGCCATAAAAAACTTAAGGGACGTCGGTTCGACAATGAGACCAAAGCAGTGAAAGCTTTAGAGGCGACCCTGAACAGGCTCTCAAAGAATGGCTTCCTGCACGTTTTCCAGGAATGGCAAAGGAGGTGGGACAAGTACATTGTATTGAGGGAGAAGTATTCTGAGGGGGGCAACAGTCTGTATGAGTGATTTTTTACAGTACATTGTTGTATGAATATTAGTGCCAGTCTTTCTTGAACACCCTAAGTATCATACCGTTATAAGCAAATCAGATCATATTTGATTTTGCTGTGTGTTCTGTTTTCGTGACCATCTATGTATAATGCTTAGAATCAAATATCCGCATTTTCAGTAGCAATAACAGCTACTTTCTACTCCAGGTATTCTAAGTCCGTTTTGGTCTTAAGTCATTGAGGTGAGAAGAAGGGGGTTTTCAATAGTGAAATAATTATCAAAATAATTGACAGGTTTTCAAAATGACCCTCTCCATGCAGACACACGTTTTACCTTATTAGTTTATTACAATAGATGCTCACATAAAAGTAATTCTTTCGTATCCTGTGTGTGTACTTCTCTCGCCACATGTTTTACCATGGAATAGCTTCAAATTAAAGAATATCTATATTACAACTTGGGAAAACAGCATTCGTAATTACAAGCTTTTACAACCTAAAGGAAGAAACGAAGAAAAATAGCAAGATTTCAAGCATATCGTTGGGAAAGGCGTAAACTTGCATATGAAATACTTCGATAGTAGCAAACACAACGGAAATATCTAACACTGATTGTATATTTTAATCAGCTTTAATATTTCCTTAGTATTTGTGTATATCATGGTTTTCTAGTTATAGATTATCATACACATTCTTAAACACGTGGTATTTTAATCAAAATCGTTTGTCATGTTTCAAAAATAAAAAATAACCAAAAATGCATGTAAAGGGTAATTTGAGATGGGGGATTTTCTTGAAAATTTTCGTATCTATCTTTGAAACATGCGGAACTATACCGTTCTTTAGAACTGATCCAGCGTTTCGTTTCTATCTCTCTCTCTCTCTCTCTCTCTCTCTCTCTCTCTCTCTCTCTCTCTCTCTCTCTCTGACATACATATGGAGGTTTTCCTAAAAGTGTTTTATGGGCTCAGGAACCCATGCATGCATCCCGGCGAAATCGTCATTTCGAACTTTTAATGGAATACAGTGCTTTTCTGCTTACTATTGGAGCTGTTAGAGAAAATAGAGAGATTGTTCAAAATGAATCATCAGAATGTGTCACTTGATACAGGAGTGAGAATGTCATGATAACTGGCACGGGAATATTCTTTTATGTGTTTTTCTGTGATTTTGGTGAAAAGTGAAAACACAGCAACTATGCACTTAATGCGCACTTACAATGAGATGTCATAAAAAACAAAAATCAAGACGGAAACAAACAAGGTGAACAGTAGACAATGACTTATGATACCGTATGTAGTATCTTCAGTGTAGGCCGAGCTAGATGCCTCCGCGGTGTCCGCCAAGGTTTCGTGGCATGAGGCAGTGCCGAACAGATGGCTGATTGCTCTAACGAAATATTAATTACTATTCTGGGGGGATGGTAGCGATAGATCACTTGTAGGTCTCAGTGCGCGAGGTATCCCCTCTCTGTGATTTGGCTTATATTTTAGAATATATTTAGAGTAGGTACTAGTTACTAGGACCGCCTCCGTAGCGCACTTGGTAGCGCACTTGCCTCTGGCGCAAAGGACCCGGATTCGATCTCCCGGTACCAGCATGGAGATTTTTCCCCCGTTGGGAGGTCTGGCACGGGGTGCATTCAGCCTCGTTAGGTCCGGGGGGGAACAATTGAGGAGCTACTTGATTGTTGTAGTTGTAGTGTTTAACGCCCGCTTTTACTACTACGGCACCGCAGGCGGTGACACTGATGATACATGAAGATGGAGCACTGGTGGAATGAGATGGCGGGGGAAACCGGAGTACCCGGAGAAAACCCGCCCTGACGGAGCTACTTGATGGAGAAGTAGCGGCCCCAGGTCGCAAAGGCCGCATAACTGGTCGGGAGGGCATGGGGCGCTGACCATGTCCCACCTTCCAGTACTGCACCCCACCAATGATGCCTGTAGTGGGCAGAGGTGGGGGATGCAGCGGCTGAACGGCAAGCAAGGCCCTTTCTGGGCTGTAGCGCTAGGGGTTTAGTTTTTTAGACTAGTTACTTACTAAACTTAATTTTGTAACGTGTTGTCTACAATATTTTATCTACGTTAAGAGTATTTTAGTATACGTTGTACATTTCGTATATTTAATGAACTTCATTTAATACGTTACATTAACAAATATTGTTATGTTCTGCCATTTTGGACACTAGTTTCATATGCGAATTTAAAGTAAAAATGAGCGAAGCTGATTTTCATCATTCACCAGGAAATATTTTATAAGCAGTCCAAGTATTAATATACTTCCAGAAAAGTCGAGGAAAGTTTGTTTATGTTGTTATACGAATTTCAAAGACTGATGTTTGGGCAATGAAGCAGACGTAAACGAGCATTACAATGTAATATGGTAATGTAATGGTTGTAATATTAGAATAACTGTAAATTAGGGGGAAAAGTTTTTGTTTTAATGGCCGCCCAGTGGCCGATTGGTTAGACCGTTCGCCTGCCATCTAGGTTGCCCGGGTTCGATCCCAGGGACCCGCATGTGGTATTCGTGGTGGACGAAGCGGCGTCTGTGTGGGTTTTCTTCGGGTTTTCCGGTTTTCCCCATCACTCTTTCCACCAATTCCTCCAGCATCACCTTTCCAATCATCCATTTCACCTGTATTTCGTATAATCCTCTTCCTCGCTATCATACCTGGTGTTGGGCTGTCCACCCGCTTTCAGGTCCTCACTCTGTCCAATTCACAGGTTCGCCTGCTCTCCGATAGGCACTGGCTTGTAAGTCCTACATAAGGAGAGAGTAATCAGGTAAAGAAAGAGAAAAGGTGTTTGTTTAATGCGTGTTTTTATCACGAAAAATAAGATGTTTATATATAATCATCATTCAAGTCATTTTACTGTTTGTTGAACCTATATTTTATGTTTTGTTAGAATATAAAGTACAACTGTTGATGCCTAGTAACTACGAACTAAAGCATAGTAGATAAAGTTTCTTTAGAATAGTTGTGAGGTAATTCAACAGGAAAATTCTAGTGATACTTATTCGTCGCAGGAAGAAGCTAGTTTTATATTTTTAATTTAAGGAAAGAATACAATTGAAACAGAGAGAGACAGGAAGAGAAAGAAATGTAATGCATCACCGGTATAGAAATGCAGAACGCTTCATCAAGGTATGGCAGGAAAAATTGAAGAAATTTGAATTTATAAGTTTGTCTCTTATCCGTAAGCTACGTATAAACTTGGGACTTTCTGTGTGAAAAACGTTTACACGAGAACGAGAAAAGTATATTTCAGTAGTTGTGTAACCTTTCTTCTACGCTAGATCTAATATTTTTCTAGTAGGCAATGGTGTTATCTCGGCTCGTGTTAATATTTTCTTCAACGTTATTAGCTATCTTTCCGCATGAATATGTCTCGTTCAAATATATTATTGCACTGAATTTTAAAAATAAGCGTGTACATGTTGCTTTTGGAAAGAGTCCAACTCTATTTCTCGTAGAAAAAACAGGCAACGTTGACCCTGTTTTTAATCCGAGGAAATAAGGATTCTGGTAGGATTCTGGTAGGTCGTGGAATGATTTCAAATCGAGCGTCCTATATATTACGTGCAATTGTCAAGGACAATAAATCGTGTGTGTTGATATATATATTTTTGCCCGCGCGCGCGCGCGCGCCCCTCGTCTGGTAGCCTAGCAATTGAACTAAGTCCTAGCTATAGCGATTTCTCCGGGAATAAAAGTATTTGAGGCCTGCTGAACTAAAATATTATTTGCACTTAGAAAAGACTCCACGTGCTTCTCTTTAAACAACAAAACTACAAAAATTATAGTGTGATATTTATTAAACTTCCTATTTAAGTGTGTCAATTACTAATTTGTACAGAATTCAAGCAGTTAAGCTGAAACCTTTATTATAAGTTTGTTCATCATAATTATATTAAAAGTTAAATGTTTATGGTACTAAGCTTTTTATCAAAATAATGATCAAAGGATGAAAATATGGTCTCATGTGAAATGTCCCACGTGATGCAATTGTAATCGCTTCAACTTTTAAACTGTGTGTAGCATTGACACATTAGCTAGATTCCTAGAAGTACCTAACGCTATATTAGCACATTCAATTTTCTAAAAATAAATTATGTATTATATTTGATTTCAAAAAAATCCTCTATAGATCTCTTCATTAACCTTCAAATCAAGTATGCTGAAAATCTAAAAGAAATTGAACAAAAATTGTGTGGTATCAGTGATATCAGGGGATCAGTTAACAAATCCTGCTATAATAGCAAAAACTGCTCCTATTGGTAGTACGTAATGAAAATGGGCTACTACATAACAGCTGTCGTAGAATAATATCAATGGCTGAATTTGCTAGAATTACTCCTGTTTATTCTCCTATATGGATAACGTTTTAAACTAGTAGAAACATAAGAAAACAGACGAGAAAACCAACGTTTAAAATGCTGCACATACATTAGTGAACTTTTGTCCATTTAAACATTGCGTTTGGCATTTGAATGACAGAAAAAGCAAATCGCAGTTTTATCCAAATACTCTAATCGCTGAGGATTTTTCTGTAAAAATGTTAAGTTACATAGCTTTTGTATTTATTTTACTTATTTATTATTTTAGTTTTGTCTAAAATTCAGCATTGGGTATTCATAAATTGGATGCAAAATAAGTGCAGTTCCATCTTCAATAATCTTTTACGAGTTATATTTTGCGTTTGTGTTGTTTTTCATAAGTGATCGCAATTAAAATACCAAAAGCATAGGAATCTGCCAACGCGTCGCGATAAAAGCGGCCAACCTTTTAGAAAAAAATTTAAAAACTATTTTGTTGTTTAACGACGCCTTCAATTGCCAGGATCACAACAGCGTCGCTGGTGTGCCGGAATTTTGTCCCGCAGGAGTTCTTTTACATGCTAGTAAATCTACTGACCTAAAACTGTCGTTTTAAGCACACTTAAAAACCATCAGTCTGGGTCGGATTTGAACTCGCGACCTTGGGATCAGTAGGCCAGCGCCTAACCAACTGAGCCACCCACGCCGCCAATCTTTTAGAGCAGATACCTACACGATAGGGGGGATCGACGCTTAAAGATGTCACTATGTGAAATAAACACTCAGTATAATTTGCTTTGTTTACTTTTGTACCTTAGCAATTATACTTACGTAATATTGAAAGATAGCCTTGACCTTAAACGTAATAATTTTGAAAACTGCCTCGATTAAAAACACCGATTCCCTTGACACTTTCCCAGGCTTTGGTCTAGCAACATTTTATATTATTGATTATATTGGACTGTTTAAAATCAGGTTAATAAGCTTTGCCATTACATGACATGCAGTGTATGATACTTGGCCGGCTTTTTCACATTCTTGGAATCTTTCAAATAAACCAGTCGTACTCGAGCATGACCGCTTACATTGCAGCGACCCCTGACCGCTTTTTGCACGTATTAATTGCCACTTATACTGAAACCATCTTTGAATATCATTTAACCAGAAAGCTATATTATTTATTATAGGGAAAATTAGATATAATCAAAGTATACAATAAATGTTATGGGCATTAATTATTCTTGTATTGTTGGTTTAGATGTTCTGCATTGTAATCAGTATGCTATTGAAATATTAACTGTTCGTGCTTGTGTTTCCCATGAGCTCATGCGAATAGCGTGTAACATTATGACTGCCATTGTATCGAGCTGCTCTGTAAACATTTAATGTGTCTCCTGCGTGCAATAAAATGTATGTTACCATAGCATTATTTAGTTGAAAGTATTCGTATTTCTAGCGAATATCTGCCTTGATTAACAGAAAGTAGAATGAAAAATCAAATTTTACACGTATAATTTGATGAAGTTATATATTGAACGATAAATGACAGTCGGAATTTTGCACATTGTTCTACTGTGGGGACCATTACCTAAACCCGCAAGCGCGAATTTTCTCATCCTCTTGCATGAACAAACGTGTTACTAAAGTCTGTTTTTCGAAGATGTTCTTTCTTTCTTTCTTTCTCTTATTCTTTCTTTATCTTATTCTTTCTCTTTTTCTGTCTTTGTTTCTTTCTACAAACTTAAGAAAGAAAAGTGAACATTGTTGCATACAAGGAAGGCTACATAGGGATTATGAAGATAATAGTTCTTTTGTGGACTTACTTTGAACCCAATCAATGGTGACGTTTCTTAAAAAGACTAAATACTCTTTCTTGCCAATGTTAAATTAAACATTTGATGACCCATTATCTTAAAAAGTATTAATTAAAATGGTTAGCTGAATTTTTCAATACATGTTCTGCAGCATTTTTACTGTTGACTGATGTTTGGTTATTAGTTTCTTGCCGAGATTTTACTGGAAATACACATTTTGGGGTCCCTCGAATAAAAACCATTCTTAGAAAAAGCTGTGTGTGAATAGCGTAACTCGAAAACAGGAGTGAGAAAAATAGCAAACTTATAGTATTTAAGTTTTCCAATTTTCAAGGATGCGACGGCCCTTGGAAGATTTCCAGGAAACATCCCATCCCAAACTACTCTTTAATTGTAAAACATTTCTCAAAAATGATTAACGGTTTTGATTAAAATACCGTATGTTTAACATATTTTTATGAAATGCACCCCTATCTTTATTTTTCTAGGAATTACTTATGAAGCCCTAGTCATTTCTTTTTAAACCATTTCCGAGATATTCCTTGTTACTGATTTGAATTTGCCTATATATATTTTACTCAAGTGCAAAGTAGTTATTCCTTTTTTTCTTTTCCCCCTTCCTGGGCCTGCAAAGAGAGTGGAAGTTTAAAGCCATCACTTAACGATCCGGTATTAAAGGATTTGACTATCGCTTAAACCTTCGGCACTCCCTTACTCCCATTGACCTACAAGCAAACAAGTAGTAAAACCATGCCTACAAATGTTTGTCAATTAACGTGAAGTAGATAGAAGAGTAGGCTTTTGTAAATATTAAAGAACGTAACGCATCAGACATTTTAAATATAATTATTGAAGAATAAGTGTTTATATATATATAAAATACTATACGTTATACATACAACATTTTTCTTTAGAATAAGACTTATTTAGCTACAAAAGATAGTAAACATTTCAGGGCTTCGTGACAAATATTTCCTAGAGAATGGGCATTTGTATAGAAAAGTATAGTTCTTTGGTAATTGCTGTTAAATGTAAAGAAAGCTTACATTTATGCTCTATAGAATATTTCATAGTCCTCCAGGCTCATGTTCTTCTGTGTCAACTTTTTCGTTCTACCAATAACTGCAGTGAAACTTCTGGATGAAAACAAAAATAAGGACACTCTCTCCAGCAGTGTACTAGTTTACTGTTTATCAAAATTAATGAGCCTGAAGATTCTATAAAGGTCTACATAACGTTATTTGCAATAATATTTTAAACTATTCTTAATTAGTCTACCGCTTTAATAGTTATTCAAAAAATGAGCAGAAGTTTTAAAATATTCGTATGAATCCGAATTTGAAGAGGGAAAAAATCACCAACATCTCATTTAGACTTCTCTTAAAGTGAAGTTAGTGCATTACATGATTACTTAATGGGAACTGTCACTCCAACCCTGCTTGCCTGGCGAGTTTTAAAGAAAAATCTGTACAAGATATGACTGCAGGGGATCTCAAAACATGTTTTAGTATAATATATCTCAGACTGAGAACCTGGCTTAGGTAAACAAAATAGTTTATATCCCTCCGTGTTAGCCTTGGTTCGCTTCAGCTCTGACGAACAATCTGTTCAATATCAAAATGATTGCCGAAGAGAGGTGATGACACTACAAAGAATTAATTAATGGTAGTTAGCTTTTCTGCTTCTACTATTAATATGAATCAAACGTTTCGAGCTGTTTTATTGGCATACTTCTTGAAAACTTAAAGATAAATCGTGCATATAGGTGCTAAATAAGTTCCATATAAGTTTCCCTCGTATATCTTAACTGTCGCTCCATTGAGTCATCTCTCATTGGCTGCTGTAGTGGAGTGCGTTGATACAAAATAGACGCTTATTTAACATCATGTATATTGCAGTTTATGCATTACACCTCTTGAACCAAGCATGCCAACAATATGTTTTTAAAATATCGACAGAAAAATCTAAGATAATGGGTTTTTTGGAGAAAACAACATATAAGGTAAAAATAGTTTCAGTAACTAAACCATTTGAACAACTGAGAGAATTCAATTATTTAGGACGTATATGATGAGGACTGAAAGGGCTTGCAAAATTCCCAATGATAAAAGTACGGTAAGAAATAAAACAAGAAGAGAGGCAAGATTCAACCGCTATAAAACAATGGCGGTCCCTGCACTACTCTATGGAAGTGAAATATAGGTTCTCACAAAGAAAATGAAAAGCCAAATACATAGTGCAAAGATGAACCTTTTAAGGAAAACAAAGGGATGCACTAGGTTAGATAAAATAAAAAGTGAAGACATAAGAAGAGAACTCAATATAGACTCAATAAGTAGCAAAATTGACAAATATCAAAGGAATGGATGCAACATATGTAACGAATGTCCGAAATATGTCTGCCTAAGATTACATTCCAGTATCAACCACAAGGAGAGATGTTGGCAGACCCAAAAAGAGGTGGAAAGAGCAATTATTGTGTGGCGGAACGGGCACTCTGCCCACACCGTAAAGAAGAAGAAGATTTAACATCATGTACATTAATATTGTGACAAATGATAATTCGACAAATACCACTTCTGACACCAAAGTGACAAAATGACAAAATTCGTCCAATTACTTTTTTCTCACTTTGTTCTCCGAACTTTTGCGCAAATGTTCTCTTATCATTCTTAACACAATCCTCATTCTTCAGTGATATTACAACTCGCAACTTTCCTACTTGTAACCTCACTCCTTTCTGTCTGTCTTCACTTTTTCGATCTCTCAAACAGCCGACTTGGACGATGCAATTACTTGACACTACTAAAACTGCTTACTGGCTTTATTTCGACGCGACATATCTCTTCTTTTCCGACGACTGGGCGCGCGTACACACACACACACACACACACACACACACACACACACACACACACACACACACACACACACACACACACACACACACACACACACACACAATACTGCCTGCTCCGACGACTCATATCTGCTGCTACTACTACCACGACCACCACCACAACGACCGCCACCATCACCACGACCGCAACCACCACCACCGCCATCACCACGACCGCCACCGCCACCAACACCACCACGACCGCCACCACCACCACGACCGCCACCACAGCCACCACCACCACGACCACCACCACCACGACCACCACCACCACCACAACGACCGCCACCACCACCACGACCGCCACCACAGCCACCACCACCACGACCGCCACCATCACCACGACCGCCACCACCACCACCATCACCACGACCGCCACCACCACCACCACCATCACCACGACCGCCACCGCCACCAACACCACCACGACCGCCACCACCACCACGACCGCCACCACAGCCACCACCACCACGACCGCCACCATCACCACGACCGCAACCACCACCACCGCCACCGCCCCTGCCACTACTACTACCACTACTACTCAATCCTCTAGTTGCCTCGCCTCCTTATATATTCAGGATGACGTAACACAGACCTTCCTCGATCTTCACCTTTTCTGGAACCTGTACAAGTACGAATGATCTAGAACCTGTACAAGTACGAATGATCTAGAACACCCTTTGTACTGCGGTGCTTATTGCCATGTGTTCACCTAACCTTGAGCGCCTTTGACACACGCACCGCCAGCGGTGTGGGGCAGTCGCGCCCCGAGCCTTGGCTGTGTTGCCGCTGCCATCGACTGAATCTTTAACTTACATTTTTATACCCGTAGGAATCAAATATTGAATCAAAGTAGGAATCAAAGCAAGAGAATGCTTCGGGAATGCATGTAAATTATTCTTGTCAATAAAGAGATAGGAATAAATCTACCACTAAGGATAACGAAAGCATGCGATTATTATCATTATTGGCATTATGTTATCATCATCGTCGCTTTTGTCGCCTGACGTTGCATTGCACAGGACTTGCACATCGCCATTCAAAGGTGTACCATTAGACATTTAGAAGAAGGGGGGAAGGAAAAACAACGCGGAAGAATACATCAGCGGGGTGGTGTATAAGAAACAGGTTTATGTGCTTTGGTTTCCCGAGTATCGCGGGTAATTAATACTTCATGTGTTTTCATAAAGTTGAGTTCTAAGAGTGAGGCAGTTATAGAAAGACAGATGTTAACCGTGTCTATCAAATTTGTAATTGATGTGTTTGTTTGTTGCAGTGCGTGTTGTACCTGTGGGCGCTGAAACTCTGTTACCCTACAACGTTGTTTCTTTTAAGAGGAAACCACGAATGTAGGCATCTAACAGAATACTTCACATTTAAACAAGAATGTAAGTACAATTATACTAGAATACATATAAATATTTACTGAGGATATAGATACCTATTCGTGTTTCATGGAAAGCATGACGAAAGCTTGTAGTCCATCCCTAAAAATCTGATGTGTTGCACTCACATGACTTTCTCTACTCTTGTACTAACCATTCTTACAAACTCTTATTCCTATATCTTCGTGTTAGTTAAAATAAACATTTGTACAAATTATCTTATTGCTCATTTCCTTGTAGATGCAAGGGGAATATTGGAATACAGTAGGCTTTGTGCGATAGTCAAATCTTTTAAAGCTTTGAAATTCCGTTCTCTTTGTACACGTAACATATAAAAAAATGAACAACGGTGACCCATTTCACGAAAGTTCCAAGTTTTCCGAAACTCACACACATAACAAGGTATATCTCCGAAATGGTTCACCCTACAAGAAAATTTATTGAGACATAAATTGTGTATTTTAGCAAGATCTACATTTTTTGTATAGTATAATTTGGTCTATCTCTAACGGTTTACCAGTTATGCAAAAGTCGTCCAGAGTAAATACGACTACAGGGGCTATAGCCAGAAAATTCAAGATATACATTTCATTTGTCATAAAAATATCTCAAACATATGACATTTTAATCAAAATCGTTAGAGCCATTTTCAAGAAAATCAAAATTTTCGAAAAATTTTCCATGTAAAGGGTAGTTTAGGGTGGGGCTATTTTCTTCAAAATATTCGTGTCACATCCTTGAACGACATTAAACTTAAATACCAACTTTGGTTTTTAACCGACTTTTCGTTTTTGAGCTATGCTGTCCACAGACTGACAGACTGACAGACACACAGACACACACACGGACCTTTTTCTAAAAATGTTTTTTTTGGATTCAGGGGGCCTCAAAACGTGTATTTCCGGTGAAATCTCGACTTCGAATTTTTGGTTGGAATACAATACTTCCCCTACTTACCAGTAGAGAAAGTAAAAAGTGCGCCATAGTTCAAATTGTTCGCCATTTGACCCTTATTAGTCAAAGAGATCTGACAGTTCCGTGTTAAGAAATACAATGCATGCACAGTCAAATGCATGAACTTTTGTGGTTATACCAGTGCGCAGGGTTTATGTTGGTAAGGAAAGTGTCTACCATGCCTTACCCGTTTCCATAGGACTCTACTTAATGTTTGTCTTACTTCCTCCTTTTCCTTCACTCCGGGGCCTGAAACCTTCTTGTTATCATAGCTTTAGAAAGCATGCCTTCCGGCTGCTGCTGAGGCGAACTGTTTCCGTACTCCTCCCCTTTCGCACCAACCTAGAACGTTTCTGCCAACACTAAAGTATACCACTACCTATAGGAAACAAGACATCGGCATGTTTCCACGCACTCGTCTGTACTTATTGTACAAGTATTTCTAAGTTTATATCAGTTTATTACACAACATAGTGTTGACTTAAACCTAGCATTCCAGAACTTAGATTACCAAGGGGTACTTTGTAACCGCCACTAACAACAAAATGCATGAGCAACTTCTAAAACACATTTATTTTCAAATTGTGTATTATATCTTGTCATGTTTATAAAGTTAGTATTCAACACTGTTTAGCTATTCCTTTTTTACTTCTTTATGTGAATCACTTTAAGATAGTATGCCCATCCTGATTACAGAACTCGTACTACCAACGGAGGTGGCCACCATAATATCTGAGCAATTTTTAAAACAAATTTATTTTAAAATTGAGTTCTGTATCTTGTCATGTATACAAACGTAAATTGAACTATTCCTTTGTTAATTTTTTACATCAATCACATTATACCGACGGGGCAGTACTTTGGGACTACCTTAACATTTCATTTTTCTCAAAAAGACCAGCAATGAAAACTTAGAAACAATTACACAATTCAGTAGTAGAAACAGTGATTGACAATAACTATTAACTCATGCCTTTAATCAAAAAATTAAAAGGCAGGATGTAAAAAATTGCAGGTGGGCATAAAATCCCCCCCCCCCCCTTCCTCCCTGGTAATGCTAGAGTCAATGTCTGCTCTAAATTTCCAACATATGACTTCCATGGCTATTCACTCATTTTTTTTTTTTTTTTTTTTTTTTTTTTTCTTTCTCAACTAAGTGTAGTGAGTAAGCATTCCACTCAAAAATACGATATCAAAATTCACCGGAAATAATGTTTTGGGAATTACTGAATCTAGAATAAAGCCCGCAGTGTGTGTGTGGAGAACGGGGTGGGTGCGTGCGTGCGTGCGTGCGCGCCAGAGAGTTACGTTCTGAGACGTCCTTTCCTTTTCGTGTGTTGCGCTCCCGAATGGTTGATGTTAGTCAGTGGCGTACTGGCACTTTAGACACTTATAGCCGTAACTTCGAAATTATGAACGAATATGTCATAAATCTATCTCAAATTACTGGTTTAAGACATCTCCATATCCTCTGAAAATATTTCGGTTTAGTTCATTTACATCCTGTATATACGAGTGTCCCAAAAAATGGCAACAACGCTTAGTATGTTGTGCGGGACGGCAAACTGATCTGTTATCAAATAGGAAGCTCTCTCCGGAATGCACGGTTTGGACGCTGTAGCGCATCGAAGTTTGAGATGAGCACCTTCAATAAACCTAACATCGAGCTGTCTACATTACAAACGGACTTCGAACTGTGTACCTTCTACGTCACTTCAGAGCCTACGTCAGTGGTGCTGAACCTCATGCACAGACCCGATACGTGCGGTTGTCTTGGAAGATTTTCAATCGCTCCGTGGACTCAAGCAACAAGATCCTCTGCTGACATTACAGGAGTGCCATACACCACTCTTCATACAACTCCATAGAAAATATCCTAGAGATGCCAGATATAGCTACCGTGCTAGCCATGGAACTAGTTCACTTCTACCAATCCATCCATTCGGATATGCGATGTTGAGGTGGTTTCGCACATTTACATAAAGTGTGCTGCAGCTCATGTCGGCCATTTGCGTAGCTGTGTACTGGTACATGTCGCAATAACGGCAATACTGGAAGCTACACAAGTAACACATTAGGATGCGCACCAAGGACTCTATGGTGGAATTTAGTGCATGCGCAGGAATATTATGTTCAAGTCGTTCTTCCACATACACAGAGTGCTAAAGTGTTGCATACCTTCCGTATTAAGATACCAAAATGAATGTTAAATTGTCACAACCGTTCGCTCTCAAACTTCGACGATCTTCAGTGTCCAAATCACGCATTTCTGGACAGTTCTTCCTATTTAAAAACCGATCAGTTTGGCATCCCACACAACATACTAAGCGTTGTCGGTGTTTCATGGGACACCCAGTGTGTGTGTATATGTATAACACCAGGCTATGGGAAATATATATATATGGCAAATTTCATTATCCTAGCTCTAATACTTCCTCTTTAAAAAAATTGTTTAATGGTAAACAGAAGAAAATATTTTGTGAAAAATAGGGTATATTCCGCCCACAAAATTAGAATAACTTTAAATAGCGCAGCACTTAAATTGTTTACACTTTGGGCTTCATTTGTCTATAAAGATTTACACAATTTTTTCAACAAAATATTGGTGCCATATGCCAATGCTGAGTTTATATCATCATAATTCTAGGTCAGTATGGTAATTTTACATCAACAAGAAGTATGCAAAATTTCAAACCTCCAGCTCTACTGGTTGTTTAGCAAAATCGCCATTTATATGAAAAAGATTGTTTGCGAGAAAAAGCGAATGAAACAAAAACTGTGTTATGACTTTCATCAAAACCCACATATTTTAAAGCGTATTAAAATAAAAAAAAAGCATTGTATTTAAAATCATAAAACTCTATTGTTGTTCAGAAAATATCAGAGAATTTAACTTAAATGAAAAATGACATTTTTAACCATTTCACACTTGCCGCTTCCCTGAATGTAGCCAGGTGACAATGCGAATCGATGCAGCGGTTAGTCCATAGTTGTTTCCCGCCTGTTGAATCAATAGGTTCGCGTGCACGGCCATTTCAAATTAACAGTCGGTCCCTTTGCTCCCATTTAAAGCGTCCAATTTGTTTTGCAAATTCAAAAACACAAGTTTGCTTTTAACCCGCTATTCAACAACAAAAAAGTCTTAACCAGGAATAACTCATCTCACACAATACACAGACCACCTGTTCGAGTCTTTTATGGAAATTACGTGTTCCAGAAGAAAACAAATGCTAACTTGGAGCAACTGCCTCCAGAGTTTTAACTCAGGTTGACTTAAATGTCTTGGAAATGAAGCTAACTGGGGTTAAATGATAGCAAGAGTCACTGACGTATGATCTAAGTCAGCCCTTTCTGTGAAATTAATGTTTTTATGGGCTATTCTGAAGCCTCATTTTTTCAATAATGGCTCCAACGATTTTGATTAAAATGTCCTATTTAAGATATTCACATGACAAAATTTGTATCGTGAATTTTCGAGGAATTACATGAGAGATCCTCTTCAATTTATTGCCGAGAATGGCGTTATGATTATTTTTGTTGCAGAAGTGCTAAACTGGAGCAGACAAACAAGAACTTACTGTGCATAAAATAAAGTGTGGTTATTTTAAATAACTTTTATGGTATCACCCATTTCCAAGATAACTGTTGTTGGTTTGATTTTTCAATGCTTCATTTTTGGCGTACTGCTGCCATTTAGTTGCTTCTCACGATGTCATGTAAAGAGTGGAACTGCAAGACCAGCATCTCGTGACCCTGTATACATATGACTATCGCTTCTATCTGCTCTACCTCCTTTGTGCCTACAATGAAATGTGCAATGAAACTATTTCTGCAAGCGTTTATCTCGATTAACATGAAGTAGATAGGAATTTAGGCGTTAACAAGAATAATTTGTGGAACCAGTATAAAATAAGCTATGCTGGATAGAGAAAGTAATGTGAACATAACAAATAGATATCATGGAAAGCGTGTGAACTCAAGACAAATACATAGTGACCCACATCTAAACATTTAACTGTAATTTCTGTTTCCTGTAAGCCTCTTGTACCTACAGTGAAATCCGTAATGAAGCTATTTTTGAAAACGTTCATCTCTATGAACATGAAGTAAATGGGAAAAAAATCTGATGTGTTGCACTCTCATAACTTTCTCTACTCTTGTACAATATTCTTACTAGCGCTTGTATCTTTTATCAATTTCATGTTGATCGAAATAAACACTTGTAGAAATGATCTTGTTGCTAATTTTCTTGTAGGTGCAATGTGGAAATAAGTGGCTTTAACTGACAGTCAAATCTTAAAACTGGTCGCTATATGACGACTTTGAAACTCCATTCTCTTTGCACGGTCAAGAGGTAACAAAATTAATAAAGACTTCCCAATTGGGAAAAATTAGTATTTGTAAATTCAGACAGATAGCATTAGAATATCTCTCGAAATGTTTCGCTCTGGAAAAAATTGTATTTGATATAAATTGTGTGCTTTAACAAGATCAACATTTTTTGTATATTAAGATTTTCTTTGTCTCTTATGGTTTACCAGTTATTTAAAGGTCATCCAGAATGTAGAGGACCTCTGAGGACATTTCCAGAAAATTCAAGATATACATTTCATTTACGTTGGAAATATGTGTCTTAAACGTATATTGGAATCAAAATTTTTAAAAAATATTCCATGTAAAGCTCAGTCTGGAGTGGGAGGATTTTGTTGAAAATGTTCATGTCGCATCCTTTGAAGATACTGAACTAAAATACCAGGTTTAGTAGTTGACCCACTTTTCGTTTTTGAGTTATGCTGTTCACAAACACACACACACACACACACACACACACACACAGAGAGAGAGAGAGAGAGAGAGAGAGAGAGAGAGGCGCACACCTTATAGGGACTTTTTTCTAAAAATGCTTCTGGATTCAGGGGGTTGCAAAACATGCATTTGCATTGAAATCTCCATGTCGAATTTTTGGGTGGAATGCACTACTCTCATTTTACTATACGCAGTAGAGAAAGTAACAAGCTTATTAAGAATAGTATGTAGAGGCTATATTAAAAATAAACAATAGTGAGTAGGGAAAGTCGTGTAAACGTAACTCATCAGATGTGATTCAGGAAGCTTGAATGTTTATTTCCGGTGAACTATCAAGGCTGAATTTTTCCAGGGCAATGAAATACTTCAAAGCAAGTTTGTCGAGGAACATCATTTCGTGTGCGCTGTGTTCTCAAGTGACGCAGACTGTTTGTTGTAATATTCATCTTAACTAACACCTGCGCCATTAGTGTGCTCACTGAGAGCAATAACCCGCTAAGTAGTACGTGGCCCGGGCCTCTGTTTCTCCTCCAGTCATAAAAACATTACCCACGGTTTATAGTGACGGCAAGTCCATATTCTCATAGATGACTGAACCGATTTTGATAATTATTCCACTGTTGAAAAGAACTGATACTGCAGATTTATCTAGTCTGCAAAGTGTTTGCATTTGTTTACCCACTCTTGTACAGACTATTTTAATGAATGCTGATTTTTCTACCTGCTGCATGTTAATTGGCATAAATATTTGGAAAAGTGGCTTTTTCACATTTCATTAATGCACTGGCTTTGAGGCTCCACAATCGTTGCATAACTCAGTACTCAAAAAGGTAAAATATTTGAAACTCAAAGCCAGCAATAACGAATATCTTGGAAATTATTAGGCAACAAAAGTTATCAAATTTTGTATTTTATTGAAACTACATTTGTGTTTGTATCTCATGGCTTTGCAGTTATATGCATAGAAGTAATGAATGTCTTTCAGTATAACCAAGACTCAACTGGGTATATATAATTTAATAAATCGTAGTATTGCTACTATAATTCTGAAGCTGCTACAATTGGCCATGGTCTGTAAGTAACTAGACCTGCCCACTGAAGAAAATGTTGAAGGGCCGCAGTATTTTGACTGTGCAAAGGTAGCATAATCATGTATGTAGAAATTTGTCATTTAAAGATCTTAAATATAACATCGTTGTTATTTTGAGAAAACAAACATTTTATTTTTTCATATAAAGAATGGTTCAGTTTTGGGTAATTTTTTTTTTAATTTGTGCCATGTCTATGGAAGTTGCTGTACTTAAATACCACCAAAAAGTATTTTCTAAAAATGTTTTATCAGTGTACCTCGAATTTCATTATTTGTGTGAGATCTTGGTAACTAGATTTCGCTACCTACTTTAAGTAACGTAACCCCAAGGCCTACCGCCCCACCGCTGCATCCCCCACCTCTGCCCATCACAGGCGTCGGGGTGCAGTACTGGAGGTTGGACGTGATCAGCGCCCCGGTCCCTCCCGGTCGGTTATGTGGTCTTCTCGACCAGGGACCGCTCTTTTCAATCAAGGAGCTCCTCTTTGAGCTATCGAGGCTGAGTACACCCTGGACCAGGTCACCCAGCGGGAGAAAATCCTTTGCCGGTAACGGGAATCGAACTACCGCTCTAAGGAGACGACCACCTATCTTAAGTCGGAGCAATAAAAACAAAAGAGTAAAAGTAAAGCTTGGGTATTTGGGTAGGATGTCTGCCACATTCACAACACGCACGTTACGTCCAGCTTTTTAACTATTAATATCAAATATATTTTTGATCCTTAATATCGACTGTGGTGAGTTTTTATAAACTTAACTTGATTCTAAAAGTATCTCAGTATATGGTGACTATTCTGTGGCCTAACGAAAGTATCACAAACTTCCTCAATAAACAAGAATTTTGAACTGTGAAATACTGAAACACAACACAATAAAATTAGTGTGCACATGTCTTATCTTAAGTATTTTGATATTTGGTAATGAACTGTTTAATTTCTACAAATTTCCACCGGGTTAGCTCATTTTGGTATCATAGTTAAAATAATTATTGCAGCCTCCTGTAAGATGTCCCACATTTAAAACTTTGGCAAGATTAAATCTATGGTTTTGCACATTATTCCTTTGAATGTACAACATGATTCAACAACCCTGCAACAAATTTTGTGGAATGAAAGCTCTCAGAAAAGAATCATTGTTTGTGACACAACCGATGCGTCGTTCAGGAGTCACTTGATTGAGCAGACATTCGCGAGAGTACACAAGTTATTTTCTTGCTGTAAGAAAATGCAAATTAAATCAAAAGATAATTCAGAGGAGCTCTTTAAATATCCAGTTTCATTCCCAGTGTAACTACGATATCGTAGTTTCATTGATGGTCGAACCCTTTCCAGCCTATACGTCCTCTTGACGAATGCTGTCAAACGCAGCAGATGCATGCAATCAATTTTTCCTTGGTGCAAACTGGTGTGCCTTGCGCGACTCTTGTCACATACCTCCAAAGATAAAAGCCAAGTTGGTCCTCTTTGTGAGACTTATCATTACGCGGAGTTGCAAAAGCCTTGAATCATCTCATATAATTATTTACAACCAAAGGTTAAACTTTGAGTAGCATCCAACAGTTTCCTGGAAAATATTTAGGTATATAATAGTTTTAATTTTATGAAAATTAATCATATTATTTTTATTATTGTTATTATTAATATTATTATTAAATATTTTATCATCAAGAAAAACTATTCTTGTCTCGTCTATCCTCCCAGAAACAAGGGGGAGGGGACTGAAAATACATAAGAAATTGGAAAAAAAAATGTCATGAAATGCATTTTAAACTGACAAAGACGTAATCAAACAAGATTACAGAAAATGAGGTTTTAAAACTTCACTGACTATTTACACAGACCTATAACGTACGTCTTAAATGATCAGAAGTGGAAAACCGTAACTGGAGTCTCGATTTTACAGGTTTTGGGGATTTTGTTGTTTAAAAAGTTGTTTATCCTTTTGTTTCTCTTTCCTTTTAAAATCTAATCGGAACTTTAGTACCAGGTACTATAATTTTAAATATCCCAAGTTATATGTTGCCTACTTTAGGCGGATGAATGTGAGAGCATAAAGCGTAGTTCCATTTTCTATAGTTTTCAGTTGAAATGGTGGCTTTCTGTAGAGTGTGAAACCAAATGTATCCATCGTTTCTCCTATTGATAATGTAAAGGATGCGAAATAAAACGAACATATTGGGCTTAGCGTTCGTTATAAAAGGTGTTAGCAATGTTGACCCTCTGCGTCTTCCGAAGCGGCGTCTGGGCGGGTTTTCTCCGGGTTCTCCGGTTTCCCCCGCCATCTCATTCCACCGGTGCTCCATCTTCATTCCATGTATCATCAGTGTCACCGCCTGTGGTGCCGTAGTAGTAAAAGCGGGCGTTAAACACTACACACACACTCTGCGTCTTTGCCAGCTTGGCACCTGTTGAACACTTTGAATTCACGACGAACGAATTTTGGCAGTCGAAATGTTAGAAAGCGTACACCGGATACTGGCTTCTAATTGGTCAAGCGTGGAGGATTTGTTAGCTTTTTCTATACGCTTTCCTTACTGGTAATACATTTTGTATATCCATTTCTAGATTCTATGTGTGCGTGAACTTGGCGAGTCAGGAACTGTTGCACCCTTTTAAAGATTCCCAAGGGTTATTGGACAGTTTCCAGGCTCTCTAGCCAGATAGATAAATTAACTGTGCGTTTGAATTTTAGGTCCCAAAGGATTGACGTAGGGCAAAGTTGTAGGCCATGGCATTGGTCCTCCTCTACCTATTAGTTTATCATGATAAATATGAGTCGACGCAAGTCGCACCATATGTCTAAAATGTAAATACAAGGGATGCTTACAAATGTACATAATTGGCAAATATAAAGAATCTCCATAAAAATGTTTCGCCTTCAAACATACAAAGACTGCATCAGTTGGTTATGTTGTACGGATGTCACTCGGTTATCTATTTGTAACAAACTTAAGCTGTTGGATTGTACCTCGGAACGCAGAAACCTTCAATATGAATAGGTATTAGAAACAGAAGATGATGCTAGCATGCAGCCAAGGTTAAGCCTATTGTGCCTCCGGGAGGAAGGGATGAGATATATGAACTGCGGCCACATCTGGTGGCAGACGGAGATCCTAACGTTCCCAGATTACACACCCCTGCGGCCGCGCCTTCGATGTTCACCCCAGCCTCGGGAAGGTGTTCGGATGAAGGTTACAACCAGAGAAGAAAATATAGTTCGTAATCCAAAGCATATCATCACACACGACCTTACACCGGTATAGCCCTGCTACACAGCAGAATTAAAGGAAACAAAATGAGGGGTAGGAAAATGTTTGCCATGGAAAAAATACGAACTAGCGTGACTGGTCCAGCGGAAATAAAACTGGATCTAGCGAATGCGAACTTAGACCTAACGTCCTGAGCCGTTCCTTGCAAAAATTAAGTGTATTGGACATAATATTTACGATGTATTTTTATGTTTTGGTGTGAGAAACTCGATTCCATCGTCTCCAAGTATTATTATATATTCTAAATGTGGGACTATATGAAATGTACCGGGTAAATGTTGAATATAGATCAATATACAGATGCACTAGAACTACAGTTGCACTCTACCAAAACTACAGCACATAAATGACGTAGTAAATGGTAGCACCGCCGGTAGTATTGGTAGCATTGGTAGAAAAAGAATCATAATACAAAATACAGCGAATTAACAAAGTTAATGAGAAAAAACTGTGATCACGACTTTGTTCACTGTGATCAAAATAAAAATTGTATTTTTCGGTTCAAAACTACATTACTCGTGTTACTATCAATGTCTTCGATCTGAACTGTAGTAGCTTGCAAATGTTTTTGAAGACAGTAATGTTCCCTAGCTTAAGCGACCTTTTCCTCTCTCTCAGTTTCTAGAAGGTTCAAAGTCCAACGGTTCCGGTTTTTGAAGGAATCCGGTAAAACTACCAAAAAACATTAAAAAAAAAAAAAAAAACACCACGATCGATATGAGGAAACGCCCAATAGGTATGCAACATACCTCATGTAAAGGTAACGCGGGTAGGTTCTTAACTAACCAATTCTACTAGGAAAACTGCCGTAGTCTACACTCTAACCAGAACCCATTTTGTGCTTGTTTCAGGTAAAATAAAATATTCGGAACGTGTTTACGAGGCGTGTATGGAAGCTTTCGACTGCTTGCCATTGGCAGCCCTCATGAACCAGCAGTTCCTCTGTGTGCATGGAGGTCTCTCCCCGGAAATACACAACCTGGACGACATACGAAAGGTAAGACAATCGGACAATTTCTTTAAAACATTTCACTTAAATCCTTTAAATTTCTCGACAAATAATTTATTTAATGATATGCTTTGTGCAAATTTTCAGCTATTTCGAACTACAAGCGTGTTTAATGGTCCTCAGCAGCAATAATAAATGACACAAGTTGACGTCAAAACAATAATTAACATAGCCATAAAAGCAAAACAAAGCACTATCGCCAGTAAATGTTACTGCAGTAAATTATGACTGCAGGGGCATCTGTAACTGTGGATCCGTAGGACGGAAGAACTGTACTGTTCTGCTTAAATAACTTATTGAGAAATAACCTAAATTGTCCCTTACTTTTTGAGCCGTTTCCACTTTTAGCAGTTGCATTTTGTTCCCCTTTTCCACTGCTGGTGGTCATTCCATGAGCCATTTTCCAAACCTCTAGCTTCCATGCCCTCAGCAACTCTTACTCCCATGTGAATCGAGGTCGTCCTCGTCTTCTTCCTCCTGGAGGTGACCAATTCAAACCGTTGTAGGCCATCTTATCTCAGGCATTCCCTGATCATGTCCAAACCACTAAAGTCTTCGACATTCCAGACGATCGATATATCCCCTTGTATGTACCACCACTCCATAATAGTGTCATTTCTGACCCTCTGCAGCCTAGATATACATAGACTCCTTAACCCATCCATTTCCACCACTTTAGTGTGGTCTGTTAGTATTTCTATCGGAGTCCAGCTTTCTCCCTCGGATATCAGTGTACTCTCCACAATCACATCAAGTATCATTTTCTTTGTTCCCATTCTGACGTCCCTATTCCAAAGCACAACATTGGGATGTTTTATAGCATTTCTTGCCTGCATGATACAATTTTCTACATATTTAAAACACGTACGACTGGTGGAGCACCGATCCCAAATATTTAAATTACTCCACTGCTGTATTATGTAATTAGAAAAGTTCAAATTCCTACCATTTCCACCACTTGCCGAATATTCAGTCTTTGTAAAATCTATCACAAGACCTGCTAAATCATAGCAGTCAGTCAACTAAAGCTAAAAAGCTAACTGTCCCATACTGTATATATCTAATTTCATTACTTTCCCTATTACCTATCTATTGTAGCTAAGAGAAATATTTTAAATCACCAAAACGCTCGGTGTCACGTACGGTAGTGCGTGTTTGGAGATCCCCTGAATAAAGAAAAAGCATTTTTTTTTCGAAAAAGATCTGCTCCTGCATGTGTGTGTGTGTGTGTGTGTGTGTGTGTGTGTGTGTGTGTGTGTGTGTGTGTGTGTGTGTGTGTGTGTCTGTATGTGAACATAACTTAAAAACCAAAAGCCGTACGTATAAATAGCAGAGTTGGTATTTAAGACCATTGTGTTGCAAAGATCTCAACGATTTTCAAGAAAATTTTCCCATTCCAATTTACCATTTATGTGGAAAGATGTTCCATATTTTTAATTTTTTCAAAAATGGCTAACGATTTTTATTAAAATACCATATATTTATGATGTTTATACGACAAAATGCGTATCTTGAATTTTCTGGCAATAAGTTGTGGATGGAGTTTGTATAACTTGATAATCCTAAGAGATAAACAAAATCGTACTGCATAAAAATGTAGCTGTCATGAAAGAAAACTATTTATGTCAAATTGTTGTGGAATTAATTATTATGGAAATATTCATTATTATTGGTTGGAATTGTCATACCTTTTGAAAATGCTAGGCCCACCCATTTTTCCCCTCGAGTCGTGTAAAAAGAATGGAATTTCAAAACCATCACATAGAAATCGTAGGGGGTTCGGTTGGGGGACCATAAATCTCTACTAATAATTCTGTGCTGAAACACACTTTCAATTGTTGTCATCGAAATATTGTCCGTATGAGCTGTAGCAGTCTTGTTGAAAAAAGACAAAATCTCGCTCCCTGCTTGTTAATTCTCAAAAAAGGAGGAAAATCGTATTCACGTATGTATGGGCTTCAACTGTTGACTCGAAAAAAAAAAACTGGGCCTTATAACTCAGATCCTAAGTATTCCTTCATGACGAACAATGTTGTATGGTTTTGATAGCGGCAGACGGCAACGAGTGCGAAAGACAGGGACCGACAGAACACCGCGCAGCCTGTTCGGAAGTTTTTAACTTAAAACGAAATGTGTAACGGAAGAATTTCTGCAAATGTTTATCTTGATTAACCTGACGCAGATAGAAGAATCTTTAATTTGTAATAGTTTGTTGAAAATTGCCTAATGAAAGCCATGAGAAAGTGATATCACATGTGCATCATTTCTTTCGAAAGTTGGATCTTTGTAACGGATACTTATTTCGGAAACCCACGTCACCTTAGACTCAGGTCGCAGGATTTGAAGCCGTGACCTCCTTAATGCGAGTCACAAACGCTACGGCTTGATCCGTTCTACTCGGTTGTGCTATTTTACAGCGATTTTTGTATTGTTTTGTGTATGTCATCTTGAGAGAGATTAGACATGTTTCAGAAGCACTGTAAAACTTCAGATCATCCTGGTTTTAAGCAGAAATGGAAAAGTTCACCTTTTCACCTCTCGTAACCGTGACATTTGGAATCTTGACGTAATTCACAGTTCATTAGATACGCCCGTGTGTATTTTGTTTCTTTCTGTAACTGATTTTTGGCAAAACAAGCTGAAAACTATGCCAACATTTTTTGCTTGCTATTCTTTCGGGGGAGGGGAGAATCTCGTTTTAAAACTTGATAAATGCGCGGCATGTGCTTCAAGTCGCAAGTACTTTCTAAGGGATTTAAGTCTTAGAGAAGTAGAACTCTTCAGACTTCGCCGTGTTGCCAGGAGATTTAGGGATATTGCTTTAATGTACTGTATGCGTCTTTGTCTTTGTGCACTTTGTAGCGGAGATTTAGTAACGTACCCCGTTGTTGCAAAACATTGTTTGTTCAAAAACGAGCCAAATTTTTGTTTTGTATTTAAAAAGTGTTACAAGATACGGGCTGCGTCAGGGGTGTATTTCCCACTCAACTTACAGCTTTATAAACAGTGACTGACATCTAGCGAGACCTTCAATAATCAGAGTAAACCTAGTCTTACATTTACATGGCTTTCTGTAACCATTTGTTTATTTTTGTACCTTTTCTTGCAGAAGCCTATTTTATGTACTTAATGATAATTGGGATAAACGTTAACAGTAATGGTTCCATTGCATATTTCATTGTAGTAATATATGAAACTAAAGTGATAGTCAAATGTTCAAAAACGGTCTTTAAATTGCATGCTGTTTCTATGACATCACGACAAACAAGCGAATGAGAACATTTCAAAAATGTAATGGAAATTTCACACCCTTAGAAACAAATATCTTGAAAGTGACAGTGAAAGACGAAGTCTTCACTGCGTAAAAGAATACAGATCCGTTAAAGGACATAATTTCTAGCTAATACAGATTTGACATCAGACATTTCTAAGATGTTCTTATGCATGGTTTTGGGTTTTCAAATAGGTACTTATATTTTAACTTTCTTTACCACATAGAAGCATACACATATAAGGTTTCACAATCACCCAACATTCGAAATGAGATTTCACCGAAGCAGGCACGGCAGAAAATAAATAAACAAATACAGGAAAAGTGGCAAAGGTGCAGACTGAAGCGAAGCGCGGGTTTAAATTAAATTATTTTGCTGTGTAACGACGCTGTCAATTGCTAGGATCACATCAGCGTCGCCGGTGTACAGGAAATTTGTCCCACAGGAGTTCTTTTACATGCCAGTAAATCTACTGACATGGAGCTATCGTTTTTAAGCACACTTAAAAAGCATCGGTCTGGGCCGGATTTGAACCCGCGAACTTTGGATCAGTAAGCCAGCGTCTAATCAACTGAGCCACTCACAGTGACGCGAAGTGCGGGAATAGAACTATAGCTATTATATCCAAACGGGATCGAAAAGGAGAGAAATAGCTGCCTGCAGGCCGGAAAACCGCCAAGAACTTCCAGAGGCATTTTGCGAAGCTTGGAATAACATTGCCGTGCAAGAGCGTAGGAATATTGTGAACAGTATACACAAAAGAATATAACTGTTTGAAAGTCAAAGGGTTAAGTAGTAAGCGAATTTATATAGAGGAAATAGCTTATTGGAATATCCCAAAAAGCAACTGTGGAGGACTGACGCGACATCTGTTAGAGACTTCAATAATGCCAGATGTTCAGTTGTTCTTTTGTTGCTGTTGTAAAGTATGTATTAATAAACAGTGATACACAACACGAAATCTCCTTCATTTCCACTGAAACGCAATCCCCAACAGCAACTGTGACATTTTCCCCCATTATGGCGCGGTCTGGTTATATTTGGTGATATTCCATCTGTTAGGTTTCATTAGTATCGCCAACTATTCGTAAAATATAACCATGGCAAAGCTACGACCAGAGTTGTTATTGCCGTTATGTTCCCACAGAAGTCCTTGTTTTTGAACCCCTTGCAGAGAAGCTAACCGGCAGATTTTAAGACAAGATTCTGTTTAGACGCTGTATTAATTAATTAATCTGTGGACGCCATTGTTTTGCTCGTGGATGCGTGGTTTTGTCTTTAATTGTTTTAGAGCATTATGTGCAGTTATAGTTACTGTTATTTTTGTGTTCGCAGTATAGTAATAGTAGTTGAATATATTTTACGATATTTAGTGTTCGAAAGTGATTTTATCCAAAAAGTGATATTGTAGAACAAGATTTGCCAAAGGTGAATAGGTTCATGTGTTGTGTGGTAACGATTTTCAAGCATTATGTGAAAGCATGTTGCTTTAACCCTCTGATATTCATAGTTGCAAATAAAGCTTTTATGTAGGTGAGCAGTACTGCTTTTTGGTGTGATGTCAACTTCAGTTTGGTGTAATGTCGGGCATATTGAATTCTTGGGAACTGCCGATAAGCTGATTCCCCTTTATACCTCCTGTCGCACATCTCGCCGCGAGGAGGTTAGTTTGGCTCGTTTAATAATAGAGCACTGCAATTTTTCGCATGGTTACCTATTTAAAAGGGACCTTTATGTCCGCTGTGTGACAACCTTTTGACTGTCCGTCACGTGCTGCTACAGTGTTCCTATCTAGCACACCTACGAGATTCTCTGCAGCTGCCTACCAGACTTGCAGAGGTCTTGGCGGATGACAAAATAGCGGTTGATATAGTTTTTAAGTTTTTAGCGGAGTGTAGCATCAATTTGAGGATTTAAAATGTTAGATATCTCTTTTTATGCTTTTTGACATATTTATCACTTTGTTTCATATCTGGCTATTGTCACTGTTTTTTACTTTTTTGTGTATATTTTCCTTGTTGTTAGTATCTGTATTATATCTGCCTATTGCCAAGAATCTTTTAAGGGTGGTGATGACCTCGAAGTTGAACGCCCTTAAACCAAACCAGGCAACCAACCCCTTTATACCTCGGACTAACAAACCAGACAACCTCAAGGGTTAGTGTGCACGTCTAGGAAAGAACCTCAGCAGCAATAAGAGCAATGTGTACCATCAGTAACTCGCGCAGCCAAAACTGGGGGCAGCCATGAGACTATTCGAAACAGTAATAATACCAAACGCTACCTATGGGATTTAAATTATATGACAGTAAGTGGCATGGAAGAACTTGGAAACGTTAAATCAAAATTCCTAAAGAAAGCCATTGTAGCAGGGAAGAATGCACCAAGCAGAATGGTGTACTATATGCTCACCAGAGAACCTCCTTCCTGGAAGATATAAAATACAAGATATTACTACCGGCAACAAGAACTTACATCGAAGCAACAACTAGGAGAAAGCAAAAGGAAAGGGAGATGAATACCAACTTCTTCGAAACAGAGCGCCATGGTGAACTGGGAGTGGACCAACAGCAACCAGAAGCTTGTGTAAAATGTGTAGCCAAAGGTATGAAATGTACCACTTCAGCAAATGCAAGCAAAAAGCACCTACTCTGAACGAACCGCATAGACACAATACTTTTTCGAGTGCACTTTTCCTGATTATGAAAGCCAAAGAATGCCCAATAAAGTATTAAAATCATCAGCAATATATGTTTGAAGCATTGGTGGTGGTGTATTCTTAGAAGAGAGGTTTTCAAAATATCAATGGGTGTCTTTAAACTTTTGATATAATGTCTACAGTTCTGCCAGTCAGTCTATGACTAAATCTAGACATAAAGTTCCAACTCCATATTTGCTGCACATGTTTAGTTGAAAATAAATTGAAAGGTTTGTATTAGCGAAAACAGAAGGGATTCATGCAGCCGTACGTTTAATAGCACTCAGTGAAATGCCCTCAAACCAATTGGAAAATGCGTAAATATTTAATTAACTTGTGCTTCACCATGGGCGAACTGTTGGATAGTTACTTGCACTTATTAAACGAATCGCGATTTCCATTCCGTTTTAAGCGATGGGTATTTATTTTATTGCTTTTTTTCTCCAATCAGCCGAAAGTGACGTTCTGTGCCCTGTATAATATACAGATATTTACATAGCAGTCTGTGCGTTGCATAATGATAAAAGCGAAATTTAAACGTTTCTTTTGGGAGTAGCTATTGCTACCAAGCACCTCATTAAAAGGTGGAGAGAAAACTACACGAAATATTCATTGTTTCGCTGCTTAGCTGCGAGCCCTGTCCTGTGCGACCATGCTTTCTGACGTCATAGTATGTCGAGTTTAGTCGCACTTTGTTCTTCGTGACTATAGCAAAACTGACACAACGTGGCATAATGTAATCAAAACCTATTCAGTTTTAAAATACTGTATATGTTTGCAAGGCAACTAATCGGTGAAAACTGGAAGAAAATGGTGAAAAATCTCCCTCACGTTAATAGAGATAAGCATTTGCAGCAAATGTGATAAAGGAAGCTGAAACGATAATCAAATCTTCAAAAAGTGAGCCGCTATATGCCGGCTTCGATGTTCCATTTCACGCAAGTTTTAAATTTTCTGAAACTGACCCAAATAACAAGGAATATCTCCGAAATGGTTCACTCTACAAAAAAGTTATTTCGAGATAAATTGTGTATTTCGGCAGAATCTACATTTTTTGTATAGTAAGATTTTGTCTATCTCTTACGGTTTACGAGTTATTCAAAAGTCATCCAGAGTAAACAGGATTACATAGACTATAGCCAGAAAATTCAAAATATACCTTTCGTTTGTCATACAAATATTTTAAGCATATGGCATTTTAATCAAAATCGTTAGAGCCATTTTCAAGAAAGTCAAAATTTTCGAAAAATTTTCCATGTAAAGGGTAGTTTAGGGTGGGGCTATTTTCTTCAAAATCTCCGTGTCGCATCCTTGAAGGACATTAAACTTAAATACCAACTTTGGTTTTTAACCGACTTTTGGTTTTTGAGTTTTGCTGTCCACAGACTGACAGACACACGCGCGCGCGCGGACCTTTTTCTAAAAATTTTTTTTTGGATTTAGTGGGTCTCAAAACATATACTTCCGGTGAAATCTCGACATCGAATTTTTGGGTGGAATACAATACTTCCTTCTACTTACCAGTAGAGAAATTAATAACATAGCTCAGTTGTTAGTCTGTTCATTAAATATTTACTTTTGAAATCGTTCTGTTTTATTACATTCGATGAACACATTTCTTCTGTTACATGCTGTGATACTCTCATGGTCATTACTTTAGTAACCGAAATTCTGAACCATCCTGCGTGTTTGATGTTTACATTAAGGGTACTATATATTAAATATTCGGCATTTCTTTAAATAGTATTGAATGTTTAAATTAGAATAACACATCAGTTGGTAGTCCCGTTTATTGAATGTTCGCGTATGTTTTTATTGCAATGTTTTAAATGGTTAAACATTTTATTTTAGCCATTCTTTTTGTAACTCAAAATTATAGGGTATCGTACTTGTGTTATTTTTACAGTGCTTGATAATGAATATTCGATAAATTTTCAAAAGAAAAAATGCTTTTTTATGTTTGTAGATGACTCCTTAGGTATTGTAGATTGAAAATCTGTATGTGTTGCTGCCCTTCTGGCAAGCTAAATACTACTCGAAAAACTTGATTTTCACATTATCTTTTGGCGTTTCGAAAATACATGTTTTGAAGCCTCGTGAATAAAAGAGAACATAGAAACAAGTCCGTTAAGTGCTTGAGTGCGAGAGAGAGAGAGAGAGTTAAGAGCGTAACTCAAAAACGAAAGGTCTGATAATTACCAAATTTAGAGTGCAGTGTTCTCCAAAGATGTGACACCAAGAAAATTCCCCAAACCAAAACTACCCGTTATCTAACCCATTATTTGAGATTTTCTCAAAAATGGTTGTACGATTTTGATCAATATACCATAAATATGAAATATATTTACATGATAAAATATATATATATATATATATCTTGAATTTTCAAACAGTTGCCTATGAAGTCCTCTTCATTCGGAAGGAATTTTGTGCGTGCATAATCGTGTATAACTGTGAACGTTAAATAATAGGCAAAACGTTGACCACAAAGAAAGAGTAGATTTCATTTATTTCAAATACATCTTCAATGGCAAAGCCATTTGAAGATATCCATTATTATGGTTGGAATTGTTCAATGCTTGTCGTTCTCTTACAGCTCTGTCGTTTTTCAGTTATTTTTCGTGGTTACTTTAAAAAGATTACCACGTTTTAAGACGAGCAAAGTGTCCAGTTCTTAAATTATTTGACTCACGATTCCCTTTTTATCTATAATGAATTGTAAAATTTAATTAAATATTTCTATAGCTTAAGTCTACTATCTTCTCTAATTTCCATTGCAACTAAGGAAATATGTAATAAAACCACTTCTACAAATATTTATCTCGAATAGTTTGTATAACCTCATTTGAGTGCAAACATCAGAATCCCTCCCCCCCCACCCCACCCCCCCCCCCCCCCCCCCCGTTGAGTTGTTAACATTTAACATTTCCTCGAACTTGTGAAATGTGCGTGATGTGTATCAATTCTTCAAACATGCCATGGTGTGTATTTCTGCATTGAATGATTAACATGTAAATATATACATCGCGTGCGAGGCTGTCTGTATGCATCAAATATTTACTTTGTCTTGACGATTGGTGTTGCTTGTGCTTATAATCGATCCGTTTCGGTACACCGTGAAATGTTTCACCTTCACGGCTTCTTTATCCGAATCCACCAGTACCTAGAAGAAAAAAAGGGTTTGCTTTTATATTCTCACCACTTTCTCTACTCGTCATAGACCCATGCATTGAGTATGCAAATATTACACTCTTCACATAAAAAGTTATTCTAACCACATTACCTTATTCACGACAAATTTTCACCCAAGCTTAGCGTCGTTTAATGGGTAGGACATATCGCACGATGAATAAATAACGTGTGACATGATGCTCAAATGAAACCGGGGTAGTAAACCTTAAAGTGATCCGCCGTTCACCTGTTCAAGATGAATGAAAACTCTGGATGACTCATAGCAATTGAAACTCGAACTCGGAACCTGTTGAAATGATAGGCAGACACACCAAACCCACATCTAGGTTATGACCAGGGTCAGGTACTGGTTGTGTTACGCACAGCCGCTCCAGGATGCATAGCACAGTAGATACAGCAGTTGCGAATAGAAAACTTAACTCAGGTTTGATTTGCAATTGAAATAAATTGAGTATGTTTCAAGTGCAGGACTAGGTATAGTTATAAATTCACGTAAGCAGTTGTGGAGAAGTTAGTCCTACAGATGGAGAAAACATTACATGAAAGATGCTTTATACGAGTTTTGTTTTGGAGACACTGCAAATATTTATGATCATACAGAGTAACAGGTTACATAATAATGTTAATGTATACATTTATGAATGGTAAAACTAATTCAATCTGTCACATATAATTCAAGTTCTTGTATTGTATTGTCCCTTATTTTTCTTTAATTTTTTATATCAACATCCTCCAACGTAATATGTCATATGGGACATGAATGAATGAAATGGTGAAATGGTGTTCAGATGAGCCCTAGGTCCATGGAGCTTACTTATCTGACATTCGTCTTCTCAGGATAAGGGAAAACCCCGGAAAAGAAAAAAAAAATATCCGGATAATTCACCCCAACCGAGATTCGAACTCGGAAGCTCAGATAAGCTACCTCCACACCACAGAGGCGGACTATGTGCAACTTAATGGCTACCATGAAACCCTGCATATAACTTCAAATTAGCTGCTGATCTATACATACACGTTTACTTTGTATATCGTTTGAGTGCACATAGAAGGCAGCTTTGTTTACATTATCCTTTCCGGTATTTCGTGGGCTACGTCAGTATGCACTAAACTTGAAGAGACGGGTACTGAAATGCCCCGTCCTGGTTATGACAAGTGAACGTCTATGGTTTTAATTTAAGCAACCACATTTACGCAACCGAAAAAAAAAACAGCTGTTTATTTCATAAATTAGTGTTGCTACTAATGAGATTATGTCTTTCTCTATTATACTTTATTTTTGCGTAACTTTTACAAATTATTCTTGCAAAAAGTATTTTGTATCTACTTCATGTTAATCGAGACCGCTTACAGAAATGGTTTCATTACATTTCGTTGTAGGTACAAGAAAGGGAAGGAAAGTACTAATGTTTAAAAAGCTGGCCTTGAAATTGTGTACTTGAACGACATCCTTAGATACAACTGGACGTGACAGTGCCACAAAAATGACAAAAGTACTGAACGGTTAAAATCAATAACAACGAATGTCTCGAAATGCGTATGCCGTAAAAAGGACATAAATAATTGTCTCTACGAAGAAGATTACCTTTTTGTGCAGTTTTTCTATCTCTTATTGTTTACTAGTTACACAAAATTATGCGAAATACATTCCAAATGAAGAGGACTTTAAAGGAGACTACCTCTTACACGGAATTTTTTTTTCTCAACACTGGCTCTAACGATTTTGATTAAAATTTATAATTAAAGGTATTTGCAGGACTTATAATTTGTATATTTTAAATGGTCTTGAATTACCCAGTGGCGTATGCTGACAATCTGTGGCATGGAAGCAATTGTGTTGACAAGAGTAGACATGGCCAATTATATAAGTTGTCCCTGCTTCTACCTGTTAGCCATTCTACTCCCTAAATGTCTTTATTAAAATGCCACACACAGGTTTTGATTTTTGTTTTTAAGTTCTCTAATTCAAAGCTTTCCTACCTATCATCGAAAAAAGATGTATAGGTAAATGAGGGGAAACCTCGATTCAGAATTTTACACACACCACAGTACTCTTCCCTCATTTATTTCCTTCTGCATTCATGTTCTCACCATAAAACCATGGCAGTGTGCAGTTTCAAACTTGCTTCAGTAAGTGTTATTTCTAATTACCAAAATACGTGCAATTCTGTCTTTAGAAATCAAACTTATCAAACAAACATTCCATTAGAAACATCTGTAATATCGGGTAATACTAAAGTGGTTTTATTGTTTATAAAGAAAACAAATTTTCCTGATTTTCTTTCCTAATTTCTAACAAGCAACCTGTATTATCCAAAGGGAGGTAATAGTAAGAAATATTGGTGGACCATTAAGAACGCCGGTTTTTAACTGTTGAATAAAGTACTTTATGTTCATGACATGTAACATATTTCAATATCAATACAAAGAATACATGTTGCCATTTCGTAAGAAGAAGGTATGAAAAGTTACATCTGACGTATCTTCCCCATTATTTGCTCTGCATGTTGTAACTCTATCATTGAAATTTGGTATCACTTCAGACAGATCTACTCCTTGATTTGGACGATAACAGTTCGAATCTGTTACTTCAGTTGTGGTACTGTTCAGGGATTGTTTTTATAAACTTGTGATTTTAAGTGCCTCCGAGGGAAAAGGCGTGTTAGATCACATGACCTTGCTGGCAATTTCTGATGGGCGTTTCTTTATCTCAAACGGCCCGTTGGTTTCAGATGTTGAATTAACTGATTTTGGTAGGCATGACTATGAAGATGCTTTGTGAGAATTCACTAGAGCGAGCTTTCCACAATGCCCAACTGTTGTGAAAGATATCGAATTGAGTTTTGAGGCTCACGGCAACACTATCACCCTCAGTTGCGATATTCTCATCAGACTGGCTGGAACGAGAGCGCACTGGGGATCTGATGTCCGCAATCAAATCTGTGCCCTCAAATTTTGTCGTTAACCGACGAACTTTAGACATATTAGGTGCATAATGACGACCGAGAGCCTTACGAAGCTCTGCACAGTGTCTGTGTAACATTCAGCGGATTTGTAATGCTTTTTGCCATAAATATTCGTTGTTCCGTTGTAAAGCGTTCCATGTTAATTAACCGCAAGAAACACTGATTATAAAACACGCAAACAAAATGCTCCCATGACAGCAATAAAATAGTAGCTTGCAGTTAAAAATCGGCGTCCTTAATGGCCCACAAAATCAGGGTATATCGACAGAGTATCTAAATATCGACCATGAGCAAACGCTCCATGCCATCTGTTGAGGCTCCAGAAAACGACTTGTAAACGTACAAGCTGTACGGGTCATGTTTAAAAAATGTATTGCTAAATTTTCCAAGAGTGATTTTGATGAAAATATAGAAATAATAAAACAATCTCTGCAAACGTTTATTTCGATTATCATAAAGTAAATATACTAAATGATAATAGTCGGAGAAATTTGTTCGAACTCTTCCTTGATTAGGATGCGCTATGTGCTTCATGCATGCAGTGTTTTATGCGGTTGGAGATAAATGGTAGTAGATTTCGTGATAAAGAGGAAATTGTGGGAATGCTTCTGCCTTAGTGTCGGGCGATACCGTATCTAGCGAGGTGTACGAAGATAAGTATCTGTGTGAGAGAACCAGGAAAGTGGGCAGTAGATGGCGTGGGAAGATTAAACTGGGTCGGTCTCTATGGAGATTAAACTTATTAGCAGGAGCACTTGCCTTGCTGTACACGATACTCCCTCGGTTTTTAAATATGCCAACATAGCTGGAGAGGGAGGCCTCTTTAATTATTCACTGCAAATGAAGACATAACGCGACTCGTCCGACCACAAGCCGGCTTTTATTCAGCTGAGTGGAGCACGTTGCTGTCAAACTTGTGTGGACAAACCCATACTACGAGCACTTTTTCTTGCGCCCTGCACTTCTAGTGCTGCGAAAGGTCCAAGTCAACAAGCCACGTGCTATACCAAAGGAACACTCGAGCATCCTTGTCCGTCCTCCAGTGTTACCACTTGTGCATTTATTGTATCGCGTTACTTTTGTTGCGGTTGGCTAAATGGCTGAAGCATATCTAGCCGTAATGTTATAGCTCTTTGCAGCATTAAGGATTGTCGAGCTCAAGAGAAGGATCCTTTCATATTGTATTAGACTTTGAGTAATAGATCTAAACTCATTATTGGGAATGAGCTGTTGTTCTAAATTAATTTCGTCTAATGGAAAAAAAAATAATTAAGGATCCCACAACAAGCTTAAAATGCTACTTTATTACTTGCCAGTAAAATAAACCTAAATTACAATGCCTAATTTGTTAAATATGTGGAGCTAATCCCACAAAGGTACACTCATCCATTTATCCCGTTCCCGCAGCGTTGGGAGGTGTTATACTGGCCTTCACAGATAGTGTATAGCAAAGAGGAGGTGTGTATCTGTTTACCCAGGCATGGGCACGAGAGGAGAACTTGTCTTATCCACCTCACACTCTCTTGCCGAGTGACGAAGGTTGTTTTGATACAATAGGCGCAGTGGTGGCTTCACTCCACCTGCAAGGTAGTAATAATTTCTATTTTGTTTATATTAAACATATTTTGCTTACAGTAATTATTAGAGCCACCTACTGTGGTTAGGCAAATTACATAATCAACTTTATAACCTTCCTTTATTTTGTGAACGTAATACTCTAACGCTGCCTTATGATAAGCATACTAAATGTTTCTCTTTCATAATAGATATAGCAGTAACATTCTATTGTCATTTAGCCTTAAAAGTATTTTAAAATTCTTTGATCAACGTAATAAATTGTTTGGTTTTAAACTCAATATTGTGTTCAAACATTAAAACACGAAATACAATAGCTTGTATTAAATAAACTAATATGAAAGTAAACCCCTAAAAAGGGGAATCATATTATGTTTACAAATAGGAGTATTCAGAAAGTACCTTTTTAAATTGTAAATAAATACCTGTAAGATCACTAGTGTTTGCTTTATGCTTCTGATCATAGAGGCCTTTTTAACGTCCTCCAACGTAGTGTCATCTTGGACGGTGAATGAATGAAATGGGTGAAATGATGCTCAAATGAGCCCGAGCCCGAGGTCCATAGAGCTGTAACTTACCCGACATTCGTCTTCTCAGGATAAGGGAAACCCTAGGAGAAAACCTTATCCGGATAACTCACCCTACGCGGGATTCGAACTCGCGACCTCTTAGACGCGAGGCAGACACGTTACCACCACGCTATAGAAGCGGGCACGTATCGACGTTTGATATTGTACGCTTTATATTTGCAAATTGCAATCCGCATACTAAACAGCAAACTTACCTGTTACTTATAAAACTTACAAAACATTCTCTCTGCCACTTTTCAAGAAAGATATCCCGACGTCCATTCTCGCCCTCGCCACTGAATGAGGCATGTCGAGCTGAACAGCTGTGAAGGGAAAGGACGGCAGGTGGAGTGAGGCAAGAACGCGTTTACATTTGTTTACCTTTTCGCGGATGCAGCGGCGCCGTGTTTTTTGTGCATAGTTCTAGATTCTTCGCATATGAATATACCGGGTGGAAGGGGACTTTTTACATTCCTTCTAATATATGCTTCATAGAAGCATTGCAAACAAAAAAGTCCAACGGCATTTTGTCCTTTGATCAACCGATTTGGAAAAAAATAAATAATTTTTGTTCCAAATTGGGTGCATAATTCCACAAGGACCTTTTTTCTAAAAAATGCTTTTCTTATTCAAGGGGCCTCATAACATATATTTCCGATGAAATCTCGACATCGAATTTTTGGGTGGAATACAATACTTCCTCCAGTTGACACATAGTATTCTAAGAACTGTGTAAAGTGTTGGTTTGAGAGAATTTGCTGCTTCTCTTACACTATTACAGCAACATTTTGCTACAAATGTTTCTGTGAACAATGTTTTCTCTAACGAACCTAAAAAATCAAAACAGATCTCGTGTTGCAGAAGACCACCTCTCGACGCAACTGCATACGCCAGTTACAGATAGTAAAAGTATGACCACTTCTTTCGTGTTTGATCGTTAATTGTATTAATCTACCACTGTCAACAATTTAAGAAGCGAAGAACTTCTACTCCAACCAGCAAGAATATTAAGCGGGTTGCGTGCATAATGGATTCGGAGCAGACAATATTCTGCCCGCTTCTGGTTTAGGGTAACATACTAGCCTCTGGTTCCCAAGGTCGCGGGTTCAAACCCGGTGGAGAGTGATGGATTTTTTAGGGGTAAAAATCCTTAGCATGGCTTCCTTCTGGAGGGAAGTAAAGTCGTTGGTCCCGTCGTATATTTACGACACCTAAGGAAACCTCTAGTCTGATAGAATGGCCTCTGAGCAAAATTAAGCGGTCTTTCACGCCCAATGTAGAATGAGACGCTTAGAACATCTTTTTCTGTTTTTTAAATTTTTTTATTTTCTAACTTGGGTTTCAAACAATGTATTTGCGATGACATACCCATATAAATCTTTTTTGTCCTGTGCAATAGTTTTGTATTTCTTACGTATAAGTGATAAAGTAAAAGATATGTTTGACCGGGAACCTTTGTGCTGCACATAATCTACGCAGTGGAGAAATTGCCCAAAACCACGCAATACACGAATGCTCAGTAATTTCGTGTATAAAATTTAGAGAATACATAATATGGACTGGGGAAATAGTGGCTACCTTCCGTTAATAGCCTGTGCGTTTCGTGCCAGAGCATTACCATATGTAAGCAATATGGTTGGCCCAGGTGCAGTCTGATTCGTGTTTGTTCGTAAACAAACATTAATCGTTATCGATGTAGGTCCCCCATTGAGCATTTAGCGCAGTAGTGTAAACCAACTTTGTTCAGCTGTGGGAATTGGCTGTACTGTTGTTTTCGGGATAGTTTCTTTTTCAATGCGTGATTTTAAATATTTGTTAGACGGCAGGCGATATGTGTTATGCGGGATATTATTTATTTCAATTTGTTTAAAAGGTCACACTGGAAAACAGACGTTTTACTTTCTCGGTCACTTATCTATAAGTAGAGGAAGCATGTACGTGATATTGCACCCAAAATTTCTATGAAGAGATCTCACCGGAAGTGTTTTGATGCATCTGGAACTCTTAAACAATTTTTGAAATGAGATGCGCGGTTATCATCAACACCTCAATTCAAGAAATAAAAATCCGATAAATACCAAACTAGGTACTTATTTTAACTGACCATTTTCCAAGAATTCAACGCAAAATTTTCATAAAATTACCCTTTTCCGCAACTTTGTCCTTATGATCATAAACATAACACCAGGATTTGGATTAAAATCCCGTATGTTTAAGATAGTTCTGTGTTGCTCTCTCGTAACCTTGACATGTACTTCACTGTCTTTCAGTTCTACCTAATCTCTCTGTCTCACAAACTGCTTCCCACGATACACTCACACTCACTCAAACAGGCTTAACTAAAAACTACTTCACAGAGAAACAACTCCAACGCGACGATTAAGTGCCTACAACTGTCTGACGATACTCAAACTCTCGCAACATTTAATGACTCGCTTCTCTCAACTCTGCGTTAGCTTATATGAGCCAGACTTCTCACTAGCGAATTCTCTGGAAAACACATGTTTTCTCGAACTTCTGATAAATAAGCCGGCAGTCGAAAATTTCTTGAACCGTCTGGGAACACTTGGTTCTGAGCGCTCTATTGTGCGACCCGCACATTTACCTGAATTGATATGAGGCAGCCGGTGTCACAGAATTAGTATATTTTTAAGCTAAAACGCCATATAGGTACTTGTGTTTAGAACTCGTTCGCTACATAAGTTTCAAAAACAATTATTCCTTTTTAGGTGTTCGTCCCTATTTAATAAAATACCACATGAAACTCCACAGCAGTTTATTGATTTTAATTAGGGATGGTACCTCGATATCGGCATACCTCGATACTCTATGGTATCGAAATATGTCTGCTACTTTGAGATGATAGTTTTTTCGATACTTTACGTTGTTAAGTTTGCATTATTGAAGGTTGTTGCGTTTAACTTTATGATAGATAAAGAATGAAAGTAGTCGAGACTTCACATTATTTCCCAGCACGTGTCCCCAAAGGATTGCTGAGTTGTGATTTTGATAGAATTTGGCTGCGTTTCCTCTGAGTGAAAGAATCCAACTATCCGCAGACTCTTATGTGTAAATGAAAACGTACAAAAACATGGAGGCGGAATAGAGGTACTCGTGTAACCTGCAGCGTTAACTGATTTATGAATGAAACTGATGTAGCTGACGTAGTGAATTAAGTGTCTGAGTAGTCTGGCTCACTTTCGCCCATTACCTGCATTTACCTACTACGGTAATCAAAATATGTGAATCCAGCAGAAACAAATTAGAACTTAAGACATGAGAAAATACAACGGATGGAAATATTGAATTGCATTATATGCCCAGTAACTGCTGCCTGTAGTGGCATATGCAGCAAGAACGGGTGTTAAGTACTAACCAAAAAAGTAGCTGGTGAACTTTGAGGATAAAGTGATATTTCCTGGCGTGAAACGTTCTACAGGTACCTCTCCGTGAGGAATCGAAGGGACGGCCAGAGATTTTCATCGTGGAAACATTAAGAACTTTGTTGCACCGCGTCTACAGTAATCAGATCTGGTCATCCTTCGCACTACCTCACCAGATCCCTTGTTCCCGGAGATTAAGTAGGCGCAATGGGACCCAGCCTTGGCTGCAATGCTGAAATTCTCCGTTTCATATCGCTATTCCGGTTTTATTCGTTTCTTAAGTGATTTAAACAACTGTATCTTAGTAAATACCAAACACTGGCTATTTATAAGCATTTGAATCTGCATGAACAAAATTATATCGGTGCATTGTAATGCGAAACACTGATGGTATTTTCTTGTTCAGGATTGACGCAACAAATTAAACAAATGCGACACAAAGGTCAGAGGTGAGCACACAATCCCACGCCTTGATTTAATTCGGCTGCACTATAACTCACCAGAAATTATGTGCTGGGCGGCAGCAAATGTCCTCTCTGTGGAATTTATCAGCTCGCTGTTTAATTACATATAAATATGGATAGGAAAAAAAAACTGCTCTGTAACCTAATCTGAAAAGTAAATGTGGAGGAAACGAAGAATAGGCCAGTACGCACGGCGTTAAATCACAGGTGCAATATTTTAGTGACGGAAATAAAGCTAAAGGAATGTGATTTTTTTTCTTCTTCTACCGTGGACAGAGGAAGTAGAGAACACATTGTAATGTATCCAAAACTTTTATATCGAGATTTCACCGGAAATAAATATCTTGTGCCCCGCTGAAATCGAAATAAAGCACCTTTATAAGAGGATCCGTTGAGAGAGAGGTCGGCGGGGTTATTTGGTATGTAAGTTCCACATCGTTCAAGGACGTGGCAAGAATATTTACAACAAAAATCCTCCCACTCCAAAGTGCACTTTATTGGAAACTATTTCGTGATGTTTACTTTCTACAGTGCGTAAGTAGACGAGGTGTGGTATGTCATCAAAAGCATTGCTGGAAGAAAGTCTGCGTGTGTGTCTGTGAACAATAAACTCAATAACGAAAGGTCGATTAAATGTCAAACTTAGTATTCGTGATAAACAATAACTTACCCCCAGTTCCCGCACAGTTTGGAAATCGAGCACGTGCACGAGTTAATAAACGTTTGTAGGCATAGTTTGTACAAAAGAGCAGAGAGAGCCATGTGAAGGTATCGCATGTTTTTTTGTTTTGTTTTTTTTATCTACTGAAAGTAGCATTTTTACTGTATTGTTTCTTCTCTATACACTAGAACCCAGATAACTCGACATTCCGTATAACTCGACGCCTTTTCTGTTTTAATACTTTAATTGTTGTCATTATAAACTTGACTGTAATTATTTCTATGATGCACTATGCGATATAAACAGTATAGGTAAATTTTAATTTGTGTGCGTATATAACTCGCTGCATTCTGTATCACAGTAGCAAAAGGGCTGACCACGTATTGACCTTCGATATCTGGTCAGAACATAAGCACCCGGCAGACCATTGTCACGAAATCAAAACTTGCCATTAATAATGTGGATACATATTAATTGTTATAATACTGTTTGGAAGATTTGAAGGTTTATTGTTTTATCCAGTACGTACGTGGTAAGCTAAACGTTTAGTTACATATTTCTGGTTACATTACCGTTTCTCAGATTTCAGGCTTACTGTGAGTTGTGTCTGTGTCAAACGAGAAGAAAAGCCAAGTTAACATGACAATGGACATTAAATTGCATGCGTTAAAGAGACCGTACAAAGGGGTGTTAATCTTTTCTGCTTCCTATATTGTGCTTTTATGTAATTTGCAGTGTCATCTTAGGAGTTGTGAATAACAGACTCCTTATTTCATGAAACTAGGCATTTCGTTAACTCTACATCCTCTCAGACCACATTAGGTCGAGTTATCGGAATTCTGCTGCTTTGAATATTCTTTGAATAGGTTACGAGGTCATCTTCATTCTGAGTTATTAAGTATTGAGTCATAAGTTATTATCAAAAACTTAGAACACGAAAATTGCATTTACTTAGTCTGCTTACCCTCCTCATATGTTGTACTGGGGTTAAAAGCCTGTCGAGGAACAGACGAAGCCGAGAACCAGGAACGGGAGATCGGGCAATAGCCAGAATGAGAGTGAGGAAGATGGTATGAAGGTGAAATGGATGGACGATGATGAAACAGTTTATGGAATGAACGGCGGGGGAAAACTGGAGAACCCGAAGAAAATCCGCCTAGACTACGCTTCTTCCGCCACGATTCCCTGGTATCGAACTCGGTCGGAGTGATCGGCGAGTGGTCTAACCTCTCGGTCAACCGAAGCTGCGATTTCATGGAACATACGATATGTTTGTTGCATACTTAACAAATCACTACTTTGCCTCATTTGTAAAAGACTTGTGAACTGCCATCCATGATTTAACTTTGAAGACAGCGACGATGCAATTGGTGCCATATTAACTCCAGAGAGCTAAATATGTAATTTTATGTTATATCACTAAAAATATTTAATATATTCACAAATATGTAAAATGAAATTCATCATATTAACCCTAACAGTGCTTTGTAAACACATCACTTTACGCAGCATCTAAATAGCTAGGAAAAATATGTAATTACATAGATCCCAGCTCAAATGATAATATCCCTGTTACGACTTAAGGCGTGTAGTGCGGAGAATGGTGCTATCGGGTCGTGCTGGCGCGAGTAGCCGCGTCTCCACTGGGTAACCTCTTCTCGTGTATCTCGTCGGAGATGATCATGGCTGGGTTGCGCATTAACCTCTGAAATTTTACGCGCAGTTACCCTTTTAACGGAGATTGTGCTCCTCTTTGTCCACTCTGTAGCAAAGGTCTTCTGGTCCGTCACGTGCTGCTAGAGTGTTTCTCTTATCACATCCTCGTGAGTCTTGTTGAGGTCCTGGCAAGGACCAAGCTGTCGAATTTAGATTCTTATTGAAGGTAACCTTCCAACTAAGAATTAAGTATTATAGATGTTAAGATTTCATTTTTTTTAATTCGTCTTTATTTCTGACTTCTGCCATGATCTGCATATTGATCCATTTTGACCTTTGGTAGGATTTTTGTTCTCTATTCATCTTTATATTGGATTTTTGCAATGATTCGTTTTATAAGGGCGCTGATGACCTCGTAGTTCAGTGCCCTTAAGTATTCATCATCACAGATCTACCACGAAAGCTTAGTCAAAACAAAACAAGGACCAAATTCTGCTATTATTATTCCATGGTATATGTCAGAGGAGATCAAAGAATATTGTAAGAACCGGGCTCTTTTGTTATTTTGTTCGAACCACTAGATTATTGTTGTCAAAGATATACATGGTCTTGCGAGATTTTGTAGGCATTACGTAAAATCAAACAACTAATTGTGTGAAATGGTGTTAATGTTTGAATTCTAAGCCAGACAGTACATAATTTTCACCTTGTGTCAAGTTCGATCGAAATCGGTGCAATGCTATAAGAAACATACACCGACTTTTATATTGAATATTAAGATACATTTCTGAGCCATTCATTGCTGTTAGTGGATTTTCCAGTGCGTTACATTTGTATAAGAGCTAGAAAAATATTCTTTTGTCTCTTGTAGTGATGCAGAGTATGGTATTTTGAAGCCATCGTATTTGACTGTCCCTTGATCCTCCTTGTGCCTGCAACGAAGTAATGAAACTATTTTGCAAATATTGGCCCATATTATCAGCAAATGGATAAGGGAAGAACTGTAAGAATGATAACGAAATTATATACTCCGAACCATCGCTTAAAATATAATTTATTAAGAATTACAATAATTATCGATAAAAATGAATAGAGAAAACGAACGGAAATAGGGGGTACCCTCGCGAAATTAAATGGCGTCATCCTTTCTAAACAAAACAAACGCATACCCAGGAAGGAAAATCTCATTGCTCTACCTAGCAATGAGACAACATTAAGACATTTCATACATTAGGCGGGTGAGGCATTGTTGCTTCAAACTGTCTTATCAACGTATGACACACAAAACGTTAGTTTGGCTTCGAAATTGTTGCTTCAAATGATCTTTCCAACGTACGCTGAATATATTTGCATCAATGTGTGACATATTTGCTTCGATAGTAAGAGTAGTTTGCAAAATATGCATAAAAATAGACATTCCTTTAAAAACAAGAAATGACGTTTCCAGTTAAACACATGTTCCCATTTAATGGCCGCTCTGATACAGAGGATTCCGTGCCTGATGCTTGCGACATTACTCATAAACGGCATACAATACATAAGGTTACACGTGTTTATTTGGGATACTCTGGGGTTTAACTTCGCAAAAAGTAAAGCTACGCTGAGCCAGATTACTATCGATTTGATGAGGGGATGCACGTAATGATGAATCATGTGGCCGGGTGTGGCCTTATTCCACATATCTTCATTACTGTCTGTGACTAAGGACGTTCTCTCCCTGACACATTTTAAGTGGTATGCAATCCTTTGCACTGACTGCTAAATCATCTTGTCCCCAATTTTACTTCCTCTGCAACCCAAGTAGACGGAGGGAGATTTCACCTGAAATACATGTTTTGCGGGCCATCAATAAATAAATGTTACTTTTAGAAAACGATACATCGACGCGCCCATGATGTAATTTTCTAAAACATTTCACTAAATTACTCTTAAAATGTTTATATGTGAGATATTTGCTTAACAAAATGTATATCTTAAATTTACCTCCTAAAGTGCTCCTCATTTTTGGTCTAAATTTTATATAACTAGGAAGCCATAAGATTTTTGCAAAAAGGTTCGACAGAAAAAATATGAATATTATTAAAATACAAATTTGCATTTTGTTTTAATAAAAATAGGAAGAATTATTCAATGAATTCTAATTTAAAATATTATCAACTATTTTACACATAGACACGTTAAATTATCACACACAATGATCACCAGATTATTCATATACGTACCACAATTTGCAATCGCAGACTTCTTTATACACACCTAAGATTTGGTAAAAAAATTCTAAAAGCTCGGCAGAGTGCTTTCGTTTCTGGGAAATTCACAAATTGTTCCCATTGTGATTGTGTTCATATTATCTTGGATTGAATTTGAAGAGTTACATAACATTTCAGCCTGCCCTGATCCAGGCCTGTTTTAATATTCAACGTGGGCGTGTGACCTCAGTACCCCGACACGCAATACAGGCGCAGTTGGTTTTCCATTCAAAAATGTGAGGAACCGCGGTCATTTACTCGTTCAACTCTAATGCCTACAAGTGAGCCGAAAACCGGCAGAAAGTACCGCACGTGACAGTTCTGAATAACGGGCTAGAAGATGCTTCCACAGATAAAATTAGAGACATGCATTAACATCAGCAGGAACCTCGAACCTAAGTACCACATAGAGAAGTCAAACTGAAACCCCTTACAGAAATGTACAGAAATGTAAAGAAAATTCCCATCCCGGGAATCAAACCCGAGACTTTTGGCATGCTAACCAGGAGACCACAGAAGCGGTCCGTAAATTCATTGACTCGTAAGCTATATGTAATTATATACCCAGTTCATTTCATCTGATTTACAAATTATTATTTTTTTAAAAGCCCCGTTACCGTTAGCAGTTATTAAAATGTTCCAGTTTCCGTTACGGTATGTGTTTACGAATGTTGGTTTCTTGGCCTGGGTACCAGGTTTTTTATACCGTTGCACGCTGTTTTTTCTCTTAGCTCCCTTGATAAATGAACAGGATCCACCAAAAGTAATGCGATTTTGAAGACGTAATCTGATTAAACTGGTTTGTTTTTGGAACTCTCGCCTCCAGCGGCAATGAAACGCGCATTTACACAGATAACAAGATTAGGAAACAAAAGCTTCCAAGTGTGAAGTTGTCGCTTTCGTCCCATATATTTTAAGACTACAATTTCTCTGCTATGTTTATAATCATGTACGATTTCTGGTATGAAATAAGTTGCTAGGACGAATCAAGGACTCTCGTTAAGATCAAAGATGTAAAAGCGCTTCAGGTTTTAGTGCTTATAACAAAATAAGCTTTTAATCAGATTTAGAATACCTATAGGTGTTCATAACTCGTTTATACTCCATTTAGGAATTATTCATCTTCATGGTCTAACTTCAAATTTAATCATTCTTGCAAGTAGACGTTAGAAGGTACATTTTTGGTCAAATAGCCAATAGAGAAACCAAAACAGAAAATTACAGAAGAACAAAAACCATTAAAGTCTAGTTTTCACGAACTCCAACTAGATCATCGACACAGGAAATACATCAATGGTTCATAAAAGAAATAAACGTCAACGCCACATTCACTGCTAATTGACTAGGGAACGGCCTATATATTTGAAGGCAATCATTCCAGCATTATGCAACACTTTATCTGATAAGCACCTGTAGCAAGTTGAACTTCAAAATGATTCAGAGGAATAACAAAAGTCAGAATAGAACTAGCAGATGCACAATAATACAGCCCGTCCAGATCGCCGTGGCACTCCCCAACTCCTGAAGCTTAGATGCGCAATAGCAGAGATCTGCCCACTTGCATAATAGGACAGGTGGCGTTCAGTATACCACTTGCTCTGACTGTGATAATTACTCCCAGAGCAATGAAGGCTTACACAATAATTGTACACACTGCTTGTGCATATGACTGCCTGAGTTCTGATATCACTCACTTGTTCCCCACCACTCCCGTCACTTATTTCTCCTCTCTTGCGAATGACAGTGTCAAGACGATGGACAAACTAACTGTAACAAATACATGTATTTGATGTTCCCTCCGAAATCCCTAACTCAGTTGCAAGAGCAGCTCTTAGCAAATATGGTACTCTACACGATGTAAGAAATGAAACTTGGAACACACAGCAGTTGCTTTCAGGAATAAATAATATTACATATAAATCTGAAAAAATGTGGCAACACAATTAGCAGCTGTAGCATACTCAGGTGAGCCACATCCTTCTTTTGTTTGTAGAGGAAAAATTACATGAAACAAAACTGCCCACGACAAAGTTCAACGCTAAGATTTTTGGCCCCACCATAAGCGTAGACTCCTAGATACTCCTAAGTACTCCTATGAAGTAAACCACAATAAAAATAACCAACTGAACTATCCCACAGGAGTACACAGGAAAATAATTGTAATCAATGCACAAGTCACCATGGAAACAAACGTGCAACCGTCATTCATAAACGCACCTGCAGGGAATAAAAGACCAGTCCAAGTGAGTCCTCAAGCGTACTTTTACTATTTATGACGATAATCACTTGAAAACTCAGTTTCTGAGGACGACACGTAACCCCTGTTGACTACAAAAGAAAAAAGTCCTCCTGAAAAGAAATCGAGAAAGGAGCCATCCAATCTTAGAGGAATAAATGGAGCTGGTTAAGCACCTGCTAGAAGCATCACCGTCTGACTTTCGTTTGAACTACATACAGCTTAAAAGTTTATATGAAAATTCAGTAGGTGCATCAGAGTTTTGAAAGTAGCTTCTTCATGCGCAGGGCCTCGCTGAAGTGCAACGAAGCTTCACCCGCACAATAAGGATAGATCAATTAAGAACCGTCACAACAGAAACATATTTACTTGCTAAACTAAATGCTAACACAGCATTTAAACACGACTTCCTAGACAACATTCTAATTTGATTATTTACATGTTTTTGTGCTTCAGTGTTACTTAAATAGATTTAAAACTCGGTATGAATTCCTGCAGATGTTAATTTCTACACAGCATCCTAAAACAATCTGCTTGCAGGATACGCACTGATAAATAATTCAGCAATTACAATATTCTGTGTAAAAGAAACGCACTACACAACGCCGTTGTGGCGGAGGGGTAGCCACCTATGCTTGCAATTATTTATTACTGCTGGAGGTGAGAGTTCCGAAAACAAACCAGTTTAATCAGATTACTTCTTCAAAGTCGCATTACTTTTGGCGAATGCCGTTCATTTATCAAGGGAGCTAAGAGGAAAAACAGCGTGCAACGGTATAAAAACTTGGTGCCCAACTTGGAGATCCCGAGAAAAAATTAGAAACTCCCAAGCAGAAAGGAGGTCCCAGCAGTTGCGCCAAGCGTCCGGTACAAAGCGTTCCATAGAGTAAATTACACCGTCCTGGCGTAACACGCGAACCGCTGTAGCCTGGTCCTGCAATTCTGGACCGAAAAAAGGAAATGGTGGGAATCCGTGGTAGGAGGGAAACTATTTCAGTCGGAGAAACCATGAAGTGGTGGGGTCAGCAGCAATCGGACTTCGAATGTGATGCTCGCTGTTTTAAAATTGTTTTATTTGTTTACTTATTTGAGTAAGAGAGGATAACAAATGCCCTGTGCACTGCGATTAGTCATGATTCCCTTGATTTAATCTGCTAAAATGTTTGCGAACTTCTCAAAGTCTTCAAGTATCTTTGCAGGCATTTCTTGAAATCTTGGAACTGCATACCGGACTTACACTCGGGTATTTACTGATGGTGCCCAGTTGGGTAGTGCTACGGGGTTCCCCTTTTGTATGCAACGGTGACGCTCACACGTACCGACTTCAAACGCCAGTTCAGTTTCTACCGCCGAGCTGTTAGCCATATTTTATTTCTTTTTATCCTCAGTTCAGATCCTGAAAGTTTTATCATCTGTTCCAACTCTTCAGCGTACTTCAGGCCCTCCAACAGTTCTCGGTACCTCGGCATTCATTATTAAAATTCAGACGCTAATCTCGAAACTACTGCCTCGCGGATATCAGTTTGCTTTTACATGGACCCCAGACCATGTGGGCATTCCAGGCAACGAGGTGGCGGTTGCGGCTGCGAAGTCTGCATGTCGCCTGCCGGAGTATTCCACCAGCACGCTCCCCTGTATAGATGTACAGAAGTACTTTCGTCGCCATCTATTTGCTCTCTGGCAGGAATCTTGGGAAGCGTTAGCTGGCACTCAGTTACGGACAATCAAGGACAATGTACAACCCTGGCAGACCAGTTGCAGAAATTCCAGGCGGGAAGAACTGTTTTAACCCGCCTGAGGATAGGCCATCCCGACCCACTCATGGACACCTTTTGCGTGGTGATCCGGCGTCTGTCTGCGCGACGTGCAATGTTCCATCTCGTCGCACATGTCCTTGACTGTCCGCGATACGCTTGAGAGCGCAAATCCCTTGGCCTGGGTCGTACACTGTGCTCAGTTTTAGGCAGCGCCCCAGTAGCTGTAAATACAGTGCAGCGGTTTGTTGCCAATATTGATTTTTTTAAGGCAGTATAAGGTTATTTTATTTCGGAAGATTTAACATTTTAGGGTCTTTTACTTTTTGATTTTTAACGTTTTAATTCTTCCGTTTTAAGTGTTTTGACTTTTAGCAATTTTAACTTTCACTATTTAGCTTTTTAACTGGCAAGTTTTAATACTTGAGCTGTTTTATCTATTTTAATTTTCGGTTTTTAGCCTTTAGGAGTGACATTTTAAGTCCTGAACTTCGGTGATTTTATCTTTGGACTTGGGACCCTAATGGTCAAGTTGTCGACGGGCCCTTAAACACGACTCACTCACTCGTAACTGCAGAACTCAATTATTTAACCCTAGGAACTGCAAGAGTTTCACAGTCACACTGGAAATGATATACTGTTTCATTCCGTCTCATGCATCTTCTACATATTTGATCGACTGTGAGTCTCACGCGTAACGGGTTGGTTTTAATTAGAATAATTGCCTTTTGTAAATGCTCCTCTCATTTAATCCGCTCCAGTGTCAGTTTACATTGATTGCGCTGTCGTATCATCCAGCTGTTTATTGGCAAAATATTTGGCAGTACAGAATTAATGTGAATTACAGATTTAAGAAATGTTTTGTAGAATCTTGGAAGTTGGAGCAGATTGGGGATGTTGGGAAGGCCTCGAATGTCTCTCGGTAGGGAACGTGGGACTCCTCTAATTTACAACGCCCCCTTTTATCAATTGTAGAAATTCTAAAAAATCGTACGGCGTACTGAAGTGCCTGTACAGGACCCATATGGTTGAAGCTTAGCTCTCATTACAATGAACACTGCTACTGACCAAGCCAGAATGTCCTGAGAAGAGCTTTCTACCAGTCTTGTCCCTGTCCTCGTGCAGTTTATAAGGGGAATAAGTTACCATTTTACCTTCTCTATCATCTACCTATAGTGGGTAGAGGAAATGCTGTTTTTCACCCATAAACTCGGTGTAAATAATTTGGAGATATACGTTTTGAGGTAAACCAAACCAAAACAAAAAAGTATTTTTAGAAAAAGATCTTTGTGTGTGGGAGAGAGAGGGAGAGGGGGGAGGGTCGGGGAGGAGCAGCGTAAATCAAAAGTTGAATATATACTAACATTCATACTTGAGTTAGAATCTGTTCCAATGTGTGAGGCCAAGGCTTTTAAGAAATTTCCACCCAAACTGCTCTTTATAGCAAAAATTCATTAGTTTTGCATTTGCTCAAAAAAGCCACTAACCTTTTGCGTTAAAATATGTTACTTTGAGGCATTTGAAAATTTATTGTAGAATAAAAATGTGCAGTTTCGAGTTTTCTATTAGCCTATATAGTGCTCTTCTAACTGATGTTTGTATAAATACATAGTTAAAACTAATTAAAATGAACAATTTCTGTCCAGTTTTTACTTTCTCTTACACATACTAATTAATTCTAAATATACAAATACAATCTTAACCAACTTAACTAACAAAATAAAACAAATACAATTATTAATTATAACAAAATTTTCTACAATTACGTTAGCTACCGGAAGCCAGCAGCTATTCCAGGTGGATGTATCTAGAAATGTGCGTGATTTATTCCCTCTTGGAGTTGCTTATTTCTATTACTTCCCCATATATTTAACATTTTGTTTTATATATATATATATAATGTATAATATAATCCCCACTTTTACACCTCATTACCCATTTTCAAATTTTCTTTACTTTTATTAATATTTCTTTTAACCATTTTAACCTCATTTTCCCTAATATTTCCCTGCTTTCTCCCCATCTGATCTCGAGTTAAAAAATGTCCTAATGTTTAGCTATACTGGAAAAATCTTTCCATTGCTTGAATATTAAACTCTCTCCCTTCTTCCGTACATCCCAAAATAGTGTTAATTTTCAACAGTGTACCACATTTCGTATGTGCACAGTAAGTAGAGAAGGTATTCATTCCACCCAAAAATTCGATACCGACATTTTCCCGGTAATACAGGTTTTGAGATTCCCTGAATTAAAAAAAAAAGTCATTTTAAGAAAAGGTTCTGTGTGTATGCGCGTGCATGCTACATGTCTCTCTGTGAACAGCGTAATTCCAAAACGGAAAGTCTGTTAAATACTCAATTTAGTAATTTAAATTCGCCTTTTTCCAAGTGTGCGACACGAAATATTTAAGAAGTGGTGGGGGGGGGGGGGGGAACAGGAATTCGTATCCCTGCCCTTTACAAGGGAAATTTTGCGAACATTTTGATTTTCTCAAAATGACTAACGATTTTGATTAAAATACCATATATTTAAGATATTTTCATGACAAATGAAATGTTTATTGTGAATTTTCTGGGAATAGCCTCTGACTTTCTCCTCGTTCTCTTTTTTTTTTTTTTTTTTTTTTTTTTTTTTTTTTTTTTTTTTTTTTTTTGGGTGGTGTTTAACGCCCACTTTTACTACATACGTACTGTAGCAAGAACTCCAAATCCTGGTCAGCAATATTCGTTACTGAGCAAGGGTATTAGTATCCACCATATTTTAAACACCAGATTCAGCAGAAAATGAATTGGGATGTAAAGGGCTAAAGATTTGACTGTTGCTTAAGTCTTATGTATTCCTTAATGCCCGTTGTACCTACAAGCAAACACATAGTTAAACTGTGTCTACAAATGTTATTTGTCGATTAACGTGAAGCAGATGGAAGAATAAGCTTTTGTAAGAAAAGTTTGAGGAATGGGTGGAAAAAGTCAAGACTTTTTTATGAACCATTATTATTGTTGCTTATTTATTATTACTACTACTATTTTGTTTACGTTACATGTTATGTTTCTGCTTCAGTGGTTATCCAATGTTTGCATTTATTGAATATTATATATTTGAAACGGAAGAAGCCCCTTATTCTTAATCGCTCAACCTGTTATTACGTTATACAACATATATGTACAATTCATGCGTTCTGGATAGCGGAAATAATGGTTATTCGTCAATATTTGTGGTAATGAAGTACAACATTCTCTTCCTTTTTTACCCTTCCGCTAAGGCGATACGAATTATTAAGACGTTATTAACAGCAATGCATCGCATCTATATGGTATTATAATGTTAATTGTATGTTCCAAAGTGGCACTTCAGATAATTATCTTTCGCGTGTATATGGGATGGGAAGAATTTAATAACATAATTAAATCTGATTGATTAAAATATTTCTATTAGGTATTGGTCTGTGTAAGAACATGGAAGAAGCAATATAGGGATAATTCCATTATTATAGGGTTATAGAGTTGTTACGAGGTCAAAGCGCTACTTTTGGATTCGCTTATAAAAATACCTTTAAACGAGCGCCGTATTGCAAAGTTGAAAGGTTATTTTGAAGCTTATATTGTAGCTATGTTGATGTAATTTCATTGAAGATATCCGTTTTGAGTCCCCTGAATCCATAGTGAACCCATAAAACCGTATTTTTGACAGAATGAGTGGATCACTTTTTCAAAATTCTACTTTCTATAGCGAAAATTGCTGTTTATATGTAATTTTAAAAAGTAGCTCAATTTTTGTAATTAAATTATAGCTTCTAAATTTTATGTAAAATATGGCAAAACTCCTCCACTCAAAGTTCGTATGGTGTTTTAGCAACTGGGAAAATTTGAGCTTTCTAGGTGCAATAATTTTGGAGGAAAGGCTACATACAGAAAATTATTACGGGAAAATACACAAAACTAAAAAACCAAAAAAGGGCGTGGCAGCGCAGCATGTTATTTAAATGCTGTTTAGAAAACGTACAACAACGTATATATTAAATATCAATGGATGCGGAAAAGAATGGAGATTTCAGTTGTGAAAAGAACAAAATATGAATTTTTGACCTCAGAAAAGAGAATGATTAGATGTGAATATATTCATCAGAGGTTTTTCGCAACTAGCTCTGACACTAGCTATAACCGCAAGTCCTTTACGTGGCGTGGGATGCAGTTTTGCTCTACCACAATGTTTGCATGCAGTTTCACATCAGGGATAGTACTGCAGGCACTTGCGTGAGACTAAATGAGGATCTAAAGCCCAAGGAAAAAAATAGGGCAGTTAAGAGCCCTAATTGTGCATGCTATCGCCGTTAATTTGGTTAATGGACTATCAAGGAAGTGGGTGCTTGCATTCAAGGGCGTCAGTGTCTGGGACGTTCCAGCTTAGACTATTTTGGTCATACAACTGTTGCATCCATTTCAGAGCAAGCTTAGAGCAGCAAATGACTATCCTTTAAAATTCTGCTGAGAGCACACGACTTTAGATTTTTGCTATCATATGCCTTGCTAACAAACCGGTTACAGTATTCATACAAAAGCGAATTCTCTATACGCAATATGTTACTGACGATATAATCTTCATCTTAGCGCTAGAAATTGCAATTATTGAAGTATTACATTCGTTTGCTTCTGACGTATCAATAACTGTTTCAAACAATGAGAAGCGTAGGTTACCGTGAGTCACTGAAATGCTAAGTGGAGAATCCTCTTGTGGCGATCGCCAAGTCTCGTGCGCGGTCTTAAGACGCTACAGACTGCCGAGAATCGATCACATCGAAACACCTCTGTAAGACTAAGGCCCGAAAGACATAAACGAAAAGATTGAATTTTAGAAATACATTTCCTTTCGTCAGTCCCGCCTACTTGGTGATCACTCCACCAATGCTTCAACATTATACGTTGCCAAATCTTAATTCTTATTGTTATCTGAAACCTATTTTACTCCGTGAATTATTAAATTTTAAAAATGTCTTCTTTCCCTTTTCAATTTTCAGAATTGGCGTACAGGCATATTTACAACTCCGTGACTGTGGTTTCTGACTTCGAAGTGACCAAAACTTGTGCTAATGGATTTCTTGGTGACTGAGTCACTGGTGTATCTAATTGCCTGACTTCTACTAATTGCTTTTCAACACTTAATATTCCCAATTACTTTCTATTCACTCACAAAATTGTAAATCATATTTCTTAAATTGTGCATTCATTGTAATATTTGAACACTATTTATTGCGATAATTTAATATCTCCCTATCATTTCCTTATAAGTTAATAGCTTCGACATCAACGAGAGAAAAAATTTAAAAAAGAAGGAAAAATGTATCACGTAGTAATTTAAAGTTGGTCGCCTGTTGTATTTCTTAATTTTTTATATATAAAAAGTAGTATGTAATAAAACATCTGCTAATGTTTATCTCGATTAATATGAAGAAGGTAGAGTATGGATGGAGGGGATTCGTGTGTAAGACCCCGGGAGGAAGGGATGAAGTTAGAGCACTATACGGGCGTGTTTGAACCCGAGCGAGTAGCGCGAGTCAGCGTGAGGATCCCTAACGTGAGCTGGAGATTCATCTCGACACCAGGGTTCGCCAAGCAGCCACCGGTCAGGCAACTACAACGCCACCCATCCCGAGAACAGCAATTAGAGTTCGCAAAGTCCCCACACAGCAGCGCCAAACTCGCCAATCGCCAACACTTCCGACCCTGAAAGAAATGGTAGTTCTTGTAGCTCTTATGCTTTACCTTTTATATATTGAAAATCATACAGAACTTATTAAGCATGATGAGGATTTAACATGCTGTTTAGAAAATTCGAAAATATAAATATTGTTTATCATAAGCTATGTTAAACATAACATCTACTTCTCTACCATTGTTTCGACGGTCCAAATACTTTACGTGATAACTTACAGAAGTTATCTGAACCTTTGTGCTTGCTTTTTCAAGACCCCGATTGAATTACGGAAGCTCCGAAACATTTGTTTGAGGTGAACACATTGCATGTTTTGTTGCCATAAAGGCGTGTAAACCCGCAACAGGCCGACAACTTATCTCGTGTGTGGGATTCTTGGACACCCGGGAGAATTCATCGTTTGCATGACCGCGATAACGCTGTTAATTGTTGTTATTTGAATGACTGGAGCCATGAAAGGACCAGATTAAGGGAAAGTAGTGCATGTTGGTCGGACATGCAACAGCACCTTGCGTGTTTCTCCTACTCTGATTTTTTCTCTCGCTCTTTCAGCGATAATAGTTATCTAAAGATGCTGATACAGGCAATATCTATAGGCATTTCAATTCGTATAAAATGCTATTTCAAATTTTCATAAACTAAGGAGATTACCTGAAAAATATTCACGTGCCAGCAGGAACCGCAGCTCTGCTCGCGTTAGTGCACTAAATACGGGTGTGCATATGTGTGAGCATTTTATAAATGTTTAAAACTTGACTGAGGTTGAGCATAGAATATGAAACGTGAGTGTAATGGCTTAAGGCCGGAGGTGTGTGCGTTTTTCCATAGGTATGCTGCACATGGACTTCACTGTTATCGCTCGCGCATGCTAGGTACAGCCTGACCATGAAAACCGCCTCACTGCAGCACGACCTACAAGTGTCAAAGCATGCATTCTGGAATTGCACTTAAACGCTTATGTATACTGCTATTTATTAATTATAATAATATATCGTGGCATTACACTGGCTTACAATGTACGTTCGTAAATTATTAAATGTGAACTTTCGACGCCTATCACTGAAGCAGTTTTTAAATAGTAAAAAAACCTCTTTCTACATCACACGATTTCAGAGGTGCAAATGTAAAGAATTCCACTCTGTTGTCTGGCGTGTTATCCTTCTTACTCATTTTCAAAATGTCACACATAGCTTGATAACCAATATTTTTAGAACTTTCTGGAAGTTAGCTTTCACCTTTTCGATACCTGGCGCAAGAGGTATCCTGTTAACTGAATGAGCGAAGTTTTCTATTATGCTTATGCTCTTGAACATTTCCAAACCCGATTTTTCTAATTGTTTAAAAGCTTTAGGCAACACTGCAAAATTTCTGGATATGAACTGAAGATTTTCATATAGTTCATACGATATCAGAGACATTGCAGTTACAATATCAGATAAATCTGTATCACATAGAGTGCTAATAGCATTTGTAATTTGTAATGTGCCGCATAATACGTGGCGGTTTCCAAGTGCCCCATCTTGTAATTATTGGCATCAGCAAGGCTGCTTCACTAATTTGCAGAGTACTACGTTACGTTGTTTTCGTCTCTTCGTTCTAGTGGCAGTCGTTTGCACATTTGATGGTCGTGCTGTACCTTTGACGTCATTCATCCTCTGCGTCCAGCTAACCCGTATCGCATGCGAGCGCACATCCCTCCGGCCTTTAGAAATTGCAGTTAAGACGCTCATATGAATGCATATTACGAAACTTGCTACCGCTCGTTTCATAAAATATACTCGCATCTTAATTGCTGCCATTATACTCTCGTTGCATAATATACTATTCCGCAGTCGTTGAAGAGAAGTTACCCAAACAAGTTACGGAAATGTTATATTTTAAGTTTGCAACAGCCTGACATTGTAATATTCTGCAGCGGCAAAGTTGCTAATTTCCGAAGCCTTCTGGTGCACTCCCGAGCTCAAGTGTTCCTTACACGGTGATTGCATACTGAAAATTAGCTTGAAAATTCTAGCTCTCGCAGTGTCAGATTTCATCTCTACTTCTTGCATATCCCGTGATTCTATTGCTCTTTTTGATCATGTAACTGTTTTAGTTTACTGCATTTCAGTTTTATATTTGGTACTTGAAAAACATTAGCTAGCAATTCAGGTTTTGCAGTTCTTCCGCGACTTTCTATTTCTTACCACACTGTAGGAACAATGTAGATGTAAGATACGGCACGTTCGAACTAGTTTTTAACCCTGCATTTGTCTGCAAGATTCTCAATGCGACAGACTAGAGCGAAACATAGCTTGAGGCATTACCCGCTTTGTTCGGGTACTGTTGGACCTGCAGTGTAGCTATTGTGTTCAAGGGTAATTTGAATACCTCACCATATTGAAATAACATCTAACATTCTTCAAAACTCGTATTCTTTTATTTAATTCATGTTAATCGAGATAAACTTTGTATAAATGGTTTTATTACTATTTCCTGATAGGTACAATGGGAATGTTGACACGCGGATCCACCAGGAGTAGAAACTCCCCTCTGTTAACCAGAGAATGCGGTATCTGAGTGCCTCTCCTTCCGTGGGTGTTTCCATTAGGTCAATACTTTAAATCTAAACCCACTCCCCCCTCCCCCCCCCCCCCCTGCCGTTACACAAGGATAGAAGTGGATACCTACTTAAGCCGTCAGCCCATCCGAGAGGACAACCGAAAATCTCGGTCGGGTCGCCGTACCAGCTTTCTGTTCACCACCTCATGGTCTAAGGGGAATAAGGGGCAGGGGAGAGACATTCCAAGCAGTGTAACCTTAGTTTTGTAAACATCCGCGTAATCGTTGTTCCGCTGGTCATGTTGCCAACTTACCTCCAATATTATTCGCGCTATGTTCACGTTAATTTCTCTAACTTTCAGCTGTAAAATCGTACTTTTCACTAGGTTTATGTCGGGAGTAAATGTAAAAGGAATGTAGAAGCAGATAATCCTCCACCTATGAGTGCTGTGAAATCTTGATATTGTGGTTGTAGAACAAAGGGGTTCAGAGTGGCAGTTCTATGTGTAAAACAGATCTTTATAGGATGCCTGAATCAAACAAACCTAAAGAGGTTCTTAAAGGTATTACTGCCTTACTTCTGTTACTTTCATTACCACAGGAGGGAATGAGAAGTTGTTAAGACTGAATTCTTCCTCAGTTGTTATAATGTTATTGGTCACTTTGGTTTCATTGGGCCACACTGTGGTTTACTTGTCCCCTTACATGTGTGATCTCAGTCCCACAGGACTAGTTTGGGCCAAGGTAAAATGTATACTTAAAGAAATGCAACAGTTGACTTATTCTTACAGGAATTGCACGATATTACGTTCGAGGATATATCACGTAAGACCGAAAAAGATTGGCAGGGTTTTTAAAAATGTAGAAAAGGCAGAAAATGACAAGTGGGGAAAAGACGGAGTAGTTGAAAACATTGTTTACGCTTTATAAGCTAAATATACTACACGAACTGAAAATAACATTTAAATTGTGCTATTTTGAGCGATTTCTTTGCTTTAATCTGGCGTGAATACGCATTCCAAGTTTGGCAACAGTATCGTACGTAATTAGAAGCAGAACTGCTGCTCGTGATATTGTTTATCGGGAATTGTTTACTGATGTAGTGGCTGGCTGCATTCCTGCCAGGGACCTTCAGTTGTGAACAAACTGTACTAGCTCTGCAAGTTAGCACCCAAGAATATTGAGGAGTCTCACAACCCCTCCTAGGCACCACCATCCCGATGTACCCAACATCTCAAGGTTATCGGGATCTGCTGCCCCCCCCCACCGAGTCCCTTACGTGAGAGGTTTTTAATGTTCGGCCCAGCGTACTTCTAGCAGCGTAGAAATAGGAAAATACAGTAGGCTGAAGTGATAGATCTTTTAAGAGTTGGTCGCTATGTGATGACTACTAAATTCCATTCTCTTTTCATGGCCAGGACACTATATTATCTGAGCATAACTCTAATAGCAATGTAATATTTCTACTGTTACCTCACTATTAGGATTTCTACCTCATGAAGTCCTTCCGTTACAATATTTCCAAGCGGTAATCCATCCTTCTTTCCACAATCCATCCTACATTCGCCATACGAATCGTAACATACTGTCGACAAAAATACGTGTGCCATATTACGTCTGAGTAAGTCTTTAAATTACTTCTCAGTTAATTACATTAGAGGAATTTACGTCCATCAGTATCGTAATGTCTTGTATCATGTTCCATGACGCAAATGATTAAGCGTTCCAAAAGGACATCACAGAAACTTGCCGTTTGCACGTTGTCGCAAGGGCTCGGTAGCATAATTAACTCCGATTGTTTGGAATAGTTCTAATAGGCGTTGGCCTGTACTGGAACTTGGAAGATCTCGCATCATATGCAGCGTGCTCTTAACTGCTTCTTGTGACGCAGCATAGGACTTATTTTGGAAGGTTATCCATTCTAGTGTTTTTGTCCAAGGTGCAATGGCATAGTCCCCTCCCCGTTTGCCCAAACCAGCACACACAACACCTGCTTACGACTAATAATTGTATAGCGATGAGAGATGAAAAAGTTAATAAAAATATTTGTCACAGCGTTAGCAGTAGTTTCCAAAATGTATTCATTGCTGATAATTTCTCAAACTACTCTTTCATTTCTCTTTTGTTTCTTTCATTTTCAGTAGCTTGATCCTTTACATCACCATGACATGAACTTATGAGGAAGTTACCAGAATTTTCCTTTCCAACGCGGAAGATAGAAAAGCCTGTCGCATCTCTCCCAATTAGCTGTAATTTAAAATCGATCCCACAGTGGCGCCGCCCGTGTCATTTACCATAAAACACAGGTCTGGTCAAAAAATAAAAGCTCTCTGTTTTAATTGCAGACATATGCCAGCAGTGATAAATCTACTCGGTGAGCTGCGATTCGTGTCTTGTTCATTTATGTCCCGTGATCTGTGTCATGAGGGCAAATAAATAGTTATATATTTTAATATATTATAACATTAAATGAATAATTGTGACATTAATGCCCCGCGAGCTTACATTTGCGTCATTGTCCCTAGAAATTTTACCATACACACTGCTTACTATTACTGCTGTTTTAAAATATCGCTTTATCCCATTTCCAGTCGTTAAGTTCTATTTTTAATACCTGTATTATATTCAAAATTGCCGTTTTGATTTATTATCGTAATATATTGGCCTAGCAGCTAGCTAATGCACATACATATCAGTACTATCTATTTTGCTTATCATTAGAACCGTGCGGTTTTAGTGGCAATTGGCCTTTAAGCCGTTAACGGAAGTATTATGTGTCATCCAAAAATCCGTATGGCGATGAATCGGATATGCATGTTTTGACGTCCCCCAAAGCCAAATAAAAGTTTATAACTCAAAAGTAAACTATCAACACATGCCATTTGTACGAAGATTCCAAACATTACATGTAAAAGTTTGGTTATTTTCATTTTTATTTTCGTAAGACAAGACTTCTCTAGACAAGTTTAGGCAAAAGCAGTGAGTAAAATTCACTTTCTTCATTCTGGAGAAACTTCACTAACATTGTAGATGGCCCTATCAGTGATAAGAAATAAGTATCTAACGATTCAAACAATTTAAGCATGCAGTCAATAGCAAGAAATAAAGTTAACCACCGTGTTTTTGAATGGTACGGCAGTTGTTGTTACTTCACATCAACAAAAGAATAAAACCCCTCCAGATGCTTCACTCTTGACTGTGTAAATATTTTAAAGAAAGCACTTTCACAACAGTAGATTCAATATCAAAGGAAATGTGTTTGGTCCATGATGCTTCGTTATTAAGAACCTGTATCAGACAGCTTACACCAAATAGCTTCGGTCAGTTTCTAAATATGTTGTCAGTCCCATTCTTTCTTAGCCCACCGAAATTGGTTTGGCAATAATTGGCTAAACACTTAAAAAGAATTTTCTTCACGCTTAACATGTGTGTTAGCAACCTGTTGTTTTATCTTGTGTAGCATGTTTATCGATTGTTATTATTTTTAATGCCATCATCCTTGCTAAGAATATTTTATCACAACGGATAACAATTTAGTACTCTGGTGATTGCATCGCGACACTTACTACAGCTGATTTTGCATATCGTTATTTCGCTAAAGTATGCTGCAAGGATATCAGTTAAAAAAGCACTATTTTTGTACGAGACACAAAGTATTTTTGCTTCTATCACAACCGTAAAAAGCACGCGTAACTGTGGCGCAGTACAGTCCACGGAATCGAAGTTGAGGTGATATTTTACAGCATGATATCCAAACCATATCCTGCAACTCAAATTTACTTATCACCAATACGTATACTTTCAACTACTTCAAGCAGTTTTCTCACTTAACAGCCTCTTGCGATAAATTGGCATTGCAAATTACACATCTAACATTCTACCTATTAATTTCTTCAGGTTGTCTTTGAAAGCTAGGAATTTACTCTGGTTCATCTGTGAATACACACTCCCGGTACGAAGGGGTTTCGATCCCTTCATCTACCTGTAGTGCGGGCTCTGCATACCCTTAGCACACGTGGTACATTGGCATTACCAGAAGTATGTCGGGACGAACATCGAAGGGCGATGTGCAGACGAGGTTGCAAGACACCTCAATGTTCTCGATACCAGCCTGGAGAGCTGGGTAACGGCATACTAGATCGTTATAGGGAAGACTACCGAGATTGTTCAGTAGTCTCCCTTTTGTGGTTGGCCCGCGTAAGCCGCTTAATCATATAAGTCCGTGAGGGGGATCGGTTTTTTAGACTCAGGTAGTACCCTAATGGAAAGGCCGCGGAGAGGAGAGCCACTTGATTGGTGCTTTTTCCAGGTTAAAGAAGGGAAACTTAGGCCCCGGGTAGAGGTAGACCTCCGATTCAGCAACATATGAATACAAACTTTCGCTTAGACATATTGGGTTACAAGATATAGATGTCTCATAAGTAATGTCGGGTGTTAAGCAAAACCTTATTTGAAATGTGTTGTTACTTGAAATTATTCTAATCTTCAAAGTGAGAGTCATTGGATGCTATGATTTTCAGACACATTTTAGCGAGATTTGCTATCAAGCAACGGTACCATTTCTGATTTTTGATCCGAAGAATTCGTTGGTACCCATTTCAGTTGCGTCAATGTTTCCAAAATTTCTTCCACGTAGCAAGTGGGCAATGTATGTAAACACACGGTAGTCTGATGAGGCAAGATCAGGGCTATATGCTGGACGTGGTAGCAGTTTAATTCCTTCCAGTTCTCGGATTTTGTTCTATGCTCTTTGAGCTGTATAAGGTCTTGCATTGTCCTGTTGCAAGAGAACTTGTTTGTATTAAACCAATGTCGTGTACCTCTGTCTCAACCTAATACAGTTAGCAGCACATGTTCTTGCCATATTGATCTCGTGCGTAAGAAAATTGAGGAGCGGAAAATTCCAAACCTAAAATTGGTTGCCCTGTGGACTGGTATTGCATGAAGCGTGTTCTAAATAAATACAGAATTCAGCTTTGTTAACTTTGATTTACGTTCGAGGAGGACCTTTTAAATTATTTTTGTAATTATTGTTATTGTAGCAGAAGTGCATCACTAAATAATTTTTAATAAGTGAGATTTAACCGGAAGCCTCCAGGACGTTCTCGGACGGAATAGAAACTAGGACATGAACGGTACATAAACGGTCATAGAAGTAACCGGAGGATTGGCGTTTCGTGAATAATAATGTTTGCTGGATTGTATAACTAAGCTGATGTAGCGCAGGGCTTGCAAGGGCGTAGAATTGCAACTCTTACCACGTTAGCTTTTTATGCTAAGAAATGTAATTGAAAATTTATGGAGATTGAAACCTACCCGGAACACTGAAAAGTAAATATTCTTCCGCTATACTTCGATTGTTAACGTACAGTTCTTTCTCCAGTTTTGATGTTATTTTTCAGTCCACTTGTAGGACGGTAGGTACGTTTTACTGGACGGAAAATTGCTATTTTGCTTTGATTTCTTTGAATTTTGTTTGTGAATATCAAAAGGGCTAATGTTATCTGGAAGGGAAAATCATGTGGTGGTAGCAACGAAATATATCTCGTGAAATATGACGTAGTAGTGTAGATCATTGTTTATGTATAAGATGATCAAAAAGCAAGGCAGAGTACTTATCTGTTCTATTCCTGCCGCTACCGTTAAAGCTTGTCTTTGCTGTAAATAATTAAAATAAAGGACCTGACGGCGGATGAAAATGTATCACGTCCAGAATATGGGCCTTTTCTTGCCTCTCATTTCCGGGATTGCACTGTGTTCTGTTTCCTGTAGAGGAAGTCTTGTCCTATAATGAGATTCGTTTTTATTTTAAAAGGCATGTTTAACTGAAGTCCTGTTTTGAGACCACTTCAAATTAACGTTACCAAAAATGCGATGAGTGGTCATGTCTTCGATTCTTACCGGATCTAATTCGCTCATTCGTAGCTGCGATGGTGATGTTATAATGTTTGGCTTAGGTTAGGTCAAGCCATAGCCGGTAGTTAGAAGGTAGGACAGACGCGGGGGGAGACTTGCACTTCGACTTCAGAGATCTTTTGTGCCTGTGTCCCGAAGGGGCGCCCCCCGGAGGGAGGATGGAGGCGAGAGGAGACAGGGCGCCCGGACCACAGGATAGCAGGCGCAGCAGAGGGCAGGGTCCCTACATTTTCCCAGTTAGAAACTCCCTGACACCAGCCAGTACAACGGTCCCCTGGTTCGTGCAGAGCGCCGCCTGCAGGGGCCCCCCATCGAGTCTCAAGGGGCCGCGTTGTGGACACGATCCGGAGCCCGGCCACTGTGGCAGGGGATGGAGTCACTCTGAGCATTTCATCCCACCATGTGTTCAAGCCCGCTGTTACTACATACGGCATCGCAGACGGCGACACAGATGAAGTTGGAGCACCGGTGGAATGAGATGGCGGGGGAAACCGGAGAACCCGGAGAACCCGGAGGAAACCCGCCCCAGCGCCGCTTCGTCCATCACAACGTACATGCGGTTTCCTGGGATCGAACCCGGGCCGCTTTGGTGAGAAGCGAATGGTCTAACCACTTTGCTATGGTGCGGCCCACCCACATGCTGCAGCCGAACGCCTGCTGACTTTATCGACACTGAAAGAGACCAAGCAGATGAAAGGATGAACGAAGTGAGTAGTGAAGTGAAATAGAGGGAGAGGAAAGGAGGATGGAGCAATTGGCTAAATTATGGCCGGGGAAACCGGAGAACCCGGAGAAAACCTGTCCCTGCTCCGGTGAGTGCACATCCCACATGCGGACGCCTAGGATCGAACCCGGGCCGCTTTGGTGAGAGTGAAACGGTCTAAGAAGTAAAGGTGCAAAATTGTTTTTCTGTAATGGTTCCAATATTCCAGGCCAAAGCACTGTGTTCCATAACAATCAAGTACACCCAGAGTAACAAGAGTAGCGGATTTCCTTAAATTTCTGAAGTTGCTAGGATGTTATGTGGAAAATATACGTGGACTCATAACATTTGTGTAAAATTAAACAACTTTTAATGCCCATTTTTCTACATTTTTAAACATTTTTATCTGATAGGACTTTTTGTACAGATATTTATAAGAAAAAAATCATTTTTTGTCATTTTCCGCATTATTCTTACATTGTAAAATATATAGCAGAATCAGTTTCAGAATCCCAAAATCTAAAAATTCTTGGAAATCTATTTGAATTGGACTTCCCTATTCATATTTTGTTAAATAGTTTGACCCGTCACCACAGATTAATACGTCCAACTAAACGGTTCACATTTATTGTAAGGTGCAGTTGTCCTCTAAAGGAATGTGGGCTGCTACTTTTGAGGGTCGCACCTCGGCTACCGTTACAATGCAATTTTTATCTGTGTTTGCCTATGATATTACTGTCCCGAATTCGAATCTTGGTTAGATCAAGCTACCTGGCAAATTTTGGACGTCACTGGCTCATTAATTGTGGTTATGGTGTAGAAATAGCGTACGAACCTGGCTTAGATACTTTCTGGCTAAGTTTTATTATTGCAGTTTTCTGAGAAATGTAAAAGAATGCAAATAAAAAATGCCGCTACATAGATTTTGAGACAAAATCTGGAAACTTTACAAACATTCATACGCTGCACCAGTATAGTCAGTTATTCCAGAAAGTGTTCTCATTTCATGAAAAATCTAGGAGACCAATTAACAGAGAGAACACTTCCATTGTTAAGATGCAGAAAAATTACTGCGCGCACGTGTGTGTGTGTGTGTGTGTGTGTGTGTGTGTGTGTGTGTGTGTGTGTGTGTGTGAGAGAGAGAGAGAGAGAGAGAGAGAGATAATATCAACATATGATTGAAACTGACGATAAGAAATGTTAGGAACTTGTAAACATTGACGCGATGAGTAACTTCAGTAAAATTTGGAAACTCCTGACTTTTGCATGTTTTCCTTCCCTCTGGTCAAATCCCATTTTCATCGCAGTTTCAGCTGATTATAACCAAAAATCATATGTGAAGTTCATAAGAGGTTTTGTATCCACTATGGTGTCCAGTGGACCAGGCCCGCAAGACCTAGAGAAAAATGGAAAGACATCACCAGACGTAAGCTAAGAAGGTTGTTAATACTAGACTGAGTAGTTTTCTAAGTTCAAAGCCAGTGAAGTGTACAGAGACTGTAGCAAGGTGCAAAAGTTGATGTTGACAGATGTGAATAGTTCTTGATAAAATAACATAGACCGTAACCAAAGACAAACATTATATAATAAGGGATATACATTAATGTAATCGTAGTTCTATAGAAGCTAGCCTACACCCTATAATAGCGAAGAGCTCGCCCTACCGGCAGGTGGGAAGCCCTTGCCCTTCAAAGGGAAACTGCGGGCTATCTTTATATGTACAGGATGTCTCAAAAACACCGACAACACTTAGTATATTGTGCGGGATGGCAAACTGATCAGTTTTCAAATAGGAACCCCTTTCCAAAAATGCACAGTTTGGACTCTGGAGAACTTCGAAGTTTGAGAATGAACGGTTGTGACAGTTTGCTAATATTCGTTTTGGTATCTTAATACGGAAGGTATGCAACACTTTAGCCATCATAGCATTCCTGCCCATGCGCTAAATTCCTCCATTGAGTCCTTGGTGCGCATCCCACTGCGTTGCTTGTGTTTCCAGTACAATAGTGTTTTAACAGCAGTGCGGATGTACCAGCACACAGCTGCTGAAATGGCCGACATGAGCTCCAGCACACTATGATATAAATGTGCGGAATCACCTCATCCTCGCATATCGAAATCGATGGATTGGTAGAGGAGGACCAGTTCCATGGCCAGCACGGTCACCAGATCTGACATTTCTCAATTATTTTCTGTGGCGTTGTATGAAGAGTATGGTGTATGGCACTCCCGCTTGTAACGTCAGCGGAGGACCTTATGGCTCGAGTCCACGGAGCGATTGAAAATCGTCAAAGACAACCGCACGTATTCGGCCATGTGCATGAGGCTCACCACCGCCGATATAGACTCTGCAATGATGTAGGAGATCGAAGCCCGTTAGTAATGTAGACAGTTCGATGTTGGATTTATTAACAAAATATGAACGTACGCCCATCTTACACGTGGATGCGCTACAGCGTCCAAACCGTGCATTTCAGGACAAGGGTTCCTATTTGAAAACCCGGTGTTTCTTTTGTACATCTGCATATGTACTTATAACTTCTTCAAAATATTCTTAGAAGCGTATTTTTCTATATTTTGTTCGTCGAGATAAGCTGAAGTGACAGTCAGATGTTAAAGAGCGGATCGCTACATGCTGATCTCGAAATTCCATTATCTTTCCAGGACGTTGCTAGAAATAACTGATTGGCTACAACTAAAGCTGTAAAACTACCGTCGACTATCATAAGTAAAGGCCGGATGGATGTGCGCTCGGATGCGATACAGGTTAGCTGGGCGCAAAGTATGAATGACGTCAGAAGTACAACACGGCCATCAAATGTGCCGGAGTCGAAAACAACGTAAACTCTGCGAATTAGTGAAGCAGCCTTGCAAGTATATGCAGACACCAATAATTACAAGATGGGGTACCTGGATAGAAACCGTCGCGTATTATGCGGTGCATTACAATGAAATTGTAAATGTTATTAGCGCTCTATGTAATGCAGATTTATGTGCTATTGTAACTGCAAAGTCTCTGATATCGCATGAACTATCAGAGAACCTTCCAACAATTTTGCAGTGTTGCCCAAAGCTATTAAACAATTAGCAAAATCGGGTTTGGAAATGTTCAAGAGCATAGGATAATAGAAGACTTAGCTCATTCAGCTAACACAGCTCTTGTGCCAGGTATCGAAAAGGTGAAAGCTAAATTCCAGAAAGTTCTAAACAAAAATATTGGTTATCAAGCTATGTGTGACATTTTGAAAATGAGTAAGAACGCCAGATGAGTGGAATTCTTTACATTTGCACCTCTAACATCGTGTGACATAGAAAGAAGTCTTTCACTGTTGAAAAACTGCTTCAATGATAGGCGTCAAAATCCCACATTTAATGATGTACGAATATACATTGTAACCCAGTGCAATGCACTCTGTGACGATAGTAGTAGTAATATGTTCCTTCTGGCTCAAGAAGTGGCATAAGTGACATGTTCCCTTTGGCTCAAGAAGTGGCATAAGGGACATGTTTCCTTTGGCTCAATTAGCATAACAATACACCCCCCCTCCCCCCCTCCCCCCTCCCCCCACATGTGGGAATTTCCAAAAAGCAGTATGTTCCTTCTGGCTCACTTAGCATAAATGTCCCATTAATCAAATCCACCCCTCCCACACCTCTTCCCTCCCCCCTTAAGTGACATTGGTATTTCTTTGGACACGTGGGAATTCCGAAAACAGAGAGGGTGGAAGGTCTGTCGCGATCAGGATGACAAAGGAAGGGTAATTAATGACCCCCGTCCCCCCTGACCCTCCTATTCTAGTGTCTGCAGGTGTTTTCGAAAGAAGAACGCGAGGGTAAGAAACCCTACAATGAATGGTCCCCTTTCAGATCTTGATATATTTATGTGACAGTTGGAAATGTTTCCCTCTGACAGTTTTGAAAAGAACAAGGCTTCATCTTGCAAGGGGGCGAGCATAGACATACACATTTTTCCTGTCTGAACAGGCTTAGTGTTTTTCTCTTAACAAAGCAGCCAAAGATCGCCCACCTGCAGGAAGAAAACTTTTCAATAGCGAAAGGATACTTCTGTATTGACGCGTGGACCACCCATGCGGTCCCCCACTGAGAGGGTTTCCCTGCCTTCCCATTGTGTTGAATGACCGTCCAACCCCTCCAACACTTCAATGCGTTCCCACACAGTGGGGACAAAAGGAAACCTGTAACATAACTCTTAGCAGAAAAAACAAACTTGCAGTTCGACATAACGAAACTTTTACTGATCAAAATCTACCCCCCACACACGCATTCTTCCGAAGAAAAACCTATTCTCACTGAAATTTTCGGACCGCACACATCTTTGACTTTGCACTAGCCATTAAGCGGAAGGGTAACTCATTCTCCCTATTGTACTTGCAGGTGGCTGCTTCAAGCATTATTTAAGCATTGACAATGACGACAAAAAGTTAAGGGGTTTCTCTTACACATAGAGGCAAAGACAGCAACAGTATTGTATTGAGAAAGGACAGTGTTGTTTGCTTCTTAGGGAGCATCGCCCAATAACGTTATTTTATACTTGCAACATTCATTTTGTGTATAGTATCATGTTCGACGATCAGAGAGGCTGTTTCTCGTTTCTTTCAAGCAAATTTAAGCTTTGACAACATGTTACTTAAGCTGAAAATATTGTCTCGTCTGTTACCCTCACGCAACTTTCTCTACTCTTGCCCTAACAATTAATACAAAATGTTATTTGCACTAACATCTTCGTGTTAGCTGAGATAAACGTTTTCACAAATTATCTCTCTGCTTATTTCCTTTTATGTGCAAGGAGGTATATTAGAGTAAGGAAGGCTTTGTGTACTGATCAAAAGCTACATGCAATTCTACTGAAAAAGCATTCACAAGGGAATTTTTTTGGGTCCATCCACATCTCTTGACTTCGCATTTGTTTATGTTCCCAAAACTCAACTAAAATCATGGAAATATCTCCAAAAAATCATACAGGCACACACACATACTCACACGTAAACACACACACACACACACACATACACCCCGCACACATGCACACAAATACACATGCACACCTACACACATGAATGCACAACCACACACACATACACACACACACACACACAAACAGACATACATACATACATACATACATACGCGCAAACACACGCACAAAACCGCATAAGCTTCATTATAATTTCCTTAAATTAAGGACTTTATGTTAGCCAATGCATCACTTTTCACAAGGATACTCTACTCAGTTTTCTTTGTGAAATATCCGGGGTGTTTAAGAGGACACTTATTTATACATTTATTTTCTTATTTATAGTATCTTACAAGATTACTATGCTTGTTTAATCCTAGCAAGTAATATTTTCTAAATCGCACCAAAGAATAACGATACCACAATGCAGGAACAGTAAGCACCCGAGGAACGTAGCTGAATCATTGAACCATCAGCAATACAGGTTTCAAAGTAATGGGCAAATTTCAAACACTAAGTAATATCTCGCCTTATTATTAGTTTCTTTATTGACAAATTCGAGAGTTCTGGTCAAAGTAATTACTGCAATAACATATGTTAACATATATAATAACCCCTTTCAATCATACAGAAAATTCTTTTTTTTGACTTCATTTCTACATAAACACAAATATTAAAAATCTGATGTGTTACACTCACGTGACTTCTACCCTCTTGTACTTCCCATTCTTACAAAATCTTATTCCTATATCTTCTTCGTGTTAGTTGAGATAAACATTTGTACAAATTATCTTATTGCTTATTTCCTTGCAGGTGCAAGGAGAATGTTAGAATACTGCAGGCTTTTCTGCCATAGTCTAATGTTTAAAAGCTTTGAGATTCTGTTGTCTTTGCACACTTAAGATATAAAAAATGAACAACAATGATCCATTTCACGAAAGTTCTAAGTTTTTCCGAAACTCACACACATAACAAGGAATATCTCCGAAATGATTCACACTACAAGAAAATTTATTCAGTCGAAAATTGTGTATTTTAGCAAGATCTATATTCTCTATAGTATGATTTGGTCCATCTCTAACGGTTTACCAGTTATGCAAAAGTTGCCCAGAATAAATACGACTACAGGGGCTTCACCCAGAAAATTCAAGAAATTAATAAACGTATGACATTGTAATCAAATCGTTAGAGCAATTTCCAAGAAAGTCAAAATTTTCGAAAAATGTTCCATGTAAAGGGTAGTTAAGGGGGATATTTTCTTTTCAAATTCTTCGTGGCGCATCCTTGAAAGACATTAAACTTAAATACTAACTTTGGTTTAACCGACTTTTCGTTTTGAGTTATGCTGAGCACAGACTGACACACACACACACACACACACACACACACACACATGCCTACACATACACACACACACATTTTAGCAAACACACCTACACTCACACACACATTTAGACATGCACACACACGCACACATACACACACGAGCATACACACACATACACACACTCACACGCGCGCAGACACCCACACTTACACACATACACTCACACACATGCACCCCAAGCACACACATACACGCACCTTTTTGTAAACCTGCTTTTTTGGATTCAGGGGGCCTCGAACATATATTTCCGGTGAAATCTTGACTTCGAATTTTTGGCTGGAGTACGATACTTCCCCTATTGACCAGTAGAGAAAGTAAAAATAGAGGTTGCGACAACTGAGCATAAAAAATACACAACGCTAATTTCATTTCAATATATGAAACTCCTGATATTATTCTTTGTTATCAAATGATTAAAAATTGAAGAGACAGAATAATGAAATTTCATTCATCTTACCCTTGCTATTGAATAAAGTTAGTGAATGAGACCTGATGCTCTGAAAGTATTTATTTTTTCTCAAGTAGTAATAGATAAGGGGTTAATAAAATCTCAACAGGAACTTTTTGTCACTAGATGTAAGTTTATTTAATAAGTTTGCCAGTTTATAGCAGGTTTGTATAAAACAATTGTACTATTAAATCTTACAATCCAGAGGCTTTTAAGGGGAGAATATGTTTGGAAACAAATCAAAGAATGAGTGAAAACTGCGTACCAATATTCATTACAAATACAACCCAAAACGGATAAGTGGGGCTTGTAGACAGAATACAAGACGAGCTCTATGGTGTTAAAGGAAATTAAAGGCGCAAAACTCCTTATGTGACTTAATCCCTGGGAATGGCTGATGGTAGCATGGAGATGGGAACAATAACAATGATAATGAATAGGAATCCCGCCAGCCTATATTTTAAACATTTTGGCAGTTCTAGAGGGCGAAACATCAGTTGGCATTTACACATCACTGCAACAATAACATACATTCCATAATGGCAGGTAAGCCCATTTTATTATACCTTAAAGAAACATTTTGGTGTCTTTCTACGAGTGAAAGTCATTAAATAGGAACAAAATACGCAGAAAAAAGTTTTTATATGTTAAATGGCATGTATTTCCTTACAATGGACTTGAAATTATCAGCTCATCATTCATTGCCTTTACACATTGAAAGATTAAGTCAAAGTGGAAATCCGAACTAACGATGAAATTGCCAAATGTAGGAAAACACGATAACTTTTTTTTCCCGCTATTCATTAAATGTTTTCTTTTGTTGTTATTTTTTATTATTATTCTTTTATTCTTTTGTAGGAAACATCGACAGGGCAAATGAATCTAACACGAGCATCAATGGCTCGCTCCCTGGACGTTGCACAACACGACTTGACAAAGTTACAATGCCAGTTAGGCCCAATAAATGCAGTTGTGATAGTTGTAAAAATATTTCATCACTGAAAAGTCTACTGGGGGAAATTCAAGGTAAGAATTATTAAATATTGAAATGCTAGTTTATATTGTTCCTTATTTGTCTCATTGTAGGAATTCCATCGTAAGCAATTTTTGTGTACATTCTGTCTTCCAGCGTTAGCATTTCAGCTCCAAACCATATGTTCAATCGAAATATCATATATGATATTTTGTTTTTCATCATTCATCTGACTTATAGTATCCCTTTTAATACTCTCTCTTCTTCATATCAAAGTGACTTATCTCAAATAATCTGTCTCTAAGCCAAAAACATTTTCTTTTATACCTGAATTAAATATAGTCTTTTATTCAATCTTTAATAAATGTTCACTTGCTGAATATGAATATCCACTTCAAATATTATAACCCCATTAATTAATTTTATTGTTTCATCTTACTTCAGGCCCATATGAACCAATGGACCTTTCATTGAATCGCCAGCCTAAGGAGCAGCACACCATGAGACCTTCACAAACAGCTTTACACAGAGAATCAGCGCAAAAGAGGGAATTATACCATAAATCACTTTGCGATTGCAAGATCGCTAATCAAGCTGGGAAGAGCACATCTTCTTCAATATCGCAGAGTAATAAGCAGCCGCATGAAAACACCCATCAGATTACAGTTGAACAATTATATCAACAACGCAAGTACAGCTGGGAACCTTCAAATAAAAGATGTCATACTCATACAAGGGAGCAATTCAACAGCCCGCAGCAAAGAACTCAACAAAACTTAAAGGAATTGATCGAAAACAAGACAAGGATATGTATTCATACCTGTGAAACTATGAAATGTGATACTTTGAAAATTGCCATAGAACTTATTTTATAATTCAATAAGATTTCTTAGAACAGATAACCAGCTCTTATTGAGATACGTTATTGACTTTGGCAGGGACTCTAGGTCATATCTAACGACAGTAACAATCATTCATCATGTAATTCATGCTTAGCCTGCAGAGTCGCAGTTATCAGAAGTAACAGGTATTCTATTTTATTCCAAGGGCGGAAAAACAGCGTGATAGACACAGAGAGAGAGAGAGAGAGAGACTGACTGTTATGTGCAGGTGTTTTACCCATATTTATGAATTCTGAATAATATCCACAGGCATTTAGCCTGAAGCAGTATCTACTTATATTGTGAAATCATCAATTATGTTGAAATGTAAAACGATTTTGATTCATTTAATAAAATTTATGAAGAGAAATATCAGCGTTATCATTTAACCTGTCGTAACCTATCCTAACCTAACCTAACCTAACCTAACCTAACCTAAGCCTACCCTATCCAAATTTAGCCTACCTTAACTAGGAATGCATGCAGGAATAACATAATGCATGATATAAATTAACAAAAGAACATAATTACAATCAGATAATTTTATTTAACTTATAAAGATGAATACACTACCATTACCATTCAGAAAGCAAGCATATACTATTGAAAGACAATACATATATATTCATTTCATTTCTTAATCATTCAATGATGCCAGTCGATTTCAGTTCATTGATAATTCCTTGAATTTCCTTATAGTGATTCTGTCCGGTCGATTCTTGTGACATGATTAATAATCTTAAACGTTTTACTAATTCATTTGGATCGAACCAAGGATATTCCAGACGAAAAGCAGCATTTGATGAAGGAGCATCTTGCATGTTATTGGATACTTGGAGATTATTACTTTCTTCCAATGATGTCATGTTTCCAGATGTTTTTACAAGGGCGCTTAGCGTTGATTTTCCATCTTCATTATTAGATGATTCATCAATTCCAGATTTTTCACTCTCTTGCAACGGAAATGCCCCTGATTCAGAATTTGCTATATTGTTCACAGGACCATTAGAAACCTCTTTCTTGCATATTTTATTATGGCGTTGAAGCCTACTCGTTGTCCTATTCTTTAAAGTCTGCCCACACTCACAGCATTTGAGGAAACGATCCTTTCCAAGACTAATATATGAAAAATTAAGTCTTGCGTATTTTGTGCAATACAACCTTTTACTGTGATCACTCATTGTGAAAATGCAAGTGAAGCTGACAATAACCGTTTAAGCAAAAGTTAGAGATGCTCGATATTTTATACATTGATTGTTCATATGTCAAATATAAACTCGCAACAATGCAAAACAATTTAGTGTAGGCAGACACCCTAAGTAACCACAGGTGAGCAGATGAGGTGACCATGGGTGACCATGGGTGACCAGATGAGATGACCAAGGGTGACCAAGGGTGACCAAGGGTGACCAGATTAGGTGACCAAGGGTGACCATGGGGTGACCAAGGGTGACCATGGGTGACCAGGGGTGACCATGGGTGACCAGGGGTGACCATGGGTGACCAGATTAGGTGACCAAGGGTGACCAGGGGTGACCATGGGTGACCAGATTAGGTGACCAAATAGGTGGCCCGTGACCCAAGCATGTACGTGAGCAAAATAAGTGCAAGCTAATGTGAGACTATCAAACATTCAAGATATATAACCTAAACCTAACCTAAGCTAACATAATGTTACCTGAACCTCTTTGATTGAATCTACACACTGTAACTATTTTTAATTGAGGATTTCATTCTGCTTGTACCAACAAATATAACATTACCTAAGCTGAATTCTTCTATTTCAAACTTTTATTCTCGTAGCACATGCACTAAGTCATCCCATACAAATATTCAATTTCCGTATAACATAGCCTAATCTACTCTTAATGTGTTTCATGTCACTTAAGACACGATTCAACATTCAGAGAACAATGTCTCAGGTCGATTCTATAGACACAGTTAACAAATCTTTTCTGGAAAGTAATGTTATTCCACTATTCTTCCACACATCACCCATACAGGTTATTCACACCAATCAGATAAACATATATCCTACCCTCACCTAACTCTAATCTAAATTCAAGCAAACTATTAAGAGAATGCTATTGTATTGTAGATGCTCTAATGAAGTCAATGTGATCTTTTCCTCTCATATATAAGTATTCAATTCTCTGAACACCAAACCTGGCTTAATATTCTTGTTAGCACATAAAATCAATCACTCCAGAAGATAATCGAAACAGCTTGCTCTCAAGATAATTAATTGTGATTTATTTTACGTGCTATCAAGAATATTAAGCCAGGTTTGGTGTTCAGAGAATTGAATACTTATATATGAGAGGAAAAGATCACATTGACTTCATTAGAGCATCTACAATACAATAGCATTCTCTTAATAGTTTGCTTGAATTTAGATTAGAGTTAGGTGAGGGTAGGATATATGTTTATCTGATTGGTGTGAATAACCTGTATGGGTGATGTGTGGAAGAATAGTGGAATAACATTACTTTCCAGAAAAGATTTGTTAACTGTGTCTATAGAATCGACCTGAGACATTGTTCTCTGAATGTTGAATCGTGTCTTAAGTGACATGAAACACATTAAGAGTAGATTAGGCTATGTTATACGGAAATTGAATATTTGTATGGGATGGGATGACTTAGTGCATGTGCTACGAGAATAAAAGTTTGAAATAGAAGAATTCAGCTTAGGTAATGTTATATTTGTTGGTACAAGCAGAATGAAATCCTCAATTAAAAATAGTTACAGTGTGTAGATTCAATCAAAGAGGTTCAGGTAACATTATGTTAGCTTAGGTTAGGTTTAGGTTATATATCTTGAATGTTTGATAGTCTCACATTAGCTTGCACTTATTTTGCTCACGTACATGCTTGGGTCACGGGCCACCTATTTGGTCACCTAATCTGGTCACCCATGGTCACCCCTGGTCACCCTTGGTCACCTAATCTGGTCACCCATGGTCACCCCTGGTCACCCATGGTCACCCCTGGTCACCCATGGTCACCCTTGGTCACCCCATGGTCACCCTTGGTCACCTAATCTGGTCACCCATGGTCACCCTTGGTCACCCTTGGTCATCTCATCTGGTCACCCATGGTCACCCATGGTCACCTCATCTGCTCACCTGTGGTTACTTAGGGTGTCTGCCTACACTAAATTGTTTTGCATTGTTGCGAGTTTATATTTGACATATGAACAATCAATGTATAAAATATCGAGCATCTCTAACTTTTGCTTAAACGGTTATTGTCAGCTTCACTTGCATTTTCACAATGAGTGATCACAGTAAAAGGTTGTATTGCACAAAATACGCAAGACTTAATTTTTCATATATTAGTCTTGGAAAGGATCGTTTCCTCAAATGCTGTGAGTGTGGGCAGACTTTAAAGAATAGGACAACGAGTAGGCTTCAACGCCATAATAAAATATGCAAGAAAGAGGTTTCTAATGGTCCTGTGAACAATATAGCAAATTCTGAATCAGGGGCATTTCCGTTGCAAGAGAGTGAAAAATCTGGAATTGATGAATCATCTAATAATGAAGATGGAAAATCAACGCTAAGCGCCCTTGTAAAAACATCTGGAAACATGACATCATTGGAAGAAAGTAATAATCTCCAAGTATCCAATAACATGCAAGATGCTCCTTCATCAAATGCTGCTTTTCGTCTGGAATATCCTTGGTTCGATCCAAATGAATTAGTAAAACGTTTAAGATTATTAATCATGTCACAAGAATCGACCGGACAGAATCACTATAAGGAAATTCAAGGAATTATCAATGAACTGAAATCGACTGGCATCATTGAATGATTAAGAAATGAAATGAATATATATGTATTGTCTTTCAATAGTATATGCTTGCTTTCTGAATGGTAATGGTAGTGTATTCATCTTTATAAGTTAAATAAAATTATCTGATTGTAATTATGTTCTTTTGTTAATTTATATCATGCATTATGTTATTCCTGCATGCATTCCTAGTTAAGGTAGGCTAAATTTGGATAGGGTAGGCTTAGGTTAGGTTAGGTTAGGTTAGGTTAGGTTAGGATAGGTTACGACAGGTTAAATGATAACGCTGATATTTCTCTTCATAAATTTTATTAAATGAATCAAAATCGTTTTACATTTCAACATAATTGATGATTTCACAATATAAGTAGATACTGCTTCAGGCTAAATGCCTGTGGATATTATTCAGAATTCATAAATATGGGTAAAACACCTGCACATAACAGTCAGTCTCTCTCTCTCTCTCTCTCTCTCTCTCTCTGTGTCTATCACGCTGTTTTTCCGCCCTTGGAATAAAATAGAATACCTGTTACTTCTGATAACTGCGACTCTGCAGGCTAAGCATGAATTACATGATGAATGATTGTTACTGTCGTTAGATATGACCTAGAGTCCCTGCCAAAGTCAATAACGTATCTCAATAAGAGCTGGTTATCTGTTCTAAGAAATCTTATTGAATTATAAAATAAGTTCTATGGCAATTTTCAAAGTATCACATTTCATAGTTTCACAGGTATGAATACATATCCTTGTCTTGTTTTCGATCAATTCCTTTAAGTTTTGTTGAGTTCTTTGCTGCGGGCTGTTGAATTGCTCCCTTGTATGAGTATGACATCTTTTATTTGAAGGTTCCCAGCTGTACTTGCGTTGTTGATATAATTGTTCATCTGTAATCTGATGGGTGTTTTCATGCGGCTGCTTATTACTCTGCGATATTGAAGAAGATGTGCTCTTCCCAGCTTGATTAGCGATCTTGCAATCGCAAAGTGATTTATGGTATAATTCCCTCTTTTGCGCTGATTCTCTGTGTAAAGCTGTTTGTGAAGGTCTCATGGTGTGCTGCTCCTTAGGCTGGCGATTCAATGAAAGGTCCATTGGTTCATATGGGCCTGAAGTAAGATGAAACAATAAAATTAATTAATGGTGTTATAATATTTGAAGTGGATATTCATATTCAGCAAGTGAACATTTATTAAAGATTGAATAAAAGACTATATTTAATTCAGGTATAAAAGAAAATGTTTTTGGCTTAGAGACAGATTATTTGAGATAAGTCACTTTGATATGAAGAAGAGAGAGTATTAAAAGGGATACTATAAGTCAGATGAATGATGAAAAACAAAATATCATATATGATATTTCGATTGAACATATGGTTTGGAGCTGAAATGCTAACGCTGGAAGACAGAATGTACACAAAAATTGCTTACGATGGAATTCCTACAATGAGACAAATAAGGAACAATATAAACTAGCATTTCAATATTTAATAATTCTTACCTTGAATTTCCCCCAGTAGACTTTTCAGTGATGAAATATTTTTACAACTATCACAACTGCATTTATTGGGCCTAACTGGCATTGTAACTTTGTCAAGTCGTGTTGTGCAACGTCCAGGGAGCGAGCCATTGATGCTCGTGTTAGATTCATTTGCCCTGTCGATGTTTCCTACAAAAGAATAAAAGAATAATAATAAAAAATAACAACAAAAGAAAACATTTAATGAATAGCGGGAAAAAAAAGTTATCGTGTTTTCCTACATTTGGCAATTTCATCGTTAGTTCGGATTTCCACTTTGACTTAATCTTTCAATGTGTAAAGGCAATGAATGATGAGCTGATAATTTCAAGTCCATTGTAAGGAAATACATGCCATTTAACATATAAAAACTTTTTTCTGCGTATTTTGTTCCTATTTAATGACTTTCACTCGTAGAAAGACACCAAAATGTTTCTTTAAGGTATAATAAAATGGGCTTACCTGCCATTATGGAATGTATGTTATTGTTGCAGTGATGTGTAAATGCCAACTGATGTTTCGCCCTCTAGAACTGCCAAAATGTTTAAAATATAGGCTGGCGGGATTCCTATTCATTATCATTGTTATTGTTCCCATCTCCATGCTACCATCAGCCATTCCCAGGGATTAAGTCACATAAGGAGTTTTGCGCCTTTAATTTCCTTTAACACCATAGAGCTCGTCTTGTATTCTGTCTACAAGCCCCACTTATCCGTTTTGGGTTGTATTTGTAATGAATATTGGTACGCAGTTTTCACTCATTCTTTGATTTGTTTCCAAACATATTCTCCCCTTAAAAGCCTCTGGATTGTAAGATTTAATAGTACAATTGTTTTATACAAACCTGCTATAAACTGGCAAACTTATTAAATAAACTTACATCTAGTGACAAAAAGTTCCTGTTGAGATTTTATTAACCCCTTATCTATTACTACTTGAGAAAAAATAAATACTTTCAGAGCATCAGGTCTCATTCACTAACTTTATTCAATAGCAAGGGTAAGATGAATGAAATTTCATTATTCTGTCTCTTCAATTTTTAATCATTTGATAACAAAGAATAATATCAGGAGTTTCATATATTGAAATGAAATTAGCGTTGTGTATTTTTTATGCTCAGTTGTCGCAACCTCTATTTTTACTTTCTCTACTGGTCAATAGGGGAAGTATCGTACTCCAGCCAAAAATTCGAAGTCAAGATTTCACCGGAAATATATGTTCGAGGCCCCCTGAATCCAAAAAAGCAGGTTTACAAAAAGGTGCGTGTATGTGTGTGCTTGGGGTGCATGTGTGTGAGTGTATGTGTGTAAGTGTGGGTGTCTGCGCGCGTGTGAGTGTGTGTATGTGTGTGTATGCTCGTGTGTGTATGTGTGCGTGTGTGTGCATGTCTAAATGTGTGTGTGAGTGTAGGTGTGTTTGCTAAAATGTGTGTGTGTGTATGTGTAGGCATGTGTGTGTGTGTGTGTGTGTGTGTGTCAGTCTGTGCTCAGCATAACTCAAAACGAAAAGTCGGTTAAACCAAAGTTAGTATTTAAGTTTAATGTCTTTCAAGGATGCGCCACGAAGAATTTGAAAAGAAAATATCCCCCTTAACTACCCTTTACATGGAACATTTTTCGAAAATTTTGACTTTCTTGGAAATTGCTCTAACGATTTGATTACAATGTCATACGTTTATTAATTTCTTGAATTTTCTGGGTGAAGCCCCTGTAGTCGTATTTATTCTGGGCAACTTTTGCATAACTGGTAAACCGTTAGAGATGGACCAAATCATACTATAGAGAATATAGATCTTGCTAAAATACACAATTTTCGACTGAATAAATTTTCTTGTAGTGTGAATCATTTCGGAGATATTCCTTGTTATGTGTGTGAGTTTCGGAAAAACTTAGAACTTTCGTGAAATGGATCATTGTTGTTCATTTTTTATATCTTAAGTGTGCAAAGACAACAGAATCTCAAAGCTTTTAAACATTAGACTATGGCAGAAAAGCCTGCAGTATTCTAACATTCTCCTTGCACCTGCAAGGAAATAAGCAATAAGATAATTTGTACAAATGTTTATCTCAACTAACACGAAGAAGATATAGGAATAAGATTTTGTAAGAATGGGAAGTACAAGAGGGTAGAAGTCACGTGAGTGTAACACATCAGATTTTTAATATTTGTGTTTATGTAGAAATGAAGTCAAAAAAAAGAATTTTCTGTATGATTGAAAGGGGTTATTATATATGTTAACATATGTTATTGCAGTAATTACTTTGACCAGAACTCTCGAATTTGTCAATAAAGAAACTAATAATAAGGCGAGATATTACTTAGTGTTTGAAATTTGTCCATTACTTTGAAACCTGTATTGCTGATGGTTCAATGATTCAGCTACGTTCCTCGGGTGCTTACTGTTCCTGCATTGTGGTATCGTTATTCTTTGGTGCGATTTAGAAAATATTACTTGCTAGGATTAAACAAGCATAGTAATCTTGTAAGATACTATAAATAAGAAAATAAATGTATAAATAAGTGTCCTCTTAAACACCCCGGATATTTCACAAAGAAAACTGAGTAGAGTATCCTTGTGAAAAGTGATGCATTGGCTAACATAAAGTCCTTAATTTAAGGAAATTATAATGAAGCTTATGCGGTTTTGTGCGTGTGTTTGCGCGTATGTATGTATGTCTGTTTGTGTGTGTGTGTGTGTGTGTGTGTGTGTGTATGTGTGTGTGGTTGTGCATTCATGTGTGTAGGTGTGCATGTGTATTTGTGTGCATGTGTGCGGGGTGTATGTGTGTGTGTGTGTGTGTGTGTTTACGTGTGAGTATGTGTGTGTGCCTGTATGATTTTTTGGAGATATTTCCATGATTTTAGTTGAGTTTTGGGAACATAAACAAATGCGAAGTCAAGAGATGTGGATGGACCCAAAAAAATTCCCTTGTGAATGCTTTTTCAGTAGAATTGCATGTAGCTTTTGATCAGTACACAAAGCCTTCCTTACTCTAATATACCTCCTTGCACATAAAAGGAAATAAGCAGAGAGATAATTTGTGAAAACGTTTATCTCAGCTAACACGAAGATGTTAGTGCAAATAACATTTTGTATTAATTGTTAGGGCAAGAGTAGAGAAAGTTGCGTGAGGGTAACAGACGAGACAATATTTTCAGCTTAAGTAACATGTTGTCAAAGCTTAAATTTGCTTGAAAGAAACGAGAAACATCCTCTCTGATCGTCGAACATGATACTATACACAAAATGAATGTTGCAAGTATAAAATAACGTTATTGGGCGATGCTCCCTAAGAAGCAAACAACACTGTCCTTTCTCAATACAATACTGTTGCTGTCTTTGCCACTATGTGTAAGAGAAACCCCTTAACTTTTTGTCGTCATTGTCAATGCTTAAATAATGCTTGAAGCAGCCACCTGCAAGTACAATAGGGAGAAGACCTAATCTTTTTTGGGCGATGCTCCCTAAGAAGCAAACAACACTGTCCTTTCTCAATACAATACTGTTGCTGTCTTTGCCTCTATGTGTAAGAGAAACCCCTTAACTTTTTGTCGTCATTGTCAATGCTTAAATAATGCTTGAAGCAGCCACCTGCAAGTACAATAGGGAGAATGAGTTACCCTTCCGCTTAATGGCTAGTGCAAAGTCAAAGATGTGTGCGGTCCGAAAATTTCAGTGAGAATAGGTTTTTCTTCGGAAGAATGCGTGTGTGGGGGGTAGATTTTGATCAGTAAAAGTTTCGTTATGTCGAACTGCAAGTTTGTTTTTTCTGCTAAGAGTTATGTTACAGGTTTCCTTTTGTCCCCACTGTGTGGGAACGCATTGAAGTGTTGGAGGGGTTGGACGGTCATTCAACACAATGGGAAGGCAGGGAAACCCTCTCAGTGGGGGACCGCATGGGTGGTCCACGCGTCAATACAGAAGTATCCTTTCGCTATTGAAAAGTTTTCTTCCTGCAGGTGGGCGATCTTTGGCTGCTTTGTTAAGAGAAAAACACTAAGCCTGTTCAGACAGGAAAAATGTGTATGTCTATGCTCGCCCCCTTGCAAGATGAAGCCTTGTTCTTTTCAAAACTGTCAGAGGGAAACATTTCCAACTGTCACATAAATATATCAAGATCTGAAAGGGGACCATTCATTGTAGGGTTTCTTACCCTCGCGTTCTTCTTTCGAAAACACCTGCAGACACTAGAATTGGAGGGTCAGGGGGGACGGGGGTCATTAATTACCCTTCCTTTGTCATCCTGATCGCGACAGACCTTCCACCCTCTCTGTTTTCGGAATTCCCACGTGTCCAAAGAAATACCAATGTCACTTAAGGGGGGAGGGAAGAGGTGTGGGAGGGGTGGATTTGATTAATGGGACATTTATGCTAAGTGAGCCAGAAGGAACATACTGCTTTTTGGAAATTCCCACATGTGGGGGGAGGGGGGAGGGGGGGTGTATTGTTATGCTAATTGAGCCAAAGGAAACATGTCCCTTATGCCACTTCTTGAGCCAAAGGGAACATGTCACTTATGCCACTTCTTGAGCCAGAAGGAACATATTACTACTACTGACGATATTACACGTAGTTGATAAATAACAGCATGTATAAGCGTTTAAGTGCAATTCCAGAATGCATACTTTGATACTTGTAGGTTGTGCTGCAGTGAGGCGGTTTTCATGGTCAGTCTGTAGCTGCCTGCACTTGTTTACATGTGCGAGCGATAACATTAAAGTCCATGTGTAGTATATCTATTGAAAAATGCACATGCCTCCGGCCTTCAGTCATAAGCAAGTGTAAACTGCGGTAGTTTTCCTAGTAGAGTTGATCAGTTACCTGTACGTTAGGTGTGTTGCATACCTATCGGGCGTTACGTTCGGTTATTCGCGTTTTTTTACCTTTTATTGATAATGTTTTACTAGATTGCTCTAGAAACCGGAAGCGTTGAACTTTTAATCTTCTCGAAACTGAGAGAGGGCATATAAAGGGCCGCTTAACCTACGGAAATTTAGTGTTTTAAAAACATTTGGAAGTAGATCGAAGACCCTCAGTGATTTATTTTATTTTAACCGAGAACTACAATTTTTATTTGATCACAGGTTTTGATCATTATATTTAAATTTCTCATCAAATTCGTTGTATTTTACATTATGTTTCTTCCCCTATCAATGCTACCAATACTACCGCCAATTCTACCATTTACTATACCATTTATGTAGAACGCAACTCTACTCTGCACCAGTCAGTGATTCTAGAAAATATTCTCTCTTCTTCAAAAAAATCTAGGGACCCAATTAATGGAGAACACGCTCATTTTTAGGATGCAAAAAAAGCAGCCGTATTAAAATTTACTTATGCCGGTGTTTTATATTTTATTTTGAAAATTGCACCTGTTTTTCAAATTTTGCATGTTAATATTTATAAAATTATTTTATACATATTTATTAGAGTATTCTTTTTAAAAAAAAATTGTTTTGTTGTTTAACGAGGCTGTCAATTGCCAGGATCATATCAGCATCGCCGGTGTTTACCTGTATCTTAATACGTCAACATGCGATTTAAACTGGCGGGGAAAATGTTCTGAAGTTCTAAACACTGAGGCCATAATGAACGGTTCAGTAAAACATTTAATCTTCTTGTTCGTCGAGACAAAGTCCAGCGATAGTCAAATGTTAGGACATCGCGAGAAAGGAACTCTTCTTAAATTTTATAAAACAGTGTATGACTTGGAATTGAATGGTGAACTGTCAACAAAAAGAGATGAACAAAGAATACAAGCATAAGAGATGTGATTCCTAAGAAGAGTAGCTGGAGCTGGATACAAACTATCTGACAGAAAAGGGAATGTCAACATTAGAGATGAACTGGGAGTGGGTAGCTTAAATAAGAAGGTTAAGGAACGCAAGAAAAACTGGAAGGACCTTGTCACGAGAATGGAGACAGGATAGCAAAATTAATGATAGAGTACCACCCGATTGGCAGAAGATCTTTAGGAAGACCAAGGAAGAGGTGCAAAAATCATGCTAATCAAGACGACGTAACACGCAAAAGCCAAATACTTGTGGAAAAAAGAAAAAGAATGTTTTCTGAAGTCACTGTGTACACCAACTGGGAACGTACACAGACCTGTTTGCCTTGCGCACAGGCAGATGAACCTCGTGTAGGACTCGCCAGCGACTGGAACCGACACCCCAAGAAAGTTGCTCAGATAATGTTAATTAGGAGGCGAGCGCGCCCAAGGTTCATTACGATGTGCTGACGCCAGCTTCTTTACGCTAATGAAATGCATCGTGACCCCATATGACCCCCTCTCTCTCTCCGGCACCTGCTCCGGTATTGATCCTCCTCGGCTCCGGGTCACCAATAGGTCAAGGACATACCGACAACCCACATTTCTTTTATTAGCTAGGATTCGTATCACATGAATTGCCACACTTTTCATTGCTGTTCCAAATAATGTTATGTTGCAGAAAAATGAAATGTAGAAAAATAGGAAATTATCACCATTAAAAACTTGCCTCCGCCTTGGGGTCAGGGGTTCGGTTCCCGGCAAGGAAAACAACCTGGTTGATGCCCTTTTCTTTTACTTCCCCGTCCCCCTTCTTCGTGGATGGTGGGGTAACTTCCGGCAAACCGAACACTGGGTTCTTACACTTCAATCTTTGTTTACCCCAAATTGCTTTGAAAAAGGGGTTTGAACTTCCTCAGTAATACCTTAGGTTTTACGACTTCACAAATTTATTTCCCCATTATTGGTTTGATTTATATCAATAACATTGTCAAGTACACAAAAAAAATATTACGTTCACAAGAATTTCTCTAATCATTCTTCTACAAACTATACTTACAAGACTATTCTTTTATCTACTTCATGTTAATCAAGATAAACTTTTGTAGAAATGATTTCTTTGCCGTTTTTTGCGATACTCAATTCTTTAAAAGGGGAGCCAATTTATTATGTTGGCTTAGAAATTTTATTCTTTGCAGGACCATAAGAAACAACTAATGCCACACTTTAGGTAACAATGGTCTAAGCCACAAAAAATCTGACATCGCGTGCTATCAGATCTACAATTTTAGTGTAGTATGTATGCCTCTCTCTTAATTTTACTAGTTAACACAAAGGTATGCAACATTCATTCCGAATGAGATGGACTTCACAGTGTTGTTGTTGTTATTATTATTATTATTATTATTATTATTATTATTATTATTATTATTATTATTATTATCATCATCATCATCATCATCATCATCATCATCAATAACATCGTGAAGACGCGGATTTTGATGACATGTCATCTTTTTTACTTTACATCTTTACAATGCCTGTAAATATATAAACCTTGGATATGAGCTGCTGATTCCAAAAATATAAAGTTTTTACGTCATAGTTTGGTCATTGTTCACTGTTTTAATCTTTTTGGTAATTGTTAAAAATGTTAAGACATTTTTAATCTTTTTTTTTTTTTTTTTTTTTTTAATTTTAAAGTCATTTTTAGGCATTATAACAATTTATGATTCTTCTAAGTACCTCTTTGATTCGTGAACAGGGAAATAAAATATATTCTATTTCCAAGTTGTCACTCGCTGCCAGCAGTTGTATGCACAAATACTGCATCATCCCTGCTTACGTGACAGTAAGTTGTGTGGGGCTCCGTTTGAGTTACAAGACATCATAGCGGCAACGGGAAAGTCCCTAAATCTGCTTGTGTAACCATGTTCTTCTCATTGCGTGTCTGACTGCTTCAGTAAACCAACAGTTGGTGGCAAGAATACTTCCTTTTGGTGACAAGTTATCTACTTACGTGCAATAATGCCAAAAGTGAAGCCTAGCAGGGCTATAGTTTAAGAAATATTGTAGTGAGTTTGGGGATGAAGTTTTTTCAACAGCAGGTTCAGTATTATTTTGTAAACGTTATGAGATTAGGGTGGCGGCCGCGAAAAGATTTACAGTGCAACAGCATATCGATCGCGAAAAACATAAGCGTACATTGGAAAATACTGACAAAAACAAAAATTCACAATTACTACTTGCTCAGAGTTTAGGGGTAAAGGCGGGCACAACCTCCGACTTTTGTAAGGAATTTTGTGACGTCTTAATATCTGCAAATATTACACTGAAGAAAATAAACAATTCTAAGTTGTTGTCTAGCTTCCTAGAAGGTCACATGGGACGTCAGAAGGAAGATCTTCGTTTCCATAGACCAGGGGTGGTAAGGGAGGCACCCGAGGTGTAAATTTACCCTCCCTCTCGTCCCCACTACTTTCTTTCAATAGCTAGGTAGAGCCTACCAAACCGGTTCATTCTGGCTGTAGTAGCGTGGCAGTGTTATCAGTGCACTGACGGCTTGCATTTGCAGCTGAGTGAAGGACAATTTAATTGGGACTGGGAGAACAAGTATTTGTAGGTTCATTTTCCCTTGCCATAGGCGAAACCACCGATATTAAAGCTATATTTGCATATGATCCTTTGGTGGCCCAAGATGAACTGACATTGGAATTAATTAAGCTTCAAAGCAACACACCATTGAGCAGTTCAGAAAACTTGCTTTGGATTTGTACACGTTTCCCAAGCTGCGCCTTTTTGCAAGAAAATTACTGGCCATGTTTGGTACTACTTATCAATGTGAACGACTGTTCAGCATATTGAGAATTAGACAAGAGCCTGCTACGCAGTAGCGTTTTGAATGAACATCTGTTTAAGTTCATCTAGTTTGCAGTCATACATTGAAACGCTAATATTTAAAAAGAAACCAGCAAGGATACCAATCGTGTAAATTAGGGTAGTATTATTATGACTACGCCACTATCTAATAGTGTACATTGTAAACAATGTCAATACATGTTTCATATAAATTGTGACGTTTATTTTTGAGAATACAGTATAGGAACTTATTTAAATGTCTTAAGCAGCACTAGGAAACTGTATAATAGTTACTGTATAACAAAACGAAACAAAGGTAATAAATATGTTAATTTTATAGAGCTTATTTTGTCAATTAAAGTTTGGCTCGAGTCAGTAATGTTGTGAGAGAGGGATTTCTCACACAATGCCGTCTAAACTTTGTCGCTGTCTTTCACTCATTCTCCAGTGTCATTACCTAACCCTCTTTGTGCTTTTCTAGCCAACTGTTGAGTTTAAAAGTATGCATTTGATTACGTCGCAAAGGACGCTTTTTCCAAAACCCGAATGACCGCCACTGTGGCACGGGTCACCTCTCTGTTTACCTGCCGGATAAAAGGAAACAGGGAGGCGTAATTGTAGAGGTAAAGCATTTCACACTTGGGTTGCTTATCTTGCCGGCCCTGCCATAGACGAAACCAGCGATGCTGAAGCAAATACGTAGTAAATGTAGTGGGGACGTTAGAGCCGGATGGACCAGGTAACATATTTTTGCTGACTTTTGAAATTCTACAGAAACTAATTCATTCAAGTATATGTATTGTGTTTGAAAAGTCTATGTTCTTATTGCGGCCTTGGTGGAATTCAGCATCAAGACGTGCTGCGTTTTGTAACAGATGCAGCTTCATTCATGATAAAAGCGGCAAAATCAAAGCAGGACTTTAATCCACAAATGGTGCATATGACTTGTTTGGCACACGGTCACCACAGAATCGCAGAGGAAGTGAGGTCATACTTTCCACAAGTCGATGGACTTATTTCAGATGTAAAAAGGGTATTCGTCAAATTCCCTTCACGCAGAGAACAGTTCAAAGTCGAGGCTTCCGGTGTTCCTTGACGTCCGATACGAATAATAGGATGGGGCTCTTGGTTAGAAGCTTGCTTTTACAAAATTCTTTGAAAATTTTCAAACAGTGAAATCCTTGTGAATTCGCCCGAATTATTATTATTAATTATTATTATTATTATTATTATTATTATTATTATTATTATTATTATTGTTGTTGTTGTTGTTGTTGTCACATTATTAGTTCTATTTTTTTACAGTTCCTTTTTTCCAGAACCATTCCAAAATGGCGATCGCGTTAATTTTTGCCTATCTTATTAACATGGGTATCCATTAGAATGACACCTTCGCTTTTCATTTTATTACGTTACCAACAGGACAAGCGACAGCCCTAGCATGTCATTATTTATGCTTTGATGTGTGCAGCAAACGAAAATGTGTAATCATAGCATGGAAGTTGCATTTTTTTCATTTTTATGGCCCGATGTCAGGCGTTAATTACGTGTCACATCGTGTTTAAATTTTGTCAGAGATCATTACGGCATTGATGCCATTCAATTTTATGGAGCTTTTGTCGGAGTTTTGAAACGACGCTGCTCTTCGAGTAAGTTTTGCATTCTGATAGCATTTAGTCTGTACTAAGACAGCGCGCAGTAACTCTATTGTAGTCACACAGATAAGTAGTGATTTGGGATACTAAGAGGAAAGGCTTAAAAGCAGTTCTTTCACTTCCTCGTCCCTAGTCCTCAACTCTGACGTTTCAAATCCCATTCCTATACTATTATATTTAAATTTAAAAATCGTACATGTTGATTCACAAGACCTTTCCTACACTTCTACAAGCTATTCTTGCAAAAGCTTGTTCTTCTGCCTACTTGTTAATACAGATAAACCATTACCTACTCATTTACACATTTCATTGTAGATATAAGAAGAATACGAGCTAAAGTGATGGCCTAATTTTTTCAAAGCTGAACACAAAGAGTTATAAAAAAAAGAATAGCGTCTTGCAGTTGAGATTATATAGAAGTCATCATAGTAAAGAGCACTTCAGGGGCTATTCCTTGAAAATTCAAGATATGCATTTTATTTTTCATCAAAATAGCTTAAAGTTACGAAGTTTAGTTAAAATCGTTATAACCATATTTGAGACAATCGAAAATTGTAAAACTTTTCCATATAAATGTTAATTTAGGGTGGGGAGTTTTCTTTACATCCTCGTATCGCAGTTGGAAGTTCTTAAACTTATAGAACAATATTGGTATTTAACCGAAGCTCCATTTTTAACTATACTATTCACATTTCTATCTCTCTCATAGATTTTTTAAAAACTATTTTTGTATTCAAGGAGCTTCAAAGCTCGTATTTCTGGTGAAATTTCGGTATCGAATGTCTGGGTGGAATACATCACTTCCTGTACTTACTGCATAGATCATAGATGGGGAGAACTGGCTCAGTGTCACTTCTCCTGCATCGTAGTTTTAACCCCGTCCACCGCCTTACAGCTATTAGCTACCAGGTCATGTCTCCCGCTATTGTCTGTTTACCTCAGAGAACCGGTCAGTCCTTCAATCTGTGTCAGTAAAGTGGAGAGGGTAAATACTCGATTGCATTCCTGTCACCCCTCCTCCCCATGCCTGTTATAATACAAAAGAAGGTAAAGATAACGATAGTGGCTAGAGAAAGCCCTGCGAATGTAACAGATCAAATACCGTTTATTTTAACTTACTCATGTGACCAAAATAAAACTTAAGTTTGTGTTCCTTTTTATTATGCTCAGGATTGGACAGTTAAGTAACTGTTCCTTCTAGTTTGCAAAAATCGGTGGTTTTGAGGAAGTTTTAATTGTTTTAGCTCAATAGATGTACTAAATGTTTACATTTTGGTGATTGCATGTGGATAAACGATCGCGCTCGTCTTCGAGTTCATTGAACCTTGGCAGGAGATTTGTCCACTAACTTCCAGGTTTACCATTTGTGGGACTCATATATTATATATCGTGACGAGCCAGCATTATAATTTAACGAAAAACATTTAGGAGGAAAAGAAACTTAAATCTAAGGCCACAAATGTTCTAATACCCTAGGGATTGAAGAAACCATGAGATTCAATCAAGGAATATGGACAGAAAAGTTTAAAGAGGGCAATCGACGTGTGCAAAGGATGAAATGCCAAACTCACCAAGCTAATCAGTGCTATAGTGATGAGTGGCGTTCCCTTTAGTTCGTCATATAATTATCAATAGACTTCGAACCTTTATACAGCTATCGCGAAATGAGGCGGTCGTAAGTTACTTGTCACACGGATAGAGCGTAACGTCGTTGCCCCAGTACAGTGGCAGCACAAAGCACACTGCCTACAAATCACAGTATCTCGAGTATGTCCACTAGTTCCACACAGTAAAACGCCTGTAGCACGAAAATCGAAACATTCACGTATTGCTGAACTTCTACAAGAATTTGAGAGTGAATAGTTTACTGCAAATGAGGACAACATTGAAGTAAGTTATGCAATAACTGACTAGAGTGGCTTCCCCACTCTCGGCGACTGAAGTGTGTGGATTCCCACTGGCGACTTGACTAGAGTGAAATGTGTGGATTCCTAATCTCGAACGATTGAACTGTGGCCTGCTGTTCAGCCTTTATATACCTACCTCCCCCGGGATGGAGTAGGGAGAGACTGGCTAGTCGAGTTCGCTGAACTTAACGATATTGTCGTTACAATTCGTAAGGTGATGAGTTTGACCACAGTCCATAATCATATGAGGTACAGTGAGCATCTCTTGGATGCTGACGTCAGATAGAGTCCAGATGAGTTTGATTGAATTGAATATTGTATATATTAATATTCTGCAACTAGCGGCTGAGGCCAAGAGCATTTATGGTGTAATGCTCAAGGCAATCATGGGATCCATGAATATAACAATGAAGTCATGCTGTGTAGAATGTTTTCCAGAGTAAAGGCGTATAATCGAGAAGTAATATGCAAAATGTGAAGGTTTCAAATTGCCAAGTGTTCATCATGTGGAGCATTATTCATTATTCGATTGTTTTGAAATTTTTTTCTTGGGAGATAAAGTACATAGGATGATAAGTATGTTGAACAAATCTGTGGCAAAATTTGTAACTAAACTGGTGGAAGTTCGTGGAAATTGAGAATGTCCGTAGAAATTGAGAATGTCGATATCAAGCATTCTTACGAATACGTCTTTTCAGTCGTGTGATAAATTTCAGTTGTAGTCTTATAGTTCGGCGGAGTAAATGCTACTACCATGAATAACTTCTGAACGGAGCAAAAAATATGAAGTGACTTCAGGAAAGCAGGAGTATCCTTGCACCATATACAGAATCTCCACGAGCGTCTTTACTAGTTCTTCAAAATCATATTCTACGGACAAAATGAGGACAAAAAGTTTATTGCGCATATGTTTTAAGAGTAATAGTTCCAGATCTCTAATCCTAACAAAGTAACCAATCAAGAGGATTTTAGCGCTATGCATTTATCAGCCTGCTGCTAACGCTCATGAAGAATGACCGGTATACCTGGCTGCGCAGCAGTTAATTGAATAAAGCTCGGGAATTGAGGGCTAGCAGCAAATTCAGCCTCAGTCAAGTAGCCAGGCCAGCGCAAATGTAGTTTATATCGTAAAACTACAATGCGATATCGCGCCTTTTCATATATTAATTTTTAGGGCTGTAATTTAAGGACTGTTAAGCATAATACATGGGTTCCTCAAGAGCTTTGTGTACAGTTTGTCGGTGGAATGGGATCCTAAAGGGTCCGTATGTGCATTCGTTAACTTCCTGTATTACAAAAGTGCAATACCTTTGCCGTTTTTGTTGCTGCAATACTTAGTGTGATTTGTTGTGCTTTGTTTCAGTTGGACAGATTCAAGGAGCCTCCAGCCTTTGGTCCTATGTGCGACTTGCTTTGGTCAGACCCACTAGAAGACTTCGGTAATGAGAAAAACACTGAACACTTCAGCCACAATAGTGTGAGAGGTTGCTCATATTTCTATAGGTGAGTCTAACGCTCGCTTTTCATTAATTAATACAAGTAGTGATTATAGGTTTAAGATGCAGAATTGCACCAGAAATTGGAGACATGAATACATAGTAATTCAAACCCATCTCTTAAGAAAACGTTCATTTATGTCACGTTACCGAACCTCCTCTCTCCCATGTCAGGAGTCACCCCGGCAGTATTTTTATGTTTTTACTGTCTTTACCGTGTAGTTATAGTAGGAAAGAGGAAGCATTTTATTCCACCCAAAATTCAACATTAAGATTTTACCGAAAACATACAATTTGGGATCCCCTAAACCGTAAATAGTAAAGAAAAATAAGATGGAAACACGGTCATATCAATTGGAAAGTAGTTATCTTACCTGGCATTGTACAGATGTATTGTGAACATGGTAGAAAATAAGTTTAGGGGTGGTTTTTTAAAGTCGTGAGTAGCCTACAACCGGCGTAAGGAAGTAGCGACCCCATCGCCCAGTGGGAAACCACTGCAGTCAAGCTATCCAGAAATAGCGGGAAAACCAAAGCAACTGAGTCAGGGAGGAAGTGCCCGGACTCCACCTCAAGAACCAAAGAAGAGAAGGAAAACTCTAGGAAAACGACCTCAAGCTGGGCTAATCACCCACTTGAGGGTTACTTATGATTCAGAGAAATTATATTAGCCTCGGACCGGATAGACTTGAGAGTCTGGACGGAACGAGGTGACCTAACGGCATCATGAGACGGATGAATAAGAGTAGCGTACAGTTTTCAAAAGCGCAATTATTATCCAGGTTAGTCAAATGGTGATTTCTTAAAGCTGTTTGTATATCTAAAGACAGCTTAATGTGCCATAAGTTATCGAATCTGGCAATCCCACTGACTTATGAAACAGCATTGTCTGTTCCTTTTGCAATATTGGCTGGACCCTTGAGGGATTATTGCCGACACTACCCATTGTAATTGGGGAGATTTGATTTCGTGGTTCAAGAGATTATTGAGACACAGCTATACTCCAACTTATCGCATGGAAGGCTACCGGTGGATTGGCCAGATGAAGAGTTAAGGAGAAGAAAGGGTGAAATCACTCAATATAAATTCCAGAAATGCTATCGCGAGATAACGGGATTTTTCTGGAAATTTCTTTGCATCCGCCTCCAGCGAGCATTCTAGAACTCTCTCGAAACTAAGGGCTATAAGTACATATATCTGTGAGCGTCCTCGCAACAGTCGTGACTCAGTGAGTATTAAGTTGTTCTTGATACGACAGTTGTGACAGTTAATTCATTTCACCGCTACGCGCTAGGAAAAGTGAAGTAACACCGAAAATGAACTGCTTCACATTAGTGAACTGAGAATAAGGATTGAACTAAATCACATTAGTGAAGTGACATTGAGAATTGAACTAAATCATATTAGTAAAGTGATAGTGCAAACTGGTCAAGTTCACGTTATAGTAGTATATTTTTTTTAATATCTAAGAATAAAATTTCCCGCATCCTTGATAGCAAGAGGGTCACCCTGAAGTGAAGTCTTGCTGTTTTTGCCAGGTGGCCGGCCTTTTCGTTTCTAAAAATATTTTTATATCCTGGTATCGAAATAAATTTGATTGTTAATTTCTGCACCTGAGCTTGAAAGAATACTTGTATTTTCCAATACAAATTAGACCAGTCAGTACCAGTGGTCATGTGGTTAAGTTCGAAGTTTAGAGCACATAAAAGCAGTGGCATAATTCATAAAGAGCCTGAAAAACAATCAGTGCATAACACTTAAATATCTCAAAATAATTTAATCTATGTTTAAGTAATAGTCAGCCTAACTATAAAGATAATAATCTTATGCTATTTGTTGTCTGTGTAATCTTGAAGAAAATACTCAACTTACGTTGGCATTGTATAAACTAGGTTTTCCGGACCTATCAAAATAAAGATTTGGGATTATTTATCAATGATTTCATATTACAAATGGATGTGTTAGATGTCCAACGTTTGCGAAAGAGTGGAGTTTGGATTTACCTCCTTCCACTATACTCGGAGTTTGCCACTCTTTAACACTCAGACGGGCATTGTGTTGCAGTGGCGAATTGGTTACATATACAGACAGCGCCAAAGGAAATCTCTCTGCATATCCGATCTATGTAATTATTTATCGTTGAACAAGCAATGGCCATTTCATTAGCTGCTTTAGGTAACGCTGCAAGGGTACGTTGCCTAAAGCAACCAATGGAATGGCCACGCCTTCGCACAACGATGTGACATAGACCGGATGTGCAGAGAGATTTTCTTTGGCGGTGTGGCGGTAAATTCCTCACTATCCGTTTATGGATGATATAAGCACCGTACCTGTTTTGAAGTCCTCTGGACGGTGCTCCTTTATCCGCCGTTTCCTTCGACGTCTCGTTGTGGTTTCTCGGACTGGAGCCTTCATTTCTTTTTTCTTTTTTTTTTTTTTTTTTTTTTTTCCGGGTGGAGAAAAAATCCATTTGTGGAGTCTCACTGTGTTGGAGGGCACAGTGGGGAGCGTCGGCTTCGCCACTATGGCACTACTCGATTAAAAACCCTCCAACCGATGGGAATGTCGTGGATTTTTAGAGAGGATTAGGGCAAGGTTTGTGCGGTCCCGCATAGCATCCGCGTTAGTCTCCGTATAGTTAGATGGGAGCAGGCGAAAGGTAAGGTCCTAGGCTGCAGCCGTGACCGCATGCCCTGACTGCAGCACTTGAGTGTTAAAGGGTGATGATGGTAAGGGAGGTAAAGGAGAATTAGGGTTTGTTCCTTCGTTGAGCGTAAGGCACTGTTCGAGGAAGCGCCGGTGCTCTGGAGGCATCACGAAGGGCTGCGGCTGACGTATTTCGGGTATTTATGTGCTATGCTCCCACTTGCAAAGTTCAGCTTGGTTTCTTCTGATTTGCTCTGTTGCGCGCTTACACGTGCCTTCAGAGCACGTGTTCTTGCCTCCAACAATGCGAAAGGTGGCTCACGCCCCCGCTATGACTCGACAATTCCCTCGAAAACAGTGCGTTTCTTACTCATCCCCTGACCGCTGACCAGAAGACCGTACATACGAATAAAATGTTACGAATACACAATTTACACATGCATGATTAGCATTGCCATGGACATACATTAGTGTACAAATTAAAATTAGTCCGGGTTCAGAGGCTTTATCCTGCCTCAGTGGTTATTGTACATTGCGTTCGATTTACCAAAGCACTTTTAAATCTTATGTCACTAATGAACATATGTTCATTAGTGACTTCTTTGATGCTGCTTACACGTAAGAAATCTATCAATATTTTGCGACATTGTTGAAGTCCATGGCCATAGAAGATACACCAAGTGATCGCCGCGTAACCTATTGCGATACAGACTTTTAGTATAGTTCAATTTGGAGAAACTCTGTTCGCAAAATATGTAGAGCTATACTCACTCTTATACAACTATTCTTATAAATGCTTGTTTATCTATTCATTTTAATATAGTGAGTGAGTGGTGTTTAAAGGTCTGTCGACAACTAGGTCATTAGGGCCCGATTTTAATCGACATAAGCATTTTCAGAGTATCTTACTGCTAATTTTCTTGTAGGTGCAAGGGGAATATGTGAATAGTGTTTGTAGACGAGAATTAAATCTTTGTTTCGGTCTTCCAGTATGCCGAAAGAGAGCTGTACAAATATTAGCCTTGTTTAGAGAAAGTAGACGAGGAAACGAAATAGAACATTAAACATTCGATGAAGTTCTTGATGGAGTAAGTAGCTACTTAGGATGAAGTTCGGACAGAAGTAATCAAGTATTCAACCGTCCCTCCTTTTTCACATTGAGTGAAAGCTGTGTCGTTATTGAAGAATAACTGTGTTGATTTAAAGAATAAGTCATTTTCGACTCAGAAATGAGACAGTTTTGGTATGATTTGTACAGTGAAAAAGGTTTTTTCCTCAAAACTTTTCCATTCCTTTTGTTATAGTTGATGGAAGAGTTTGGCTTATGCAAAAAGTAATTTGGGGAGTTATTTTTTGTTCTTTTTTTTTTTTTTTTTTTTTTTTTTTTCTCTACCATTTACCTGGAGATAGAGGAAGTCATCCCAAAAAATCCATGTCGATATTTCATTTCTTCTTCTTTACCTGATAATCTCCCCTTATGTAGGACTTACAATCCAGTGCGTAGGATCAGACGCTTGTCGGGAGCACAGGAACCTATGGACCGGACAGAGTGAAGACCTGGAAGCGGGTGATCAGCCAAGCACCAGGTATAAGAGTGAAGAAGAGGATATGAAGTGCAGGCGAAATAGATGATTGGAAAGGTGATGATGGAGTAATTGGTGGAATGAGTGGCGGGGGAAACTGGAGAACCCGGAGAATACCTGCCCTGACGCCGCTTCGTCCACCACGAATACCACATGCAGGCCCCTGGGAACCAACCCGGGCCGCCTATTTGATAGGCGAACCCTCCCTGAACCCACTAAAGTATTTCTAGAAAATTTAGAAAAAGGCACGCGCGTTCTCGTTTGTTCGCAAACGTGTGTGTCTGAGAGAATGAGAGGGGGGGGGGGGGGGAGAGCGCGCGAACATAATTGAAAAACGAAACGTCAGAAAAATACCAGTCATCATCATAATCATCATTGGTTCAACAGCTGTTTTCCAGCCTTCACCGCCTCAGTGATTCTTTTCCAGAGCCTTCCCTCTCCACCTTGTTATACCAGTTCTAAGGTTCTGTTCCGCACAATTGAGCCTCCATTTGGTGGGCGTCCAATTCTTCTATTATTGAATGGATTCGTGAAGGTGAGCTTTTTACATGATACTGTGCCTCTGTTCCATACAAATGGTCTATCTTACTCTTCTTGAGGTAATGAGAAACACCAATACTTCGTATTTAGCTTCAGATTTTACAAAAATGCGACAGGAACATTTTCAAAAATAGCCCCAACCCAAACTGGCCTATATATGGAAATCTCTAAGTTTGATTTTCTCAAAAATCGCTCTAACGATTTTGATTAAAATACCACGTTTAATATATTTACATGACTTATAAAATGTATCCATTGGACGAGAGAGAGAGAGAGAGAGAGAGAGAGAGAGAGAGAGATTGAGTATACAAAAAGAATGTAGAACTCTTTAGATATGCAATTTACTTTAAATAAGTTATTTTGTGACACTAGCCGTTTTCGAGATATTCTTGTTATTGGTTTGCTATTCAGGTTGTTATGCTTTTTCAAGTGCTAAGTTCTAAGTGCGCTCCCGCCCCCCCCCCCCTCTCTCTCTCTCTCTCTCTCTCTCTCTCTCTTTCTCTCTCACCGTCATACAAAGGATCTGGAATTTGAAAACCATTTCATAGCAGCCGCCTTTTAAAATTTGATTATCATTTCAACCTCCTGTATCTCTTATCGTACAATGAAATGTGTGATGAAACCGTTCCTCAAACGTTTATCCCGATTTACAAGAAGTAAATTGCAGAATAAGCTTTTGTAACAACAGTTTGTAAAGTTTGTGTAGCGAAAGTCGTATGAATGTAACACATCAGATATTTGTTTTTTAAGCGCTGGTTCGTTTGCTAGCTTATGGGTCATTTCATTTCCAGTTTTATTTATTGTACTCTTGTCAGGGAGGAATAAATTATCTTGACTATTTCATACATAGAGGCGTTAAATTATCGTATACGATACCTGGTCATTCTTTTGTTTTTGTACAAATTATCACTAGATCATTCTTTTGTTTAATCGGTGTGCCAGTTTTATACCATAAATCGCTGAAAAACAATTTGTTACATATTGCAATCGGGTAATAATCAAAATAGCATCCCATTTCTATTTGACAACAGTGTTTTTACTTTCCCTGCTGCAAAGTAGAGAAGTATTGTATTCCACCCAAAAATTCGATCTCGAGATTTCACCGGAAATATATGTTTTGAGACCCCCTGGATCAAAAAAAAAAAAAATGTATAAAAAGGTCCGTGTGCGTGTATGTCAGTCTGTGGACAGCGTAACTCAAAAACTAAAAGTCTGTTAAAAATCAAAGTTGGTATTTAAGTTTAATGTCTTTCAAGGATGCAACACGAAGATTTTGAAGAAAATAGCCTTACCCTAAACTACCCTTTACATGGAAAAGTTTTCGAAAATTTTTATTTTCTTCAAAATGGCTCTAGCGATTTTGATTAAAATGCCATAAGTTTGAGATATTTGCATGACAAATTAAATGTATATTGTAACTTTTTTTTGTGTGTGTGTGAAGTAGACAGATGTAGTCGAGATAAAGAAACACTTTTATTTCCGTAAACAGTAACTTTGTACACTCGTTGCAACAACAAGAAAGTCTTTTCGATTCTCCAACAGCACGGCTCCGAACTCGTAGCACAAAGAACTAACTCTTCTCCGTCGGCACAACTCTCCACATCGTCTGTCCGTCTCCGTCGGCACGACTACTCAACCTTCACATACGTCTGACTGTTCTCCGTCGGCACTACTCAACGCTTCACATACGTCTGACTGACTCTTCTGTCGCACTTTACCGCTATTTATATCTCCCAGGCACTATTCTAGAAGCTTCAGGAACGTTCACTTATTGCGCTGGGGTACAAAGTAGAAGATTCCAGTAGCCTCTATCCTTTTCTCTCTTTCGGCAAGCGCCCCAACAATGCGGCCATTCTCTGTCTCTTTCCTTCGGCTCCTTTGCGGTAGTGCCGACAATAATGCGATGAGTGACAATTGCGGCTGTCGGCAATTAGATGCGGCGAGCGCGGTGACACTGCTCCCTCCTCAGAGCTGGTCGTCCCGACCAGCACTATCACTGCGGCATCTCCCTTGCGCCCCGGTGGACTAACCCATCGAACCTCTTCTCCAGGAGGCACGATCCTAGGTATCGCTGTTGGATAGTGTCCCTTGGTCCGGGTAGGACGATGTATGCCATCCTGCTTCGAAATTCTGCAACGGTACCGCCGGTCTTGACGGTCCCTCTTCCAGTTGCCCTTCTTCCTGGTGTGTTGACGGGCCATCCTGCACACTTGGAAACGGCTCACTGGGTACCATGTCCGCCGACCTCTCTGGCGCACCTTCGCAGCCACCTTGCTTCCGATGGGTCCGGCAACAAACCCCGCTACATCCGCGCGAGTCGCGTCCACCGCTGCACTCGTGTTCACTCGTGCTCGGCACGGCCTCTCCTGTATCCTGCCGTCCAAGATGATGTCCACCATTCTTCCGTTCACGGCACTATGCGTCAGGTGATTGGATGGTTCCGACGGTCCCCCCATGTCACACGCCAAGTCGGATCTCGCGTGTTGCTCGTTTGCTTGTGCGCTTCCCTGCTGATCGTCCTCCACGTCATATCCTGGTTGGTTACGTACCCGACACACTCCTCCAGAGGATCCTCGATGACGTCCCTGAACTGCCCCTTTGTCTTCCCCGAGACGTACACTTTCGTTATCTGAAACGGGCGCAACTGTCGCCTCGGCCACTAGGTGCTCCCTCCCCGGGTCTGTGCTATTCCGTCTGCCCCTGGCTTCCAGTACTTTGACGCTCTCGTCAACTCTTACTACCAGGGCGCCAAGACGTTCCCCGTCGTCCTCCACGACGTCCACATGCTGGCAGAGGTCTTCCACCTTTTCGCCGAGTTGTTCCACGTCTTCCGTCATGCCAATCAGTTCGCCGAGTTGTTCCACGTCTTTCGTCACGCCAATCCGTTCGCCGAGTTGTTCCACGTCTTCCGTCACGCCAATCCGTTCGCCGAGTTGTTCCACGTCTTCCCTCGCGCCAATCAGTTCGCCGAGTTGTTCTACGTCTTCCCTCATATCATCCGAAACGGGCGCAACTGTCGCCTCGGCCACTAGGTGCTCCCTCCCCGGCTCCGCGCTATTCCGTCTGCCCCTGGCATCCAGTACTTTGACGCTCTCGTCAACTCTTACTACCAGGGCGCCAAGACGTTCCCCGTCGTCCTCCACGACGTCCACGTGCTGGCAGAGGTCTTCCACCTTTTCGCCGAGTTCTTCCACGCCTTCCGTCACGCCAATCAGTTCGCCGTCAATTTTCGCCGATAGCTCCGTCTTCATCTCTTTCAGCTCGGCAGCGAGGTTGTTTCTCGTCTTTATTTCTTCTTTCAGCTCGGCAAAGAGGTTGTCGTTTGCCGTCTTCATTTTGGCAGCGAGGTTGTCGTTTCTCGTCTTCATCTTGGACATTTCTGTCTTCATTTCGGCGAATAATTCTTTCATCATTGCCATCATCCTGGTTTCCGAATCTCCCTCCATCTTGGTTCTAACGTTGCAACTTCTAACGACGATGTAACGAAACTAGAAGCAATTCGACGAATCCCACTTCTGACACCAGTGTAACTTTTTTTTGTGTGTGTGTGAAGTAGACAGATGTAGTCGAGATAAAGAAACACTTTTATTTCCGTAAACAGTAACTTTGTACACTCGTTGCAACAACAAGAAAGTCTTTTCGATTCTCCAACAGCACGGCTCCGAACTCGTAGCACAAAGAACTAACTCTTCTCCGTCGGCACAACTCTCCACATCGTCTGTCCGTCTCCGTCGGCACGACTACTCAACCTTCACATACGTCTGACTGTTCTCCGTCGGCACTACTCAACGCTTCACATACGTCTGACTGACTCTTCTGTCGCACTTTACCGCTATTTATATCTCCCAGGCACTATTCTAGAAGCTTCAGGAACGTTCACTTATTGCGCTGGGGTACAAAGTAGAAGATTCCAGTAGCCTCTATCCTTTTCTCTCTTTCGGCAAGCGCCCCAACAATGCGGCCATGCTCTGTCTCTTTCCTTCGGCTCCTTTGCGGTAGTGCCGACAATAATGCGATGAGTGACAATTGCGGCTGTCGGCAATTAGATGCGGCGAGCGCGGTGACAATATTTTGAATTTTCTGACTATAATCAATGTAGTCCTGTTTACTCTGGATGACTTCTAAATAACTCGTAAACCCTAAGAGATAGACAAAATCTTACTGTACAAAAAATGTAGATCTCACTAAAACACACAATTTATGTCTAAATAAATTTGTTTGTAGAGTGAACCATTTCGGAGATATTGCTTGTTATTTGTGCCAGTTTCGGGAAACAAACTTTCGTCAAATGCAACATCATTCATGTTTATATGTTAACCATGCAAAGAGGGTGGAATTGGAAAGCTTTAAAAGATTTGACTGTCGCTCAAAGCCTACTGTATTCCCACATTCCCCTTGCACATACAAGAAAATAAGCATTAAGATAATTTCTACAAATGTTCATCTCAACTAACACGAAGAAGATATAGGAATAAGAGTTTGTAAGAATGGTTAGTACAGGAGTAGAGAAAGTCATGTGAGTGCAACACATCAGATTTTTAAAGTAAGATTTATTTGGTATTATAAACTAGTTTTCTGTTATAACAAGAGAAGATCGAAATAAATGTAGTTCTTGGGTTTCGTTTTCCTCATTGGCAGTGCTGAGAAAGTCGAAACTACAGTAATGTAAATTAATATATTTTACTAGGTTATTTTTACAGAGTTTAATATTTTCTGGTCAAATCTTTGCGATATAGTATTTAAATTCATATTTTATTTATGAAATAGCCCAGATAAATATCACGACGGTCCGACTCTCGCCCTGCTCGAGAATTTATCGGTTAGGTCTTATGAAGAATATTGGATTGGAGTTTACTCTCTCTAAATGAGTAGACGTATTGTATTCATCCAAAAATTCAATGTCGAGATTTCACTAGATATATGTTTTGAAGTCCCTTGAACACAAAAAGCCATTTTTAGAATAAGGTCGGCGTGTATGCGCGTCTATGTCTGTCTATACACAGCATAATTCAAAAACGAAAAGACGGTTAAAAACGAAACTTGGTGTTTTAGGTTCAGAGTTCCAAGAATGCCCCACCCCAAACTACGTTTTACGTGGAACATTTTTAAAAAATGTTCAGTTTTCTCAAAAGTAGCTCTAACGATTTTGATTAAAATTCCTCATGTTTAAGATATTTTTATGATAGTTTAATTGCACTTCTTAAATTTTCTGGGAATAGGCTATGTCCTCTTCATTCTGGAGGTATTTTACTTAAACGCTAAGGGATAAACTCTCCCTACACAAAAAAGTAGATCTCGTTAAAACAATTTATTCAAATACTTTTTGTGGAGGTAACCATTTCGAGATGTTCCTTTTTTTTTTTACAATACTTATGTATAGATACTTTCCTCAAATAGGAAGTCATTTGTTTGTTTTGTTTTGTTTTTACGTCCTGGCCATGCAAAGGGAATGGAATGTCAAAGCCATCACATAGCGACCAGCTTTAAGAGATTAGACTGTCGCTTAAAGCCTTCTGTATTTTCATATTCTCCTTGTAGGTACCTACAAGAAAGTTAGCAGCAAGATAATTTCTGCAACAGTTTATTTGATTAACATGAGGTAGATAGAAGAATAAGGGTCTGTACTAGAGTAGAGAAACTCATGTGAGTGCAACACATCAGACATGTTAAATTGGGAACTAATGTGAAAACGAACGGTGCGAGGTATTTCATGAACTGAATTTCGTTCTATATGTAGATAGAAAACAGCACGCTTGAAGTCCCATGATAATTGCAGATTAATACTGACTTGTGCAACTTTGTTTCGTGTAGTCCTTGAAAATCTGGAAAATAACCTGTTTTATAACTAGCGAGCAAGTCTTCAAAATCTGATTGGTGTGTCACGCTAATAAGTATAATTTCATTCTCAATTGTACATAAACAATGCCTGAAAAGTCTGTACCTTACGTCAGTTTTTAGATACAAGTTTTATTGAGGTGGTCTTATATCTACCTCTACGAGCGACGATGTGCTAAGACATTGCTATTTTTCGTGTGAATGTTTTATTGCATTGTTGGGCTGTAGAAGCAAAGGGCCGAATCCGACAGGGAAATTGATGGATGGGCCTGTTGCACGGAATAAGTAATTCTTCCAGAGAAGCTGACCTGACCATGGAGTTAATGAAAAGATAAGCCAATTTGAGTTTAAAATAAGATTTTAGCTCCACCCAGGCCACACCCAGCAAGCGTTTCAAAGTAACACAGTTCGAGCCCGTGGTGGCGTTGGATGCAGTAACGAAATGGAACGAAAAAAATAAAATTTACTTTTTCTATTTCTTACCCATCCAATAAAAACGTTTTTAGGAAAGGTCTGCGTGTGTATGACATATTTAAATAGATCATCTACCAAGGACGTGACACGAAAATTTTCAAGGTTCCTACTTCCCTAAGCTGGAAAACGTTTTGAAAGGTTTGAGTTTCTCAAAAATATTATTTAATAGAAATACCATATTTAAGATATTTTCATAGTATATGAAATGTATATCTTGAATTTCCTAGGAATAGTCTCTATAGTCCTATTCATTCTAGATGAAGTTTGCATAACTGGTAAACCGTAAGAGATAGACAAAATATTACTACACAAAAAATTGTAGAAGCATATCACTTATGTCAACTACATTTTTGTGGATATCACCATTTTCGAGATATTGTTTGTTGTTAGTTTGAATTTTCAAATACTTATACTTTTGGAAAGGGGTAGAATGAGACTGAAACATTCAATGCCATTGCCGGGATTTGAACCACGGATCTTCCGGTCTCCGTCCGGCTGCTCTAACCACTGAGCTACTATGGACAACGTGCCGACACGACATTAAATTCTCCAACTCGCATTTTTTGTTGTGAATCATAAGTAGATCTCAAATTCATATGAGATACCCTATTGGCGACTTACTATACCACAAGTATAGTGGTTGCCTTTGGAACATTATATTACCTTTCGATAATGGTGTTAAATTGTGTACAGGGTGCTCTAAAATCCCCCTTATAAACTTTTAGAGCGAAATGCAGTCGTTTGAAAACAAGTTTGCTTGTTAGGTATGAGAAAGGGTAGTCATGGTAGGGGGTGCTTACGTCGGATCAGCTATCATTTAAGTCAAACCTACCTCTCTTTCCTGGTTTGAGCCTCTTTTACGTGTCTTTCAGTGCAGAGAAAATGGTTGAACACAAGTTTACAGAATACACCGACATAACTCTTCTGTATGGGGAAGCTCAAGGTAATGAAAGATCTGCTCGTCGCCTTTGTCAAAATCGCTATCCACAACGTCCGACTGCATCGCATACCCTTTTCGCCACAATTACACAACGACTTCACCTTCAGTAGGCGTGACTGCGGTCCTCCAAGGAGGTACAATATGTGCAACAAAGTTGGTGGTCGCCACATCGAACCTTACTTGTAGTGGATTAGGATGCTAATCATTCTTTGAAAAGGGCAAAAACAGTTAAACTGTTAATAACAGTGTTAAAAACGATAGTTTCCGTTTTGTTTCTTTGGTTAGTAATGAGTTGAATTGTAAAACAAGTGATGTAATGGGCCACGCCTAATAAATAACTTGCAAAAGTGGTTGGTTAAAAACATGTTTTCAAATGGTTGTTGCACAGAGACGGTGTGTTTCCGGATATGGATTCCAAGTCAAAATATCTATTCAGCCCAAGAAGTTTGAAAGTGGAATTTTAGAGCACCCTGTGTAATATAGCCGGAAATCGAATCCGGGATCCCTCGCACGTTAGCCAAGTATCTACCAACTTAACTACGGGGCCCCTACATTAACCCTTTCACTGCTATCACATTGGTGATATACACATAGTTCCTGTGCTGAATTTTTTTGCCAACAATTTCAATGTCATATTTCTAAATAAGTTCTATATTTAAGAACAAGGTAATAACATTTCATGCAATAACCTTACCTTTTCTGGTGTGTATCCACACCCTTCAGCAGAATATGTGAGGAATATTTTATCCTTTGTTTTATAATTATTTGCTTCACGCCACTGATTAGAATGTATAATGCACTGATACGAATAAGGTAGACTTCCCTTATAGTCTTTCTTACAAAGAAATTTGAAATGAACTATCACAGTTTCTTGTAGAAAACTATTACAAAATACACAAGGGTATTGTTTTTGTTTTCACCCCTTAACTCTAATAGTGAAGGAGGGTGTGGTATCTCTCAAAGCAGGGAGCAACGCACAATGCCACATTACACTGGAAGCACATATACCTGGATTCCCTCCTCTTGTAGCACTGAACTTATGCCGAAGGTGATCTATAATCATTTTTAGTTTATATAATCGGTCACCCGCCGATTGGGTATTGTTGTCGCAGAAATGAAGGGTGCGAAGTAACAACAAATACCTGTCCCGTGACATTTAATTGCGGAACTGAGGAGTTTCAATCAGAGGATCAGTAGACCAATACTCTTCCCTAGAAAGTTTTTTTACTCTTGGCATGAGCATTGTCAGTGCTAAGAACACATACATTTCATCCACATTAGTGTCATGCCACTTTTGAAGACGAGAGGATGGGGAGGGTGGAACCACATTTGCCATAAACGAGTAGAAACTGTTTGTCTCCTCCACTATTTTCTGCATTACATCTACACTAAAAAAATGACAGAAATAGTCTGATGCCTCCGAAGCACTACTCAAAGTCCCAGCTGTGATTCCTGCAACACTGTCATCAAATGGATGGATTCGCAGCACATACGCATCGTCTTTCCACCGAAACAAAGGAGTTTGAACTCGTGGTCTTTTACAAGAATGTGATGGACCTGTAATATCACGAACTAGTTCTTGTTCGGTTTCACGTTCACCTTCACTTCCGGATTCACTAGACGGGAAATCAAACTCTTCATCTGATTCTAAAAGTTGTAAAAATATCTAAAATTCCTTGTCAGTAAACATGTGCCCGGCACGGAATGACGCCATCTTAGCCCAACTGGCAGTGGCGTGCGGTAATTTCCCGCAGCTAACATGTGACTTGTGCACAGTTTACTATAAAACCCTGCAGATGTCATACAACACCAGAGACTGCACAGCAACTAGTGTCAGCGTATAGCCAAGAGATGGCAGAAGAAGTCAGTGCACGTGGGCCCGCTTTAATGTAAGTGACTCGAAAGTTACGGCCATTAGAAAATGGCGTGATGCCCAACCGAGTATACTCGTCTTTAGCAAGACAGCAGCAACATTTTACCACCGAGTTAACTCGCTCTTAGCAGTGAAAGGGCTAATAAGTGACAAGGAAGTGGTAGTTGAATCAAATACTCGTAGTTTTCTATCATGGAACCAAAACCAGGCTGTGTTTAAAGAAAAATACGAATGGTTAGCTGTTTTCAATACTCTTGGCTGGTAACCTGTAAAGTAAAAGACTTGGAACTTCCCGGCATGTGTTTGTCACAGCATTAAATTTGGGTGCTATAAAACCTTTCGAGCCTATCAACTATAAAAGACCAGCAGACCTCACTTAAGAAAATATTCTAATACAAGGAAAGTAGGCTCATTGCACGAAAGAAAAAAGAAATATCGGGGATTGAAGAATAATCTTTGGAAAACCTTTTGGACAGTGAAAATAAGTGAAATTTTGAAACAATATGCCACATTTTTTGTACGGCAAACTATATGTTAAAGCAAGATAGACCATTTGTGGTCCATGCATATTTAATAGATCTTCAGGTTACCACTCGGTCTCATATATTTCAACAGCAATATATGTGTTCTGCCATTAATGAGGTATGTAGTAAAGAAATGAAAACTTAGAATTATAGGAAAAATTATGGTAAGTAATGCCACGAGTGACTGTCAAATGATCGATAAATTCTAGAGTCACAAAGTGACCATTTCTTACTATCACGAGCGGTATTTAAGACTATTTCGCGAATTAAGAACGATAAAACTAATGAAATGTTATTTAAATGTTGTATTGTGATTAGTAACCTCGAAGAAACATGTAGCATGAATACATACATCGGCGTCCATTGGCACGACCTATACTCTGTTCCTCTAGAGATTAGAGGAGACGTAAACAAAGTCACGTGCGTTTTGATCACAGCACGCCCTCTTGACGCTTTCGCCGTCTAAATAGTCCCTTGAAGAAATACTCTTACTGAGGTCTGAAATGTCACTTACTGTTTGCTAAAGCATGAACTAAGTGTACTAAGCATAGTTAAAGTGCAAGAATACACAGTTAAGTGAATCTGTAACCAGCCTAATTCATTCTGCGCGCGCATTATTTAGTATGAAAGTAACATGGCGGAACAAGTGAGTGTTGTACAACATAAGCGCGGAAACCCGTTTTGAAGTGATTAAAAGACAACAATATTGAACGTATTTAACAAGTTCTGCGAGAAATATCCCGAACTAGCTATCGAAGACGTGATGAATTTAACATCCGAGTTTACCACTGTGTCAGTTGCAAGTATTTACAGTACACATCACGAAAAATCGTCAGTTGGTGAAGATCCTGGCAAAAAGCGACCACATGCCAGATAAATGGTGGATGTAGTTTGCGACGAATTTGTGAGTGTGAGATCTGCAATCCATCGAAAATTTCACCAGTTCTTTGTTAACAATGAACCTCCACCTTAAACAAAGTGCTGTTGGCAGTTAACTCTGATCCCGATCTTCCAGAGTTAAAACGAACTTCCTTCCACAACCTGCTTCTGGAGATTGGTTTCGAGATTGTGAGCAGGAAATGAAAAAGTGTTATTGTGGACAGAGAAGACGTAAGTAGCAGTTAATTTCCACGTGCTATATGTTATTTGGATCAAGTAAATATATCCTTTTAGTAGGGTAAAATGCATATTATACCTACGCGTAGCGGTAGGTAACCGTGTTGCGTCATTGTGGAAGTACGTGGCTGCGGAGTGATACAAACCGGTGTTTTGTTTATATCTCCTCTAATCTCTTGATGGACAGAGTATAGTAGGTTATCATATTGATGCTCTTATTTTTTAACGTGATGGTAATGTCAGAAATTGGAGTATCTGCTGTTCATTTATTATTTCGCAGTACGAATTTGTCAAACGGATTCTAAACATGCATATTTCCTGTTGTATTCTGTGTTTTAAGGTATCCTTCTTCGAATTATTTCAGCACCGAAGCTAGAGTCAGACATTTTTTGACATTTGAAGCTACTGTATTTGTCTCAGAAGTTTAGCTATGATCTTGTGGTTGACACAGTAAACCTGACGTAACGCGCTGTTATTTATTCCTCTCGCTCTGACGTTTTACACCCTGCTTCAAAAGTACAATAAATATTTCGGAAAAAGCATCACTAATACATTACATTGCCGTATAAAACAAAGCAATTATGACCATACTTTTAATAATATAATGAATTACGGTTATTGGAGACTCAAGAAGCCATACGATATGATATTGTAGCAACACTGGCACTGCTTACAGTTCAACTGCATTGTAGACAATTTTGAAGTGTTGCGTTACTCTATTTATATCGTACCAAAAAGTTCCCCACTCCACAGCGCGATTGCGCATTCAAGGACAAAGACACTCCTGATGATAGTAGAGGTTCTGTTGCGTCAAATTACGTAAGCTGTCGCGCAGTTATAGGACAGCGCAACTAGGTTCTCTAACCTGATCATAACATAAGAAAAACAGAGGTGATGATAAGATAATGAAATTTTTCGTGAATGAAGGCTGTCATTGGTTGAAATTTGAAATTGCTAGTCACGTATGAATGCGACAGTCCTCTAAATCACAAGCGACGGTGCAAGTGCTTTATGTGGAGAGAAATATGAAGTAGGACCACAATTACAGGAAAGGTTTCCTAGAATCGTATTGTGGCATTATCTGTCGCAGAAGATACTGCTTTCCGACATTGTAAAGCGATAGTGAAGGGAGACAAAAGCTTGCAGTTTATTTTAAACAAGAAGCAACTTGTTGCAGGTACTGGAGGAGTATGTTTCCTGTGGTTTCCATAGCAACCGCGCCTTCGCTATCGCTCTAGCTAGTAAATGTCGACCATCCTCCTTTTCCTTCATCCACAAGCTAAACTTTGAGGAGTAACGTGTTGTCAAATTATACTATATCGCAGCACGTGCTTCCATACTGCTTACTAACCTACTATTACAGCCCGGCAACGCTGTTCTCCCACTTACCAGTTATGAGTGAGGTATCAAAGTCGGTTCTTATTTAAATTCTGCTGTGTAATAGCGGGTTGTAAGGAAAGTTGTGACGCCGGCCGACGGCAGCGGCAACATCAACAGCAAAGGCTCGGGGCTAGGCTGCTTCACACCACTGGCGACGTGTGCAACAATTGCGCTCAAGGTCAAGCTACCCCACATCACTCACGCGAGCAAACGTGACAACAATCAGTGTGGCATTACAAAGGGGTTTTCTAGATTATTCGCGAGTTTTCTGGCTGCCGGCAAGTTGAGAAAAGGAGGGTTTTCGAGGAAGATCTGGCTACGTCATCGCCGGTATAAATGCTTGCGGAGGGCAGGCAATTTTTGGTCAGTTTTAGCTTGTAAGTGTGGAATAAGACAGTTGTGTGTGGTTTTTTTTTTTTTTTTTTTTTTTTAATCAGTTTATTAACATGTTCCATTACATGAATTGTAATGCTAGGTTTTCCATAATATAGAGAATACATCATTTAGTTAATGAACAAACTATATATAGTGTATGCATTGTTTATTCTATTTTACCCTTAACTGTTCTACCTGACCTATGCCTATGTTTGTTGACAGTACATCCTAAATTTGGTCAAATTGAACGGGGTTTACATATTCTAAAAACTCCCTTTTAAAGTTTTTGAGTATATCTTTCTTTTGAAGTCTGTGTGTATGCGTGCGTGCACGCGCGGGGGGGGGGGGGGGTAACAGAGAGAACTGAAAGACAGAAAATTGTGTGTTAATATAACGAAAAGGCAATAGCTGTAAGTTGTACCTCAAAGGACTTTAGACTATGCTAACGTCACTAAACGAGAAACATGTATTTGTACAAAAGTTTTAGAGGAGACTGGACTTTTGTCATTTTTATCACATTATTTAAAGCATTGCTTCCAGTTTACATAATCAAAACCCTAGTGCACAAAAGATAGTTTATTCTAATTACATTATTCTGCCAAATTTAGCTCATATTTGCAGCAATTTCACAATGAAAGATCAAGTATATTATGATTATTGACTAGGTAACATGTGTGTATATATAGTGTTTGTTTATTTTATAAATTTACAACCATTGATTGCTAGAATTCAGGTGACATTTATACAAGAATCTGTTTTAAAACCACTATCATTCAAATTCTGATGTGAATATTTTCTGTTAAGAGAAATAATCCTTTGTTATTAGAAATAAATAAGAACTCAACAGTAATTTGCTACAAAGAATAAGGTAAGATATTTTATTTCAAACAGGTTAAAAGCCTGTTTTGCATAAATATTCTGATTTCTACATTAATAATGCCTAATTGTAATAATAATGATGATAATAATAACAATAATAAAGCATTTAGTGTAATAATGTACCAAATGTTATCTAGTATATATATGAGCAATCATCAAGTGCTAGTTGAATAGACTTTTGTATGTCACAATATTAATGAACTGATTAATGTTAGATTGTCAAAATCAATAAATGTTAGGTTTTTATTTTGTATAGAAAACCGTTTTTACATTGCATATTTTACATTTAAATTATGTATAAAATATGTGCAGTTAATTTCCTTTCCCTACTATGGCTGATGTCCAACATTGTACAGTGAGTGAGTGAGTAGGGTTTAAGGGTCCGTCGACAGCTAGGTCATTAGAGACCCTACAATGTACAGTAGGCTGCAGTTTTTCAGTTCCAGCATTAAAGCAAATATAATCTAAATGCTTGTTAAACAATATTTTATGCCTGCACAATGAGATGTTTATCAAATTGCTGCAATTAGTTTTGTAACATTACTTGTAGTGAAATCTTAACAATGGTATGTTGAGTGCAGAAGTATTGTCAAGCTTATCCTACTTATAATTAATAATGTGTTTGCAGTTATGCGGCGTGCTGTGATTTCCTACAGAACAACAATCTTCTCTCAATCATAAGGGCGCATGAAGCTCAGGATGCAGGGTAAGCTCTGAACCAAATGCTTGATTCATCATGTGACATATTTTTGTTAAACTGAATTTCCATAATTTTCAGTTGTATAATAAATCACAAATAATAATATATACATAAAATTGTGCACAGGGGATAAAATGTTTTTACAATTATGAATAATGGAAGATAGAGCAGTCAATCTGAGTAGATCATCCACTTCTTACAAATTTTAATAAAAGGATAATTCTGCCTGTTTCATTGCTTCTGCTTAAGTTGCATATCTACCGTATTACTCTGAAAATAATCTTCATTTTTTATCTAAATTTCAACCTGCAGGCTAGGGTGTTACTTATATCCACTACCCTGTCATTTTACATACCTGTTCTGCAAAAAAAATTATGCACATTTACAACAATATAACCGTCTGTAATAGAAATGGTGGCAAGGCATTTTATTATGCAACAATGCACACATTTACTGGTATTTTATTGGCATTGATATTGTTTCGTTAGCTTATAATTCAATTTCGGCTGGATATGCCTCACTATCAGTAGTGGTATCACTCAACAATTTCTTCATGGATACTGCTACTAAAGCCTGAATTTATGCTGTTATAAATAACTATTAAAAGCAAAAAGTATCATCAAGCCAAGGAGCTCAGCAAGTTATGATGCAAGCTTCAAACTAACAGTTGTGCATTATGCCAAAATTTGGTACCAGTATGTTAGGTGCCAATGTTTTGTATCAAACATTGGAACAAATTTTTACAGTACCTACATCATCGTATATGTAAGTAAAGCAGACTTCCGGTGCTCTTTCTCCTCTCAATTAGCGTGCATAAAATATTTCCTTTTATTTCTTCCTCAAAATTTAGGGATCTGTCTATTTTTGACCCAAGACGGTAATTACCTAACCTCAATTGTGCTAAGTATCCTAGTTGTTCATAATTATATTGGAGTCCTGTGAAATAAAACAAAATTAAAAGTGCTTTTTCCTTAACTGAATTTGTTTTTCAATCTATCTAGCTCTTGAAGTGTTACTTCTCTATCACATACCTATAGTAAGTACGGAGTATTGTATGCCAGCTTAAAATTTGATATCAAGATTTCATGGGAAATATGAGAAAGAGAGAGAACATAACTCATATGAAAAATCAGATAAATAACAAATGGGTATTAAGTGTAGCACCTTACAAGATGTGACAAAGATTTTTTAAAAAAAATCTTCAAACCTGAACTACTCTTTATGTGGAAATATTTTTGTTCCCCCTCCCATAAAATTTGCTCTTAACAAGTTTGGTTAAAATACTGTAAGCTTAAAAATTTTGGTTGACAAATTAAACATATATCTTGAATTTGCTGCAAATTACCAATGAAGTTCCATTTCTCTGTCTGAGTTTTGCATTAACTACCAATTTCAAAATATTCCATATTAGTTTACACTTTTCCCAAGTGTAACTGTGTCATCTAAGTATTTTTTGCTTAATTTAAAATCATTCATAATCAAAAATATGCTTATCATGAGGAACATAACATGGATAGAAAAATCACATTTTATATACATATAATGGACCTTTGGCAGAGAAAGTTATGTGAGTGTATCATATCAGGTTTTGTACTGTATATATATTTGCATATAACTGTTGAAAAACTGCTTAGAAGGAAACTTAAAATCTTCTTTCAAATTCAGGCACATAATTAGTTGTAAACTAATGTTGCTGGTTGAAAATGTAAGGTTATACTGATAGTACTTTAATCATCATGTCTACAGAACTGTCAGAACTTAATATTGAGAAAATGTAGGGATTAGACCTACAGTACCAAAGCAACTAATATTTGTATGTTCTGTTGATTCTGTCCCAAGTTGGACTTTACTGTATTAAAGAGTTTGACATGGCAGCAGCTTTTGTTTTATTAGGCTATGTTGTTTGGTTGCAGTTACCGAATGTATAGAAAAAGTCAGACAACTGGTTTCCCTTCACTCATCACAATCTTCTCAGCGCCAAACTACCTGGATGTGTACAATAACAAGGTAATTTTATTGATTTAATTTAAAAGGTTAGTTAATTAATAACACTGAACAACACTTACAAAATATTTTTCCGGGACACATTTCGAAGGTTAACTTTCCTCCATTATCAACCGGACAATAACTGGGTTTCCATGGTGTTTCATGGTGTGAATGGTGATGCTTCTTCTGATGTTTCTTCTGGTAACAGTTCAATGAACTTACTGAAAATGTCCCTCTGAGGAATGTCGAAATTAAATACTCTGTTTTTATTTTTTAAAATAAAGATTTGTTCCCATGTGGACAGTTCTTGTTTTCCGGTTATGTGTTTGAGAAGTTTCGGTTCTAGCTGTATGTCATGATTTTTTGTCCAAAAGTGAAATGCAACCTCTGATTTTTCTAATTGTTTACTCTTAATGTTTCTAACGTGTTCCTTGGATCTAATTTCTAAATTTCTTTTGGTTTTTCCTATGTATATTTCATTACAATCACTGCATTCAATTTGGTGTATGCCAGATTTTTTTGTTAGGTGGAATAGCATCTTTGATGTTTGAAAGTAGTAGGTTTTTTATGGGGTAATGGTTTACTGGTGCTAGCTGAATGTTGTATTCCTTGAACACTTTTTTAAATTTATCAAAGGCCCATGGATGATATGTGAATTTTTTTAATATCATTTTTGTTTTTGCTGCTGTGAGAGTTGTAGTTTCTTTTAATAATTTTTTCTTTTCTGCTCGTTTTACCTTTTTATCTACTAATTCTTTGGGAAAGCCGTTTTTTTGTGCTATTTCAATTATTTTGTAATATTCTGTTTTATATTCTTCTGCTGAAAGAGGGATGTTCACCAATCTATGTGTTAAACTATTGAAAATTGCTTGATTGTGGCCTCTTGGATTGTAACTATTAGCTTTTATGTAGTTGTTGTCTGCGTTGGTTTTCTGTGAATACCGAAATTTATTCTATCCTTGTTTTTGATTAATTTTAGATCTAAAAATGGTAATTTATTATCTTTTTCTACTTCCACTGTGAAATTTATACTTTTGTCCTGTATGTTCAGAAGTTTTAATGCGTCACTGATGTGTCTTTTTGGAACTATTGCAAATATGTCATCTACGTATCGCTGCCAGAGTCTGAACATCCACGGGAAACCTTTTGTGATCCTTATTTCCAATGAACTCATGTAGATATCTGCTAAGAATGGCGAGAGAGGGTTGCCCATTGCTAAACCTGAAGTTTGACGGAAATACTTGGTTTGGAACTGGAAGAAATTTTGTTCCGTGCATAATTTGGTGAGTTCTATGTATTCTGTAATTTCTGACGATGACATTCCAAGTGATTTGAGCCAATTTTTGATCAGTGATGGGAGTTTTTCTATTGGTATACTGGGAAATAGTGACTTTACGTCAAAGGAGGCAAGGGTGTCCTCTTCTGTTAATTTGAAGTCTTTGATTTGTTCTATTAGTTCATAACTGTTTCTTATGCTTAAACTTTCAAATTTAGGAAATGAATTAAATTTATTAGATAGCCATTTTGCTAGTTTGTAAGTTGGTGAATCTATGCTGCTAATTATGGGTCTCATGGTGATGTCTGGCTTGTGTATTTTGGGTAAACCATAGAGTCTAGGCATGGTTGGATTATTTGGTTTAATTGCATATTTGTTTGGTATTATGCTTGAATTTTGTATAGTTTTTTCAAAGGTTTGAACACAAGTGGTTAGCGGGTTTTTGCTGATTTTTTCGTAGTTACTATCATTTAGCATTGTTTCCATTTTTTCTATGTAATTTGATTTATTCATTATTACTATTTTGTTCCCTTTGTCTGCCTTTGTGTATACTACGTTTTTATGTTTTAAAGAATGGATAAGATTTCGTTTATTTTTGTGACTTGATCTGTATTTTAATTCTTCTAAAATCTTTTTGCACTGGGTTTTTACCGAATTTTGTGTAGATAATGGTAAACACTGTGTTGAAATATTTATGTCTGCTATATAGTCTTCAATTTCCGTAGAAAAATGGACGCACGTTTTTAAACCTTGATTCAAAAGATTAATTTCTTCTTTGGAGAATTCATGATTAGAAAGATTAACTACATGCTCAAAATTTTGTAAATAAGTTTTTGTAGTTCTGCCATTTTGTGCCATGTTTGAACATACGTTTGTATGTGAACCCTCTCTGTTTTCATTTTGCATTTTAATTTCTGTGTAAACCATAACATGGAAACCCAGTTATTGTCCGGTTGATAATGGAGGAAAGTTAACCTTCGAAACGCGTCCCGGAAAAATATTTTGTAAGTGTTGTTCAGTGTTATTAATTAACTAACCTTTTAAATTAAATTAATTACAACAACACTGTTTTCAAACTTCTATGAAAGGAAGATAATTTTATTGAGTTCAGTAACTTCTTAAAATTAAATTTGAACAGGGACAAAATGTGTAAATAATAAAGTCACAAAGAGCAAATTCTTCACAACTTGGTCTGTCTCGAAGCACTTTGCCAGAAACAAATAATTTGCTTGTTTTGAAGGGAGGAGGAGGAAAGGTATTATTTGTATAAGCATGGTAAAGTAAATGTAATACTTATATACAGTTTACATTTTCTGCTATTATATTTTGTGTGTTTTCAATTGCACAGATGATTGAGCAACTGTGTAAAATGAGTAGCACACATTTTCACATTTTTAGCTGTATACTAATCTCAGAACATGTTTTGCAGGCAGCAGTGCTGAAATACGAGAACAATGTGATGAATATCCGGCAGTTTAACTGCTCACCACACCCGTACTGGTTGCCCAACTTCATGGATGTCTTCACATGGTCACTGCCCTTTGTAGGAGAGAAAGGTCATTGCTTTATTTATAAGTAATGGTTTATTATTGTATAAAGTAAGCCAGTAAATGAAAGCCATGTTTACCTTTTCTACCTCTCATCTATTAGAGAAAGTGTTGTATTCCCCCCCAAAATTTAGATCTCACTAAAAATAGATCCCTAACTACCTTTAAGACATCAGTGTTTTGTTTCTCTTAAAACTGACTCTTAACAGTTTGATTGAAATACTACATGTTAAGGCACTTACATTGAAAATGAAGTGCATGGCTTGAAAATTACTGCAGAGATCCTATAAAATCATATTTACTTTCAGTGAATTTTTGTTTACTTTTATGCAAGATCTACCTTTTTTGTTTGTAAGATTTCGTCTATCTCTTATGGTTTACCAGTAGTGCAAAAGGCATCTAGTAAAGAGGACCACATGAGCTATAGCGAGAAAATTCAAAATGTACATTTCATGTGTCACAACAAATTATGATGGAGAAATAGAGGCTATACACATTGCTCTCCGACAATTATTAAATCTTCCCATAAATAAATTTAACAAGGCAGTAATTCTTTCAGATTCTAAAGCTGCAATTCAGGAAATATGTTCAAATACTACAAAGAAGTCAACAAAAATTAGAGAATGCTACAAAATGTTAACACAACTCCAAAAAGTTAATAAGACTGTTCATCTCCAATGGATTCCAGCACACTGTGGAGTCATGGGGAATGAAGCTGCAGACTCGCTTGCAAAGAAAGGCACAACAATAAAACAAAAATCTAAATTCAATTTCTCATATTCCTCAATAAAACGCTTGATCATTAAAAAATTTTCTCATTCATACCTACAAGAAATAGAAACAAATGCCAAAGATAAAAAATGGATTACACTACTTTCCAACCCAGATATAATCCCCCAGAGACCAAGGAAAACAGCGGTTGCAGCCTTCCGACTATTGACAAATCACGACTGCTTAGCAAGTCATCTCTACAGAATAGGTATCTCATCCTCACCAATATGTGTCCTGTGTAACGATCCAGCAGAAATGAACGAAGACCACTTGAAGACCTGTGAAGCATTAAGATCAGAAGAAACTACAGTTCAAAAGTATTGGAAAGCACGAATGCTAATGGCTTCATTGCCAGATGCAAGGCACTAGAAAACAACATTTCATGTGTCATTAAAATATCTTTAACATATGGCATTTCAATCAAAATTGTTAGAGCCATTTTCAAGAAAAATCAAAATTTTCCACATAAAGGGTAGTTTAGGGCAGAAGAATTTTCTTCAAAATCTTTGTGTTGCATCCTTAAGAGGTGTTAAACTTAAATACCAACTTTGGTTTTTAACCTACTTTTCGTTTTTGAGCTATGCTGTCCACAGACTGACCAATAGACATGCAAACACACACACACACGCACACACACACACACACGCACGCACAGACACAGACACACACAGACAGACACAGACAGACACACAGACACAGACCTCTCTCTCTGTTTTATTCAGGAGTCTCAAAACATGTAACGTGTAATTCTGAAGAAATCTTGGTATCAAATTTTTGGGGTGGTCAAGCAGTTAGACCATTTACCTACCACCTAGATGGCCCAGGTTCGATCCCAGGGACCCGCATGTGGTATTTGTGGTGGACGAAGTGTCATCTGGGCAGCTTTTTTTCAGATTCTCTGGTTTCCCCCACCACTCATTCCACCAGTTGTTCCATCATCACCTTTCTAATCATCAATTTTCCCGCATTTCATATCATCCGCTTCCTCACTCTCATACCTTGTGATTGGCTGACCACCCACCTTCCAGGTCTTCACTCTGTCCGGTCCATAGGTTCCTCTGCTCCCCGACAGGTGTCTGACCCTAGGCACTGGCTTGTAAGTCCTAGGAGGTGTAAATCTTGCATAAGGGGAGGGTAATCAGGTAAAGAAGAAGTACAATACTTTCTCTAAGTATGTAGAAGAGGAAGCAATAGATACATTATAATGTAATGTGGATAAAAGAATTGTTTTTATTTGAGTAGTAAAAAATTTATATAATGCATATTTATGAATTTATCATAGGTAGAGAAAGTCTTGCAAGCTTTCACACATTTTTTGCATAAAAATGTGCAGAACTCACATTTTTTTGTTTGCTGCCAGGGGGAGTAAATTAAAGCCTTAAAATGTTTTTGAATTTTTTTACAGTGACTGAAATGCTAGTGAACGTGTTGAACATTTGCTCTGATGACGAGCTTATGTCGGATGGAGATGATGCTCTGGAAGAAGGTATGTTGATCTATCCTAGAGAGAGCACTTTCAATTTTATGAGCTCCTATGCAATAAGCTTTGCTCATTTGCTGCTCTCTCTCTCTTTCTCATTCACGCATTCACACTCTTTGCTGCATTTACTCAGATTATCAATCTTCTTTCTAACTAACAAAACCACATTTTTGTGACAACTCCTTGTATAACGCTGTTCTTTACAGAACTATCTTGTTACTTCAGTATGAATAGCCTTGCAGACTTTGAGAATATCCAGGTGAGGTAATGTTATATGTCTGCTTATAAAGAGACCTTTGCAAAATGATCATTACCTCTAGCAACTGGGTAAGGTAAAATGGCAGTGAATCATGAATTGACCAGCATGTAACAGAAATTAGTATCTATAATAATTTCTTGTTGGTTATCTGCGTTCAACCCAAAGTCGCTCTTAACACATCAGCCTGTAGTACAGGCTTGTAGCAGTAAATTTAATGTTGAACTTAATGGCCTCACAATGCATAAATTGCAAATAGTACAACTAATGGGAACAAACATATTTTCTAATGACATTAATTGCTTATTTCCTTGATTACAAAACTCACTCCTCTTTTTTTCAGAACATTATTTAGGTATTTAGTATGTCTTAAAAAAGAAAAAAAGATGTAATAACCTAACATTAAAAAAAAATCAAATAAAGCAGAGTTGCACATAATTGGCAGTTGATCCCGTCTTCAGTTTGACAGTGGTCCTGGGTGCCCCATGGTAATTACAACATCCATTCTTCAATCTGATCACATGTTTAGCTTATGCTTTACAATTTTGATTAAAATAATTTCCACTTTCCTCCACTTTAGATATTTAGGTTGTGACATAACTGTAGATAAGACATAATGATACAGAATATAAAATCAATGAATTCAAAAAATTTGTGGAACAATAAATAAAACTCGAGGGATAAGACGTGAAAGGAAACAAAATTGAAATTGTATAAGACAATGGCAGCACCAGTTTTGTTATATGGAAGTGAATCATGGATTTTAAAACAGAAGGACAGAAGTAAGATACAGACTGCTGAAATGAGATTCCTGTGCAGTGCTAAAGGCTGTACGAGAAGAGAAGAGAAGAGATCGAATAAGAAATGTAGATGTATGTTAAGAATTAAAGATTTTTATTTAAATGACAAAATTGAAGAAAATAACAATTGGAAGGAACCTGTAGAAAGAATGAACAAGGATAGAATACCCAGAATCTTGTATGGTTATAAACCTCAAGGTACAAAAGAGATGTTGGAGGCCCAAGGAAGAGGTGGAAATAATTGAGTGAGGATGGAACAGATTATCAGCCTAATCCCTGCAGTGAGGGTGAAGATGATAATTTCCAGTCATTGGAGCATACAGACAATGATAATGGATGTGATTTTCTTTAAGAGACTTTAACAGACAATTACATGCATATTACTAATTTGCACACAAATGTATGAAGTGGGGGGGGACAGGAGGGAAGGAGCAATTAATATGACTTGCACCCAGAAACTACATTTCCATCGTGTCCAGGGATGAAATGAGTAGTTGGATGAGAATGTGCATACACAGCAGCAGAGAAGGGCTCTCTGGGAATATGCAGTGCAATTTCAGCCTTGTGATGGCAGTAGTTATTGCACAGTGCAAGGAGAAAATGGTTGCACAGATCTTGTCTTCCATCAACTGTGAGCTTAGTGAAGTTATAAGATTTCTAATTGCTCAGAAGTATTCTCCAGCAGAGATCCTCTACCAATTGTGCTATGTGTATGGACACAATAGTATAGATGGTGCAGGCAATTCACTAAAGGTCAAACAAATGTGCATAACAAAGATCATAGTGGCCGACCATCCATAGTGATTCCAGAACTAATGGAAATTGTGCAGCAAGCAGTACTGCAGAACCAGTCACACATTTTCGGAACTCTCTGGTAAATTTCGCCAGGGGTCTTGCTCTTTGGTGCATGAAATTGTCACCCTGTGTCTTGGTTTTTGGTAAGTGTGTGCAAGATGGGTGCCAAAGCAGCTGGCAGATGAACAGAAAACCAAACATCTAGCTGCAGCATTGCCATTCTTCCAACGAAACACAGAGAAAGGTTACAAGTTTCTCAGCAGTTTTAAATGGGGATGAAACTTGTCGCATGCCACATCAGAAACAAAACAGCAATGCATGCATCAACAGCAAAGTAGTATGGGAATGCAACATTTACCAGTGGAATGGCAACTATTCCAAAACTAGCCTCAGAGCAGTACTCCTTCACAGTAGCAATGTACATCCTCCTGTTCCCATAGCTTATGCCACTAAAATGAAGACAACATACAGCAGTACGCAACTTTTGTTGAATAAAATTCAGTATAACATCCACAAGTGGCAAATCTGTGCTGACTTCAAAGTAATTGGGATACTTACAGGATTACAATCTGGGCATATAAAGCATCACTGTTTTCTGTGTGAATGGGATAACTGTGATCAGAAGAGTCACTACAACAGAAGGGTTTGGCCTGCCCATACACAAATTGAATCTGGTTGTAAGTATGTAGCAAATGTTCCATTGGTGAAATTGAAATATAGTCTGTTACAACCACTTCACATAAAATTTGGACTTACGAAGCCTTTCATTGTTGCAATGGACAAAACTTTGAGCCCTCTTGAACTAGATTGCTGGAATTCTTTTAGAAAACTATTTTGATTTGTTTGGAATCAAGAGAGCAGACAATAGTGATAAAACTAGCATTTTATAAGAAGCTTTGATATACCAAAGCCCAGAAGAAAACAATAATTGTAGAAATATATCTACGTAAACCCTATGCCATTGTTCCATTACTTCACATTGTTACTGATAAGTGTTTCTGTTCCCAATGTATTGTGAACCAAACTTATGTCTCTCTGCTTTCTGGTCTCTCTTTGCACTTCATTGTGAAGCAGTATTTATGCTTTAAATCATAGACGAGAATTGTAACCAACATGAAATTTCATATGCTATTGTACGCACATGTAACAGAAGGTGTGTTTCATCCACAGAGGCTGTGGTAACCAGCAGTTATAACTGAGTAAACGCAGTAAAGTATTTTATATTACAATAAGACAATGATAAGTAGAATATAGATATCACAAATGTTTGCAAAAATAATATTCCAGTTTAAGCTTATACTGAGCTGCATCAGCTATTTGCATACACACAAGCTTATGGAAAGTTTTGGCAAAGTCAAGCCATTTGTTATTGATTGCATGTGGGGCACAAAGAAAAGAGAAGCTGTCGTACCCTAACTCCCACACCTTGTAACTAACATTGGGTTTGTTGTAGTATGAAATGTTTTCAATTGGAATTGTGCTGTAGCTTCCATTGCTATAACTCTGCCATTCTTGTGAAGGTTTATATAACAATTAAGATGTATGAAGGATTCCAAAGAAGTTATTCAGTTAAAAATTATATTGTGTTTAAGCTTCAGGAAAGTAGTTTATATAGAATTTTGCATTCAACAGCTTGTTTTTTTGAGGGACAGGCCCAGAATCCTTCATAACATTAATTTAGAATTCAACTACGGTGTACAGAAAATTAATTCATCATCAATTTTTTTTAGTGATTTTGTGTGTGAGGAATATTTCATTTAGTTGCGAAGATAGAAAATAATATGTATTATCATTGCCTGATTTTGCTATTGAACATAGTAAATAACTATTTTTATACTACTACATTGCAATATGCCATTTAGTATTTAAGATCATACCATACCACAATGTTTTATAAGTTCAATAGAAGTGAAGTATTTATTACCCAGTATTTCGTTAGATGGGCTTGGAGAACCATGAGTGCAACAGAATTTTCTTTCTTCTGCATAGCAATATTTTTAGTACTCCTTACAAAAGCTGACAGTTATGCAAGAATAGCATTCTTCATAACCAGAGCCCGGATTTTAATGACAAATCATCTTTTAACTAATACACTATGGAGTAGTGTAGATGTTCTGATCATGACTCGTAGATTATAAAAATGGTAAAGGCACTTTTTGGTCATTTTTCCCTAACTTTTATTTTTAGTCATTTTAAAGATTTAACCTCATTATTTGGTCATTTTTTTATCCTTTTATGGTTGTTTTGCCCCAATTTGTATTTTTATACTTTTTTTTTTTTTGCATGTTCTCTTTTTTTACAATTTTTTGCATTTTTCCGTAATATAGATTTGTTTGCTTTACTTGGATTGAATGTTATTGGAACTATAAATAAGCATAAAATAAACCAGATTATTCACAATTCACAATTTCATTAAGAGTTCAAGTACAATTACTTTGTTCACTCCTTACTCATTGCTAACCCTATCTCAGAATGAAGGCGAGGGTTGTAATTGTCACTGAAACAGGTACTTTTATGGTGCAGTGTGAAAATCCACTATTACCCCCTAGTGAAAGAACCATCAAGAGAAGACTGCTGTTCTCACTGTGTATTGTCAGTGACTGAATAGTGAGACAATTGCAGTTTTATTTTTAGCCCGCTTTTGTAGAATTGGACCGTTTCATTCACACAAGCGATGCCACTATTAGCAAAGTGATAGATTACCCACTGCAGTTACAAGTTTCTGTCAGTCTGGTCACTTCATCAGGTGTGAATATACTTAAATTTGTGTTATATGTTGGTGATTCTACTTATGTAATTTTCGTTTTGTATATACTTAGGATGGCCAAGTAAAAGCCAGTTAAACCTGTTCATCTTAAACAAATTGTTTCTGAATTTGGTGAAGATGTTTCCTCTACTGATGGTCAAATTCTTTTCTGCAAAATATGAGAAGCTAAAGTAGCAGCAAATAAAGGATTTATCGTACGGCAATATATCAGCCGTGATAAGCATGTAAGTGCAGTTCAAAATCATAGAAGAAAACATCTGAACTGTGCTCACACAAAGAGCACAACAAGTGAAGAGAAAGACAAATCCTTGGCTTTTTGTATAGACTGGTGTGAAGATCTTGCTACTGAAAACATTTCTGTGTGAAAGCCGAGAGATTTCTTGGAAAAGTATGCGGGCCGCAATATTCCAGATGTGTCTAAACAACATAATAAAAATACAAGTCTGTGAAAAGAAAATTTTCATCTCCATTGATGAAACCAATGATATGGAGGGCCACTACATTGCTACTGTGATTATGGATAGACTGGAGATTGATAAACCTGAGGAAATATTCTTACGGCAGAAGTCTAGAAATCTATTGATCACTTGATAGTATATCGCCTCTCTAACAAATCTCTGGTGCTTCTATGGACTGAGGGCATAAGCCATAGTGATATTTTGCTCTTCATGACTGACACTCCGCCTTACATAGTAAAAGCCGTCAGTGCAATCAAAGCACTTTATATGAAAATGATACATGTGACTTGTTTAGTTCATGCTTTTCTCAAACTGGCCGAAGAAGTCAGAGAAAATTTCTCTGAAGTTGACAACCTGATGTCACACACCAAGAAGATATTTGCTAAAGCTCCATCATGCATGCAACTTCTCACATCCCAAGCGCCTGACATTCTGATGCCACTTCTGGCCATCCTCACCCTTTGGGATACATGGATTGACTTCTGCGGGTACTAGTATGATCACTTCCAACCAGTGAAGCATGTGGTAGATTCTCTCGCAGCAGAAGATGCCAAGGCTATTCAAACTGCCCAAGAACTGTTTCAAAACAGGAAAGTGATGGGGAAATTAATATATATTAAAGCAAATTTTGGCTCTTTGTCTAAAACTGTTGCACAACTTCAAGAAAAGTATGTGGCACTGGAAACCATGATTGATGTAATCAGAACAAGTGCATGTGGTAGATTCTCTCGCAGCAGAAGATGCCAAGGCTATTCAAACTGCCCAAGAACTGTTTCAAAACAGGAAAGTGATGGGGAAATTAATATATATTAAAGCAAATTTTGGCTCTTTGTCTAAAACTGTTGCACAACTTCAAGAAAAGTATGTGGCACTGGAAACCATGATTGATGTAATCAGAACAAGTGCAGATGCATTAAAAAATGTTTGCGATGATATTGGGATGTGAGTATCAGACAAACTGAAACACATTGTTCACAAAAACTTGGGCTGTAATGTTTGGTGTGCCGTTTCTTAGATCTTAACAGGGGAAGATTTTAGCCTTCTGTCACTGAAGAGAAACTTAAATCCAATGATTTTGTGCATCTTAAATATGCTCCCATTGCACCTGAAGATTTTGAAAGTTTTTAAATTATTATTTTATTTATGTCAACAAGCTTACTGTTGGTGTTTTTAAACACACAAGCCGTGTGTGGGCAATGTTTGAGAGGCAGAACTGGGACTTAAAAATTCAATCCCACAGCTGAGAATTTTTTTAATGTTCAAGGGCATACTGATGGTTCCATCAATTAATGTATTCAGTTATCTAACAGTAATAGGTGCCAGGTGTTTCCTTATTATTTTGCTAGAACTGTCCCACACACACTATAAATCAAAGAACTGAAGTTAATAATTATCATCTCTAAATTGTCTCATTCCTGTTGTAATTTAAATGTATGTAATTCCAAGCCTATAATTGGGCCAACAACATATGTGTAGAACTGGTACAAATCTAATAAACAAATTGGAATTTTCACGCAAATTTTTTGTCATTTTTTGGTATTTTTCCATTCATTTTATTGCTCATTTTAAAAGTATTTTTACATTATCAAAATCTGGACTCTGTTTATAACTACATACAAATATTCTTTCAAATTGATCCAAGAATTTATTCTGATAAATTGAAATAGATTTTAACATACAACTTCACTGTCTGTGTCTTTTTACTCGGAACATATTTCAGAGCATCTTCTCTTCAACATCATTTGGTTCCAAATGTTGTGAAGTGGCATTCATTTGTCTTTTGATCAATCTTGTATCATTAAGTCCTCTATATATTTACATGAAAAGATTTTTATTCTGGAAATGTTCATTTCATTTGAACAAGCCTATTTCACAGCCTGTCTATTTTACAGTCCATGGAACTGATTTTGTAGATAACCTGATTTCTTGTTGGACAGTCCCATTTTTATGGTTTGCTTTGATCAACGATCCTATATTTAAATTTGTTTTTGGTAATGATTTTATGCTGCACACCTTGAATACTTTGGGAAATGTTTTGTATGCTCATGGATGTTAAGTGATTTTTTGTAGACAGCTGTTTCTTTTTCTTCTTGGAACACAGTAACTTATTTTAACCCTTTCTGTTTTGTAACTTCTTTAATTTTTCAGTTCTTTTTTTTATGCATGTTTTTTTGTTGCTGATTTACTGTTTCTTTGCAAAAAACCCATAAAAATTGAGTTTAAAATCCATTGGTTTAGTTTTTTATACAGAAGTGAACCTAGAGTGATTCAAAATTAATTTTGGGTATGAAAAAATGTGCATTTCATTGTAGTAGTATAAAAAATAATGTAAAACCTGTAAAAAAGCTCACTGCAATCCTCTTGTGATATGCATTGCAACAGATAGCACAGATATACCATGAAATGTTTTTCTGTTGGTGCACAATATATTATTACAGCACTGCATACCATAGTAAAATTGTAAGGCTTACTGAAATAACAGTGCATTTGTGTAAAAAAGAAAGTAGAAATATTCCACATATGTTGCAGTTTAGAAAAGTAATTTTCAAAATAACCTTTCTATTGCAACCAAAAAGCTGAAGCTATTTATAGTGAAAAAGATAAATCAACAAATATTTATTATTAATGTTTGTTAACTTTTAAACGTAAGGAAGATCAAAGGCGTTAGACTTTTTGAGTTTGAAATTTCAATGTAACTAGTGGTTTAGCTTTGCAGATTCAGGTTTTTATTTATATTATGATAAACATTAAGAAGACTTTAAAAGGTGGAATCAGGACTGAAAAATTCAATGCCATAGCTGGGATTTGAACCACGGATCTACCGCTTCATGCGCAACTGCTCTAACCACTAAGCTGTCATGGCCAACTTGCCAGTATGACATTAAATTCCCCAACTGATTCGTACTTTTTCCAAGTTAACAATTACCATCTAAAGGTTACTTAAGCCCAGGACATAAAATACGATTGTAAGTCACCCTTGGGGTACTCATCTCTGTTGTGAGATTCCCTTGTGGTCTACTGGGAAAAAGTACAAATCGGTTGGAGAATTTAATGTCATACTGGCAAGTTGGCCATGGTAGCTCAGAGGTTAGAGCAGCCGCCCGTGAAGCAGTAGATCCATGGTTCAAATCCCAGCTATGCATTGAATTTTTCACTCCTGATTCCACCTCTTAAACATTAGCCACACACAGCTTGTGTGCTTAGTAACACCAGCAGTAAGCTGGTTGCCATAAAAAGATATAAACTTACCATTAAGAAGACTATTACTGGAATAAAGGGAAATATCAAAATCAACTAACCCATGCTTTAAACTGTTGATGTATAGAAAATTTCAATTGCAATTTGATGATATTTATACAGCATTATGACTGATAGTTTAGAAATATATTAAACGCTAACAATTTTTAGTGGAAAAGCTTTTTTTCTGTTGGCCATGAGTTGTTAATTAAAAAATTCTCTTTAGTTTGCCACATTTTGGGCTTGGGTGCATACAACTCAGCTATAAATTATTTGTTCTAACCACAATTATTATCTTTAAACTAAACTATTACTGTTCTTTTCATAAACAAAGCTTTCTTTCTTCATTATTACAATTCAGATTTCAGCAAATAATCCTTAATCATGTCTCACAATAATGGCCTACTTATTCTAAAAGCACACACAGCTTTCTATCTCACACACTTTTTGAAACATAGTCTTTTATAAGGCTGTATAAATAATTTAAGATGATGGTGTCAACTTTTTGTGCATCTGCAGCTTAAAGTATGGACATATCTGTTTGCTACTTACAACTGTTCCATATTACCCATACATATTTTCTTTATTTTTGTATTTGTGGATCCTTCAGCTGCTTTGAAACCCTTAGTCTTTTGTCTTTCTCTGGAATGAATAATTAATCTGTTGAGCAAATATACCAATTTACAGTATTAATGTTTAATAGAACAGTTTCAAACCACTAAATAAGAATTAGCCTAAAACCTGAAGAGCAGAACTAAAAGACAATATTCCCTCTGTTAACATGGTTATATACAAGGGTCTGTCCCATATGGAACAACTTTTTAGTAAAACATGCACAGTGATTAGCAAGGTGGATAGAAGAATCACCTTTTTCAGGAATACTGTAATATATGAAGAATTGTGAAGGAAGCTGTGTGAGTGCAGTGTTTTTTCTTGTTTTACCTCTCTTTTTTGGTCAAGTGTACAATAGGCTAGAGAGATTACTGGTTTCAGCAGATGACATCTTTTCATAGTAGTTACATCATCATCATCATCATCATCATCATCATCATCATCATCATCATCATCATCATCATTCTTCCCACATCCAAGAGGTCCCAAGTTTGAATATGGTTAAGGTGACTTATCCAGATAATGCTGGGATTACGATGAACTTTACTTAACATGACTTAATGTGACAGGGCGTAACAGGAAGTAAAAAACTGAAGGTCTATAAGGTTGCACTTAACTTTACGTAATAGGAATAATTCTGATTGGTTATTCTTCTACTCTGCTGACATGGCAGATATTTGATTTTCTAATCAGAGGGTATGTCTTCCAAAAATGAAAAGAAAGAGAACACAAAAATATGAGGTGTCAAATAAAGTACTATGGAGATGGCCATAATATACTTTAGAAGCTAACAAAACAAACAAACAAACTCATACTATGTCAAACTGCTTTCTTTTGATTATGTTAAAAATTTAACATAATTAAAAGTTAGCTTTTGTGACATTCAGCAAATTTTGAAACAAAGTAACCAGAAACATAGTTCAGAATCTAATTACTATAGCAAGTTTAATTCTTGTTTCTATTTTCAAGAATAGAAAAAAACAAATTTTGACATAGTATGAAACAAAAGCTGCTGTACCAGCACCCTGTAATAAAGCAGTAGCTGATGTACAAAGGCAAACATTTATGAAGATAATTTGGGCTTCCTTGTAAGAATATCCAGTGTCCTGGTTCCTTGCTTTAAGCATGTTAACATTATATACCTGTTTCCTATGTGACAGCTTCTCTTTAAGATGCAGTTTGATTACATGATAACTATCTGAATTTTCTTGTCTTATATCTGTTCTTATTGGATACGGTCCGTGGTGCAGATGGTAAGAATCAGACTTTGTTGTATCTGAGTGTAGATTTCTGTGTTCCTGTAGCCGGTTTGCACAGGTTTTTCATTTTATTAGATTCTTTCTGTTATTGTATAAATTCTGTTGTTTTTAAAGCACAAGATACCAATTACTACAGAAATTGGTTTGAGCAATTCTTTTTGGGTTTAATTTTATGTACACAGTGTTTATATCCATAATAGAATTTTTTACTTTTTTATTTTCTAATGTAGGGCAGTCATTTCCAACACCTTTTTCTGGTTTATTGAAAATAAATGTGTTCTGATTTATCATTTGGAGTAAAGCATGAAAGAAATTTGTGTGAAAGCAATGTAGAAATAAAGATTGTGTTTGATGATAAATAAAATTTCGAACAAGTTTCATCTCAAGCATTGAATGTAAGCAAAAATTAGCTCTACCATTACAGTAAGCTTCATAAAACTAATATAATTTTGGTAATCTGACAATTATTTATTTTATAATTATATTTTATGTTAGTGAATTGAAGGCACCAAGGATATAAGTGATAACAGAGACTACAATGTCAATCTTTTAAAAAGGAAATACAATATTTTGGCATGCATCTTGCGCCTTTCTTTAATGCTCAGAACTATCTTAAATGTTCTTATTTGTGATAGTGGGTTACTTTATTTTTAAGCATAAATTTACTTGATAACTATTAAAGATCTCAACAAAAAATATTTACAGGTAATGCACATCCACTTAGTGGTTGTTTCTTGTTTTTTCTTTAGCCTAAATATATCAGTTTTATTCTTATCCATTAATATTAGTTTGCAGCATGCAGCGATGCGCAAACTGACAGATCATTTTTGTCTGCACTGTTTCACATTGCTCTAATTTTTTTTCTGTTGAGAATAACTTTTTTGCAGTAATAAGTATATTTTTAGTTAAGGGTAACTGGATAAGTTTTGGGTCACAGAGGCTAAGAATTACCATATATATTATTGTTGCACTGTGGAGGCACATAGTTTGTGAAGTACTTGCTTTCAGAGGAAAGCTGCGGAAAATTATAAGTCTTTTTAGCCATGGCAGTGCTGCAGCCGAGCGGTTAGATTGTATCACCATGGAGGCCTGGGTTTGATCCCAGGTTTCTGCATGTGGTATTCATGGTGTGCGAAGTGGCGTCTGGGCATATTTTCTCTGGTTTCCCCTGCAACTCATTCCACCAACTGCTCCATCATCACCTTTCCATTCATCCATTTTGCCTGCATTTTGTATCATCTTCCTCACTCTCATACCCGGTGCTGGACTGACCATCTGCTTCCACCCTCTCAGGTCCATAGGTTTATCAGCTCCCTGACAGGCCTCTGACCCTATGTATAGGCTTGTAAGTCCTAGTTGGTGTCAGTCCTCCATATCGGGAGGGTAATCAGAAGAAGCTTTTAGTCATGATCTTATGTAATGGCTCAAATGAGACACAGTCACTTTAATGTGCAAAGCATATTTTCAAGATCTCCTTTTTTTCTTCTTGTACAATATTCTGTTCATTCAGTGAATTTAAGAGTGCCTTTTATAGTTGGCTAACACGTAGATGAACGTTTTTCAAGCTCAAGTGAGAGAATTGCAGTGTCTTATGCAACAGAATAACTGTTCACATAGTATGACGTTGTGCCCAACAGCTCATGGTTCCTACAGGAATGCAACGAGTTGACAGTTCAGTAAATCATTCCATCTACATTGGACTGGTTCTCTTAGTGCCAACTTTGGAGTGTAAATTATTGCTAGATTAGTGCAAAGAAGTTGCTAAATGACCTGTTGTTTCATACCAGCTGCAGGTGGCCCAGTTGCTCAACTACCTTTCTTTCAAAAATTATAAAATTAAAATTCGATGCCAAATGGATTATCACTTTCCATTATTGTAGACATTATCAGTGTTATTCATTGCTTGAAACTCCAATGAAGATATTTTCCAGTTTAAAAGGTTGCCAAAAATAATTAGTGAAAAGAGAAAACAGCCTTTTCTGAGAATTTCGACATATAAAACCCTATTGAAAACTCATCCATGCCATGGATGTAAAAGAGATAAATTTTATTTTCATTGTTCGAAGGTCATTCAATACATAATGCCCCACATTTTTTTTAAAAAGTCATTAATATATTTAGAAAAATGGCCTTGTAGATACTTCACATTTGATCTCTTCTGCATGTCTGTGAATTTTCGAACCATTCTGGCAGATGACAGAGTCATAAGACAGCATCAGAATGACCTCTACATATGACTCTTGTTACAAGCAACATGCTCTTAATGAATTCTTGTGTGCCAAAAAAAAAAAACTGCTGATGAACATCCATAAATGCTTGTGTGCAGTATATGATAATGATGCAGGTGATAAAGAGTACAGTTGGACCATGGGTAAAGAGAGTTAAAGCGTCAGCAAATGCAAAACCAGCTCCATGATCAACCATGCTTGGGACATCCTGTCGCAGCCACTGCTTGAAATATGCTGAATCATGCTGATGCCATTATTCGTGCAGACTGGCGCATCACAACTCGACATTGGCTCTACAGTTATCAGCCAGTATTTGAAGTGCGTGTGCAATGATCAATACCTTGGATATTCAAAGACGGCTCATGATGGGTTCCACAAATGCTCACAGCAGAGCTGTGAAATCATCTGAAATGTTGTTGTTGTTGTTGTTGTTGTTGTTTTCTAGTGCCTTGCATCTGGCAATGAAGCCATTAGCATTCGTGCTTTCCAATACTTTTGAACTGTAGTTTTTTCTGATCTTAATGCTTCACAGGTCTTCAAGTGGTCTTCGTTCATTTCTGCTGGATCATTACACAGGACACACATTGGTGAGGCTGAGATACCTATTCTGTAGAGATGACTTGCTAAGCAGTCGTGATTTGTCAATATCATCTGACATGTCAGCTTAAAGATTCTCTTTTGGGGACACACTTTGAAGATGACAAGGGTACAATTCATTTATTGAAAACATGGCTACACATACAGGACAAGAGCTTTTATTGCTCTCACATAATGTTGGCATAAGGCTGTAGAATGATGGAGACTGTGTAAAAAAAATAAGACATGCAAAGAAGTGTCAGTGTATATTGTCACCCTTAAGAATAAATATGTTCAGAGAAAAAAAAGTGTGGCATTATATATTGAATGACCCTTGTAATGCCGCCGTCCTCTCTGAAAACATTTTTCTATCTGCACGATCTTTGATTCACTGGGAAGGAGGACGGTAGTTACAGAAACAAAAGATTAAATTTGCAGAATTCAGTGCTTCATTTATGAGGGATGATTTATAAAATAAATGCTTTATTATTTGCAATGTGATATGGAATGCCATTTTGTAGTTATTGGCAAGGTCTGCAGATTTAGTGTGGTTTAAAATCATAATGGACATTGCTCCTCTATGATACCTTAAAACTTATCTATGAACCCAGGGTAATAATGAAAGTGGGCAGTTATTGCGTTCAGCTAGGATTGATTTATGAAATGGAGATGCTGCTTCTGCATCATGCAAGATATTTACCTAATGCATGCATCATATATTTTTAGTTTAATTTTTGGAAGATATGTTTATAAGAGGGATGCATGCCAGAATTACTACAAAGCAAAATTAGAAAAGATTTTAACTATCATACGGGAACAGTCAGTCGTCTTGATAGCATTAAGCATGATTGATGTAGGTGTCCTGTCTAGCAAGAGTTACCTGCAGAAAATTTTTCAGTGCAATATATGTGTACAAATAAGCTTTGGCAAGCACCCTGAAAATTTAAGAAGTTACTAACTGGCAGCGAAGCCTGCTTGTGCCAGTACTTGCTGAGCATGACTATTTCTGGATGGGTGGGCTAACCTGAAAGAAAGTATGTTGTGAAGTGTGAGGTACATACCTCTTACAGAAGGTGCTGGAAGTGTCCTGCAGCTTATATGCATTGCTGATATTTATGGGTAAAATTCTCATTGACTCCGTAATTTGTCTTCAGAAATTAACAAAATGCCCAATTACTAGGTCATCAATGCCCTTATAAAATGGATCATGGCAAAAGCCAGAAATAAATTTCAGTATAAAATAAAAATACTAATAAAAAGGCAAATATACATAAATATACCAAACACGCGAATGCCAGAATTAACAAAAAGGTTGAAAAAGTATGAAATTTTGACATCTAAAGTTTTAAATCCTCAGATTCATGTTTATCCTCGCTAAAAATTTCAAAACTCTTTCGGCTGCTTGTTTATCATCTGCCAGGATCTGTGTAAGTCTGACAGGCAGTTGCAGAGAGTGTCAAAGGTGCACTAGGGAAAAGCACTCTAGCAGCACGTGACAGACCGACAAAAGGTTGTTGCACAGTGCACAAGGAGGTGCAGGGTTCTGTTTAAAAAGGTAACCATGTGTAAATTGCAGTGGCCAATGCGTAAATGAGCCAAAAAAATACCTTGGTGAATATTTATGTAAGTATTATTTATTTATGCCAACAAACTTTCTGTTGGTGTTTTTAAACACACAAGCCGTGTGTGGGCAAAGTCCGCGGAAGGTCTGTGGTTCAAATCCCAGTTGTGGCATTGAATTTTTAAGTTCCAGTTCTACCTCTTAAATTTATGTAAGTTCTTACTCAGTGTCCAAGTTCAATTGTACACTTAAAAGATAAAAGTCACCAAGGGAATGGGCTGGTTATACATTATCTATAATAAATGTGTCTTCAAAAACTTCAAAAAAGAATTGCTTTACTTTCATATGCCTTAATGCAGTCCATGACATTTTGTTAATTTCTGAAGAAAAATTGTGCACAGTGAATGCAAATCTCTGCAGATGTCAATAGTGCATATAACCTGAGGGACAACATTTTCATAGTTTCTGTAAGAGGTAAGTATTACATATTTCACAATATACTTCCTTTCATGTCAGCCCACTCACCAAGAGCCAGTCATTTGCTTGCTGGCTACCAGCCTGTGATATGTTTGGCATGCTTGCCAAAATTGATCCCGTAGAATGAGAGATAACAACTCGTATTCAACATATGCTTGCCTATAAATCATCAAATGCATGTGCATCTCTTGCATTCACATATAATTATGGTGCTGAACATTTTAAGTTGGAAATGACTGTCTGTTTTTTTATTTTTCATTAGCACTTGTTATTGTTGTTTGCTCTCATTTATTTTGAGAAGAATAGTAATTTTTGTGTGTTTTTGGTAGTTGATGGACGATGTCACTGTCCTCTTTTTCACTGGAAACCTGTAGCAAATCTTAAAATTTATTATTGTCCAAGAACGAAAACTTTACATCACTGCATTTTTATTGTGTTACTTCTCCCCCCTTAAGTACACTTGGCTAAAAATTACATCTGCTTTTCTATGTAATTTGGTTGATATATTTTTATTATAAGCTTGCTATCTTGTTTTAAATGAGAGTATGATAATTACCACCTTACCTGGTAGATAAGATACAAACATTTAAGTCTCAATACTTTTTATTCCCTTCTGGTTCAACTTGTTGTTTTACTACTAAATTTCAAATCTGAACTTGTAGTTTTTGGCATTTCTATTCTTATTTTCACACATCCTCTAAACAATTGCACCTTCTGACTGCACTTTACCTTCTCTATATGCATTTGGACTCTCAATTGCTGGGTGCACAGGAAAACTTTTTATACAAAAGAATGGTAAGTTTCTTGTGCAACTTATGGGTTTCTTTTTCTTTTTTCCTTATGATTTTATTTTTTTGTTATTAAATAATAGAATCTCACCAGACACCTAATATATTCACCTAGTTGTTTGCTTCCTGTTTTCTCTCATCATTGCAGTGGCGCAGCAAGGGGAGGATTTTAGGGTTTGAAACCCCTCCCAGAACCCCAGAAGAAAAACAAAAATTAAAAATATATCAGAAATTGAGCGCAAGCTTGAGCAAAAGCATCACCAACCCTAACACAAATAGCACCAACCTTTGCTATGCCCAGTTTAGCAACAAATAATTTCTGCTGTTTTGCAATGATAGAATACCCTCCCCCAAATTCAAATGAGCAAGAGGATGATTGCAGTTGCCAGTCTCAATTATTGAGACCGTGCAATATTTTTTTAATATCGAAGCCCAGGTGGCCATCTCCTATTCACCAGTAAATCAGTTATGAAAGGCTATGGAATATTCAAATTTTGACTGGTACTATCAGGGCTGACAACTCCCTGAAACATTGGTAATATTGTTGTACTTTTTATCTTACTGATAGAGTGGTAGATAAAGCTATCTGACCTTGGCTCCATGACTATAAATAAGTATTTATATTGTATTACCATAACAGTGAGAAATACAGTAATTGTTTTCAATTACTGGTCAGTTGTTAATATTTATCATGGTGCTCGGTAAATGTAGGCAACAGAAGATTTTGTATTTTTTCAGCTTTGCTTGTTCTCAATAATTGCTGGCAAGTATGTGTATCAAGTCAGCATGATAAACATTGATAACATACTTATGATTTCTACACATTAACATGGGAATTTGGAGGAAGCAATAAATAATTATCTTGCAAGTATAAAATCAAAAAAAGAAGGTTATAGAAATGGATACCTGCAATCTCTCTTGTTAATGCAGAATTTGAAGCTTTAATGGCAGGAGAGCTTAAAGTATTAGTATTTAAAAATGGATTGTGCACCTTGCATGCATTCAAAAGTTTGGATCATGATCCGCATAAGTCATTATATTCATACTATCCAAATTGCTTGGTTGGTAACTTTATGGCTGCCCACTGAAAATATGTTATTAATGCGATGACACATTTTCAACTTTTACAGAAAGTAAATGCTAATTGTAAACCTTAAAGTCTGGGTGGCTCATTTGGTTAGGTGCTGGCCTACTGATCCCAAAGTTGCAGGTTCACATCTGGACCAGACCAATGGTTTTTAAGTATGCTTAAAAACGAAAGCTCCATGTCAGTAGATTTACTGGCATGTAAAAGAACTCCTGCAAGACAAAATTCTGATACATTGGCAGTGCTGATATCCTGGTAATTGACAGCGTCGTTAAACAACAAAATAATTTTATGTTAACCTAAAAAAGCGGGCAAGCTGGAAATATTTACAACATTTGAATAATGCTTTTTATTTGCGAGCAATTGCTTGCAGTAATCACTTTTATTGCTTTAATAATGTTACACAAGTAAGTAAATTTTAAATATAAACATAAATGTGTACCCAGTGCTAAATTTCAGGTGCATTCATTTGAGCTAGAATAACATTTACTGTTATTAATATTTTGCAGAATAATTCCTAAAATCATACATTTTTCACAGACACTCAGAGAAACTAGCACTCATTTAAACTAACTGCAACCAAATTTTAGATGTGTACGCAAATGTTGAACTTTTCTATAAAAAATGTTAACATGTACGGTTTCATTTATTAAAAATTTCCAGAAGCAAGTGAATCGCTTTATAAGGACTTTCGTAGAATAACAAAAGAAAAGAGCTTCATATATAAGTTCTCAGAAATGCATTTACACTGCTTTTATAATCAAAATATCAGAAACTAAACATTACGGTTAAGTGAAATATAATTCCAGCATTGTTTAGTTACATTTATTAAAAGTGTTATCAAAACTTTATCATCGTTTGTTCCAGGAGTCCTGTAAAAAAGGTAACATTTTAAATTGATCTTCTTACATATGGAACCTTTTTAACTACAAGTAACACATTGCCTAAAAGTCGTGAATTTTTACAAGTACTGACATAGACCACATTTGAAATGAATCAATGTGTGTTCCATATCTACAGTGACTTGTGCAAAAGTTGTATACTTTTGGAAGGTTCCATAACGATCTTTAATGCCCCTTAATTTAATTCTAATTACTATCCAATTTGTTGTTGTTGTTGTTAGCTAATGCTGGATTTCTGACAATGAAGTCATTAATCCTCTTGCTCTACAATATTTTTCACTCATAGAGCAATAGCAGAATAGTAACCGCTTTTAAGAGAGCACCATATTTTTATGTTTTGGCGGTCACATCGCTCTCTCACAACCCCCAGAATGTCTGGAGGACCACACCTGTCGTTGGTTTACGGGTCTCACCGACCTGACCGGGAGAATTATCAAAATAAATTCACCGACCATATCCTCTGATTACCAATCAGAGGATGCATTACATGCCATGACAATGTATTCATAAATGCAGTTCTTAGTTTCATGTATTAAATTTAAAGTATATAGATGACAACAGTTTGCCTAAAAATCATAAGTTTTTAAGAGTTTTGTCTAAACTACCCTTAATGTTATAGTGATTTAAGCAATTTCAAATATGTTAAGAAGTATACATAACTTGGATTCTGTACATGCAGCATTATGCGAGTAGTTTCTTGCCTAAGGACAGACAGACAAAGCGATGCTAACAGGCGCTCTGCAGAAACAAATATACCTAATGTTTTGAAGCCCTTCCCAGAAAGAAATCCTGGCTGCGCCACTGCATCATTGGCAATAGAAAGAAAAGAAGTGAGAGAAACTGATTGTGATAACCCATGGGAGAGAAAGATAACAGCATGCAGGTGTGTTTATTTGTTTCTCTTTAGTTTGGTTTCCAAACATGCTGACATTCTTTTTGCCCAGGACATTACATAACAGTCCAGCAGAGAACATTTATCAACTTCAGAGCAGACACTACAACATTTTGCTTATTTAGTTTGTTATGCTTTAGTTATGTTCATTTACTTAATGTTTAGTTTGATTTGGCAGGATTTCCTTGCTTGGGACTAACTTGTCTGTTGAATTAATTTTCATTTATCGGTATCAACACAAAATAACAGGAAAGAGCCACTGATTCATAAACTAAAGCTTAAAAATAATACTCATAGCACAGAAACTAAATTAACATCCTTCATTAAACACCACACCTTTATTTCTAACTACTTTCTGATTGCAGATGTTTTTCTTTTTCTCCTACCTGCATTTAGGTCTTGGCCTCTGTTAGCTAGACTGTTTGTGTGTTGTAATGTGTGGGGATTGCATGCAGGGTGTGTTTTATTTTACCTTTCTTTCTTTCCTGTTCCTCTGCATCCAACATATGTGTGTGTCTGTGTGGTTTTTATTTTGTGACATTTGCTTTAAAGATCATGATGTAAACATTACAGGTAGAATATTCAAAGTTGAAGCTAATAAACTGAAAATAAGTTTTGATCGAAACATGGACCTTTGTGGTGCAGTAGAATGTGGTACCAGGTGAAGTTAGGCACAAAATACAGATTTTCAGCATTTATGCTGCTGGAACTAAAAATATACCCTTTGCACTAGCTTGGACTGAGCTTGAAATTTAAAACTGTTTTGTAACTCCTTTGCCTTCCAGAAATTATTTACTGTAAAAATTTGAAATTAAACTATTCATGCACATTGTGGTTTAAGGCAGTATTCACTTTCCAAAGTGATACTAAGGATTATGAGACATTGCCTTGCATTTGCTAAAGGCTTATAGGTGCTGCCATTTCAAATATCAAAATATTACAAAGTTGTTTCATGCAGAACTATGCTTTCTCAAAGTCACCTGGAAAGAAGGAATTGTGTAATGGTATGTTATATATAGCAGATGCTAGATGCCCCTGCCTGCTCTGGTTGGCATGATGGGTACCATTAGAATGTGTTTTTAAGATCGACTTATTTTAACTCAGTGGTATTTTAATATTTGATACAGCAGCCCCCAAAGTCTTTAGTAACTTGGGTATGCACTGTGAAAGAGTTTAATTTTCTCTCTTGTAGCTTTTACCCTCACTCCATTTTTAACTTGAGGTGCATCCTCCTTGTATATTAACATTCATATAGATGAAGCAATTTGGCACTAAAAGTTTTGTTGACATTTACAGATTTCACTAAATTAAGTACAACCTGGCAAAGCGACCAGGCACATTAGCCTTGACTGTCAGAGCACTACAATCACATGTTATCTGTTTAGTATAACAGCAAAATACACGCAGTGGATGTCTCATGCTTGCCGTTGTATGACACGTTGCTGTCCTGGAGAAGTGATTGCACCTGAACAGTGTGTACATACGCTGTCTCGCTGTGTACAAGCTCACGTAAACAACTCAGCATTACATTCTTTCCAATATGCCTTGTGGGCTCGTCACCTGCTATTTATTTCAGAACTAGTTTCAAGGAATCTCACAGTCAGCTGATGATGAGGAAGACTCCTCAAAATTAGTTCTGAGGTAAATATTTAATTTAATGAAATTTATATATGAACAATTACATGTAGAACTTTTATATAACCATTTCAACATATCTTCCAAGTTACAAAGGATTAATTTGACAGTGTTTATTATCAAGGGCAGCTGTAAGGATAGTGCTCTTATGCCATGATACCAATACTGTTACAGTTACTGCTACTGCTACTCTGGAAGGGTTGCAGATCTCCGTCTTCAAACTACAAATGGAATCCATTTAAAGGAGAAAAAAAATTCTTCACAAACTTTGTTTTGTTGTAAAGCATTTTTTAAAAATAAATAGTTTGCCATACAATATTGGATCTTGCTCAAAGGAAGGGGTAGCTTGTATGAAGTGTTTACATTTTAAACACATGTTACTAATTGACCATAGTATGGTTGTGTTTTGCGGGAAGAGGAACTCAACAGTTATGTGTGGGGCATTGGAAATGCAGTCAACTAAACAAAACATCTGCAGTTCCAAGTTGTATATAGCCCCTTACACCTCACTCATTGATATTTAATCACAAATGTTCCATAAAAGTAGACAATGATTAATGGCACTCTATCCAATGTGTTTCACACAATAGACCTAAAGTCTGCAATGTATTTACACTTTCGCTATCTGGTTTTTGCTTGATGAATTGGTTCTTCGGGAAATACCATCACAGCCTTTCCCACAAACATAGTTTAAATCTATGCCCAATCCTGAGAGATTAAAAATAATAGTACTGCTAAAGCTGAACCTGTTATGCTTGTAACTGGAACAAATTTTAAGAAACCTTCATGTACATACATTAAAACCTCTCTCTTATCCCTCGACATAACAAATGAACAAGGAACTCTATTCAAATCCCCCAACATTGACTGTTTCATTGGTCAGGACTGAGAAGCATTTGCACTGTTTACAACGCCTACAGTTTTTTCAACAATTAAATTGCCACAAATTTCAATTAGTTTGTTTTGATTCTGTATGGGTGAGTCAATTGCCTCCATAGCACAGTGGTAGCGCACCTACCTCTGGCACGGAGGACCCAGGTTCGATCCCTGGTACCGGCATGGGGGATTTTTTCCCTGCTAGAAGGTCTGGTACGGGTTGCACTCAGCCTCATTAGGCCCCTGAGAGGCCAATTGAGGAGTTACTTGATTAAAGAAGTAGCAGCCCCAGGTTGCGAAAACAGCATAACTGGCCAGGGGAGACCCAGGGCACTCACATGTCCCACGCCCAGTTCTACACACCACTCATGATACCTGTAGTGGGCAGAGGTGGGGCGTGCAGCAGCTGGGTGGTAGGGCTTGGCCTGCTTAGGTCTGTTGTGCTGTGGTTGAGTCATAAATGACTACATTTTGGAGAACAGAATACCAGTACCCAAGTAGAGGCATTTCACTTAATACAAATTGTATTGTGTCAACTAATAAACACATGCTACATCTGCAAGAGTTCAATTCACACTGAAGCTTCGTGGTTCACCGCCAGTGGAGTGCTGTGAAACCTGTTCTGCTCTAAGCTGATCACACAGTACTTTAAAGATGATCCACAATAATGTAGTTGTTATTCACAAAGTTTGTTGATGGCAAATGTCAACACAAACAAGGAGGAGCATCTCTTGGTTTCTCGTTCCTTATTACCCAGAAATACCTGATGATAAGACTTGGTATTACCACATAAATTACAAGGGTCCATGCTGAATTAATAACATTAAACTTTGTAGGAATTTTACTGCAGAAATATTAGTAAACCATCTTTTGCTTCAAGAAAAGATAGCAAAATGGAGCTCTCTTGATTTTCCACAGAAGAAAACTAAAATAAGTTTTAATAAAATAATTTATTTTGAACATTGGCTTATTTCTTATCAGATGCATTGTTAACAAATATTTTTTCAAAAATAAATAAATAAATCATTTGAGGTGGAAATGGATGGTTTGTTTTATAATTTGACAACATGCAGAGCTGGTGTGTAAACAGCATTCATGGAAAGGAAAAAAGAAATTAATTGTATATGCTTATTGTATGCTTTGTACAGTTTATGATGTTTATGTGAAGAAAGATTAAGAACCTATTGTGCTGCTTAGCACTGTTTTATGTTAGTATACACTGCCTCACAGAATTTTGAGAGTTATTGAGGGTTTCTCACTTATTGCTGCTAATGCATTACAGTTGCACCTGATGAAAAATATATGATAAGTTTTTCTTACACATTGCTCGTACATATGCTGTAGATTGTTTAAATTTGCTTGGGTTTGTTCACAGCATTTGCAGATGTTAATATTCATTTATTTATTTAATTTTATGAATATTTTGCTTCTAAAGTTTTAAGAAACAAGAAAGCAGATTTCAAATTTAAAAAATAAATTATGAAGAATGCATTATATACTTGATTGGTTTTATAATGGATTTAGTTCAGTAATTTATTTGTGTGCACTTTTTTTTATCTCTCTTTACTTCATGTGTAACCAATCAACTGTGGATGTGGTCATACTCGCTCTATCTCACTCGCACTCAATTGGACATTGGGGTAATGTGGTAAGTGACATTTTCTCAGACATGTTAATTTGTTGTGCATCTTGATTAGCAACACTAGCACATCTTTGTAATTAATTGTAAGTAACAATATACTGTAACATTTTTTGTCCATTGTTGGATCACATAAGGCTGCACCCACTGTGAGATATCTTTCAGATTATCAAAAATATTTGAGAAAAATTTAAAATATTTCCATAGCGCAGCCAGCCTCACAATGTAAGAACTATATGGACACAAAATGTGATTATGTCACTAATAGAAACTCTTTTAGATAACCAACCCCCTCCACCGTTGGATTCTCATGTACCAGTTTGTATGTTTGATATTTTTGTTCTGACTTCTGAAGACTGATTTCTGATATGTTTGAGTACCTGATGTGCCTTGATTCTTATTTTTAACTTAAGTTGAAAGTCATTTCCTTAAAGGGACTACTATGTAAATAAATGAGAGTAATAGAATAAGTATGCTCATACTTTAAACAATAGCTACATAAAAAAGTTTGAACCAAAAATATACTACCTTGTAAAGAATATTTTAGGAACATTTTAAGTTATTAAACCTAACATTTTAATTTCGTTTAAAATAAGTTAATGCTTCAACTTCTAATTTATAAAAATTCAGTGTTTTTACTTTCTCTACCATTTACCTTTCATAGGTAGAGGGAGTAAAGCATTTCACCCCCAAACAATAATTGTGAAATAGACTGCAGATGTGTGCACATGCAACATAAATCAAAATGTCTAATAAATATCAAAGTGTTACTTAGATTAAGGTTTTTTCAAAGACCTTTTTTCAAGAAAGTCTCCACATCCCAAACTACATTTTACAGGGAAAAATTATAATTTTCTTCTATTTTCTTGAAAATGTCAATAACAATTTTTATTAAAATATTGTGTACTTAAAATATTTCCAGACTAATAAATGTGTATCTTGAATTTTTTACTAAGAGCCTATGAAATGCCCTTCATATTGAATGAATTTTGTATATCAATAAACCATAAGAGATGCCCAAATAGGCTATGTCTCGAATCACCACTTGCATTTGTATTTGTTCCTGATAAAGAATGGGGTAGTGTAGCAAACTGCCTGTCTATGTGTCCAACAGATGACAACATATGAAACAACTATCAATAAACTCAACTGCATGTTAGAAATATCAACTTTTGTAAACCATGTTGCAACATGATGTGGGACTTAGAAATATCCTGCTCCCTTAATGCACTCAATCATTATTTCCATGGCTGTACACTGGGATTAGGCAACTACAGCAAGCTTAAGTGAGTCACATCTTTTAGGAGCTGATCACTATGTGATGGCTTTGAAGTTTTGTTCTCTTTGCATAGCCAAGAAATAAAAAAGAAATACATTTTAATAAAATAGAGAAATTGAGGAAAGTAACTATTTGAAAATTCAAACTTAATAACAAGGAATATTTTGGCAATGGTTAGCTCCGCTAAAGATTTAATTTGACATATATTGAATGCTTTAATAGGATCTAAATTTTTCTTGTAGATTAAGATTTTATAGTTTACCAGTTATGCAAAAGTCATTCAGAATGAACAGCACTTCACGTGCTATTCTCAGAAAATTGAGACAAACATTTCATTTGTCGGAAAATATCTTAAACTTACTGTAAATGTAACCCCATGGCACAACATCCCATCCAGGCCAAGGCCTACTGCCCAACCGCTACGTCCCGCACCTCTGCCCGGCACAAGCATCATGAGTGGGGTGCAGTACCAGAGATGGGACATGGTAAGCACCCTGATTCGTCCCAACCAGTTATGAGGTACTGGGGATCGAACCCGAGTCCTCCACACCAGAGGCAGGCATACTACCACTGCACAATGGGGGCGGTCTAAACTTATGATACTTTAATAAAGATTGTTAAAGCTCTCTTTGAGAATATCAAAATTTTGGGAAACAATATACAACTTTTTCTAAAAATGCTTTTTGGGTCCAAGGTGCAAAACATATATTTCTGGTAAAATCTTGGTATTGAATTCTTGGATGAAATACGTAGTAAGTACATAGTAGAGAAAGTAAAACTGTAATAGGGAAGAAAGAAAAATATAATCAAAAACAAGTAGGGGTATTAACATAATATTCAGTTTTAAAGATGATTGTATTTCAAACACACAACACAGACAACAAGTTCCTCGTTCCTAAAACTTATGTTCAAGCTATGCAGGCCAAAACTCAAAATCAATATCCCCTCGTAAAACAGTCATGACCAATCTGAGAAAATCTTTTCAGCAAAGAAATAGGAATCATAACTTATCTCTAAAGGATGCATTATATGCTGTATAAACATCCAATAATGACAACAACTTCTTGTGTAGCAACAGTATAAAATATGAGCAAGTTGATTCCAACATATCCATTGGTTCACATACTAGTCCCACTGAACAGTTACTAATAATGAATAAAATGCATGACCTCTTCACAACAAAATACTAACTGTAATTGTTAACTCAGGGTAAACATGACAGCATGCATGCTGGTCTCTTTTCCTAGAATTGCTCATAATCTGTAGCATTCACTTGCTTTATGTGCTCTGAGGTTGACACAGTATTGTTGTTTCAGTATTCAGGATAACATAAGAAGTAGAATTTTTGTACCATATTGTTGTAACAGCTTATAAACCAGAATAGGAAATGTATATCTTGTAGGGTTATTTATTCATGCACTGATCTCATTTTACCTCTTACTTGCTCCAATTGGAATGCCTGAGCAGCAGCAAGCTATCATCAATGGAAAAATCTCTGCAATGGATGTAGAAATGTGGCTTCTCAGCAGCATAACTTAATTTCAAATAAAGACGTAAACATAAAGATGAAAAAGAGATATATTCTTGTGTTCTTAACACCATTTCAAACTGTTGGTTTTCTTAATTTTAATATATTTGTCTTAGAAACTTCTTTGTTCAAAATGATCACTTTCGTTGTAGGATGTAAAGGCAATTGTAAAACTTAATCTATTAAATATACTGAGACTCCAAAACATTAGTCTCCAGTTAAAAAAATGTTACAAGTCAAATTAACAGAGAAAAAATTCTCAGTTTTAATAAACAAAAAGAACAAACATCAACAACTTTAATGTATAAACTCAGGCTTTCACGGCTGGTGTCCTGACTATTAGCTAGTTTTATCTCTTTTGGGCTTGTAGGCCATGGCTTGCATCGGTTGGCAGGCCAGGTTTAGGCCTTTCAGACACACACAACAGCTGTAATAAAACCCCACCTACACCCGGCCCGCCAATTGATGCTAGCCAATCACCACCTTAGTCAGCCAATGCCCCGCCCACCCTCACTATATAAGAGTGCCAACAGTCATAACGGTTGTCGCTTCCACATCCCTCTCTCTCTACTTCCACATTCAAACTCTGACTAGCACAGACAACAGATCTTCTTACCCTGAAGAGGCCAAGCGCAGTACCTGGCAAAACATCAGTATCTTCGATGCCTTCTAGACCATGGCCTACAAGCCTGAAAGAGATAAAAACTAGCTAATAGTCAATATCAACTTTACATGATATAATATTTTCCTTATTTTGGTTTTATTAGTTTGATAACCATTTTGAAAATTGTACAAAAGTAGTGTTTACAAAATTATGCTATATGCATTTAATAGAAAACCTTTATGTATATCTGGCAATGTCATCAACATATGATTTAAGCTGATGCAGAAATAAATTTCTGAAGTCATTAATATTGGGGTCCTAATTTGGAAGTTGAGTAAAAATATTGATCCCCGCTGACTCAAGACAGATCAAAAACCCATTTTTCACCACAATTTCAAGTATTATACTAAAATGTTTTATTATCTTCTTAACCCCGTGTATCAAAAAATTGAACAATTGGTGTAATTTTCAAAAAGATTATGAAACTAAAATGTCCAAAAACATTAGAACGCACAAAGCTGTAATGTGGTTTGTTCTTTCTGAAAAATAAATAGGAGTGCTTTTTCTCCATTAATTTAGCTGTAAGAATTTTTAAAGTGAAAATTAATACTTTCTGGAATAAGTGTACCTGTTCAAATATTAGTTTTTATCTGCCTTAAGAACAAAATTAAAATAAATGTGCAGAAATAAAAGTAGTTCAACCAATGCTCTCATACTCAGATTCATTTGTGCAATTATTTACTAATTTTATTTTATTATAACACATGGCAGCAACATTGTGCAAGTAACATGTAAATTCATTTCACTAGTTGTTCAACAATGTTATTTTGCAAACATAATTTTAAAAGCATTATGGTTTAAGAATAAGGTATATTTTGTTTAACATAATTCTATTATGAAAACTACAATAATTTCCTAGAATTACTAGCAATACATTCATTTATTGCAATATTATGTTAGAAATGAGCAAAGTAACATTGCTAGTGGTGTTTAAGTGAAATGCCATGTTTCCATATACCTTTAGTGTGAAGCTGGTTCCTGAATCTTGCAAACCATGCCATTTGTAAAATCATTTGTCTGTTTTATGTAACCTCAAGCATTTGCAAAGTAAAATTTCAACTTTATTTGGCAATGAACACTTGAAAGATTATACTCAAAATATGTATATTGTATATTATACTACAGCCATCAAACAAATTTCTTCCCGTATCATTTCCAAATGGTCCCATATGGTCTACTGTGACTTGAGAGGAACATTCATCCCTTCAAATGAAGACTGGACTCATTCATTAGCTGGAAGCACCCAATGGGAATCGACCATTACCTCCAATGCTAGAGGGGAAGTACAGCTTTTATCAAGGACTCAGAACCACATTGGGCCTTCAGTACTTCACATGTACTAGTTAAGAAGTGGACAGCCTGGACAGGAACACTTCAAAAATTGCAGCTCATACCAAGAATTGAACTTCAGGTCTCCTGTACCAGAGCCATAAATAAAACCTCTTGAGCAACCTGGATGCCCACTTCTGATTCTTTTTTCACAACAATGGAAATCTTTTCCACATTTAAAACTTAATCCACTATTCTTCCTTAATCCCTCGGGGACAAATTTATTCCAGGCAGACTTTTCTTATTTTCTGCTGCCATTACCACAGATTTCCACATAAATATTATATAACCTAATGTCTCATTCTCTGTTGAATGGACTCCAATTTCAATTTTAGTCCACCATGAACTACATTCCATTCCATGAAAGTGTACTAGCTCTCTTTCCTGCTCAGGGCATCTTGAAATAATGTATTAAAACACAGCTTTACATTAATATACATTTATTCCTGAAAAATCACTGTCTTCTCAAAAACAAGCCATACACACAAAAACTGCCAATAGTCAAACAGACCTAACTTTATACATTGCAGAGGACTGCAAATCACTTCTACATATTTTTAAAGAGCTTTACACTCATTTTGTGATAATATTGATTTTACTGGAAGCTGAACATCTGTAAGTAAAACTAGAAGTATTCATATTGCATAGTCATTTTGGTATATTTGTGGCAACTAAGGACAATCTCAAAAAAAAATTCAACTAGTTTGTCTGGTACACAGGATTTGAACCTACAACTTCCTAAATGTAACCCACATATGTTACTGCTTGAGTCGTTTTGTTTGGTTCAAAGAGACTGTAATAGTTCTCAGAACCGTTACAACTCAACTTCTAGAATCATTTCTAGAGGTACGCAGTTAGATGCACAAGGTCATAGTGAATTTGAAATTATAATTGATAGAATTATAGATACGTGACCGAGCAGTTAGACTATTCTTCTGTCATGAAGATGGCCTGGGTTTGATCCCAGAGACCTGTATGTGGTGTTCATGGTGGACAAAGTGGCGCCTGGGTGGTTTTCTCCGGGTTCCCCACCACTCACTCCACCAACTGCTCCATTATCACTTTTCCAATCACCCATTTCTCGTCATCCTCTTCCTAAATATCATACCTGATGCTGGGCTGACCACACGCTTCCAGGTCTTCACTGTCTGGTCCATTGTTTGCTTCCCAACAAGTATCTGACCCTAGGCACAGGCTTGTAAGTTCTAGGAAATGTAAGGTCTCCATACAGAGAGGATAGTCAGGTAAAGAAGAATTATAGCAGCACCAGTAATGGTGACAGACATGGATAGCACCGCTGTTGGCAATAGACATTGATGACATCAGTTACAAATTCTTTCAAGGGTTCTCAGTACTAAAATTGCTGGTTTCTACAAACATCAGCAAATTTGACTGAAATTTGTATTATAGAGTTGTTTTAATGTAATTACAGCATAAATTTTCATGCTCCTATGTACCTAATGTTTCAAATTATGATCAGAATTTGGAAAGTTTAAACATTAAAGTTTTACATACTATTCTACAAAAACCAGTCCTTTATAATTAGTTTTTGTGTAAAATTAAAACATTAGTGTTAGCAAGAAAAGACTCTTTAAATGTCATATTTTCAAAGAAAATATACTGAAAATATAAAGAAAGAGGAGGGAAAAATTGCTTTATGAGAAGATTTTAAGTTGCAAAAATGTAAGTAAAGCAAAATCACGACTTTGAAATGTCATGCACTATTTGCACAAACCTGAGCTCCTCCATGTAAACACTGCGTTTGGGCATTAACATTGCTATGAAAGGCAAAGTTGCAATTGGATGCTAATTCTAGAATGTTTGAGGATTTTTACTTTGAATATTTTAAAAGGGGTTTTTTTAAATTTTGATAGAAATTCAGTATCAAGTACCCTTAAAACTTGAAAATGTAAGAATAAAGTACATACTCATGCACCCCATAATACTTGAATTCATTTATTTTCAGATTTTCACAATTCAAGTAATGTCATCGTGATTAGGAGACCAAGTTTCAGAGAGCTTGACATAAAGCAGAGGTACTAACTAATACAGTTACCGTTGTTATGGTGCAGCCAGAGTTGAGAAAATAGTACAGCCTTTGGCAATAGCTTTACAACATTTCACAATTCACACAGCAGTGGCATTCGTTTGTTTTGTACATTTGAAGAGACAACTTTTTACTTTCTCTACCACATTCATAGTAGGTAGAGATGGTATTTCATTCCACCCAAAAATAGAATACTGAGAGTTTAGCAGAATTAAACGTTTTGAGGTCCCCTAAACCTAAAAAAATCATTTTTAGTAAAAAGATATGTGTGTGTGTAGTATTTAAGTTCAGCATCTTCCAAGGATATGATATGATTTTCAAAAATACCCCCATGCCAGACTACCGCAGCATGGAACATTTTTAAAAAATTTTGATTTTATCAAAAGTGACTAAAAGTTTTTATCAAAGTACCATATGCTCTTATTTTCATGACAAATGAAACATGTTTCTTGAATTTTCTGGGAATGTGCTCAAAAGTCCTAATTCTGGATGACTTTTGCATAATTCAACCGTAAGAGGTAGACAAAATCCTAATACATACAAAAAGGTAGGTCTTGTTAAAACACGTATGTCAAACATACTTTTTGTGGAGTGAAGCATATCAGAGACAGTCCTTGTTATTTGTCTGAACTTTGCAATATTTATACTTTCTTCAAATGGGAAGTTATTAATTTTTTTAACTCTTGGCCATGCAAAGAGAGCAAATTTCAAAGCGATCAAATAGCAACCAGCTTTAGAAGATCTATTACTTGAAACCTACTGTGTTCCCGACTATTGCTTAAAACTTGTGTTCCCATATCCCCTGCACCTACAAGAAAATTACAATTAGATAATTTCTGCAAATGTTTGTCTTGATTAACAAGAAGTAGACATAGGAACAAGCAGTTGTAAAAATAGTTTGTGCAAGAGTAGGGAAAGTCATGTGAGTGTAACACACCAGATTTTTTGTAGTACTAGACATACAATGCTCCAGTCTTCTTTACAGTCCCTCATTACTCATAATTGAATTATATGTTTTGATTTTACATTAGAATCCCAAATTAAATTCAAAGTCGCATGCAAAGGGATGTATACAGTAAAAGCTATGGCTTGTAAGCACTGCACTATTTTCTCAACATCGCCACACTGTAGGTGCTTGGCCTGACAGTGTCGTTCTGGGTGGCTCAGTTGGTTAGGTGCTGGCTTGTCATGGGTTCAAACCCACCCCAGACAAATGGTTTTTAAGTGTGCTTAAAAAAAACAATCACCACGGTGCCATTGGTATGAGAAAGAACTGTATGAAGAAATTCTGGCACACCAGCAGTGCTGATACGGTCCTAGCAATTGATAGCATCGTTAACAAACAGAATATTATTATTTGACCTTAGATTAATAGAGTTGGATAATGCAGAAAGAAGAAATTGCTTGGTTTAACTACTTCTTTTATAATGTATTTTCTTTTGGCAATGGTAAAGAGAACAATTTACCAAGAAAATGAATTGAGCACTTCATATGAAACAAAAACACTGTTGAGTGTGATGTTTATAGAATTATGGTATACAAGGGAAGAGAACAGAACACCTTCAAAGGCACCTCCAGTAAAGGGGTATGTGCTAAATGTAAGAAGCTACTTTGAATCACTCTCTCCATCAATGTCCTACCCAAGAACAATCATCAACTATGATATCATGATATTCAAACTTACTGGAGGGAAAGTCCTGGAATAAACAAACACACATTTTTTTGTGGCCTCAGCATTTTCCCAATCTATCCAGCTAAAATGGACATGGTTGTGTCAGACCAAGAAAGAAACTTAACATTGTTTAGTGTCCAAAAAAATGTGTAGCAAATAAAATTGTAGAATTTCTAATCTTCTCTCTGTATACATATAACATCTTAATACAGCAAATATAGAGTCATTAAAGTTTATGGTAACCAATTTGCAGGCTCTCTCCACTGCCAAAAGTTTCCAGCAAAATGGTGCTGGCAGAGCAACACTAAAATCTTTAGCTCACAAAGAGGCAGCATCTATCTCATTGCTTCTTTAAACAAAATGGGTCCTACTATTCTTCTAATACTTATCACCATAGAGTATAGAGCCGGCAGGTAGCATGAGGGCTGTACTGCCTTCTACTCTACTAGTTTACGAGTGCACTCCAAGGTCGCCAGCACTTCCACTTCCCGTTGTAGGTGCATGGTTAACTTGATGGATTTCTTACTAAAACCCGGCTCCCTGCTTATCACGCACAACACATTTCCAAGTCATAGAGGAGCATTTTATGCATAGCACAGTTTTTTCTAAGGCCCAACATTGGCTGTGTTAACCTTAATTTGAGCTAGTTTGTTCACAATTTTTGAGTCAGTCAGTATAAGCTGGTATCAATTACTTCATTTAATTTATTTTCTGTTATAACTGATCTAGAATGTTTGTCCAACACTGATCAGGTGAAATGCCTCACTATTATCTGAAAATTAGAGTGTGGAGTGTGATAAGTACTACAAAAATAATAGGACCCATCTGGTTTTATGTAACAATGAGAGATATACTGCCTTTTGGGAGGTAAGGTTATTAGTGCTAATCTGCTGGCACTATTTTGTTGGCGACTCTGGGTTCCCTTGTGTATTGGAAAGAGCCCACGAATGGGTTATTATATATTTTAATAGTCCTACATGTACTATGCTGAAGTTCTTTTTGATTCTAAATAAACATTTCTGGAGATTAAGCATTCATCAGCACAACTGAAGCTTAGATAATACAAAGGCACATTTGATCTGAGTAAGAAATTGCATCCTGTGTTGAACATAGAAGGTCTAACAGCCACATATAAACCTTGTGCTGCTGTGCATGGCAGGCCAAATGAGAAAGCTATGTACTTTGTGTTTAACCACTAAATTTGCAAATATTTCTGAGAAGTTTGTACTTTTCAGAAGCTTTTAGTATTCCCTTCCCTGCAGAGCATGCATATTTAGGTTCCTTTATTGTTTGATAATGTGTGTTAGTACTTTGTTAGCTGTTTATATAATTTCTTTTGATAACCTTTCATAACACCATTATGATGCATTACAGGTGCAGCTGCCAATCTGAGAAAAGAAGTTATACGAAACAAGATTCGTGCTATTGGCAAGATGGCTAGAGTCTTCTCCGTTTTAAGGTAAGTGACAGTTACCAATCTAAACCTTAAATTTGTCAAATTATTTTATAAGCAGAAAATGATTTGGCGATATAAACATTCCTTGTATTAATTAAAGAAATTGAAGCTATTAACAGTGAAGCAACAATATTCTAAAGTAAGAACAAATTAGAAACTAAAAACTTCACTTATCTTAGTAATGTTGCAAGTTTTTCGTGCAACATTACTAAGATAAGTGAAGTTTTTAGTTTCTAATTTGTTCTTACTTTAGATTCCTTGTATTGCTTCATTTAGCCACATAAACCTTCTTTATATTGCTATATTTCAAAATAGAAAACTATTTTGTATATTAAATTAGATATAATACTGAGCCTATAAGTAGCCCATATCTGGTGCCTACCCGACATGATCTTTGTATGTATTATTATTAGCGCTCATGAAGATATGGCAATGGATAATTGATACTACAAATTTTCCTTGCTGTGTTTGGTTTAAATTACCACTATTCTGGCTCCAAAACTGGCCTTATGGTTTGTACAAATAGAAGGGCAATTCAAGCTTTCCTGTATCATCAGTAAATGAACGAAGTTCAACCACATCATTGTGTAGCTGTATCATACATACACTACCAAAATAGAGGATATAACAACCACTGCACCAACTGAAGACCCGTATTCCAAGCTAAAGACTGAGTTGGTGCACCAGTTGTCTAGCTCTAAGAAGCAATGCATTAGACAATTGTTAACACAAAGAAATTGGAGATCACAAGCCTTCATAATTTTTGCATCTCAAAAGTGTCACTCCTGGCATCTCTGATAATGTCTTGCAAAGTCTACCTCTCAAAGTCTATACGGAGCATTACAGCTTGTCAATTGAAAGCCAGCCTGGATACTGTAGCACTTCTAGCTGACAAAATCAACGAAGTGACATCATCCTACGTGATGACCATCAATGGTCAATCCGACATTCTAAGGTTTTGCAACATGTTGAACTTCACAAGCAAGTAGCTACCCCACTAGTCAAAAAGTCATGGACACTTTCTGTGCTAGAAACCACAGGCACAGCAGTCACTCACTGCAATCGTTACATGATGTTTCCAGCAAAAGCTGGTGTTACAATGTTGGTGAAAATGCTCGGAAATGCGCTATACCTTGCTTCTGTCATCAGCTGGAAAACGACAGCAGCAGCCATTAGAGGTACAACACAATTGAACTTCCTCATACCACCTCTTCATTACAGACCAGACAAGCAAACATGGTTTTCTATTATAAATAGTCCCTGGCTATTATAAAAGCATGAACTAAATTCTCCAAGGAAAACAAAGTGATGTGGCAACATATACATCCTCTGATGTTGACAATGTGGTGGTTCACTATGATTCACATGCCAGGTATTTGGTGTTATGCTCCTCTTTAGTTACCATCCAGGAAGGGATGTCAGTTGGAGGAGACGGAAGTTGTGGAAAAAGCATGTGCCACCATACAGGTTCCACAGGTTCCACTGGAGTGGGAGCCAGGAGGTTGTCCTTGTTTTTCTGTTTTCCATTTTCTCTGGAATAAAAGGCAATGTGTTTATTTTATGTTAAAATCATTGAATTAAATGTTATAATGTATAAGTACCCCACACAGTTCTTGAAATACTGGCTATAGTAGATAATAAAATTGTTTGGCAACAATTCATTAAGCATTTAATACTAATGGTACCTGAAATTTGAGCATAGCTGAAGAATAAACAGAAATGTTTCATTCATCTGTGATACAGTAATCTTGAGATATAATTGTAGCAGTGAAGATACACAATTCTTAGTAGAGTATAACTAGATATAACAATGCAAGGTGGTTCAGATATGAAGGGACTGATTCTTTTTAGAAAATACTGTAATGAAAACTTAATCAGTTTTACATGTTATCCTTGAAAGTAGTCTCCATTGACTTCTATATATATTTTCCAGCATATTGGCAGTTGTTCTATTCCCTTTTCCCAAAAGTTTTTGGTTGAGTGTACACCTACTTCTGAACAAAGCAATCACTGCATTGTTATCCTCAAAACCCACCACCTCCTAGCCACTTTTAAGTCTCCCAAATAAAAAAAAAATCACTTGGGGCTACATCTGGATTGTAAGGTTGGTGGGAAAGGCTATTCCACTTCAGCTTCCTGATGGTTTCCATGGGTTTTCTGGCCTCACAGATCTAGAAGGAACAAAATCTGATTTCCTCTTGGACCCGGTCTGACTTTTTACTTCTCCCAATAAAATATTGGAATAATATTCTGAATTGATGTTCCTGTGTTCTGGAAGGAAATCAAGTTGGATAACTCCTTCCCAACGTTGATGTTCGCAGTTGATAACTATGCAGCATATTCTCCACTCTCTCTCTCTAACCTCTCTGAAAGCTTTATACCATTCTCGACAGAATACATGCTTCTCCAAATTGTTTTTTCAGTCTCTGAAGAATTTCCAGTAGTTGAACCCTTCTAGAGTAAGAAATTTGATAACAAGGCATTTCACCACGCTAACCGACACTTGCATTCACTCATCTCTTTTGTAGAGGTTAGGCAAAACTGAACACACTCAACTGTCTGAGCGGGAGGCAGGGAGGCAACTTTCCCCTTCCAGGGTCAATAACTTGCTGAGTGGAATTTTATACTCATAAAACAAATCATCCCATTCATAATTGAACCACCTAGTAGAAAGAAATTACAAAATAAATATAAGCATGATCATAAATTAAAGCATTGCATATCTTAGATATTAATTTAGGAGAGTTCTTATTCAGAGTTTAGAAGAAATGGATGTGATCAGTAAACTAAATTGAAGTATGTGGTCCATAGTTTGCTAATTATAATCATGGTTGGTTACAGCAGTGTAGAAAGTAGTGCTATTTATTATCATGTATGGCCTAAAACAGAACATGTTTAATTCCATGCCATATGAACTCTGTAAAGAGTTTAGTACATATAAACAACTAACATAAAAATGCATAGCATTAAACATCAGATGCCTTGTTTTGCATCAGGGATAATGCAGTAGCAGTAGCAGAATGTACAGTTCAGTTTACGGTATTGTAGCAGAGATTCTTCTCTTTTCTTGTCCCCTATCTCACTCTGTTTCCCAGCATCTTAGTCTCTCTTCCCCTTTTCCACTTTGCTGCTGCTCCTTCTCTTTCCCCTCTCAATCCTTCCCTTTGTCTCCATCTCTCTTTCTCTCCTTCATGTCACCTAGATATAAAAATCAGTAATAAAGTTGATTTTTTTCTGGAGTGATAATATAAATTAAAACATAAGTAAAAGCCTCAACAATACACAAACATGTGCCTCTTCCTTAAGTTTGCTATGCAATCAGAGCTATACTATTTCTATTTGATTTACATGCTAAATAATACCAATGAAAAATTGTAATAACTTCTTAATTATTCTTCCTAGCAAAATGTGATAAATTACAAAACTAACCAGAAACATGTTTAACAATTAATTGGAGCTTGTCAGTTTACCAGGCCATTATCAGGAAGTAAGTAGTTAATAAATAAAATTATTTATTTATTAATTATTCATACATGGCTGGAAAGCCGAAAAGCTCTGATTAATAATCATTAGTAGAAGGCTTCATGTTTAAAAATCCTTGTTATGCAGTATTTTTTAAACAAACTATGTAATAAGCAAGATTTAATTTGAACCAAAAAGGTGAGTCAATAACACTACATAATGGTTACTTATAATTTCCTGAAATATGTTTCGGAGGCTGACTTTCTTCCATTATCAACAGGACATGGACTGGTTCTCCCTGGTGTAGATGGTGGTTTCCTCTGGTGATGGTTCAAGGAACTTGCTGAAAATACCCTTCTGAGGGAGGTCGAAATTGAGTGCCCTGTTCCTATTTTTCAAAATGAAGATTTGTTCCCATGTGGACTGCTCTTGTTTTCCTGTTACGTGTTTGAGGAGTTTTGGTTGTGGCTTTATGTTGTGGTTTTTTGTCCAAAAGTGAGTTCACACACCATAACATACACACAACCACAACATAAAGCCAGAACCAAAACTCCTCAACACATTACAGGAAAACAAGAGCTGTCCACATGGGAACAAATCTTCATTTTGAAAAACAGAGTATTCAATTTCGACATCCCCCAGAAGGATATTTTCAGTGAGTGCCTTGAACCACCACCAGAGGACACCTCAGAGGAAACATCACCATCCACACCAGGGAGAACCAGTCAATGTCCGGTTGATAATGGAGGAAAGTCAGCCTCCAAAACATGTTCCAGTAAATTATAAATAAGTGTTGCGGAGTGTTACTAATCGACTCACCTTTCTGGTTTAAATTGATGATTACAACACTGTTTTCAAACTTCCAAGAAAGAAGATAATAAGCAACATATTTAAACTTTTTTATTTTTGCACATATTCAACCTCCTTCCTTACCCCATTGTGCAAAGTAATTTTATTAGTATGCCTATTTCCTAAGTGGGACCTAAAATATGTTATGCCTCAAATTTCAGAAGAATTGGTTTGTCATTCTTCAGTAAAATAACAATACACACATTTCCTACACCTACAAGTAAACAAAATTTTTAAAATGCAATTTCTGTTTTCAATATTGGTATCAAATAATAGTCCAGAATTACAAACTACACTATAAATGTTTATGCAGTATTCTATGTTAAAATTTCAACTTGCTCATGCAGCAGTTAGTCTGAAATTGACTACATTATTAGAACACCACTAAATTTGTAAATTACTTATAGTAGTTACTGTTTCCAAAGTTGTCTAAGTCTATTGCTGTCGTGGTTTATTAAAAGCTGTAATGTACAGTGTTTCATAGTTGTAACTATGAGAAGTTGATTGTAAAAGAATTGAAATATTACAATATTGTTTACAGAGAAGAAAGCGAGAGTGTGCTACAGTTGAAGGGACTTACTCCTACTGGCTCTCTACCTCTTGGAGCATTGTCTGGTGGGAAAACATCACTTAAAAATGGTAAGTCAGTTATGTGCAGAGAGTTTACCTAATTCTAACATAAATACTGAAATCAACATTTTGTCTTTTCCCTCTGGACTAACGCAACTGTGCAGCGGCTCGGGTAATTTTATCTTGTGCCAACTTTCTTCCTTGAGATGTTTATCCCTTTGACTTTGTGTATTGCTCTTTGTTTCATCATGGAATGGTCTGCAAAAGAGAGTCATATACCTGTCAGCACTACACAAGTATCAGAAGGATCCAAGCGATATTCAATCTGTTAAAACTGCTTGAAATCTCACTCAGATTTGTTTACCGACTAATAAAAGATTCATCCATCTTTCCAGTATTGATGACAAAGTAAGATCTGGCCAGCTGTGCTTAGTTCAAACCCCAGATATGGTCAAGAAAATTCAGAAACGTATCCGAAGAAATCCTGTCAGGAAACAAAAAATAATGGCACACGCAGCTTCCAATATCAAGAATGACTGTCTCAAGGTTAATAAATAAAGACCTAAAACTTTGGGCTTACTGCCGATGCACAGGACATCTGCTCAACACCCATCTGAAGAAGATAAAACTGGAAAGATCATATAACCTCCTTAGATGGCATGCCAAAAATCAACATCACAAAATCCTTTTTACAGATGAAAAAATGTTCACAATTGAGGAGAAATTCAACAGGCAAAATGACAGTGTATTCCTGGAGCTATGAAGGATCTCGTAAGATTGGTTTCTTGTGGCCATCATTCAGCATCAGTGATGGTTTGGTTGGGAGTCTCATACCAAGGAGCTACAGAGGTCCATTTCTGTGAAAAGGGGGTAAAAAGTAATGCAAATTTGTATGTAGAGGAGGTTCAAAAGAAAGTTGTCAAATCTCTTAACCAGACAATATTCAACGGTGAACACTGGATCTTCCAACAGGACAGTGCTCCAACTCACAGCTGGGAAGTGTCAGCAGTGGCTCAAGGACAATGTCCCAGAGTTCATCAGCCACATGGATTGGCCATCGTCCAGTCCAGACCTGAATCCTCTGGATTACAAACTACAGGACATTTTGGAGACCAAGAACAGCTCTTCAAGACATAGTAACCTTGAAAACCTTAAAAAAGAAATCTGTGGCAAGCAGCGTCAGATTTAGACATGTCATGTGTGTCACTGTAGATGACTGGCCAAGGCATTTAAAGCCTTATGTAAGGGCTAAAGGTGGGCATTTTGAGTGACAATAGTGTAAATTGTTTATCAGAATCTGTTCTATTGAATGGTATATCACATTAAAAAATGGTCTCATTACCCCTGAAGTTATTCCTTGAAGTTGTGGCAGATCTTAAGATAAGACTAGGTATATTCCAGGTGGGGCGTCTTAGTTCATAAATATTCTTGTTGGTTAATAAGTATTGGAAAGCACTAATGCTAATGGCTTCATTGCCAGATGCAAGGCACTAGAAAACAGCAATAAGTATGTGTAGTGCGACTCCACCTTAAAGTCTACAGACATGCTTCTAACCATTCTTTTTTTTCTTTACCTGATTACCCTCCCCTTATGTAGGACTTGTAAGCCAGTGCCTAGGGCCCAACACCTGTCGGGGAGCACAGGAACCTGTGGACCGGTTGGAGTGAAGATCTGGAAGCAGTAGGTCAGCCAAGCACTAGGTATGATGGTGAGGAAGAAGATGATATGAAATGCAGGCGAACTCAATGATTGGAAAGGTGATAATGGAGCAATTGGTGGAATGAGTGGTGGGGAAACCAGAAAACCTGTCCTGACGCCGCTTCGTCCACCACAAATACTACATGTGGGTCCCTTGGGATCAAACCCAGGCTGCCTGGGTAAATGCTCTAACTGCTCAGCCATGGCACCACCTGTTTCTATCCATACTTGCCTAAATGGAGAGTTACCTCTCCCACTTATGTTCCCTTTATTGAAGTTTGTTCTTTTTGCCGATCTAACCATTGCACTCTTCTTGCCACCAATTATATCCCTAATAGGAGGATTGCCTCTCCTGCTAGTTGCCTTTTGGCTCTCCACCATTGATGTTACACTCTGTTTCTAGTTATTTGGGTGCATGCCAGTGAGCAGTGTACTCGTGCCTCATATCAGTCTGCGTGCAGCATGCAAATACCAAGCTGTCATCACAACTGAATGAAGTGTTATACAGTAACACTGTACATTCCATTTCCATTTCCTCATGAAATTCAATAAGCAGAAACTGTTCCTCTGATGGAATAATCAACAGTGCTTCCTGGCTTGACATACTGATATATGTTATGAGAAACAATACAACCTTAAGCCTGGCAGGAAGCACAAGGGCTTGTCTATGACCTCTACTAAATGACATTTATTATTACACTCCAGTTGCAGCTAGGCTCTAAGCACTGTTGCTGTGTACATGTAACTACTCACATGCAGCTGAGTGGAGTTGGAACAGTTATAGACATGAAAAAGGAAGCTGGAGATGTATCAATAAATTTGTAGTATAATTGGAAGAAATTTAAAAAATAAAACTACAAGGAAAACTTAATTAAAATTCTATAAAACTGTATCAGTCCATCATGTAATGTTGGTTGGAGATATGGCCATTGACTAGACATGGTAAATTGTGTTATTAAAATAACAATGGTGCTAAGTGCCAAAATAAAGAAACTGAGTTATTCAAAGAAAACTCTTTGCTGAAAGTGCTTAACCTAAAAAATTTAATACATTCTGATGAACGTACAAATACAACACTCCTCACACATAGAGATAGGTAATTTAACACAAATACAAGTTTTTGTTGCAGAAAAATACACAAATGATAGAGGGTGCTATGTGCCATAAACAATATTAGCACACTGAACAGTTGGCAAAGATAATAATAAGCCATATATTGTTGAAATGTGATACAACTATAAGATAAACAGTTAAGTGTGCTTATGAACAAATAACCTAGTAATAGAGTTTGTCTTTTTCATAAGGAAGATAGTCCACCACAGCAAGTTAAGTCTTTCTTTTTCTCTTCAGTTTTGCTTGCTCTGATCCAAATGAATCAGAACCTCCTCCTCTTCTTATTAATATGAGTATTAACTTCCATTGCATCTGAACTGTTATACTGGTACAACCTACTTAAAGCAGAGAGCTGTTTACAGGCACATAGCACCAATGTAATGTCCTGGACATAGCACTTGTGCCATATTTGAAGTTATCTTTGAACTGCTTCCTGAACTCTTGGCACTTGACACTCTTGTGTGTCCATAGCACCATTGTAAACAAAAATTCACATTTTGTCAGAAGTGGCACTTAGCATCATTGTTATTTCAATAACATAATTAAGAGTTTTTACATTTTTAAATCCACTTTCTGAGATTTGTTGCTGGATTTTCTACATTATATAAAACATAAAACATCACTTAGTATTAATACCTTGAATATAAAATGAAAAAAACCGAAGCTATTGGCAGTGGATCAATACAAATATAATAAGTATTTGTAATAAAAATTCACTTATCTTGTGTTATAATTATAAATTCTTTCCAGAACTAGTTTTACAATACTATTTATTACATTCTCGACTATTCTTTTACTGTTTATTTGTCACTGTTAACTATTTTATGGTTACTGAACCCTACTGGCAGAGGAAGAGGTCCAACTATATCCACTTAAATGTGAGGGGAAACAGCAATCCACTGGGGTATAAATACCAAAGCATGTGTCTGATAGAGGTCTGTGCAGCTGGGCTCAGGCATAATTTCAAAAACATTAGTCAAGCTCGGGCTAGCCTGGCTTCAAAATTAAGAGGTACAAAATAATTTATCATATTTTTTGGGTGCCGTTGTTGAAATTCTGAGAATTACACAATTTTGCAGCACTTTACTAGGAATTTTATATGATTATTCTGCTGACATGTTTGAAATAATAATAATAATAATAATAATAATAATAATAATAATAATAATAATAATAATAATAATAATAATAATAATAATAATAATAATAATAATAATAATAATAATAATAATAATAATAACTAATAACTTCAAAATAATTCTGTTTACAACAAAATTATACAATCAGGCCTGGACCAGAGGTGGTGCACTATAATCTCTTCTTAAGCTTGGGCCCAGTTGAGGTCAGGCCAGGCCGGGCTGAACCTAAGATTGTTGGCCCGTGCAGACCTCTAATTTCTGATATAAAGTTCCAGAATTTGTAACAGGCATAACCAATATCACTTGTTTGTTGCAGCTCTCCAGGGATTCTCTCCTAATCATAAGATCACATCCTTTGCTGAGGCTAAGGGTCTGGATGCCATCAACGAGAGGATGCCACCACGGAAAGATGCTCCACCCACACCTAGTGGTGAAGACAAGAAAGTGGTATCGCCAACACAAGGCAATCACACCAACACCAATGCTCACTCATGAGCAGCTCTACAGCAGATTGTGACACAGAGCGCCATCAGGTGAAAAAAATATTTCCTATATTGGAAATGGGGGAGAAAAAATGTATTAAAACTAAAGAGTAGAACGATTGAAGCAGTTGCCTGATATTTGATTTGGAAATGCAAATTAAAAAGGTCCTCACTGGACTCCAAGCTATGTCTAGCAGTCACCAGCAAGGCACATTTATAATAGCTATACTTTGAATTCATGAATACTTAATGCCTGAATACACCAAGCTTATTAACCTCTTGAGGGATATCGACGTGAAATCACGTCCATTTAAAATGACGGATGAGCAATATGGGCGTCCTGTGCGTTTAAGCATTTAACCCTTATTTATCCCTTATCCAACTCAACTTATTATAACTTTCCCTTTATGAAACATTTTAGTAAGGTCTATATACTTTATTGGCTTACCTTAATATGTTCATTCTGCAGTGATTTACCTCAAAACAGGGATAAACACAAAAGGGTAGGTACATCTCCACATTCGCAAATTCCCTTCTTTCGGCACACGAAACACTTTCGAAATGGGCGGGACTTCTTTGCTGTTGGTGGTGTCCTTTTAGGATAATGTTTTCCTTGAAGTCTGAGGGGTGCAGGGGTTTTGGATTTTCAACCCCCAACGTGGTATTGTTCAATTAGGCTGCGAGCTATTTATAGTCGGCAGTCAAGGTCGGTCATTGTCCTGTGTGGGTTTAGAGAGCTGTTCAAATCCCCAAACAATTGTATATGGTTATATCCAGTTGGTGCAAAAACACCTTTTTATACCACTTCTTCCTTCAGCTACAAGCAGGAAAGAATACGTATGTATTTCAACAAAGAAAGACACGGACTCTATTCAGTTACGAAACTCGCGTAAGCAAAAGTTGCAATGTTGATCTATTCTGATGGCGCAAGAGACCACGCATGCAGTAGTGCTTTATTACGCAGTATGCTGACGCATAAGCCACACATACAATGGGTGTTCCTTTACTGTTTCTTTCCGAGAACTTATATTAGATGCGTTCCACAGAGCAAAGTTGACTTTTCACCACAGTGAAACAAAATTGTGCCATTTCAACGTTTTGTAAATACAACTCAACTTTGCTGATGACGTACATTTATACTGCAAATAACGAGTTTTATACCAGTTTTTGTTTCATTAAAATAACTTAATATTTACACAAAATACAGCTGTGTATATACGAAGCGCATTTAACAATTTAAATGCTAGCAGTTCTCGGCTCGCGGACATTTTAAATAGCCATCGCTCAAGAGGTTAAGTAGCTGTCTTACGTAGGATTGCGCAGGTGATTCCTAAACCTCAAATTGTGAGGTTAATTTAATTTACTTGTATTATGTATGAAATTATTGTAGGTACAATGAAGTAAATTTTAGGGTGAAATAGTTTCTGTATCCCTTATAACTGTAATTTCATAACGTGCCAGTTACATTCTTAATAACGGATGAAAAATACCTTTATATTAATTTATGGAAGTTGGGTATTAACCTTTGGTAACTCGCATGAATAACTGTAACATGTTTTCTCACATGGGGAACAGGTGTCACCCATGTTGCATACTTTAAACATCAACTTTCAATATTTTGTGAATAAAGATGGTTCTGTGGACTATAATCAACCATATGTTACTTATATACACAAAGAAAATGAGTTAAAAGCATGTACATAATAAGAAACATTCACTAATAATGACACAGTAAACTTTCGGTTTAGCGGACCTAAAGGGACCAGCAGTTGTCCGGAAAATTTAAATTCTGTTAAATCGCAAAATGAATGAAAATGAAGTAAATACAATTGAAACTGTTTTATTGGTACATTCCATTTACTTTACATGATTTACTCTTGGTTAGAAGTCCTTCCCTGTGAAGTTGTGGGTCTAAAAAAATGTCACCCATTTGCTTCTCACTTGAATATTGCTTCTTTATGATTAAGGAGCAAAACTGTCTGAAATGTTCATGATAGACTAGCACTTGTGCATCTGAAGATCTTTCCACATAAGAAATCACATCATCCATGTCGTCTCTTATTACAGATAATTTAGGTACACACTTCAAAGATTCATAATCACTGTTGTTGTCTTCATCTTCATTCTCTTGTAGAACACTTGCAGAACACACAAGTCAAACAGGCAGCTGCAGAGAGTCTCAAAGGTGGGCTAGAGAGGAACACTAGCAGCATATGATGGAGTGACAAAAGGTTGTCACACAGCGGACATAGAGGTGCAGGGTCCTGATTAAATAGGTAACCATGCAAAAAATTACAGTGGCCAATTTGCAACCGAGCCAAGCTAACCTCCTTGCAACGAGATACTCGAGAAGAAGTTACCCAGATTGTCGGAAGTTCTTTCACTTCTCTAAGCTTATTACTGCGGAGAGCTGACCACTCTCTGCACATCATGCCTAAAGTCTTCTAAATTAACATGTGAGATAGTAATACTGGGTTCTGTGGTTGCTGCTTTTGCTGCCAAATCTCCCTTTTCATTCCCCGCAAACCTACATGACCAGGAATCCATGCACACACCACGCTAATGCCAGAAACGTGTAAAACATGGAGGGCATCCTGGATACGTTGTACAATAAGCTGGGGGCTGTACAGCTCACGAAGGCTCTGAAGTGTACCAAGGGAATCACTCAAAATCAGGCAGTCACCTAATCTATGATGGCACACGTATAAAACGGCTCAGTAAATTGCATACACCTCTGCAGTAAAAAATAGAAGTGCTATTAGGAAAACTGAATGTATTTGGTTCGGTTCCATAAAAATAAGCACATCCAACACCTCTGGTGCTCTTAAATCCATCGGTGTAAATATAAAGTTGGTCAGAGCAGACTAACAAAAATTCTAAAAGACATGTGCAGATACTTGAAATAGGCATCGTGGACTTCCAGTGTACGGTCATCCCAAGATCTACATGGGACGAGCCAGGTAACCAAGCGAGTAGAGCTTCTCACCCTTGGGAAACATCATAGGCAATTCAATTGCAAGCTTCTTTAGAAGCTCCTGGAAACTAAAACCCACTGGCTTAGGACTAAGTGTGCTTTTCCTATATCGTTCTCTTAGTGTGCTGGTGAAAAAAGAAGCAAATGTTGGGTGCTTAGGCATACATCTAAGCACACAACCATAATTTGCCAAGAGAATCTCACGCCGATATTGCAGAGGAGGTTCTGCGGACTCAGCGTAAAGGCTCACAACTGGACTTGTTGGAAAAGCTCCTATTGCCTTGTGGATGCCCCTATTATAGACCATGTCTAATCTTCTCAGCATAGATGGTCTTGTTGATGAATAAACAATACACAGATAGTCTAGTTTGGATTGGACTAGTGTGCGATACATTCGCAACAAAATTGTCTGATCTGCTCCCCATGATTTGCCATTTAGTACTCACATGATATTTAGGAAACAGTCACATCGTGCTCTTAGCTGTGCACTATACGATGACCAACTAAGCTTCCTATCCAAGATCAACCCCAGGAAATGTGTTTCATCTGCGAAGGGAAGTAAATCTGGACCGAAACAGTATTCCAGGTATACAGGGAACATAGAATCCCAGTTCATCAATCCATCCATTATCTATGTCAATATTGACACAAAATGGTCTACAATTGAACAGTGTCATCAAATCACACTAGATGGTAGACAGTAGGTTACGACTTTCTAACCACCATACCAATCATCCATTGATCATGCATTCCATCACCTTGCAAACACAACTGGTGAGGGAAATAGGACAATAGTTGGAGGGAACATAACAGTCCTTTCTAGCCTTCAAGATGGGAACGGTGGCCTCCTGCCAATTTTCGGGAACTATTCTGTCAACCGAAACACAATTATAGACCTCAAGCAGGAATGCCTTACCTTCAGGAGAGAGCTGTTGTAACATTTGTACATGAATACTGTCTGGTCCTGGTGCTGATTTTCGTGAAGATGAAAGAGAATATGATTTGAAGCTTTGCTGGCGACGAACATATTCAAGATGTTCTCGGGCTTCGAGCCAGCTGTAGTAATGAAGAGCCATCGACGTTTTCAGAGTGTGCATCTCTCCCATCATCAGGATGATGAATGACTAGTAAGAGTGAAAGGACCAGGTGCATCATTCATCATCCTGATGATGGGAGAGATGCACACTCCCGAAACATCGATGGCTCGTCATCACTACACCTGTCTTGAAGCCCGAGAACATCTTGAATATGAAAGAGAATGTTCTAGCTCCACCATGGTGAAAAGGCCATTATAATCTTCTACATTTCTAGAACAAAACGCGAAGCCATGAGATTCCACGTGAGTTTTAATTGGAGGGAACTCAGGGGAATAGTTGTCCAAGCTAGACGCTTGAGCGAAAGCACTGCCGACATGTTGGCCACATCAAATGAATCGACAACAGCTCCTGTAGCTGTTTTCAGTCCCACTATGGGTATATGGGTCGATTTAGCTGCAAAACGCCTTAACCTATCCCACACAACCGAGGAAGGTGTATGTCGGTTAAACGAAGCTACAAATTTGCTCCATGATGTCTTTTTGCTATTCTTAATGACTTGTCTGGACCTGGTACACATTTCTTGTATTGGATTAAGTTATCCAACATAGGGTGACATTGGAAAGCCCTAAGAGCATGCCTTCAAGTACAAATGGCATTCCGACATTCATCCATCCACCAAGGGACGGGAAATCGATGGGGGTGGGAAGTCAATCACGGAATAGATTGCTCAGCAGCAGAAAGAATTCTCTCTGTGAGATGCTGCACCAAATCATTCTATGAGTCATGCTCATTGTACATAAACACAGCCAACTGGGTGTAAAGATTCCAGTTGGCATGATCCAAACGCCATCTAGGCATACATATGCAACATACATCTTGCATTAAGAGACTAATAAGACATGGAAAGTGGTGACTAGAGTGTAAATCAGAGATGACATTCCATTGTAAGGAGACTGCCAACTGAGGTGAACAAACTGCAAGATCAAGGTGTGATAAACTATTGAAAGAGTCAGAAAGAAATGTACACTCTCCAGTGTTGAGGAGAGCTAGGTTGTAACTGTCCAGGAAATCAGCGATGAGCTTGCCTCTCGCACAAGCGCAATTTGAGCCCCAACGCGGGTGGTGTTGGTAACTGGGAAACCAGATCTTCTAAATCAATGTGCAAGAAGTCATGGGACGGAGGCAAATATAAGTTGCAAAAGGTGAACTGGAAGTTTGGCAGTGGAATTGTCACGACAACTTATTGTAGATCAGAACGTAAGGGTACAGATTCCATAAATGCATCATCTCTGACAAGTATCATAGCGCTGCCATGTGCCAGAACACCCTGTTCTGGTGTAACATCACACCGTACTGGGGTGTATCATCTTAGATGGAAAGTGTCATGTGGACGCAGCTTAGTCTCTTGCAAACATGCGATCAAAGGTTTGTTCTTATTGAGCAAAAGCTCAAGTTCTCGTTGTTGTGTTCTAATACCATGTATGTTCCATTGCAGGATAGCCACATTAATATCTGTATTGGACAGCTATTCCAAGGTAACTCTGCATTACTTTGGAATAGGCGGTTGTCGGATCAATTTAGCCCTTTTCCTCTGTCTTGGGCTGACATTTTTCTCCAATGCTTTTTCGCATGTCTTTTCTACTGAGGCTCTCCAAGTGTGGGCAGATTCCTCTAGCTCCATGTCCACTGCTGAGGACGACCTTGTTCCTATAGCGAACTTGGGTTCAAGTGTCCCCAGAAGAGGATCTTCGAGATGTTCATGGATTCTTATATCCCTTCAGTGTACTGGGATCAGACTTATCTTCTTTGAGGAAGCCATTCTTTGTGTAGCTCTTCTTAAAGTTTATCGGTGAGGCATTATACATTACAGCCTTGCTAGTCTTTTGTGTTGAGTTTGACATTGTCATTGGTGATCTAACAGTGCTATTTTTTTCACCAACAGATTTTGTAGATATTAGTACCAATGTGCGTGCTTATGTTGAGGGCTTTGGAATAGAGCTTCGAGCTGCAATTGTCTTTTCTGAAATCGCTGGGGTGTGTTGCAATCTCTCGCCTCAGTAATGGTTTAGCTGCAACTGAGCTATAGGTGTCAGACCTTGGAACAGAGGGTTGGCATATACGTAAGAGCTTCCAGGCTTCTGATAAGGGCAGCTTCTCTCTAACCCGTATCTCCTGTATCGCCCTTTGCTCTACAAAACGGGGGGCAATCTTGGAAACTGGATTGATGTTCACCTCTGCAATTCACGCATGACGGAGATGCAGTACATGCACCATCGTGGAATTCATCTCCACAGTTAGGGCATGTAGCTAGTCCCTTACAAAACTTGCTTGTGTGTCCAAAGTGCTGACACTTAAAACATCTGAGTGGGTTCAGGATGAAATGCCTAACTTCAATGGCTTCATAGCCTGCCTTAATCCTTTGCGGGAGACCTACCCGATCAAAGGTCAGGAACAGGGTATTAGTTGGCTTTAACCACCTTCTCTGCGGTGAACCTGGTAAATGTGAATGACGCCTTGCTCTGCGAGATTTTCTTTAATCTCCTTATTGGATAATTCTTCCAATGCATGGGTGTTTATTACACCGCACGAGGAGTTCAACATTCTGTGCATCTCAACACGTACAGGATAACGTGCTAGTGTATTTGCTTTCACTATTTTAGCAGCCTGGGTAGCTGAGTGTGCTTCAACCAGGAGCATGCCATTGCAAGATCTAGTGCATGACTTTACTGGACCAACAATGTTATCCAAACCTTTTTGAATAGTAAATGGGCTCACCGATATAAATTTCTTACCTTCTTCAGTTCTAGCTATTACTAAGTAGCAAGGACCACTCTCTGCTACTTCCTTTACACTGACTTTTGTAATTTTTTTTGTTTTGAGTTTTTGAAGAACTCATGGCGATGATATGCATTGCACCATTGCAAATGTCTCCAATAGCATGCTCACATCCTGGGCACCACCCCGGCTTAGGTGAGAGCTCTAGACTGGACCTTGCTCACCCTAGGATCTCACCTCCCATTGTATAGACAGAGGGACACATTTGCCTTCAGGAGTGCACCAACTCGTGCAATGGCCCCTCCCGGGACTGATTTTTATCAGCGGATACGAACACAGACCCTACATGATAACCAGGGGCTGGGAATTACGGGGTTACCCAGTCATCCCCTTGCGTCTCCCCATCCACCTACATCCAGCGCGTAGGTTATCCATCAAACTGTCCTCAGGGCAGTATCAGGTTGGAGGTCGTTTTTTAGGTCAGACACAAAAGTGGACCAAAGCTGATTGGATGTTTAGCATATGCTGTCTCACCCCTTAGAGGAACCCAATTGAGAGTATGACTCGGGACCCCGGGTGCACCAAACGTGTACCTACCGTAGTAGGCCCCTGGGGGGGATACAGTACAGTCGTTTATAGGCAATTCACGCATACATCTTTCAAATGGCTAGAGCAAGCCTCTTTAGAACACTTTGTACACTATTTCCTGGTTGATTTATTCTTCTTATTTTCTTAGTAGCACATATGTCTGCACATATCATCATCATCATCATCATCGTTTGTGGTGGTTGCGGTGGTGGTAGTAGTGATAATAGTATGCTGCTGGTTGAGTAGTAGTGTTGCAAATAAAAACAAATAAATAGCTACCTAGAAAGTAATGTAAGCATAGATAATGGAATAGAAACCTTAGATTTTTTAAAACACTCATAATATATAACATAAGGATTACTTAAATATACAATACTGAGAATAAAATGCATATGGTGTATTTATCAACACTTTGCAGAAACTCTTAACGTAAAAGGTTGTGTAGGTAATACTTGTTACCCAAAAGTACCCAGAAGAATAAAACTTCTTCTGCACAAACTAGAAGAGTAACTACAGAACCGAAAGAGAGAAATATTGCTGTTTATGCATTCCTTAAAAGATACATGAGCTTGCATATCTGTAAGTCCATTCTGAGGACTACAACAATGAAAACCAATATGCTGGGTGACACTGGTCACCCACACAAGTAACGAAGGGTTAAATATTGTCACATGTTAAACCTTTGATTTTTTCAACTCCCCTCAAGCAGTCTTAATTCTAAAAATATTATTGCCTTAGAAACTGTTCTACAAATTTCTCTCCATGCATAAGAGAACCTAGAGTGGCCAGGGAAACAGTGCAGGCAAAGGTGCACTAAAATTCTTACCTCTCAGACAGGCAGCATATCTGTTATTGTTTCATTAAAAAAAATGGGTACTATTATTACCTTCTCTAATAAGTAGAGGAAGTATGGTATTCCACCCAAAAATTTGATGTCGAGATTTCTCCGGAAATATATGTTTTGAGACCCCCTGAATCCAGAAAGAGCATTTTTAGAAAATTGTTTGTGTGCGTGTGTATGTTTGTCTGCCAGTCTATGGACAGCATAACTCAAAAAAAATATGTCAGTTAAAAAAACCTAAGTTGGTATTTAAGTTGAATGTCTTTCAAGGATGCGACACGAAGATTTTAAAGAAAATAGCCCCACCCTAAACTACCCTTTACATGGAAAATTTTTCGAAAATTTTTATTTTCTTGAAAATGGCTCAAACAATTTTGATTAAAATGCCATTTGTTTAAGATATTTATATGACAAATTAAATGTATATTTTGAATTTTCTAGCTATAGCCTATGTAGCCCTGTTTGCTCTAGATGACTTTTGAATAACTCGTAAACCGTAAGAGATAGACAAAATCTTACTCCACAAAAAATATAGATCTCGCTAAAAGACATAATTTATGTCCAGATAAATTTTTTTGTAGGGTGAACTATTTCAGAGATATTCCTTGTTATTTGAGTCAGTTTCGGAAAACTTAAAACTTTTGTGAAATGGAATATTGTTCATTTTTTTATATGTTAAGCATGCAAAGAGAATGGGATCTCAAAGCTTTAAAAGTTTTGACTATCGCTCAAAGCCTACTGTATTCTAATATTCCCCTTGTAGCTACAAGGAAATAAGCAATAAGATAATTTGTACAAATATTTATCTCAACTAACACAAAGAAGTTATAGGAATAAGAGTTTGTAAGAATGGTTAGTGCTAGAGTAGAGAAAGTCATGTGAGTGCAACACATCAGATTTCTTTTTCTAGCACTTATTGCACGTTATATTCCCATTTTCAGGTAATGGTGAGGCGTTTGCATGGTCATTAATAAATTTGAAGTTTCAGATTCGTGGTTGGATAAGAAAGATTCTAGATCAGTTTTAACCGAAGTTATTTTAGTGTCCACTTTTTATTAACACAATTATTATGTCGTTAAAATATTATAATACTTTCTTGAATACCTCCTATTGTTTGGCATGTCCGAAATCATATAATTCACAACTTTTTGGAAGATTGCCGAAGAATGGCTACTATCTTATGCAAATGCATTGGCCAAGAAGTATCTGGAAAACTTTTCTATACGTAACCATGACAATATCGCTCAGCTGTTGCATTCCTTAACAGAACTTCCCACTACTTCATTAGAATCATCACAATGACATCAATTTGTATTTCGAAACCCCTAGCATGGTATAATAAAGATAATTATAAATTATATAAACTTAATTGAAATATAGAAACAAGGTTAACAATAATTATCATTTCCACAAATTGAGAATAGATCAAATAACAAAAGAAGAGTACTAAATTAGCAAAGTCAAGGTGATGGTTTGGCTTAAAGATTTCTTGGAATATATAACATCTGCTTCAGTGTCATGTGTTGTGGTTTCACGGGCAACTTTTTATTTATTGGAGTGAAATATACAGTAAAGGTAACATGCTTCCCTTACAATCTAAGTTAAGTGCAAAAACATTCTACGCTCAAACATGAAAAGCTACGAGTATTTAAACATTTATAAGAGCATTAAAAATGCAGTAGGGGCCTCTAAATATCTTGGGGACATTCAAAAGAAGGTAGCTGAGGCAACTGGTGGGTTTAAAATATATGTGTGAATTTTGACAAAGCAGGCCAGCACGTTGAAAGTGAATATTAGGAAGGCTTTGAAAGGGCTTTAAGGTGAGGGAATGTGAGGGGTGCAGTGTAACAGTGTATTGCCGATTGTCGGAAGTGTTCATTGCCATGGAGCCTCTTTCAAATGCATGTGTGTACATAGCTGTCAGAATGGACTTGTCTTAATTCAGCAGTAAGGTTACTGCCTCTAGGTGACTGATTCTTTGCTACAATATTGCCATCTACTCTAAATCAACAAATTTGTTGATAGAAACCAGTTACAGTATTTCAAAATTCAATGCAAGGTCTCTATAATAAATATTTTCTCCCAAGTCATTAAATCTACAGATCCACTTAGTGTTAGTTGCTTTAATAACTTAGCTTCAGGATTTGTTTCATGATTAAATAACAGAAATTATTTACCTTGGCTGAACTATCAACTTGTTCGTTATTTATACAGTAGAACCCAGGTAATCCAAATTAATTGGGGATGTGATCTGTTAGGATTTGGAAATGTTCGGCTTATCCAAAAAACAAAAAAAGTATATAAATTCAGCTATATAGTTAGCAGCTGGTTTGAACAAACAATTAGGATGGATGAGAGCAGGAAACCGAAGCCAGTATGGGAGGCAAGAGGGGAAGGAAGAAGAGGGAGAGGGCGACCAAGAATAGAATGGAGTGATTATGTGGAGAAATAGTGAATAAGAGAGGAAAGACTGAGGGAAGCTAAACAACTAGCTAGGAGTAGGACAAAATATAGAAAATGAATCATGACTGGCTGAGGAAACCTGACGCTCAAAAGGACATAAGGGAGAAGAAGCCACAACGTAACAGAGCATAGCAATGTGAGGGAGTCACAATGCTGCAATTACCACGCATTCGCCATTGTTAGCACTCATTATACAGTAATTTAATGTATAGGCACATTGCCTATAGCAAAGTTTAGCAATACATTTTTGTGCAATAAACATTTCGTTCTGATGTGTATAATTTCAATAATGAGTTTGTCAGCTCTTTAGTGACAATGCTTTCTTTACACTGCAAATTATCTTTTTATTGTGTTTTTAAATTATGGATTTTGTGTTCGGATTATCCAAACTTTCAGATTTGTGGGGCTTGGATTAGCGAGATTCTACTGTATTTCTAAAATGCTGCCTCACTCTGGTTTCCAAACTATGTTTAGTTTTTCCGATGTAAATCTGATCACAAACCAAACAACTTAATTGATAAATAACAGATTTATTTATTTTTCAATATTTTTATCTTGTTAGAAATTCCTAACATAGTTGCTAGTTTCAGTTTATACTTAACATATATACTATTTTGTTTCAGCAGGCAGGAGGTAGAGAGACACCTCCACCTCTCTTTGAGCAAGCATGGCAACGGCGCATCACCATTACCCTCCTCTCCCACATCATCCTCATCTTCACCCGCCATTATCACGTCGGGCTGCAGCGGGCTGCGCCAACACCACCCCGGCAGTGGGAACATGGGAAGAAGCTAAGCAAGGGAACTTAGTATTTATTTATTTGAAAGTTGGTTATTCTTAATATGAGCCGTAGAACCTCCTGTCACTCTGCTCTGTAATGTTTTATTTGACTTTACTCCAGACATACCAGCAGAGGTTTTATGGCTCCAGGTAGGAATAGCACAATGTTACATTACCCTTGCTTATTGTTACTTGGAGGATGGATGGGGAGGAAAACACTGTGCCATTTTAGAAGGAGAAGCTCTCGTAGATTTTATTTCATATACCAGTGTGTGGGGAAAATATTGTTAGAATTGTTATACATTTAATTTCTAAGTGATAATGCTCTCCTCCATGTCCATTTTTCTCCAAGATACACATAAGTCAATTACATCTGCAGAAAGTGTTTGTTTGTTACAAGGTACTAATTAAGTGTGCAACGTTAATTGAAAGGAATCAGTATAAGATTATCGTTGGTTGTTGGATAATACTTTATGCCGGATAGGTTGAACTATTCTGTGTTTCCATTGCCTTATGCATATGAGAAGGTGACGTAAAAGGAATAAAGAAATTGACAAAGTAATAAAAATGTAATTCAAAATGATTAAAAAAAAAAGAGGTTGTACTATTACTAAATATATTATAATTTTTTGTGTGTTTCAAGCTAAAAAAAATGGAAAAAGAAATGAAATAATCTCTCTTTGCTACCAAAAGTTGTACTTATTCATTTTTCTTGTACAAACAATGTTATTACCTAATACTAAAGCAGTTAGACTCCGACCCATTTTTTCATTCTAAGGGATTCCTTGTATGTAAAGGATGATAATGATGTATAAAAAGCTCCAGAATGTCCCTCGGAAGAAAGCTCGGCGTGAAAGTTCTCTTCCAAATGTTGTTCTTTTATTTTCAATATGTAATTCTTTTTTGTACCTAATTTCATCTTATAGCTCCACAGGAATAGGTTTAATAATTGTCCAAAAAAAAAAAAAAAAGAAAAAGAAAAGAAAAGAAACTTACGTTTTTATATCTGTGTATGTTATTGTATATATATTTTTGTTTACTCTGTCCGTGTTCTGGCTCTGTAGAATATCTTAATAGAGAAGTTAATTTTTTAAAGAAAAATCTAATGATTATTGAAGTTGTGTATGTTTTTTCACTGTTAAAAGAAAAAAAAAGAATGATGAGTGTTTACAAGTTTATGCGTGTGTTTGCATATGTGTGCTTGAATGTATGTGTGACATCTGCAGCATGTATGAAGGAAGAATAAAGACGTATCGAGAACTGAACACAGAGTTAATGTGCCACTCAAATTGGTGCCGAGGGACTTTGTATGTAACTAATGTTTTCACTTCAAATTGTAGTTAATAGAAATATCGCTTCCTGTCCATATTGCATGTTCACTTTATTTTAAAATTTTTGCAGTAGGTCATGTTGCTCAGACTGCACAGTTATGAAAAGAAGAAAGGAAAAAAAAAAGAAAAAAAATATGAAATAATATTTTGTTTAAGAAAGGTTGAGATTTCACTTCTGAATGCACAGGAAGAGCCAAGTTCAAACTGACATCTGATTTAATTGTAACCTTTCTCAACCAACAAAAAGTTTATAATTCAAAAATTGATATAACTGTGTAATTTTGAATAACATATTGCATGTCACCAGCTGAACTTCATCGATGAGGTTGGAATCTTGCCTTCTCTACTTCTAGTGTGTATATAAATAATATATATAAATATATAAATATACTTTTCATGGTGTCTTGGAAAGTTATCTCATGTTGTGTCAAGTTGTTTTTCCGTGCATTGCCTTTTCCTCATTTGCGAGGAAACTGAACAAGGCTGAAACAAACAGACGAGCAGACACTGTGGGGCTACATGAGTGCAAGTTGGTTCCCCTTTCTACCCCCACCTCCTCCCAGGCCCCGTGTGTTCTCAAGTTCACTGGTGGGACTGTTTTTTTATAAATATTATTACTTTTTTTTCTTTTCTTTTTTTTTCAAAGTGTGATCATCTTGCCATTGTTGTTGGTTATATAAATGTTATTGCTATATCTCATAAAGACAAGAAGACAGAATTATTATTATTATCATCATTATTATTATAATTATTACTATGACTACTGTTATAAAGAAAAACCTCCTTCCACACTTATTCTTTATTCACAGTGTAACATCACATTTTAAAAGAAACTCTAAAACTAATAACACTAGTGTGATCTGGGTGAAACAATGATGTGAATAAATCATAATTACAGATAAGTTTTTGTGTAATCATCACTTTCCCTTAATAGTTTTCAATTTTGTTATTGCTTTGAAATGGATTAAAGTTTGGGTATATCATTAATTCATTACTTAATTCCTAAAGTTTAAGCAGTACATAATTATAATCTTCCATTTCAGTGTCATAACATTAAGAAGCAAATAATGTGTTTTGTTAAGTTACTCCTTCCTCTGCATGCACCTCAAGTGTGCAATGCAGCATAACCTAATGTGGCCCCCAGTTTATAAGTAAAGATAATGTCATTGGAGGATTTTGACTGCTGACATTAAAGGATATTCACTCAACATATGCAGCTTGGCATGCAAATGTGCCGCTTTAACTACACAGGCCTGCAAGTTTTCCCATAAAAAAATTGGATGTGGTACGCTCACATGAATTTTTGTACCTTTTACAGGTTCGTAAACAATTCACATCCCAGAAAATATTTTTCTCCATTTCAAAAAAAATTTTAACAGCTAAGTTTGTAAAAAGAACAAACAATATTACTATTTAGTGTTCTGGTAATTTTCCAAATAGTTTCCAAATACTGCACCAAGTTCTCAACTTTTTCACGTGTGGTGTTTTCAAAAGTATTTTATATGTATTTAGTAGAACATTTTTTGTACAATACCTAATAATGTCACCATCATAATTTAAACTGAAAAAAAAATTTATGAAGTCATAAAAACAGAGCAGCTAATGAAGAAGTTCACTAAAAATCAGTGATGTTTTCTCAACCACTTTTTTCTTCATCAGATCAACTCCCACTTTCATTGCAGTTTGTGGTACTATACCTAAACATTTGCTCAACTAAATGCATGTAAATTATGACAGATGCAAAATTTAATGGCAGCTGATAGCTAACCATTACTATTCTATTTCCTGTTGTGCAAATAAATGTTGTGGTCACAAAGGATATTTATATCACTGGCTTTACAGCATGATTTCACAGCGTGTTTGACTACACACCACCACAAGGCATGGCAAGCCTATGATTGGGTTTTGTATTGAGCCACCCACCATTAAATTTTGATCAGCCATAATTTTGTGAACCCACACATGAAAAAGTTGAAAATCAGTGCATTTCTCAAGCTGCAAAACTGGAAAAAGCCAGAGCACATTACTGCAATATCATTTGCTCTTTGTATGTATTAAAAACAAGAATGTTTTTAAGTGGAAATGAATACTTTCTGGAGGAACTATACCTTGTGCCTATATAGTTTAATGCTTATTTAAGGTTATACATTATGTGAGCAAGGTCATTAAACATTTCATTCAATTATATTTTCCAAACAAAACACTCAAATGTGCTGAAATTTCACAATATGAAGAATAAACATCAAATTTTGATATGTAACCTTACAAATGTTCAATCCTTCAATGGTCACTTAGCACACATCTAACCCAGTCAAGTTTGTCCCATATTTGATGCAAAATATTAGGGGTTACTCTGGCAATGACCATTGTGATTATTGCCGATCCTGAAGGTTGTGAAACATGGGCAGAAGAAAAGGTCATCTGGTATCATGTTATGCAGCACTGTCCAATGCTGCGCCCATGATGTATTTTTCTGACGCCCTTCATGAGCAAATTTTTACTCCAACAATTTCTAATATTAATTCAAATTTCAAGACCAAACTATTTCCTTCTGAATATCTTCCCAGTACACACCCATGAAGTTTGTTTTTGTAGACCTAAAGCTGTATTCATTACTTCCATAACCAGCATTTTCCTCTCAAAAGAGGGGTACTTGCCCTAACGGTGATTATGATGGTGCCCATACCTCCTTGAGTATGAGTTACATTTGTGCAAGCACATAAGAAAGTTGGATAGCACTGATGTTAAGTGACCTCAGTGGCCAGTATGTGAACGACTGATCAATATGAGACATTTAGCCAATCCAACACTGCAGTAATTCCTCGCCCAAATACATACAGACTGCATTAAGAAATGTGAGAAATGTGGTGGAATGGCATCTAGCTATAGAATGAAATCCCTGCTGTCAGCTGCTAGTTGTGGCAAAAGCTACAGCTGTAACAAGTTCAAAAATGGCAATCCAGTAACAATTCTATGAAGAAAAAGGATCCATACACTTTGTTGTACATGGTGCAGAACACATTGACTTTTGGAAAGACTCAAATGTGCTGGACTATAGCATAAGGGTATTCTATTCCCCATATGTTATATTATGACAGTTTACTTGACCTGAAAGGGAAAAGGTGGCCAAGTAACTGAAGACTAACTGTTCCAGAAAGTTGTCTTTCATACATTCCTTCATTTCATGTTGCATAGCATTATCTGTAGGTGTAATTACACTAGCCAACAAAATTTTACTTTTTTTCTGTAGCTTGCATGAAAACACCTAATATTATGTGTTCAGGTGTGCTGATAAAGAAAATGTTAGCGAAAATGCAAGATTACCTCTCATTTTGAAGTTATGATAACTACACGTTATCGCCTATGTAAGCTTATGCATGTATTTACCTCCCTTGGAGGAAAGTTACTGAAGGTCCAACGGCTTTGCCTGGCATTTGTAGTTTTATGCTGGTGATTCCCTGATTAGTGTCCAGCAGTAATTGGATAACATTGATGCACTCCACTTTCCCTGATATCTTATTTCCATGTCCAAATTTTGCTCATGGAAGTGTTCCCTGTGCTTGTCACTTACAGCACCACAGTGGGAATCCTAGAAATGAAACTTTAAGGACATGATATATCCCAATCTATTGTAGCACAACTGATGATTTACCGAAGATCATTATAGTTTTCTACCCTCTTATTTCCAAGCTAACTTTTCATCACTTTTCAGGATGTTGTTGAAATGCTCATCTTAGTATAGTTTGCATATCTGGAGATCCACAAAAATCCCCTCTTTTATTTTTGCCTCATTAAATAGTGGACATTTCTCGTGCAAATAAAGAAATGCTTCCTCAGTTTTGTCCATGGCCTTCACATAGCTTTGCATTAGTCCCAATTTTATACGAAGAGCAGGGAGAATTATGTTCTTGGATTTGACAAGTGCTTCATGCATAACATTATGAGATTCTGACACAGAGGCCAATCTTTTTCTTCCAGCACACAACCAGAACACAACTTGTAACAGACTGAAACTATGCCTAAATGAAACATGCTTCACCCCTCCCTTCCTCTTCCCCTTCTCCTTGTTGCTATGAACCCGGGCTAAAAATGGCAACAAAACACACATAGCTGTTGTTGTCTGAAACTTTGTTATCAGTGTGGTCAATATAGTTAACAAACATTCATTTCATCCCAATTTCATTTTCACTGTTGGCTGGTGTTATTGTTTGCAGAATCTGCAGTCAGTACAGCATCGCATGTAAATGTTAGAAAGAATTTTTTCACACCATTGCATGCAGAATGTTGAGCTTCTGGCTTGCCATTCACATGAACTTTATAGTACTGTTTATGATAACCTTCCTAACTTCCTTGACTTCATCTGACATGCCAGATTGACCTGAATGCTTGCCATCATATAAATAACCAGTATCTTGAAATTTCCTGCACTGTTTTATTATGTTATAAACAGAAACAGGTGTATTCTTTTGATACCTGTACACATACAGCACACTTGGAACTAGTAAATTGAAGAGTGCCAAAGACCTTTTTGCTTTGTTAGCTATGCCATTTTGTAATAAGTTTTGGTCCTTAGTTTTTCACAGTTACTCCCACAACACTTCCAATGCCACCTAGCACAGCTAAAGAGGTAGAGAGCATTGGTTATCAAAATTTGAGTTTATTCTTTCATGTTTTGAAATGTCAGTACATTTAAAACGTTTTGTTTGGAAAGTGTAGCTGAACAAAATGTTTTAAGGATGTTGTATACTTGGTATGCTGGTTGCATTATTCCAAATGCAGATTTGCATAGAAATAATTTCAAATTAAACAGTAAAGTGCTTTGTTACATTTAATATGTGGAAGCAACATTCATTTGTTTAATCAAATCCATGGAGGAATTAGTTCTGAAGTCATAGTAACCACTCTTGTGAAATAAATGGAAAAAAAGAAAAAGAAAGAAGAATCTCAAACTCCAAATATATTTTGTCTCTTATGCTTGGAAAATGCGAACATGAAACATGAAATGCTTCAAAAATAACCAGTGCCTCAATGAAGATTTTTCAACACAGACACATGTATTTTAAAGACTTCTATATTTTCCTGAAATAACTTCTTTTTCTTTTGCTTGTGGTTTTGCAGTCACACAAAATTATGTAGAATTCAGTTAGAATGAACAAGACGTCATAAGCTGTTTATAAGAAAAAAACAATATTTTTTTTTCCTTGTAAATATCTCAAAAAAAATAGTTTTTAATCAAAAGGATTGCCTCAGTGGTTTCTTTGTGGCTCTCTTACTAAGTGTCCATGATTTGATTCCGATGCCTCTTAAGGTTTTCTCCTATGACTAGCTCAAGTATCTCCAAGGCTCAAAGTCATTCAGGGTCCACTGTAAAAGCAGAAGGTTCTGTTGTATTGCCATTCTATTATTGGAAGTAATGGATACTGCTGACCACCTCCGTGCCATAGTGATAGTGCGTGGAGGACCCAGGTTTGATCACTGGTACTGGCGTGAGGATTTTTTCCCTGCTAGGAAATCTGGCACGGGGTGCATTCAGCCACATTAGGTCTCTGAGGGTCCCATTGAGGAGCTACTTGAAAAAGAAGTAGCAATCCTAGGTCACGATGGCTGCATAACCAGCCAGGAGGACTCAGAGCACTGACCACGTTCCACCCTCCAGTTCTGCACTCTACTCATGATGCCTGCAGTGGGCAGAGGTGGGGGACGCAGCGACCAGCGGTAGGACTTGGCCCATGAAGGGCTGTTGCAGTAGGTGTTATTTCTTTTTTTAATGGTTACTGCTTGTATCCACCTAATACATGTGTGCAGTTATTGTTTGGTGGAACAAGGTTTTCTCAAAGGCATAGTAGACCATATGAGAAGTGTTGAAAACAAGAAGATATAATCAAAACAGTTTGAGCCAATGTTCAGAAAATAAAAGTAATGCCAAGTTTTCTTTGTAAAAGATAGTTTGGAGTGGAAGCAATTTCATGATCATTTTATGTTGCTTGAAAGATCCTGGACTTTAATTACAGAATTTTGTATTCATTTTACTTTTTGTTTTCGAGTTATGCTGCTTACTGACACACGCATATGGATATTTTTCTAAAAATGCTTTCTTAGCTTCAGTAAACTAAGAAATTTATATTTTCAGTGAAATTTTTAATTCAAATGTTTTAATGGAATACATGGCTGCTCTACTTAGGTAATGGTAGAGAAAGTAAAAAAATTGCAGACCTGTGTGTTAGCATATGGCACAGGCATCATCAATGCTCTTAATCTTTCAGCTTTTTCCATTCACTTTGAAGAGAATTGTTTTGGAGAATATCAACTTACAATTTGGAGTTGTTACCATTTGAAGGTCTCAGAAGGTCTCAGAAGTGATGTTGGGTTGATTAATTTCAGGCATTTTAGATTTAAAAATAAAATTTAACAAAAATAATATGATTTTTATGAAAAGGTAAAATGATGCACAATTTTAAAACATGAAATTGATACCATTTTAGCACCACACTTTTAAAAAGATAACACAAAAAATATAAACCTACTTACCTACTCACATCTACATCACCTATGCACATGCAAGGCCATCTCGTACATGCATTGCTGGAAGTTAGCTCCATTTATATGCTGTTTTACGCATTGTCAACTACACCATTCCAACGTTGTGCAAATTATGTGCTACTACCACTGGCTACTTTCATTTCTCATGCATTGGCAAGCTGCGCTACACGGCCCCTAAGACTGTACATATATGGCAACATTACCCAATAATTAATGTATCTGTTTTGGCAGTATCCTAAATTTAAATGCAAAATTACAAACATAGCAAACAGCAGAAAGAAAAATCTGGTGTTGTATTCACATAGCAGTCTCTACTCACACCTCTGCAAACTATTCTTACAAAGGTTTCTTCTTTTGTTTATTCCTTGTTAACCAAGATAAACATTTACAGCAGGGCCTCTCACAGTTTAAAATCACACTAGGTACAATCCAAAGTGCAGAAGTTCCTTGCATGCATCATAGCGACACTCACATGCTTCAGAGTGAAGAAGTGAAGATGCAAGTATATCTGTGTCGATAGACAATTGCTTATCAGTGAAATAGATACATGCAATACAAATACCTAATTATGGAGCAACTTGCTCCAAAGAATGCTAAAAATCCATTTAAATCAAAGGGGCAACCTTCTTAATTTTTTTAAAAGTCGTTAAAATAGAAGTCAAATCCCTCGTCTGCAGTACTATAAATATGTGTTTGAGAAACAATCATCTGTTAAAAGATACTATAACAGAATACATTCAGAAATATATAGTGAAATCATAACAGATGCTAGAGATGAACAATTAAAGAAGTTGCTATATCTCGCAGAAGAGCATTCTTTATTAAAAAAAATCTTATGTGTTGCACTCACATGACTTTCTCTACTCTTGTACTCACTATTCTTACAAACTCTTTCCTATATCTTCATGTTAATTGACATAAACATTTCTACAAATTATCTTATTGCTTATTTCCTTGTAGGTACAAGGAGAATATGAGAATACAGTAGCTTTGAGCAATAGTCAAATCTTTTAAAGCTTTCAAATTCCATTCTCTTTGCACGGTTAATATATAAAAAAATGAATAATGATGTTCCATTCTGTGGAAGTTCAAGTTTTCCAAAACTTACACAAATAACAAGGAATATCTCTGAAACGGTTTGCTCTACAAAAGAAATTATCGAAACATAAATTGTGTGTTTTAGCAAGATCTACATTTCTGTATAGTAAGATTTGGTCTATCTCTTACAGTTTACCAGTTACGCAAAAGTCATCCAGGGTAAATAGGACTACACGGGCTAAAGCCAGAAAATTCAAGATATACATTTCATTTGTCATAAAAAATATCTCAAGCATATATCATTTTAGTCAAAATTGTTTGAGCCATTTTCAAGAAATCAAAAGTTTTGAAACATTTTCCATATAAAGAGTAGTTTAGGGTGGGGGAATTTTCTTTAAATCTTTGTGTCACATCTTTTAAAGACATTATACTTAAATACCATGTTTGGTTTTTAACCAACTTTTCATTTTTGAGTTATGCTGTCCACAGACAGAAACACACATAAAAACCTTTTTCTAGAAATGCTTTTTTTGGATTCAGGGGGCTTCAAAACATATATTTCTGCTGAAATCTCGACGTCAAATTTTTGGGTGGAATACAATACTCCCTCTACTTTACTATATGAGGTTTGTACAAGTGCTTTCTAGATCATGAAAACAAAACACCACATTTTGGTATTAAAAACCAAATTAACCAGTTTAACACACTGTACGTAAACTTTACAAAGTGAGGCAGGGTGAGACTGCAAAGTAAGAGAGACAAGTGTAAGGAAAGAACGAGTATAGGTTTGCACCAGGGTCAACTTTTTGTAGATGCATTTTGCAGTATGCGATGCTCTCGTGAGAGCCCCTGATTTACAGGAGGAAGCTTCGAAATGCTACTCCCTACACGAGTTATGCTGTTCACAGACATGCACACGTGTTTATGCATTTTACTTTTTAAAAAAAATTATTTTGTTGTTTAACGACACTGTCAATTGCCAGGACCACATCAGCATCGCCAGTGTGCCGGAATTTTGTCCCGCAGGAGTTCTTTTACATGCCAGTAAATTTACTGACCATCGGTCTGGGCCAGATTTGAACCCGCAACCTTGGTTTCAGTGGGCCAGCGTCTAACCAACTGAGCCACCCAGACCCAAGTTTTTTTTACTTCAAGGGATATGAAAATATGTATTTGTGCTGAAATGTCAATATTGCATTTTTTAGTAGAATTTCCATTGCTTACTATAAACAAGAGACAGAGAAAGTAAAAACCTGCATAAAAACATGATTTAACTAAAGATTTTTAAGGCATACTCCTTAGCCAGAAACTTGATGGTGCTGGCATATATCATACATTTGCCTACTGTTTCTTTGCAGCTGGTACCTTCCTGCATATTCCCACCACTCTCATAAACAGTTCTGTAATTATTGTTACTAAATAGAAATCTAATATAATCAAGGACTGTTAAACATAAATGCTTGTTTGATGAGGAGGCTACGCAGATGCTGATGGAGATGGAGCCCTGATTTCTGGAGGAACATTCTACCCATTATAAATTCCACTTTTTGTCCCAGTTTTGTTAAAGGCAAGTAAGTAAATTAACACAACTGAAGATTATTACCATATTTCATTCTATAATTGTCACACTTTTAATGCTTTCTTCATAAAGTAAAAATACAGAGTGCCACCATTTTACAAAGAATAAATTAAAGACAGGCCACGTTAACTTTCAGTGAGTAGTGTACAGTAATGGGAATAAGAGCAAGTCTGAGTGTGTTGAGGCACAGCCATGTTACTGCTGTTCATGGTTGAAAAGAAAAGATATGGGAAAAAAATGATACTGATACTACAATACATTGCATATCCTGTACTTTCTCCTATGAACCTAACAGGTTTAATATTTCTTTATAGTGAACATTTGGAATATTAATACACTGATTATTTGGTGGGGCCAATTAAGCAGCTACTTGATTGAAAAGTAGCTGCCCTAGTTGCGTAGATCGCAACCAGTGGGAGGGATTATAGCACTGGCCACATACCACCCTCCTGTACCTCACCCCACTCATGATGCCTGTGGTAGGCAGAGGTGGGGGATGCAGCGGCTGGGTGGTAAACCTTTGCCTGGAAAGTGCTGTTGCACATAGGGTTATTATTGTTATTATTGATTATCTGGTAAAATGCCTAAGTCCTGATTGCTTGCCTATAAATCAAGGTGTGACCATTATGCATAGGTGACAATAATTATACAATGGAATACAGTACCTCTAAACTTCTTTGTGGCTTCATTAGCACACCTTTCACAGTAGTCATGTGTTACCAAAAATTTGGAAAACTGAATCAGACTTGAAAAAAATTTTATGTATTACCTTCTATTACATATTATGTATTCCATAACTTTACCAACTATCAATTATTTTTATATAGCTTCTACAAACAATTCTTATGAAATATTACGTCAATCAATGGTAATGACTGTTCTTTCACAAATATGTAAGACATGATTGGAAAGGTACATATAAGGTTGTGTCATAAGTTTGTTCAGTCTTTGTTACGTTTCAACCACTAACAATGCTTGGGAACACAGCTTTCCAACAGCACAGCTATGACAGAATAGTTATCTGTTTTAGGGAGAAATTCCCAGCTCGAAATTGACTAAACCAATTTTGACAAGCTCAATTTGTTACTGCATCTTCCCTATAGACGGCACAAATTTTTCTGCTGGCATTGTGAGGCAGTTTTGTCCTTATGATGGTAATACAGCATAAGATGTCGGAAATGTTCCTTTTTGCTTTCCCTAGTTTGTAAGCACAAGTTCATGCTCTTACATCCAACATCAGTAATAAACACACACTGACATATCCAATAGCGACTCTGTTGGTTTTCTTTGTAGTGTTTAACGCCCACATTTACTACATACGGCACCACAGGCGGTGTCACTGATGATACATGGAATGAAGATGGGGCACTGGTGGAATGAGATAGCAGGAGAACCCAGAGGAAACCCACCCCAACGCCACTTTGTCCACTACAAATCCCAAATGCAGTTGTCTGGGATCGAACCCAGGACGCTTTGGTAAGAAGTGAATGGTCTAACCACTTGGCTATGGTGCGGCCATGAGTCTGGTTGTTGACCTCTAAGTTGAAGGGGTGGTTAGGCAACTATGATAACTTGAGTGTAAAGAGGGTTCAGGGTTTTCAGGTGCTATAGATGGAATTTGTGAGCAAAACGAACTTATGAGACAACCTTACAGATTCAGACTGAAAAATTCAATGCAATAGTCAGAATTTGAACCACAGATCTTCCAATTTCTGCCCAGTTGCTTTAACCATTGAGCAATGTACTTCTTTTTCTATACGCTTCAAGTTAATTGAAATAAATCTTTGCAGAAAAAGTGTCATTACAAATATCATTATGGGTACAAGGGGAATTGATAGTCAGATGTTTAAAGGTGGTGTACCATATGTTGGCTTTAAATTTCCACAACACTGCAATAAACAGCTGAATAAGGAGAGTCCACTAGATGAAATTATAAGGCATTAAAAATATCAAATCAATAAGTAACAACAGATATCTCAGAAATGGATCACACTACAATCAATTTATTGCAAGTAAATTATATATGTTAAAATGCTCTACAATTTTACTTTCTCTACTGGTAAGTAGAGGAAGTATTGCATTCCACCCAAACATTCGATGTCGAGATTTCACCGGAAATATGTTTTGAGACCCCCCGAATCCAAAAAAAAAGCATTTTAGATAAAGGTGTGTGTGTTGTGTGTCTGTGTGTGTCTGTCAGTCTGGACAGCATAACTCAAAAAGGAAAAGTCGATTAAAAACCAAAGTTGGTATTTAAGTTTAAAGTCTTTTAAGGATGCAAGATGGAGATTTTGAAGAAAATTGCTCCACCCTAAACTACCCTTTACATGGAAAATTTTTCGAAAACTTTTACTTTCTTGAAAATGGCTCTAACAATTTTGATTAAAATGCCATATGTTTAAGATATTTTTGTATGACAAATGAAGTGTATATTTTGAATTTTCTGGCTATAGCCTATGTAGTCCTGTTTACTCTGGATGACTTTTGAATAACGCTTAAGCCATAAGAGATAGACAAAATCTTACTATACAAAAAATGTAGATCTCGTAAAAACACACAGTTTATGTCTAAATAAACTTTTTGTAGAGTGAACTATTTCGGAGATGTTCCTTGTTATTTGTGTCAGTTTTGCAAAACTTAAAACTTTCGTGAAATGGAACATTGTAGTTCATTTTTTTATATGTTAAGCGTGCAAAGAGAACAGGATCTCAAAGCTTTAAAAGATTTGACTGTCACTCAAAGCCTACTGTATTCTAATATTCTCCTTGCACCTGCAAGGAAATAAGCAATAAAATAATTTGTGCAAGTGTTTATTTCAACTAACACGAAGAAGATAAGAGTTTGTAAGAGTGGTTAGTACAAGAATAGAGAAAGTCATGTGAGTGCAACACATCGTATTCTTTCATGTAGTATGTTTATGACTATCCCCTATCATTTGCCAGTTATACAAAATTCCTTCTGAATGAAGCGCTGAAAAGCTATTTCTATAATATTGAAGGTACCTATCCATTTTACTTATCATGTAAATAGCTTAAATATATGGCATTTCAATCAAAATGGTTAGACATTTTTTAAAAAATAAAAATTTTTGTAAAATGTTCAATATAAATGGTAGTTGGAACGGCAGGAATTTCTTGAAAATCTGTATGTTGCATCCTTGGAACATGCTGAACATTATATACCAAGTTTGATACTAACAAAACGCTTCATTTCTGAGTTATGCTGCTTATAGGCACATATGTGTAGACTTTTTCTAAAAGTGCTTTTTCTTGGATTCAGGGAACCTCTGAACACATATTTCTGGTGAAACATTGATATTAAATTTCTGGGTCAAGTACAATACCTCTCAACCTACTAAGTACATGTTAGAGGAAGTAGATAGCTGGTACTGAAACTATAAATCTTAGGCTCCCTGTGCCAATTCTCTTCCCACTGAGCTGCAATGCCAAGACATTTATATGCACATTAAGCATTCTCATCTCATTCAAATATCTTGGTAAAGCTGGAATGTGATCTAAATTACTCCTCAAAAGCAACTTGCAAGGATGCAATTACTTTTCATTTATGGGCTTTATTCTTAAGGATGGTTAGTGTAAGACCAGTTAAGTTGGCAATCAGAACTGGTTATTCACAAAGGTGTTGGAACTCTACAGTAAGTTTCAGACAGTTGGGCAAAATGGAATCCACTTTTGATGGCATACTGTAATTGAATACTCCTCAGCAAGTAGAACTACTTTTTTGTAACTATAATCAAGAGACATTATGATTACAATTGTAATACTCTCATAGTTGTCAAGCTTACAGTTTGGTTATTGTAGTTGAAACATTCCATTTTGTTTAGACAGTTTTTGTTATCACATCTGCAAACATAGTTTACATATTGTATCAGTAACAATTATCTATTTGGAGTACCCAGTCATATGGTGTGTGATGCTTATAAGTCAGTCCAGAATGCCTTTAAAAAAAACTGAAACACTGAAATAATTTGCCTGTTTCTGAAATATGACAATTTTGAAATTACGCTTAACCATCATGAGTATTCACAACCGTCCAATAAAGAAGATAAAAATAGTTTTATTGTATCCTCACTTTTCTCCTCGTTCCATTATAATTTTAGCTTTTTTTTTTTTCCATTCTGTTATGAGAAAATATAGGTACATACAGAATAAAACAAATTATGTACATATATGAGCATAGGTACAATAAGCACAGCTTCAGTGTCAAACCCCCTCTGTATCTCTCCTATTCCTGTACCACAGTTATCACTCCTGATTCTTTGATTAAAGCAGATAAAATGTCACATAAAAATTCTGCTAAAATAATCAAAACTACCCCGAATTCTAACACCACTGTAGGGCATAGAATTCACTATATCGCCCAAGATATTGTTGACCAAATAAGTGAAAATATTAAAATGGACAAAAGATTTGTTATTCAAATGAATCAGTAGGTATTGCCAATAATACTGAGCTGCTTATACATGTTCCATATTTTGATGTAAAAAAAGGTGCTGTTGCTGATGAAATTCTAAGCTGTAAACAATCACCAAACACAAAACAGAAGAGCATTTTTTAAAATTCTTTATGATTTTATAAGATTAAAATGAAATTATGAACTCTTCAAAGACTTGTACTTCACTGATGTTATGTGGCAATGCTGTAGGTGAAATGCTTCACCCTTATGTGGTTTATAGATCTGAAAGACTGAATACATGGACTGAAGCAGGGCCAAAAGATTGTCACTACAACGGATCAAAAAGTGGATGGTTTGATACACTCATTTTTGAGGATTGGTTTTTCATTCTTGGTCTCCTAAGGCTCAAGAAACAAAATAGCTTAAAAGTCTGATAGGCGACAGTTTCTTCTGCCACATCACTTCAGGTGTCATTACAGCATGCAAAGAAAATCAGATTAATTTTGTGTCTCCCACCTTCTTCTTCACACTTAACTCAGCCTCTGGACATTGCTTACTTCCACCCAATGAAGACTGCATGGAGGAGAAAATACTGCTTGATTGGCGAAAAACACCAGAAGGAGAGAGATTTAGCACCTTGCCAAAAGATATGTTTTCCAGGTTACAGAATACTCTTTTCAATGACATTTTATGTAATAAAGACCAAAATCTAGCCTCTGGATTCAAGAAGTGTGGGATTCATCCATTCAATAAAAATGTGTTATTACGCTTGCCTAAAAATTGTCCAACAAATCCTACAAAGGTGAGTAATGCATTTATGCAACTTATGGTAGAGAAACAATCTGCCAATACAGGTAGCATACGTAGCATACCTGACTGAGAAAGCGAAGGAGGATTAATGTAGAACCAGGCAAGTTATTCTCAAACAAATCTCTTCTCCTGGAACTCCCACTTCTGATGCTGGACAGGAAATAAAGAGACAAGGGAGACCTAAAAAGATGATTCTTGAGTCTGATGCAGAGGCTACGGATACTAGATACAGTTTTCATGACAGTTTTGAGGATGATCCAGAACATTTTGAGGTATCAAGTGATGAAGAAACTATGGAAATGACAGCACGTTCAATGGCATTCACATCCACTGAAAGTAGGTCTACAAGTATGGATGATGTCTGGAAGAAAGATTTGTTTATAAATGCCTGTGTTGCAGTTGAGTATTATGGAGACCTGTATCCTGGAAGAATAGTTTCAATGCCAAAAAATAATGAAGGCCCTTTTGTAAAGTGCATGGAAAAGCTTAAAAAGTATTTGGAATGGCCAGGAAAAGATTATATCATACCATATAGTTGGGCAGACATCAAAATGAAAGTCATGGAGCCTAGCCAATTAAAAGAGGGTATTTTTTGGTTCCTGAACTGGATTCTTTTGTTGATCTGTAGTGTTCTGATATTATACCAAACAATTTTGTGAACTCATATTTTGTTCCTAATTCATATAAATTTTCATTAGTTAATGGAGTTCTAAGAAGTTTTCTCTTTATTTATCTCTTTGTATAGCCTCTGCTGTTCATCTCCAAAGTGTAATGTTGTTCCATCATTAAATATATTGACTTCATTATGAAATGTTATGCTTGGGTCAAAGAAACCCTAAGGATGTGCAACTTTGGCCCAATTTTTTAAAATGTACCTATTTATCACCAACAGTGTCTGTGACCACTGTTGGAGTTTCTCTTGGAACTCTACAACTTACTGATGCAAACGGTATACTGCTGAATTACAACTAATGAACTGAGATAATTTTTCTTGTTAAAAACCATGACAAATGGGCCAAAGTATCCTCATTTTATAGTACATTACAGATAGCACACATACAAAAAAAACTGCAAATTTGTATGTTTCTGATTTTTTTTTTTTTTTTTTTTTTTTTTTTTTTTTTTTTTTTTTTTTTTTTTTAATTAACGTCCTCCAACATTGTGTCATATCGGACGAATGAATGAAATGAATTGGGTGAAATGATGCTCAAATGAGCCCGAGGTCCATGGAGCTTTAAGTTATCCGACATTCGTCTTCTCAGGGTAGGGAAAACCTCGGAAAAAAACCTTACCCGGATAACTTACCCTAAGCGAGATTCGAACTCGCGACCTCTTGAACGTGAGGCAGACACGCTAACCATCATGCTACCAAGGCGGGCTATATGTTTCTGACCTGTCAATGATATGGCTGAGCTTGTTCTCTGAACACCAGCTTCTCTCTTTGTGGCTGAACCTTTGGTGGTGTGAGTACCAATTGTAATTCTGGGTTCAAGCAACTTCTTTGTTCCATTTTGAAATGCAGAGAAACCCTGCTTACACAAATAAGTAGATGGGAATGGAAGAAGGTGTGTAATGGCAGTGTCATCAAGTTCAGTGTACTCTTTGCATATATAACATCAGAAATCATAAATTGGTATCTTTTCCATTTTTTCTTTCAGTGCACTGTCGATGGACAGACTTTCTTTTAATTTTACGGGAACATCAGAGGAATTGATGGCGGTGGTGCAACACGGATCTGTAATATATTCTTGTGTACTATCATCCCAGTCGATTTCTGGAAAATATTTTAAAAACTGTAACATGAGATTTTGTGGGTGGAATTTGATTATTTCCTAAAGTGCATCACAACACTAACTCCAATTTGTCTACTATATTACAACACAGGTGGAATAACTGCAATATCCCTTTAACAATGTAACCAATCCAAAATAAAACTTTCTTATAAAACGCCTTTACTTTCTCATGAGCTCTGAAATTACTTTATCAAAATCTTTGAGTTGAAGATTGAACTTGTTAAATTTGTTGAGTTTATCCATAAAATAAACAAATAGCAAAATCCAATGTTCACACTCTAAATGTTTCACTAGATCAGATTTAATTTTGTAACAAATAATTTTACCCCATCTTTCAGTTCAAAAAGACAAGTCGGTGCATGCCTCATGATAATTTGATTTGCAAAAACAATTGAACGTGTGTAGCTTCCATCTCCTCACATATTTTTTTTTTTTTTTTTTTTTTTTTGAAAGATAGGAGTTCAGTGCACTGACTACTAAATTGACTACCTTTATAGAATATTCAATGGTTTGTGTAACTCAGGAGTTATTTTTTTGCTATCCAATTTTCTCTGTGTATAATACAACATTGCCAAATCATTTTGACGTTAATTTTGCAAATTTGAGCAACATGACACCTGTTTTTTACCTGTTCATGAAGCAGGACCTCTTTGGATAAGCTTGTACACCAGTCCCATGACAAATTCAATTTTATTCTTATAAGATTATCAAGAATTTTAAAAAACCTTCTTCTGTTGTATGTTTGGTGATTGTTTACAGCTTAGAATTTCATCAGCAGCAGCGCCTTTTTTAACATCAAAATACGAAACATGTATAAATAGCTCAGCATTATCAGCAACACCTACCAGTTGATTTGAATCACAAATCTTTTGTCCATGTTAACATTTTGTACTATTTGGTCAACAATATCTTGGGCAATATAGTGAATTCTATGCCCTACAGTGGTGTTAGAATTTGGAATAGTTTTCATTACTTTAGCAGAATTTTTATGTGACATTTTATCTGCTATAATCAAAGAACCAGGAATGATAAATGTGGTATAGGAATAGGAGAGATACGAGGTGTTTGGCACTGAAACTGTGCTTATTGTACCTATGTTCATATATATACATAATTTACTTTCTTCTGTATCTGCCTTTGATTTCTTTTAACAGAATGGAAAAAGAAAGCTAAAATTATAATGGAACAAGGAGAAAACTGGGGATCAAATAAAATTATATTATATACACCTGAATCAATTAACAGTCAAGCAATATAATCCACCAATATCACAAAGTATGTAGAGACTAATAACTTCACTTCAATAAAATTGAGTTGTACTCATTACACAACGAACGTATTTCAGCAGCTTGTCTATGCCATTTTCAAGGTAAACTGATCTTACACTAACCGTGCTTAACAGTAAAGCCTAGAAATGAAAAGTATTTGCATCCTGCATAGAGAATAATCAGTGCGTTATCTGAGAGATTTATATTAACAAAGATAAAGTGCAGGTCAAGTTTTGAGCAGCACGATTATAGCAACACTTGCCTGCCCACCGCGTCGTGGTCTTCAAAGGTAACAGTGTTGTGAACTGGTTCCCACCAAATTAAATTAGGCGCATAAAATGTTAAAAAGCTCTTCAAATGCCGAAAATAAAACCAACTTCGAGTGCTAGATTAATTAATTTACAGAAAGAGTTTTTGAGTGATTAAATATCTACAGATAATAGGGTACTGTTTTGTGGAGCGTGTGAGTAAAATGTAGGAAGTGAGAAAAGATTTCAAACAGTTCAGCACATAAACCAGCAAAGTATAAGGAGAATTTAATCAGAAAATTTGCAAACAGCCTGTTCAAAAACAGCTAGTAGAGTGTTTAGGAAATAGGGTTACTGAATTTTCTTATGACTTGTGCCATGCATTTTTAGCTGCTGATATTCCCTTCTTCAAAATTAATAGTCCGACATTTAAAAACCTATATCAACCTTCTTGCCAAGTACACTCGACAACATGTACCTGAAGAAAGTACCCTGCGCAAGACTTATATAGGACATTGTTACAATAATGTATTGTCAAATATACAAAATGACCTAGCGGTTCAGTTTGTATGGTTATCTGTTGATGAAATCCCTGATTTTGAGCGCCATTCTATTGCGAATATAATCGTGGGTGCTTTAAATAATGAACAAAAGAGTACACCTTATATTCTTAATGGGTGCGAATTGTCGGCCACTGACAATGTAACTGTGACCCAATTTGTGATGGACTCTTTGAAATTACTATGGGCGTGTGGAATCAAATATGACCAGTTACTTTTATTTGTTATTGATACAGGTCCTTATATGGTAAAATCAGGACAAACTCCGAAAGGTATTTTTCCTAACTAAATTCACATAACTTGCTTGGCACACGCTCTTCATCGCATTTCTGAGACAATACGTGATTCTTTCCTATAGGTAGAGTTGTGTCCAGTACAAAGGGAATTTTTGTTAAATCTCCTAAAAGAGTTTAGATCAACAGTACCTAATATCCGACTTCCTCCTGCACCACTGTTAACTCAATGGGGAACATAGGTCAATGTAGTTTTATATTTTGCTGAGCACATAGACATAGTCGAAGAGGTTGTTAATTCATTGGACTCGAATGATACTTCAATAGAACCTGTGGAAAATATTTTGTCAGGCACTGGATTAAAAGAGGAACTTAGTTTCATATCTACCCATTTTTCTTTCTTATCAACAGCCATAACAGCATTGGAAGCTGTAGGATCTCATTTGCATGAATCACTTACTGTCTTTGAAAAAGATCAGTTCCTGGTAGCATAGGAAAAAAGTGAAAGAGAGAGTGAATTATGTCATTTCAAAAAATTCTGGTTATAAACAGATGTGCGATATTTGAGACATCCTCAAAAGGAAACCATCTGTCATACCAAGAGACTTCACTCTCTCTGTGAAGCAGTTAACATCATTTAAATATGCCCCAATAACATCTTGTGACGTGGAGTTTTTCACCTTACAAAAGTGTTTTGTGAGACAACAGACAATGTCTTACAGTTGAAAATTTTTGCAAAATGTTGGTTGTGAACTGCAATTTAGCAGTTAATACTAGCAGCGGGACCACTTCTGCTTCAACCTCTAAGGAATAAGGTAACTTTATTATTTATATTAACTCGTCTTGTCTACTGCAAAGGGACATTGTTTTGATTAAATAGTGCATATTTCTTGGCATATTTTCAAGTTTTTAAGAGCATATTGGCATGCATATTTCAGTGTTTTTTAGGGCATGAATTTCCGAGCCCTACATATTACACAAAAAAACTGATGTGTTGCACTCAGTGACTTTTTCTACTCTTGTACTAACCATTCTCACAAATTCTTATTCCTATATCTTCTTCCTGTTAGTTGAGATAAACATTTATACAAATTATCTTATTGCTTATTTCCTTGTAGGTACAAGGGGAATATTAGAATACAGTAGGCTTTGAGCGATAGTCAAATCTTTTAAAGCTTTGAGATCCTGTTCTCTTTGCATAGTTAACATATAAAAAATGAGCAACAATGTTCCATTTCATGAAAGTTTTAAGTTTTGCAAAATTGACACAAATAACAAGGAATATCTTCGAAATACTTCACTCTATAAAAAAATTTATTTAGACATAAATTGTGTGTTTTTACGAGATCTACATTTTTTGTGGAGTAAGATTTTGTCTATCTCTTACAGTTTAAGAGTTAATCAAAGGTCATCCAGAGTAAACAGGACTACATAGGCTATAGCCAGAAAATTCAAAATATACATTTCATTTGTCATACAAATATCTTAAACATATGGCATTTTAATCAAAATCATTAGAGCCATTTTCAAGAAATTCAAAATTTTCTAATAATTTTCCATATAAAGGGTAGTATAGGGTGGGGCTATTTTCTTCAAAATCTTCGTCCTGCATCCTTGAAAGACATTAAACTTAAATACCAACTGTGGTTTTAACTTTGTTCTTCAGTTATGCTGTCCACAAACTGACAGACACACACACAACGACCTTTATCTAAAAATGCTTTTTTTGGATTCAGAGTAAGTAAACATGTAGAGCATTTTAACATATACAATTTTCCCTCAATAAGTTGATTGTAGTGTGATCCATTTCTGAGATGTCTGTTGTTATTGATTTGATATTTTTAATACCTTATAATTTCGTCTAGTGGACTCTCCTTATTCAGCTGTCTATTGCAGTGTCATGGAAATTTAAAGCCAACATATTGTACACCACCTTTGATGGGCATCATGAATGGGGGGCAAGGGGTAGCTGCGGCCCCCACTTGGATATTGATGAACTTAATGTGCAGTCAATGACTGACTATTAGACTACTGTTTTAATTTTCATATAAAGAACGACCTCTTATCTAGCACAAATTAGATTGGTTATCTGCAACAAATACTATAACTTTTGACAACAGAATAATGAATTAATGTTGTTTGATCGCAAACTTCCAACATGTGGCCCCTCCCTGAAAAAAAGTCTACTGACGCTTATGCCACCTTTAAACACCTGACTATCAATTCCCCTTGTACCCACAGTGAAATTTGGGATATTGTTTAGAAAAGCTTACGCAAGCACTTGGTCAGAATTTCGGCAAAGTCCCACTCGGCAGTGTGTACGAATGGTCACGAAAGTTGCCGAAGTTGCTGTGTTAATGCACCGCTGCCAACAGCAGAATGTCCCTAGGAGTTTGTTGCCAATAGTAAGTTTGAATGCTGCTGACCTTCTTAGAAACAAGTAGTGCAACGGATCGCTTTATCAGTATATTATATTTGGCACCTCTGTGCTTTAAGCCCGCCTCGATAGCGTGATGGTTAGCGTGTCTGCCTCACATTCAAGAGGTCGCAAGTTCGAATCTCACTTAGGGTAAGTTATCCGGGTAAGGTTTTTTTCCGAGGTTTTCCCTACCCTGAGAAGACGAATGTCAGGTAACTTAAAGCTCCATGGACCTCGGGCTCATTTGAGCATCATTTCACCCATTTCATTTCATTCATTTGTCCGATATGACACAATGTTGGAGGACGTTAATTTAAAAAAAAAAAAAAATCTGTGCTTTAATGAGGAGACATGCATGCAGTTCCTGTACGATGAGGGCCTGCTGAGGAATCGAATGCTATGCAGGGAATGTGATGTGCCCTAGGGCGAAGCCTACAGTCCCCCATCTGTGCCATCCCAGCGCATGGGGCCCCGTAAATGGATTTTTTCTCCACTCGAAAATTAAAAAATAAATAAATAAAAAAGAACGATAATTAATAAAAATAATATAAATATAATAATATAAAATAAATAAAAAAGAGCGATAAATAATAAAATTAATTTAAAGATATATATAATATAAATCTAATAACATTAAAAATAATAATATAAAATAAATAAACAAAAAAAGAACGATAAATGGTAAACATAATAAAAATATAATAATATTAAATATAATATATATAATAACTTTAAATAATAAAATAATAATAAATATAACTATAATATATAGTATTATATATAAATAATATATATATATAATATAAATGTAATAATCATCATCATACGCGATAGCGGTATGTCTGTGGCGGCAATGACGCGAGTGAGTGCATTTGTGTTTAATGTGTTGGCAACGAAAACTAGTGTAGTGTAAAAAGCAATGTTGGCAGATGTGAAAATCGTCTGCTAGTCATGCAGTGAAATCTAGTGGGCGATTGTGAAACTACTGTCGGCGCATGTGCAGTAAGTAAGTTCGGACTTGGAATCTGGCTGGCAAGTGGAAAGTGAGCTGTTCTAAACTTGAGCCGAAATTTGTAATGACACTCTTTCTGCAAAGATTTATCTCGATTAGCTTGAAGCACATAGAAAAATAAGTACATTTTGCCATGGTAGCTCAATTAATTAAAACAACTGGTCAGAAATTGGAAGAATTGTGGTTCAAATCCTGACTATTGCATTGAATTTTTCAGTCTGAATCTGTAAGGTTGTCTCATAAATTCTTTTTGCTCACAAGTTCCATCTATAGCACCTGAAAACTCTGAACCCCTTTACACTCAAGTTATCATAGTTGCCTAACCATCCCTACGACTTAGAGGTCAACAACCAGACTCGCTATTGGATATGTCAGTGTGTGTTTGTTACTGATGTTGGATGGAACAGCTGTTTGTGTTTACAAACTATCTTATGCTGTTTTACTATCATAAGGGCAAAACTGCCTTACAATTGCTAGCAGAAAATTTGTGCTATGGGGAAGATGCAGTAACAGATTGAGCATATCAAAAATGGTTTAGTCAATTTCAAGCTGGGAATTTCTCCCTAAAACAGAAAGTTTGATAACTATTCTGTCATAGCTGTGCTGTGGGAGAGCTATGTTCCCAAGCATTCTTAGTGATTGAAACGTAACAAAAACTGAACAAACTTATGAAACAACCTTATACCTTTTCAACCATGCTTTACACATGACTTTTGTGAAAGAACCGTCATTACCATTCATTGACCTAATATTTCATAAGAATTGTTTGTAGGAGCTACATACAAATAAAGTTATGGAATACATAATATGTAATAGAAGGTAATACATAAAATTGTTTCAAGTCTGAATCAGTTTTCCAACTTTTTGCTAACACATGACTACTGTGAAAGAGGTGTTATTGAAACCATAAAGAAGTTTAGAGGTATTGCATAATTATTGTTACTTATGCATAATGGTTACACCTTGATTTATAGACAAGCAATCAGGACTTAGGCATTTTACCAGATAATCATTAATAACAATAACTCAAGACCTGGAAACGGGTGGTCAGCCAAGCACCAGGTATGAGATTGAGGAGAAGGATCATATGAAATGCAGGTGAAATCAATGATTGGAAAGGTGACAATGGAGCAATTAGTGGAATGAGTGGAGGGAGAAGCCAGAGAACCTGGAGAAAATCCACCCTGATGCCGCTTCGACCACAATGAATACCACATGCAGATCCCTGGGATCAAACCCGGGCCACTTAGGTGATAGACAAATACTCCTACTGCTTGGCCACATTGCTGCCCTCCTTTCTTTTTCACAAAATGAAAATACTTGGTAGTTATTTTTGCCTGTGTTGAGTGTCATCACATTTGATATGTTCCATTCATGTAGTAGATTTAGAGTTTTAGTAACAAAATTTTGGATTTTGTCTGTATGTCTGTGAGATCCGAAGGTCCACAGAGCTATATCATCTGCAAATAATGCTGTTTTCATATACAATTTCTCTAGTAGAGAAGGTAAGGCATTTATATAAATATTGAATAAAGTTGTACTAAGGACTGCACCTTGAGGTAGGTCTCTGTATGTTTGTAACTAGAAAGTGGGCTTTTGAATTTAGTAGCAATGAATCTTTGACTAATGAATTCTGAAATCCATCTGTACATATTGTTAGAGTTGCCTAAATTCTGGAGTTTTTGTAATAATTTATTTCTCCACAGTTCATATGCAGATTGAAAGTCAAGAACTATTGCTAAAGTATCTTCTTTCTTGTTAAAATTGTCTTTTATTTCTTGACTGAGACATATGATTTGTTCGTTTGTAGAGTGTAATTGACAGAAGTCAGCTTGTCTTGGTATTAGGAGATTTTGAGATCCTAAAAACCAAGTTAGTCTGTTAGAGATCATTGACTCCATAGTTTTTGCTATCATACTTAACAGTGCTACTGGTAGTAAAAGTGGGCATTAAACACTAGCAAAAGAAAAACAGTGTACTTAATATAGAAAGTGCACACTTTATGGTTTGATCCAGTCTAGGCATTGAACATATCACATTTTGCATCAAACCCACAACATTTGGGACCCTAATGTCCTAGTTGTTGATGGACCCTTAAACTCTACACACTCACTCATACCCACAATTTTATTCTCGATTTTAGGAGGTTAAAAACATGATTTGAAACAAACAGGTACTGATGCAGGACATTCTAAAGAGTTCAGGTTTGTTTTAAAATAATTTTTCATTGTGGGTGGACTTATTGCATTTTGGAATGATGCTCCTCCATTACATATTTGTGTGTGTGGGGATAGGGTTATGTGTGTGTGTGAGAGTGTGATTCTTCTCTCCACATATATCCACATTCACAATGAAAGTTTACCTAGAAATGATTTGAAATTAAGCAGTAAGTGCTTAGTTGTATGAAACATACAGAAACAACCATCTATAATTTAGCTGTGGTAACCAACTATTGCAATGAAAAAAAAAATGGAAAAAGTTGCAAAAAAATTTAAAAGTGCACAGTTAATTATTGAAATACCTTAAACATATTGGTAATCATATTTTAGATTTAAAGCTTTCACGGCGCACGTTATTTATTATAGTTTCACGGGCGATCAACCGTGTGAGGTTTGAAAATATTGAGCTTTCGGCCATTCTAAACTCCATGGCCTTCGTCAGAATGAAATGACCGTTATTTTTCCGCTCCCATATATATACAATGTGAGATTAGAGGGGGTTGCGTTGCCCTGGCCAATGAGCGGGTGACGATTTGTGATTGGGCCTGCTGTTTCGGGCTATGTTTGTCACCGGCCACAGTGTTTTCTTGAGGGTCAGTACTTGGACCAGAATCACTATAGTTGCTGTTGTGAATGTGTTTCATGGCTATTGTCCAGGCAGGGCTTAGCTGAAGACCGCGGTCCCTGTTGTAATTGTTTGGATGTAGTTTGATTTGAATGGCTTCCTTAATGACTCTGTCCCAGTATTTATCCGTATGCTCCAGAACTTTGATGTCTTCAAAGTTTATTTTGTGGACATACTCTATACAATGCTCGGCCACTGCTGACTTATCTGGTTGTAGGAGCCTGATATTGCGTTGATGTTCTTTACACCTTTCTTCTATTGTGCATCCTGTTTGGCCTACATACACTTTACCACATTCGCAAGGAATCCTGTAAACTCCTGGGACCTTGAGTCGAAGTGGTTCTTTTACCGGTCTAAGGTATTCTTGGATCTTCTTTGGAGGTGTGAAGAAGGTCTTGATGTTATACCTAGCGAGTATGCGGGAGATCTTGTTTGAGACTGAACCGTAGAATGGTATGTAGGCTTTGTTCGGCCAGCTATCCATCCTTTGAGTGAGGCGTTGGGGGTTGTTTCAATTGTTTTCAACCTTCTTGCGTGCCTTTTTGATGTCGTTATCACTGTATCCGTTTTTCAGCAATGTGTCTCGTAGGTATTTAAGTTCCTGCTTAATGTGGTCTTCATCCGCAATATCGAAAGCTCGGTGAAACAAATACTGGGACAGAGTCATTAAGGAAGCCATTCAAATCAAACTACATCCAAACAATTACAACAGGGACCGCAGTCTTCAGCTAAGCCCTGCCTGGACAATAGCCATGAAACACATTCACAACAGCAACTATAGTGATTCTGGTCCAAGTACTGACCCTCAAGAAAACACTGTGGCCGGTGACAAACATAGCCCGAAACAGCAGGCCCAATCACAAATCGTCACCCGCTCATTGGCCAGGGCAACGCAACCCCCTCTAATCTCACATTGTATATATATATATGGGAGCGGAAAAATAACGGTCATTTCATTCTGACGAAGGCCATGGAGTTTAGAATGGCCGAAAGCTCAATATTTTCAAACCTCACACGGCTGATCGCCCGTGAAACTATAATAAATCATATTTTAATCAAAAGTTTGAAGTAGTTTTGAGTAAATGAAAAATAACAAAAATTGTTCCATTTAAAGCCTAGTTCAGTGAGCTTGAACAATGTCTGTAACTTAATTATAAAATGTGATATATTTGTCTGACTTTTCATTTATGAGTTATAGCTGTTGACGCAATGCACGCATACATACACATACATACAGACGTTGACCTAAAAACATGACCTTTTATGGGGAAGGGGGTTCATTGCATCTCCGAAAGTACCCTTATCAGGTTAAATCTCAATTTAGAACCTTTTGGTAGAATTTCTATTGGTGGGTGATAGAAAAAGTAAAAAATAAATTGAGGCTTTCAAACTTTTCAGATGATGTGAGCTGAAGATTATTTTATCAAAAGTGTGCAGTTAATTCAAAATAAAAAACTGATTTTACACTGATTTCATAAACATAGTTTTAAGAATTTTGTCCTAATGAGAGGATTGCACATATCTTATATCAGTCCATGGTGTCTTGGTGGAATTTTTTTGTAAAGCAATATGAATTTCCTGTTTCAATGTTTTATTTTTCATCCATAGAAATGTGATGCACATGTTATAGGACATGTTAACACAAAATACAAAGAAAAATATAAGGTAGAGGTTAGCTCTATATTTAAATTTTGAAACAGGATCTGCAGAAACATTTATTCCAAAGGTGCCAGTTACTCCATGATTAGTGGTGTGAGTAAGGATAGGGCAAGGATTTCTATTCACAAAATGAACAATAAACTTGTTAGCACAAAGAGAGGGCAGCACCTGAGTAGTACAGAGGAGGATTTCAGCCTTATCATCAGTAGGCAACACAGCAGGTGGTAGATGCTGTTGAAAAAATTATTCAAAGTAATATAACCTAGTAAGTGAAATCACTTACTCAAATTTTAACTAATTTGACAAACTTTCACTGTTTCACACTTCCCTAAATAAAATACAAAACTGTTAGCACTGCTAAATTTGAAAAGCCTGTTACTAGCTTTATGTAAATGAAGGATGAGACAAACAGGAAAAGCACAATACAATGTGGTTAAAACAGAGGATAGTAATTTATAATAAACAAGTGATTGTATTTTATATATTTTATTGAAAGAAATTAAAAGGATTTTGCAGAGTACAGTGATATATTACAGTTGTGCAGGATTCAACTTCTGGGGATGTAAAGGAGTTTGTAACACTCCCATTCTCTAGCATTAGACCAAAGGTAATTCACAAGCTTGTTGTAAGTGTGATATCTTAGTACTTCATCTAGTATATCCCATCGAGATATCCATAGAAGTATCTCCTCACCAGAATCCTGTACTTCTTTGGACAGTACTGATGGCATATTCTTAAGAAAAAGTCTAAGTCCATTTCTAAGTTTCACTACTACATCTACATCAGGTAGATAAATTTTTCCAATGTCTACAACATCGGCTGTGATTTCTGGCTGTGCATTATAGCTTTTGATACTGACAGGAGCAGTATCTATAGACACATGTTGTACCATCTGTGAAGGTACTTGTGGGTACAAATACAGCTTGCGGGTAAGTGTTGACTGCATAACTGGAATCTGTTTTCCTTTGAGGTACTCTTTTTCAATAGCAACATATCTTGTCACATTAGTGAGCATCGATACCATATCTAATTTATTTGCATTTTGAGTGAGTTCTTTGCAGAGCTCTTGAATAAACCATGAACCTTGATTAGCATCACGGTGGGACTTACGACCTGCAAGAAAAATACCATTATAGTTTCAGTGATCTAAATACACCTGTTGCATTAGAGAACTTTTTGGACTCGCACAGCCCTTCTTGGAATAAATTGCTGTGGCAGAGTACTTTATTCCTTACTGAGGAAGAGGAAGAGAGGAAGTGTAAAGTAAACAGATATCTAAGTCCATGAAATGAAAAATTAATTTTAAAATCTTTGAAAATTTTTACAATATTTCAATTTGTCCAACTGTCACAATATACATGATATTGTCAAAACTTGGCTGTAACAACTTTAAATGCATTTTTTTAACATCCCTTGACTGGATAGCTCATATCAAGGCAAAGCTATGCTCAAATGAGATCCTGGTTCACAGAGTTTAAGAATTAACCAGGGTTCAAATTAACAGGGGGAATGGGGATAAGGGGGGGAGGGGGAGGATTTCCACCTCTCATTAAATAATTCCCCCAGCTTGTCAAAGAATAATTGCTTCCCTGCCAGTGAAATATTTTTTCTTTTTACTGTATTTACTATTACTAAAAAACTAAACTAAAACTAAACCCCTAGCACAACAGCCCAGGAAGGGCCAAAGCTTACCGCCCAGCCACTGCATCCCCCACCTCTGCCCACTACAGGCGTTATTGATGGGGTGCAGTACTGGAGGGTGGGACATGGTCAGTGCCCTGAGCCCTCCTGGCCAGTTATGTGGCCTTCGCGACATGGAACTGCTACTTCTCCATCAAGTAGCTCCTCAATTGGTCCCCCAGGACCTAACAAGGTTGAGTGCACCCCATGCTGGTACTGGGGATCGAACCTGGGTATTCCGCCCCAGAGGCAAGTGATTTACTATTACTGCTCTTTGAAAATACAAGAAGACACAGAACACATTTGATGTAGATTGTATGTGGTACAAGTACAAACTGTCTATAAGCAAAAGTATAATATCACAAATAAGCTAAACAATAAATAATTGTCAAGTCAATTATTGGTTTGGCATGCAGGTTCACAACCCCAGCAATTCAGTGCCAACAATGACAATTGCAGCTTGCAGTATTCAGTTCAGTTTCTTGCAACTCACTGTTCTATTGTTCATCAGCATGGTAAAATTTGTGACAAGAAAGTGAAAAGTTACAGAAAGTAAGGACAGTACTCCAGTTCAAATCTCAGGCTTAAATTTTGAGTAATATTAATATTACAGCTTCTCATGTAAAAACTGCAACATTGGAAGTGACATGTGTTAGCAAAAATAGTGAGAGTAAGTGCATTACACTAATTGGGGAATGTGTAAGACAAAAAAAATGGAAAACAAATCGCCCTGGTATTACTACCATTATTGCCATATAACACAAACCTAAGTCCTACCCTCATCAGAAAGTCTGATTTAAACACTGGAATTAACTGACCATCTTTTGAGCGTAAGAGAAAAGTTCTTAAGTAATCTTATACACACTAAAAGAGATTTTAAATCAGGATCTCTTGAACATGAAGCAGACATGCTATACCTACATCACAGAGGGGGGTGGGAGGAATGGTTTATAACAACTGAAAGGTAAAAATTGCTTATGTTCACTTGTTTTAAGTTGTGTTAATCATTGACCTTTGTTTACTTTCTTTTCTTCATAAATCCTAAATCTCTCTCTCACTCTCTCTTTCTCTCAAACACACACACACACACACACACATACACAGAATCATACTTTCACATTCAGTAGTATACAGAACAATCCTGGCTGATGAAAACTTCTTACACACAGTTAAGAACCCAATTTGACTCCTTTAGATTTGAGGGCTAGCATGTTAACCATCCAACCACAAGGCAGTCCATGTTATTTGGAATATGAATGTTGGTATTTCATAAAAATTTATTTCTAAAGAGCAATGAAAATAATAAAACTAAAATCTTATTGACACCTTCCAACGACTTTCAGTGCCCACTATTGCTTATTTTTGTATCTCTTTTACAAACCATTTTTATGAAAACTTATTCTTCTCTCATGTTTATTTAGATAAATATTTCCAGAAATAGTTTCATTACACATTTTGTTTTAGTACATGAGGGATGTAGTAGTCTGAATCCAGTGAAAACTTTAAAACATAGTTCACTATATGTTGCCTTTGAAATGTTATATTTTTCATAGCATCATGAAAAGTAAGAGAAAAAAGATAACCTGCATCAAATGATAAAGCATTCAAAAATTCAAACCAATAGTAACAAATATCTCAGAAATGGTTAAAGCCACAAGAAAAATTAATTTGAAACATGAATTATGTGTTTTAATGACATCTATATTTTTTGTATATTAAGTGTTCGTCTGCTTATATTTTTATTGTTTGTTATTTACATCATGCACATGATATTAAACATGTCAATACAATTGTGCATGAGGAATATAATTTTGGATTAATCCTCTTTTCTACTTTGTGTAATGTACTGGCACAATACAACACACACATACAAAACCAAATAAGCCTGCACAGTCACACATACAAAGTGAATAATTTTTTAATAATAGCAACTAACATACATGTTAGCATAGATCATTCAGTTGAGATACTATTGTCATTTAAAAATTCAAAAATATTACAGCATGCTTTATTTATTTTTTGGTTAATATCATATGTATATTTAACTTCTTTAATGAGGTGTTATTCTGAAAGTTGATTAGTAGTTTATTGAATAATTTATGCCTATATAATAAGTCTTTTTTTCATATAATCTTAATTTATACGTTTCAGTTACCAGGTCCTGCTTTCCCCTTGTGTTATGATTATGGGTTAACAAATTAAGAGGAAGTGACTTGCCCCATATGTACTTCATAGATTTTAGTATAAAAATGCTAGGGAAAGTTACAATTGACAATTTTTTAATAATTCCCTACATGAGCTGTTCAGGGGGGAATTTTGCTATCTATCTAAGAGTTTGTTTCGGTAGCATAAAAACTCTCTTTAAATTAGCTTTTAATGTTGATCCCCACTATTCAGTTCCATATGTAATTGTTCAGTGGTTTGAAGCAAAATATACTGTCTTAGCAGTTTTAGCTGATATAAGTACTGATATATTATGTAAGGCCAAAAAAGCAGAACATAATTTTTTTTTTCAATTTTACTATGTTCTCATTTCATGATAGTTTACTATCAACAGTTACATCAAGAATATTAACTGCTTCCATGGGTAGAATTATATCATTATCTAAAAATAAACCCCCCCCCCAGGAGCCTACTTCGGTAGGTATGGGTAAGGCATACCCAGGGTCCTGAGCCACTCACCCCCATTTCACCCCTTCCACCACCATTAACTGAGCCATGTGTAGCTGTTTTGACTGCTACTCTTGATCACCCTCTTCCTCTTCTAATCTTATTCTGATTATTAGTTTTTAAGGCCTTAGTTTTATAACTCTTGTCTCACCAGCAGGGATCTTTCCTATCTCCATGGTCCTGTCCCATGGTTTCAGCACAGCCCCCCAACTTGTGTGCTCTTTGGAAGTCTCAGGCATGGTTTTTTGGCATTTCAAGATGACTGCAGCTGATCGGCGAGTAAGTGGTGGTATTGCTATTCTGGCGGCACATAACATCTCTGCCACCAGCATCCTGCTTAACATGCCGCTGCAAGCTGTAGTGGTTCGTGTACAACTGCAGGGCCTGTGTTTGTCTATCTGTAATATCTATTTGCCGCTGCTCAGTGTCGTACACGAGAACGATCTTCGGGCTCCCTTGGAACAGATCCGTCAACGCTCATTTTTCTCGGCGATCTAAATGCCAAGCACACTCACTGCGGCTACGACACTGACGATGCTCATGGGTGTCTTGTAGCAGATGCCTGCGATATGTCCAGCTTAGTCCTATTAAACACTGGTATGCCTACTTTTTTTAACATCTGCCTATGGTACACACCCTGCACTAGACGTTTCTTTTAGTAGCCCGTCACTAGTACCTCTACTTGATTGGTAGATACTTTCCGCCTTATTTGGCACTGATCATTACCGCATTAATATTCACCTATTTGACTACAATTCTGTGCCAACATGCTATCTCGCTGGATTATTTCCAAGGCTGACTGGGGGAAATTTTGTTCCCTCATTCACCTCACCGACGATGTTTTACCACCATTGATGATATGGTGGAAAATTTACTTACTCGTATCCTTCTGGCATGGGATTCCAGCATTCCTCGAGGTTCATCTACACCACGTCACGTTCCTGTACCTTGGTGGCCCGTTTTGTAGTTTGAAATGCAAAACGCACATCCTGGAAATCTTATGTTTCTTCCCTTTCCCGTCGCAGTTCGACCCAGAGGGTGTGGACTGCTGTTCGGCGTATGTACGGCAAGTATCACCGGACGAACATTCCCGGTCTAGCCGTACAGGGCTCCAGGGCATACACCAGCGAGCAGGCCACTGCCGACGTCCTTGCTGATTCTTTCGCCACTATTAGCCAAACCCAAAGCTATGATAGAGCCTTTCTAGCTATCAAGCAGACCAGATAATCCTGGATTTTAACAGTGAGTGTAATGAACCGTACAACGCACCCTTTTCCGTAGCGGAGCTAGTGAACTGCTTATCTCTTGCTAAGGATTCGTCTCTTGGTCCAGATGACATCTATCGACAAATGTTGCTTCATCTTCCACCTGCGGCTTTGTCCTTCCGGCTGGGCATTTATAGCCGCATCTGGGATGAACAGGTTTGTCCGTCCTCCTGGCGAGTGAGTATAGTCATCCCTATCCCTTGCCCAGGAAAAGACCGGACATTTCCCTCTAGCTACCGCCCTACTTGCCTAACGAGTGTCGTTTTTAAGACCTTAGAACGTATGATTAACATTGGTTTAGTGTGGTGGCTAGAGACGAACAACCTGCTGAGCAATGTTCAGTGCAGTTTTCGTCGCCATCGCCCCAGTGTCGACAATCTGACACACATGGAGGCTTACATAGAAAACTCTTTCCTGCTGAAGCAGCATGTCGTGGGTGTCTTCTTTGACCTGGAGAAGGTCTACGACACTCCCTAGCGCTATGAGATTCTCCGTACTCTGCACGCGGTCATGTATCTATATTTCTTTTTAGTTTTTTAAAACTACGCCGCTTTCGTGTTCGCATTGGGGCCACGCTCTCACACGAGAGAATCCAGGAGAATGGTGTACCTGAGGGATCAATTCTTAGTGTCATGTTTTTCGTCGTTGCCATTAACGGCATTGCAAGGGTTGTTCATAGTGGAATACCGATGTTACTGTATGTTGACGACTTTGCAATATGTTATCGAGCTTAGAGTCTTGAGCACATCGAACGTCAATTGCAGCTGACTATAACATCTATCGCCGACTGGGCCCTCCGCACCGGCTTTCAGTTCTCCACTACGAAAACACGGTGTGTCCACTTCAATCGACTTCGTGGTGTACACCCTCCTCCAGATCTTCGTTTGCATGACACACCTATCCCGCTTGTTACGCACCTCAAGTTTTTGAGCCTTCACCTCGACTGTAAGCTCACATGGAAACGCCATACTCGCCAACTTCATGCTTCCTCCGATCGTTCGCTTTGAGTGCTCATATTTTATCTGGAGTTTCTTGGGGTGGCGATTGGACTGTCATGTTGAGATTGTATCGCTCCCTGGTGCGGTCCAAACTAGACTATGGCAATTTTATCTACGGCGCAGCGTCTGCCTCTAAACTTCGCATTTTAGACACTGTCCATCACACTGGTATCCGTCTTGCTACTGGGGCTTTCCACGCCAGTAGAGTCGATTATCTGTATGCCGATCCGCTGTCTGTCGGCGCTCGTACTTGCTTAGCTCTTACGTAGCACGTTTGGCCGCTCATCCAGATCATTCTTCTTTTTCACCTGTTTTGCGTCAAGACCTCGCCCACCGTCATCTGCGGAACACCACCATATCCCGTCCGAGTGGCATCCGATTTCGCGAGCTGCTCACCGCACATACTCTGAGCCTGCCTGCCTTAGAGCGATACCTTCTTGGCCGCTGTCCTCCCTGGAAATTCCAGCGTGCACGCTTCGACCTGGAGCTATCGGGTTATGCGAAGGTGACTACCCCTCCCTCGGTGTTGCGCCAACTCTTCACCGCACTTATGGACCGTTACCGGAATTACACTCCGGTATTCACTGATGGATCCCAGGCGGGATGAAGTTTCGTGTGCAACGGCGAGGCTCACAAGTACCGACTTCCGGACAAGAGTTTGTGCTGCCGAGTTATTTGCCATCTTTTATTTTTCCTGGAGGTTTTATCATCTGTTGCGACTCGCTGAGCGCTATTCAGGCGCTGCAACAGTTTATTGGCAACTCTGCAATTCTTAAAATACAGACTCTCGCATCTCAGTTGTTATCTCGCGGATTCCAGTTCGTCTTTACCTGGTGCCCAGATCACGCAGGTGTTCCCGGGAACGAGGAGGCAGATGCAGGTGCCAAGTCTCCCTGAGTTTTCCACCTGCATGCTGCCGCATGTAGATGTGCAGAATTACCAGCTTACATCTATTTGCTGTCTGGCAGCAGTCCTGGGAGACGCTAAGTGGCACTAAATTGCAGACAATCAAAAACACTGTTCAACCCTGGCAGACCTCTTGCAGGTATTCCGGGCGGGAAGAGGTGGTCCTAACCCGCATGAGGATAGGCCGCACCACAGCAACTCATGGGCACATTCTATGTGGTGACCCAACACCTATCTGTGCTGCGTGCTCTGTTCAACTTTCTGTATCACATGTCCTTAGTCTTACACTGTACACCATCTTAGGCAACAACCCAGTAGCTGTAGCTACAGTACTGCAGTTTGTTGCAAATATTGATTTTGGGAAGCAGGCTTAAGGTGTATTTTATTTTGTTGGTTGTGGAATTTTAGAGTTTTTTACTTGTTTTACCTTACATTTTTAACAGTTTTATCAGCTTATGTTTTACTAAGTTACGTTTTACCAGGTTTTAACTTTTAGCTGTTTTAATTCTCATTTTTTATTTCTTATAACAGTACCTATTGTATTCCACCCAAAAATTCGTAGTCGAGATTTCACCAGAAATATATGTTTTGAGATCCCCTGAATCCAAAAAAGACATTTTTAGAAAAAGGTCTGTGTGTGTATGTGTGTGTGTCTGTGAGTCAGTCTGTGGACAGCATAACTCAAAAACGAAAAGTATGTTAAAAACCAAAGTTGGTATTTAAGTTTAATGTCTTTCGAGGATGCAACACAAAGATTTTGAAGAAAATAGCCCCATGCTAAACTACCCTTCACATGGAAAATTTTTCAAAAATATTTATTTTCTTGAAAATGGCCCAAACGATTTTGATTAAAATGTTATATGCTTGAGATATTTTATGACAAATGAAATGTACATCTTGAATTTTCTGGCTATAGTCCCTGTAGACATATGGACCAAATCATACTATATATACAAAAAAATGTAGATCTTTCTAAAGTACACAATTTATGTCTGAATGAATTTTCTTGTAGGGTGAACCATTTCGGAGATATTCCTTGTTTTGTGTGTGAGTTTTGGAAAACTTAAAACTTTTATGAAATGTTGTTCATTTGTTTATATGTTAAATGTGCAAAGAGAACGGAATCTCAAAGCTTTAAAAGATTTGACTATCGCACAAAGCCTACTGTATTCTAATATTTCCCTTGCACCTACAAGGAAATAAGCAATAGGATAATTTGCACAAATGTTTATCTCAACTAACACGAAGAAGATATAGCAATAAGAGTTTGTAAGAATGGTTAGTACAAGAGTGGAGAAAGTCATGTGAGTGCAACACATCAGATTTGTTTAGTTATTTTAGCTTTCACTTTTTAACTTTTTAGGGTAAGGTTTTATTAGTTGTTTCCTTGTTTTATTTTTGGACTTCGGGCCCTAATGGTCTAGTTGTCAACAGACCCTTAAACACCACTCACTCACTCACTCACTCACTCACTCACTCACTCACTCACTCACTCACTCACTCACTCACTCACTCACTCACTCACTCACTCACTCACCCACCCACCCACTCACTCACCCACCCACTCACCAACCCACCCACTCACTCACTCACCCACCCACCCACCCTACCACCCACTCACTCACTCACCCACCCACCCACCCACCCACTCACTCACCCACCTACCCACCCACCCACTCACTCACCCACCCACCCACCAACCCACCCACTCACTCACTCACTCACCCACCCACTCACTCACTCACTCACTCACTCACTCACTCACTCACCCACCCACCCACCAACCCACCCACTCACTCACTCACCCACCCACTCACCCACCCACCCACTCACTCACCCACCTACCCACCCACCCACTCACTCACTCACTCACCTACCCACCCACCAACCCACCCACTCACTCACTCACCCACCCACCCACCCACCCACCCACCCACTCACTCACTCACTCACCTACCCACCCACCCACCCACCCACCCACTCACTCACTCACTCACCTACCCACCCACCCACTCACTCACTCACTCACCCACCCACCCACTCACTCACTCACTCACTCACCCACCTACCCACCCACCCACCCACCCACTCACTCACTCACTCACCTACCCACCCACCCACCCACTCACTCACCCACCTACCCACCCACCAACCCACCCACTCACTCACTCACTCACTCACTCACTCACCCACCCACCCACTCACTCACTCACTCACTCACTCACCCACCCACCCACCCTCCCACCCACTCACTCACCCACCCACTCACTCACTCACTCACTCACCCACCCACCCATCCTCCCACCCACTCACTCACTCACTCACTGTAAAAATAAATGAGGTTCAAATTTGGTGTATTTGAACTTGAAAACTACAAGTTCACTTTTTTTACCATTGATGCACAGTTTTAAATTGTTGAAGTATTGATTTACTAAGTTTACAGCTTCATTCATTTCTATCTCTAATGTAGGGAGATCCTGATTCTTAAAACTCATTGTTGTATCATCAGCATAAAGACTTAAATTAACATTGTTAGGTATATCATTTGCAATATCATTAATGTACAAAATAAATAACAATGGCCCCAAAAAGAGCCCAAAGGAACTCCAGATACTGTATCTTTACTTTGGGATGTAGCAACTCCCGTGTACAACTTACTTCAATAAACTGAGTTCTATTAGTCATATACATATGACCTTATAAGGTCATGTGAGGTGGATCTTATTCCAGAGTTATATAATTTATTCAGTAAGGTCTTATTATCTACACAGTCGAATGCTTTGGTAAGATCTGATAATACCTCTGCAGAGTAATGACCACTGCAGGTTGTCTATCAGCTGTATAACATTATATAAAGTTTATTCATTTAAGTGAATTCATAGACTATTCACAGGAAATACATGGTATACATTTCATTAGCCCTGAAAATATCTTAAGTATACCATATTTTAAAGAAAATTATTTGAAAATAAAAAAGAATTCTCTTATTCCCCTGTTTGGTATAAGGAGATTTTTGAAAACCCTTCTGTTGGCTCCTTGGAAGATGCCAAAGTACCAATTTTCATACTTATCCAACATTTCATTTAGGAGTTACACTGTTCACACATGTAGGGGAAGGTGTGGTAATGTGGCCACTCTAAGGGAAATTTAAGTTTCATGGTTACATATAAAAGCTGAGTGTATGCACATTTTGAATCTGTATATTTTAGGACATCGTACTATATATTTATATTTAGGAAAATAATATGATATATAGTGTTTGAGGGCACATTTCTGGACCTTTGCATTGTGGCCACTTTTCCCTGCCAGTGGGATAAAGTGTCCATACTTTTGAATATGCTATTAGTACCAAAACAAATGCCTTAGTTTGTAATTTTTATTTTGCAATTAATTATCCTTGGTTAAATAATAATAAAAAATGACAAATTTGGCCAGGATTACAGTATTAGCTCATTTTAGTCATAAGAAGTTAACTAATGAAAACTATGTTAAGTCATTTACAAAATTCACAGTTGAAATCATCATCCTCTTCATAACCAACACACTGTTCGTGAGCCTAATGTTTACATTTCCAGCATCTAATCCTGCATTCGTTTCCTATTGACCTTGAAAATACTTCATTGCACGAAAAGCACACTGTGTCAATATCTTCATCATCATAAAATTGTTGTTCATCTTCATCTTTAAACAGTTTCTTTCCAGCGTAGACTCCTCTTGTTTTTTATTCTATTTTTATTTTCTTAATTGTATTTCGTGGTTCCTTAAATTCTGTATTGGTAATTCTGGATTCTTTTTCTTTAAACTTTATTTTTTTCCATTGAAAGCTCATCTTGTTTCTTTATTTTTCTTCAGCCTGCTCTGCGTTATATGGGCTTGAAGGAATTATGACTGCCTTTCCTTTTTGTGGTTAGTTTCCCAACTAGTTTCAAATGTTATGTCTTAGGTAAAGGTTTAATATCTTTTGGGCTTATGTGAAACCCTCCAGCATATAAAGTAGTTGCATTTGAAGTGGCCGCTTTTCCCGACAAGTAGTGTGGCCACTTTACCCCATCGGACACCATTTCAGGTTTAATGGTTCACAGTCAAAACTATCAAATCAAAAGAAACAACAACATATATTGTAGGCCCAAAGATGTTGTTTAAACTGTGAGATTGCAAAAAAATATTACTTATGTAGTAAGTGAAGCAATGAGAATAATATAGGTGACTTCTCTTACATCAGACAACCAAAAATCACAAAAGCCCCCTCCATAAAATAACGGCACAGGCTTTCTTTGTCAGAATCACATATAACACCAATGACTTCTGTTGGAACAAGACTAACTGGTTCCCGTCAGGTAGCAGCACTCTTCAGGGCAAAAGCATGCAATGGCCACTTTTCCCACCTTGGCCACTTTACCCCTCCTTGCCCTACGCATTTTTCTATTTTTTTCCCCCTTATTATTTTTGGGGCTAAAGGATCAGGTAAACTCAAAGCATGCATTCATTGCTTTGGATGGAGTACATTTCCTTTATCACTACAAGTAGATGGTAGAGAAAATCTAAATTGAAGGTTTAAAATTTCACTGTGTTAGGCTGGATAATAGAGCAGGTTTACTTGTAAAGTTATAATAATAAATACATGAATCATTCATGGTATTTAGTACCCTAACCCCCTCAAAACATTAGATTTGTTTGCATCAACTGAAACATAGCATAGTTGACACAGGTTAAACATGGATTCATTTCTGCAATTCTTTTACACAAAATGAAATGGAAGGAAATATCCAAACTAGCCTTGTTTGTACTCACCTGCATATGTGCTGAATGCAAGCAAGACATCTGCCTCTCCAGGGATGGAATAAAATGTAGATGTTGTGCGTAATCTTGTGTCATACTGAACCTCAAATCCCTCTGAGATTATATCTCCTCTACAAGCCTGAAACATCTCATATTACCTCTCAGCTACAAATAGACTTAGGATTTTTTATGCTCTCCAAAATTAGACACCAACTAAAAACAACTTTTTGAGCACCTGTATTATGTTTTATTTGCGCAGATTACAATAACTGTAATGTAGTTAAATGAACCTAGGGACTACAAATTTTATAATTTGGAATCAATGCTAAACTCTCATTTGAAATAGGATCTACCCATTGAACTTGCTCAAAAGAAAATTATGCCAATAATAACAATATTATCTGAACTACATTTGGTTATATCTGCAAATTTATTGAAAACTATGTACCATTAACAGAACATTTGCTACCCCCCCCCCCCCAACTTGCAATACATATATTACTTAAATTTTCACAACATAGAGAATGGTGAGGTTATTAAAATTTATTAGGAACATCTTAATAGAAAGAACTTACACTAAAGAGGCATCAGCCCCTATTAGATGTCAAAACATATGCTGTTTAAATAACAAGAGGCTTCCTCCTTGCCCTGTCATTGGCAAGCAAGTTTATGAGTTCGTTATAGTCCATTTTCACTGGTAAGTCAGATTCAATTGCAAGAACACCAAGATAACTAAGACGATCCTTCACTTGTGATGTTCTTAAATAATTATTTATGCGTCTTAGAGGAGAAAATGATTTCTCAGTTGAGCAGTTGGAAGCAGGAGTGCTCAAGTATATTTGTAGGGCTATGTTTAAGTTTGGGTAAACACTCTCTAGACAGTTACCTTACAGCTGTGTAGGAGAGTGCGTCGCATTTTCATTCTTTTCTATGTAGCTTTTGAAGTGTAAGCATTCAAGTACAAATGCTGAATCTTCAAGATCCGAACTGTAGACTTTCTGAAGTGTGGATGATGCTTCCTGAATTTCGAGTGGACTAAGCATCTTCAGATTTGTCAAAAACATAAATGGCTCACTGAATTCCTTGTAGTAAGAAACTGTTGTTCAGTTCTTCAATCAATTTATCCAGAATCAAAAGGAACTTGATCTTTCATGTCTATGCTTTTTTTTTTTTTTTTTGGTGCAGCTTTCCAGTAATTTTGCCGCCCCCTAAAATGTGCCGCCCTGGGCAGTTGCCCAGTTTGCCCTTACGTAAATACGGCCCTGACCATTAATCATTGATTCATTTCTATCCTACCAAATATTTGTACCACAATTTAAAAAGTATGCTACTATAAATGTCTTCTCAAATTATATCTGCAACCTTTGTAACAAACTGCTTAAGCATGGGACACACTTCCAATTAACTCTTACAAAAAATAGCAATGTTCATAGCCGTGGGATGAAAGAGCACATAACCTAACACGCAACTCCCCATCTCCATGGTGTGCAGGTAGCATGCCTGCCTGCCTCATATTCAACAGGTACCAAGTTGGAATCTTGGATAGGGCTAGTTACCCAGATAAGGTATTTTTGCAGCTTTCCTTATCTTAAAAAGATAATCAGGTAACTGTAAGCTCTATGAACCTTAGGCTCATTTGGACATCATTTTACCCATTTCATTTGTGTTAAATGAGACCTAACTAGTTAAAGGACATTAAATTTAAAAAGTAAATATGCATATAAAACTTTTATAAAAAGAATGTTCTTCTTCACCTGATTACCCTACCCATATGGAGGTCTTACAACCCTTGGAACTTAAAAGCTTGTGCCTAGGGTCAGATGCCTGTCGGGGAGCAGAGGAACCTATGGACCAGAGATAGTGAAGACCTGGAAGTGGATGGTCAATCCAGCACCAGGTATGAGAGTGAGGAAGAGCATTATATAAAATGCAGGCAAAATGGATGATTACAAAAATGATGATGGAGTAGCTGGTGGAATGAGTGGCAGAGAAACTAGAATAGAATAGAATAATATCTGCCAGCTATGTCCAGATACCTAATTTCTTATATCTGGACGTAGTATGCGGATATTTTCATTTATTTATTACAATTTTTTCACAATAGAATGTGCAGAAGTTACTAACCTAAATTAAATAACAATAAGGAAAATTGGTGATATTGTAAAGTTGTCCCTAGTCTCTGGTAGGCTGTCCAAGTCTCATCAGGCTGTCATTTTGGCCTCGTTCTTCTCCTTTCTGCTTACAGTTGGTTTGACAATCTTAACGATCGATGGGATGGTGCTACAACAGTCGCTGGAGGTGTATAAAAATTTCTTAGATTTCTTTCTTGTTCAGTTTGTCTTAAAGATCGTTCTGTTATACTGATTTGAGTCGCTAACTCATTTAAAGTATTTAGATTTTCCTTATTCCTGACCATTTCCGATAAAGTGAGGTACATGAGCTTTTCCCTGTTAGATTGTCCTATTTCACAGAGAAACTGCAGAACCTGGAGAAAACCCACCCAGATGTTGTTCGTTCACCACAAATACCACATGGGGATCCCTGAGATCGAATCCCTCTACCGGCCTTTGTGAGAGACAAATTGTCTAACCACTTAGCCATGGCACTGCCTTAAAAAAAGTTAATGCATCAAAATATTGTTTGTACAGTATTAAATTTAGTTACTGTCTTACGCAACAATCTCGAAATGATGACATCTCTAAGTTCAGATAATGCACTCAATACAAACTTAAATGTTTGTTCTTAGATAAATATTTTATAATTGGTTTCTTCACATGTTCTTGTATGTGTATATTTCTGCTTACTGTTTATTGTACTTTATATTATTTTCATTCTCTTAATATAGTAGAATATCAAACATCCAAATGTCAATAATTTGAATTGTTGAAAATCCAAACCCAATCCCTCAATGATTTTTTTCCATGCCATTTAAAAAGCATGGACATTGGTTCTTCTTTCACTTTCCCTGCTGCCGTTAGGCGTCGAGTTCCTTCAGCTACTTTCTGTATTCAATCCTATCCTGCGCCAACCTGTATATTCCTCTCATTGTCATCCCATGTCCGACTGCCACTCTTTCCATATATTGTCTCCCTCCATTCCATCCTAGTTCTTCCCATTCATCTCTTCCCCTCCACTCTTACTTCAAATGTTCTTTTAGGTAATCTTTCTTCATTCATCCTTACTAAGTGTCCCAGCCATCTTAGTTGATTTCTTTCCATTGTCTTCAGTATACATTCCTGTTTTAGCTTTTCTCTTATTTTCACATTTCTAACTTGATCCCTCTTGGTATACCCGGCTACGTACGGAAAGTCATGTGAGTGTAACACATCAGATTTTTAAATTTACACATAAATTTGCAGTCCTGCATTGATAAAGTTAAATCAGTTTGTTTCTGCAAATCTTTTACCCTTAACTTTTGCTCTAACATGACTGATGAAATGCCGTCACTAAGACAATATTGAACTGCATCGAAGTCAGAACTGTTAGGCTTAAGTTTGCAAGACATTGTCCTGGGAGGCACTACACACATATATGCATGCTATATAATTTTGCTTTCAATGTTAATAGTCACTCCTAGTTCTTACTGGTATGGATCACTAAAATGACTAAAAACCAAAAAAGCACAGAGAACAATGATCTTTCTCATAGGAGGAAATTACTGTTATTGGCGTTCATTGCCTAAGCTGGTGCCAAAACAGTTATTTGCTTTTAGACATCATATTCATAGATTATTATGCCAGTTAAAGCTTTTAAAATAATTGTTATTTATACAGTAGTCTATTGTCAATCCACCATTTCTCTTCATATATCTCACTTCAATTCAAATTAATCCCTATAAATTTGCTTGAAAGGTAACCAATAAGAGCGCTTTTCCCTTGACTTGAAAACTTTCCATTATCACATAAGCCAATCACAGCCAAAGGAGACAGAGGCTCGGCTGTCTACTGGGCAGAGAAATCTGGCTATACAGAAACATTGTAGCTCACAAACTGTAGTCAGATGGTGTGACTGTTTCACCCATGCTCTAAGCATGGCAAAATACACAGATCGGCGAACGTCTACCACAGGCAGTCTGGTACCACATCTCCATAGCAGAGCCACGCAGATGCTGGAATAGTGATGAAAACTTCCTAAGTGGGAAATACAAATACCTGCTTCATGCAAAAGTTAAATACATTTTCTTTCGCAGAGTTTCTAGGGTAGACACTGTCTACCCTGTCTGCCCTGAAGCTTTGCCCCTGTATGCTGCTAACTATAGATCTCATTGGTATGTTTGGTTTGTGTATTTTGGGTAAGCCATATAGTCTGGGTAAGGTTGAGTTATCTGGTTTAACTAAATATTTGTGTGGTATTACGTTTGAGTTTGATATGGTTTTTTCGAAAGTTTGCATACAAGTGGTTAGGGGGTTTTTATTGATCACTTTGTATTCACTGTCCTTTAGCATTAGAGCATTATCATTAGCATTAGCATTATTAGCCGGTTGGTAATGAAGGAAAGTCAAGCCTTCGAAACATGTGTTCCTTTTTATATCATTAATCTTCTAAAATTGTTTTCTATATTCATTTTAAATTCACTTAATATTATGCTTTCCATTCTGTTAATACATTCAAATGTTTAATTATATTTTAGTAGGCCGATCCTTTTGGGAAACCCTAGCTAGGGTGGCTATCATCATGATTATCTCTCTCTCTTGTGTAGTGTTATTAATTGACTCACCTTTGTGGTTTAAATTGATTATTACAACACTGTTTTTAAACTTCTAAAAATGAAGATGATCCAAAACCACCATTAAGCGAGTAAACACCATTGCTTTTGAGCAATTGTTCCAAGAGGTCAAAACCTGCTGATATGACCTTCAATTTTAAAGGCAGCATACAAATAGAACATTAAAAAATATATAAAACACTGAATGGCAAACAACTCTGGGTATGTGTTTTTCTCACAAAAGAGAAGCATGGGTGAACCAGTATCAGAAATTCTTATTTGTGAAGAAGCCTTTCAGTTCAATGAAAAATTGTGTGGATTGCCAGATTTCTATTAATTTAATTTGTTCAAGTTTAAGGGCACTCAACTACTAGGTCGCAACACCCTACAAGATTTCAAAGCCAGTTCTAGGTGAATGAAGAACTTTAAATGCAGATATGGCATAAGAGAACTTATGTTTATATTGTTTCTGAACAAGGTCACACACAAAATGTCATTTATAATGCAGCTGAAACCAGCCTAATTTGGCATGCTTTACCATGCAAATCCATAACTTCCCATCGAGAGATGACAGCCCCAGGGTATAAAAAAATTATGAAAAAATGTTGTTGTTGTTGTTCTTGTTCTTGTTAGCTAATGCTGGATTTCTGACAATGAAGTCATTAATCCTCTTACTCTCCAATATTTTTCACTGATGATATTGAAGAGAGCAATAGCAGTAATAGTAACCGCTTTTTAGAGAGCACCATATTTTTATGTTTTGGCGGTCACATCGCTCTCTCACAACCCCCAGAATGTCTGGAGGACCACACCTGTTGTTGGTTTACGGGTCTCACCGACCTGACCGGGAGAATTATGAAAATAAATTCACCGACCATATCCTCTGATTACCAATCAGAGGACGTATTACATGCCATGACAGGTCAGCATGTTAGGGGTTAAGATTTTATAGAGAAATGGAGAGGTTGGAAAAATAAAGACTCTCCTAGCCCTCGGGAGCCCTAATAGCATCAGGGTCGGAATAGAACAAGAGATGACCAAGGTAAGGTCAGATAGAAAAGCTACAGTGAGGAGCGAAACACCAGTAAGTGGAAGTAATGATCTGCTCAGCTTGGGTACCTTGTGGTCGCCATCCACATATCCCCTAGACAGAGACCCCTGAGTCTCAATGTAAAATGTACATGTAAGGGTAGTTTGGGGATATTTTCTTGAAAATTGATATGTGGTATTTTTGACAAATACTAAACTGCAATGCTACCAAGTTTGATATTCATGTTGAATGTTGTTTGTTCTCTTTATCCCTCTCCTTCCATCCCTCTCTCTCTCTCTATCTCTATCTCTCTCTCTCTCACTTTCAAGAGCATAACTCAAAAATGAAAATTCAAATAAATACTATTTAAGCCCAGCATTATCCAAGGATCTGACACAGGTTTTCAAGAAAATCACCTCACCACAAATTACTTTTACAAGGAAGACATTTTGATACATTTGCTTTCCTCAAAAATGGCTCTTAACAGTTCTGTCCATATTGCATGAGTTTAAGATATTTACAATGAATTTTCTATGTATAGTCTCTGAACTCTACTAGATTCTGACAAGTTTTGTATAACTGGTAAACCATAAGAGATGAAAAACCTGCTACATGAAAAACATGTATCTTATATCAAATAAATTGTTTTGTAGCATTGTGGTGGTATTGAGAATATTTGCAACAGTTGATGCTGTATTTTCAGACAAGCAACATAGCTGAGAGGTAATGCCACCCATCTCTCCCCTCAACTGCTATTACTTGCCAAGTTTAGCTGCAGGATGGTGTGACAAAATCACGAGAGGAAGGAATTTAGCTTCAGGGCAAAAAAACATCTACTTCCTGGGAGAACATTTAACTGTTCTCTTACTCCAACATCAGTGTGGGGGTTGTATTTCATTAGATTTTTGGTAATGCATGAAATTTTCCATTATATACTGTCAAGGAAAGCTCTCATTAACTATACATACTGCATTGTTTGGATTTTAGATTCAACTTATGGGGACAATTCATGTTTATGCTTGCATAGACACATAGTGGCTTGTAAAGTTTGAATGGGGCATTTCATGGCACAAATGACTTTTATGCTTGCATTGGCTTTGGAATTGGTTTGACTTGGAACCCAAATGAAATTCAATGTGTTGAAAAGGTGGGTGTGCAAAAGAATTAAATGCAGGATTACGTATTCACCATTTCAGTTTCACATATTTATTAATATATGTAAATTATATATATATATAAATCCAGATATTTATATATTTTTCTTTTACTAACATCTTTTAACTTGCAGTTATTATTAAATAATAATCTTTATATCAATTACTTGCATATTGCATTGCTAGATTCATCACACCAGCCACTGATATTTCCCAGCACTTCCATGTTTAGATAGTGTGTTAGGACAACTTTAATGGTACATATAAGTAACAGATAGATAATTGCTAACAGGTAACAGCAAAACAAAAACATTGCTGCAGATGGTACAAAGTAAAGTAAGCACCAGAGAAGTATGCTACACATTATAATGGTAGCAAGGAAAAACACTGCTGCAAACGGTCAAGTAAGGTGAGACAGGCAGCATCAGGGATTATGAAATTTCTGCTGTTACAGCTGTAAGGTTTTTCAAACTATATATATATATATAGAGAGAGAGAGAGAGAGAGAGAGAGGTATATATACGGGGAGAGCAAAAAGGTTCCAAACGGGCTGCGCAGTGTTTTGCTTGTCCATGTTGTTAGCACTCGTTGCCATCTGCTGCTATCATAGAAAGGTGCAGTTGAAACCATAAAACATTTCAAAAACTACTTTTAAAAGCTTTACTTACTAATTTTAGAAAGGAGATGCTGAAACTGGCCACCTTTGGCTCTTTAGGAAACTGTCCATCATTCACCATAGTTCACTTTGAGAAATGCTAGCAATTTCCTGGCGGATATTTTGTTTTAATTCTTCCAGGATGTGTGGATTTGTCTTGTACACTTTATGTTTTAAGTTACCCCAGAAATGGAAATCGCTTATTGGAGCTCTGAGAAACCTGTCTCCACTAATGGCACATGTACACCAATTTTTTCATCATGAAGGGGTATTTCATGAACAATATTAGGTTCTGACTTATAGGGCCAATACTTTTGAGTCAACACTTGATACCCATACATATGTGAATACAATTTTGCCTTTTTTTTTAGAAAATTAACAGACAGGGAGTGTGATTTTATCTTTTTTCAACAAGACTGTACAGCAGCTCATACGGCCAATCTTTCGATGAGAACAATTGAAAGTGTGTTTCAGGACAGAATTATTAGTAGACATTTGTCGCTCCCTTGGTACCCCCAACCTAAACCCCTGCAATTTCTATCTCTGGCGTAACCTAAAGCATGAAGTGTACAAGACAAATCCACACACCCTGGAAGAATTCAAACAAAATATCCACCAGGAAATTGCCAACATTTCTCAACGTGAATTATGGCAAGTGATGGATAGTTTCCTAAAGAGGTGCCAAAAATGTATACATGACGGCCAGTTTCATAAAATTGTTAAGTAAAACCTTTAAAAGTAGTTTTAAAAATGTGTGGTTTCATCTGCACCTTTCTATGATAGCGGCAGATGGCAACGAGTGCTGAGAACACAGACAGGCAAAACACTGTGCAGCCCTTTGCTTTTCCAGCATATGGAGATCTAGACTTCAATCTCCATCAGTTTATCCTGAAGATGAATACTTGGAAACTTGGTTTCAAACCATCTATTCACCTGGTTAGAAGTCAAAAAATTTATAGTTATTATGTCATCAGGAAAGCTTCAGCTCTTATTTTAAAATAATCTTTCATGTGAGCAATAATATGCAAGGAATTACATAAAATTATAGCTATAGAAAGTTGTGTGAATGTAAGACATCAGTTTTTATATAAGACCTCTCAACTTTTTTATATATTCTTCACATGCATGAGAACATAAAGAAGGAAAGGGTTTTCGTAAAGGTTTGTTTGCTTCAACATGGAGTGCTTGTTGAATCAGTATCTGTGTGAATCCACAGTAAAAGAGAACACAGAAAATGCCCCTCTGCAAAGCTTCCATTTTACTTCCAACTAATGACAAAAGAGGAATTTTCAGCACATATTACTTACCTGAATGATGAATATTTTAGGTTTACCAGCCAGTGATGAACATCTACCAGCAAAGAAACATGATAAAAGTACTTCAATGTTGTATTGTCCATCTTTGGCAGTGAGAATACCACCCTCTGCTCCATGAGTCATAACAACAACCACAAGGCAGCTTCTATTGCTGTGATCTTCAGCAGCAACTAACACAAGCAAATATCATTGCTCTGTTCATTATATTTAGTTCTGCCCACAGAGCACCTATCCCAAGATTCTTTATGGTAAAAGTCACTTTATACCGTGTGAGTCTTCTCATTCTGTGGATTGGGAAGTTATGCAGTCCCAGGATTTTACAGGCTATGTCGTAAACACTGTCCACTCCATTGCATCATATAAATTGTGCCCGAAATGACCGCTTTGTACCGCTATATGTGAAGTCATTTGTTCTCCTGTGTGTACGTTGGCCTTCAATAGTGAAGATCCCAGGTTCAAATACTGCCACTTGAAGGTACTTTTTTATGTAGTAACTTTAACAAGAGCTGATAATTTGGCACAGAAGTGTTGTTTCGCTTAACTAGTTTAGTTATGTGAATTTCGTGACAACACAAAGGGTTAATTGTTAGAAAATGCTTTAACGAGCATCATAAATAAGTGCATAAGAACATTACAGTTATAACTTACAAACATAAGGCATCATTGCATAATATTTAACTATTTGAAGCTATTTTTTCATACAAAAGAAAGCCAATAAATTGTTCTGAGAGTTCACAAAATGCAGTATGTACATGCAAACTAGATAACATTTGCAATCCCATATTATGATCGTTGAGAACCCCTCTCATTACAAAGTAGTGCACAGTGAGCACAAAAGGCTGAAACTTCGTATATGTAAGCAAATCCACTTTCTAGTGTATTCGGAAAGAGCACATGATTTGCTAGAACGTCCTCAAAACATCAACAAAGATAAATAAAAAATTCATTTATTCACAGGCATAATTTGTACTTCCGACCTTCACCATGATATTCCAGCATGTTAACCACTGTGCAACTAGAGCACGTTAAAAATGAGCACCACCATAGCTCTAATCAGCAGGCTGCTGAATGCAGTGTCAGCATCTGCATTTCACATTGTCCATAAAATGCAGGATTTCCTAGTTACCAATCCGCAGGATGAGAAGACTCATCTGGTATATTATTAAAGCAAAATGTAAATGTTAGTTTATACATAGAACTTATATAAATTGTTCTATAATATTGCTGTGTTTAAGTTAAGGACAGAAAGGTAAACCAATTTCATTGACATTCTTGGGACTCTTTGAAATACACATTGATGAGCACCTGAAATGGGACACACACATATAAAAATATAGCTGCTAAACTAAATAGAATAAACTTTGCTACAATAATAATTCAAGCAGATCACTTGCTTTTGAGTATTTACTTTGAACATGTTTTGAGGGCATGTTTGAGCAAAGGTAGTCATTTGCATTATTATTTCACTTCCCTGAGTCAAACCATTTGGCAATATGGCTGCTCTATATGGTTTTCTGCCTCTTTCACTCAAATTAAAAGAAGTCAGACCATCCACAAGAGATACCTCCAACTGATACCAGCATCATCGTGGTATATGTTAAAAAAGATGATAAGAATTATGCTTAATTTACCTTCTGTTGCTAGCTGCAAACCTTACCTACTCTAAAGAATTAAGCATTTTGCCATTACCCTGTGTGTATTTATATGAAGTAATTGTACAAATGCAAACACACATAAAAAATTTGACCATAAATTCTGAGATTCATTATCATAATACAAGAGAAAAAGTAAAATAATATATAACCTAACACAACAAAAGTTTGATTGTGAGACAGAGTATTAAAATACCCCAAAAGAAAATCATTTATGTGAATATTTGTTAAGAGTGTAATTTGTTTTTGATGTTGGTATGAGTTGGTTAAATGACGAAAACGTGTTACTAATGTTCATTGTTACAAACAATTAAGTTTGTTTAAAGACGTCATAAATATTTCCATATATAATTTTAATATAAATGTATAAATAAAAGAATTGTATGTGTTCAATATTGAAAGCGAAGGGAAAATGGCTAAGGATCGCTTCCCTAACAATGCGGAAACTATTTGATGAACGCATGCACGGATGTACACGTGGCAGTCGGAATGCTAGACTCGCAACTAAAAGAATTGGGATTAGCATCTATGTGTTTGGAGTAGATGGACGTATTTTTATGTGCGCCCGTCATAAAATAGTGAAAGTAAATTTACTAAGTGTTTAAAGACCGTTAATTTGTGTAAAATAAGTTAGTTAATACGAAGTGGGCGAGTAAATAAAAGGACGTAAAATAGACGAAGTGTAAAGTGATAGAAAACACTTTTAGGGAAATATCGCTAAAATTTTCAGACATTAAATCCCGGCGATGCTAGGGAAGTCGATCCACTGAAATAAAAGACTTACTACTGTAATACGATTTAAATACTATGAACAAGAAGGTGCAAATAAAATGTTTCACTAAAGTTAAACCCAAGTGTATGTTCATTCCATCCAGTACCACGACCCAAGATAACAAAAGAGTCAAAAGCTCATCACCTTCACAACGTCGTAATACATAAAAACAGCACCAATTGAAAATAGGTTTAATGATGAAGTCACTCAATTTTACAACAAATTACCTGCTAAAATAAAAAAACTATTCACTGTTCCAAGAAATATCTCAAAAAAGTTTTGATTGAGAAATGCTATTACTCAAGTGACGAGTTTTTGCATTAATAAGTTAATTAATTGTATTTTTTTTACTATTTATAAAAGACAAATCGTGTGACTTGACAGCTCCAAAAGTTTCAAAAGGTAAAAACACTGATTAAAATTTATATATATTTTTTTTTCAATCATGAGATGTCTTGAAGTGCGGGGGTGTCTAAATCATATATGAGGCAAACTAAAAAGCAAATTGAATTTGGAATATAACTAGCCCCTCAAAAGAAGAGCAGATGTGGGCAGAAACACATTTTCACATCAAGAGCAGAACTTTGCTTAAAAAGGACTTGTGAAAGCAATACGTGCTAGTGCAAAATAAATAACATTCAAGCTTGAAGATAGTGGCATTACTTCATCTGAAGAAACTACTAGGCACATACTTTTATAAATGAACTGAAAGCCCACAGACCTGCCAAGAAGCCCAAATTAACTGTTACTATGTCTGCACAAAAGGAGCATAAGGACAGTAACTTGAAATACTGGAAATCTATAAATATGAAAATCTTTACTGTAAACATTTTTTATTGGATTGAATTTTAAATACATTATAATGAGTTAATATTCACATTTGAAATAAATATACTTAGGCTCTTGTGAGAGAAACCAAGCAAGATGGCTTCACGGTAACATGTGAGGCTCGCATTCTGGAGGTCGTGGGTTGGATTCCTGACCCACAGGTTTTTTTGGGGATTTTGCCAGGTAAATGTAGGAAAGGATAATTACAACTCCCAAATTTTATATCCTTCCACGTCGTTTCATTAATCATTTCATTCATTGTTCATCCTGTTGATTCTTTCAGGGTCACAAGTGTCAGCAAAGGCGTTAGGTGCCACTTGGTAGGGATGATAGACATTCAGGAACTCTTTCTGTTCCTCTTTGTCCATGGGATCCAGATAATGGGGTGGCATAAGGGGGCATTTGTAATTCAAACCTTTTAACCTACTCTTTATCCTGGAGTAACTTAATATACAATTATAATCAACACATAGCATAGCTACACCTTCTTTTGTTTTAGGTTTGTTTTACTGATACAAGCACTTTTGAAATTCTGGTAAACAGAGCCCAGTCTGGTGAAATGTACCGTCATGGTTGTGTTGTGCAGAATGTAAAACATCTACCAAAGTCATGGTCAGTCATTAGTACAAGGAAGTGTTAAGAACTAGGCTTCTGCCTGGTTCCCAAATGTAGAACTATTGTGTTTATGCAAGATGGAGCAAGATATCACCACCTTTTTTGAGAGAGTCAATCCCTTTGTTGCCCTGGCCTATTAATTCACTAGCAATGAAACTTGGAAGCTGGTGAAGAAAAAAATGGTTTCTTGTAAAGATAATAGAAGTCTGGATTCCTCATCCATAATTACAAGAGACAATTCAGGTACATTGTGGTGGTGGCTGCTCATCAAAGGAGACTCAAAGTCAGCTGCCTCACACCACTAAATTGCTAGGCAATGCACGACAATGATAATCAATAACTAAGACCATTTCCACAAAGTTCTAGAAGCTTCAAGAGCAGGGCTTGTCATGAGAAGATTTTTAAAATGTTGATTTCCAGTGCGTAATTCTTGGCTATATAAGTGCATTGGCATGGACAGAGGGGTTGGTCAGTTTTACGTCAGTGGTTATGAGTAGTTAATTGTCAGAGCGAGCTGTGTACAGTTGAGCAGTGTTTGTGTCAAGGTTACAATAAAACAGAACAGCTTTGAGTTGTGAATTATGATTTTGTTTTTAAGAAAAATAAAATCACTTATAAAGTAACCGAACTTCTCATTTGTCGCAAAATATAAATGGTGAATCAAAGCATTAACAGTTTCCAGGAGTGACTTGACTGAATACTAAAAGTTTCACTAAAATATACTAAACATCTGACAATTCATAAATATTTCCAGTTATCACCATATGTATGTATATATTATACTTTAAATTCTTCATTACTATTTAAAGAAATGTAAAGTTTCAATGCAGGAGAATAAAATAAAAACAAAAACAAAATTAATTGCATCCTTTGCCAGTTCTGAGGACTTTCTACAGCAAGAGACACAATTTCTAAATTACAGAAAGACTGATAATAAAAATTATGAGCCTAAATCACACTGGAATTGAAACTTTAGGTGTATTGCATTTCTCCTTCTCTCCTTCTCTGCATACCCATATCCCTCTGCCTCTCTCTCACAGTTCCTCTTCACTCCCCATCTCTCTCACATGAATTCAAAAGAGATCAGTTGTTTCTTAGTGATAAATTTCATGAAGGACTACCAAGAACTACTGTTACTGTTGAAATTGCTATTCAAGCAATGCTTGAAGAAGATCAACAGACATCTAATGAATTTATTTGAGCAATATTGGCCATTGGCATGAGTCAAAACAAAACATTTTACATCAACAGATAGATATGAAAAATCTTAGTTATCAATAGATTCCATATAAACTCACTTCTGATCATAAGCAACAACACATTGATTGGGGCAGAAAAATTCCAAAGCAGCACTTCAAATTTGGTTTGGAATATTGCTACAGATGATAAATCTTGGATTTATTGTTATGATTCTCAGAAGGAAAGTCAATGTGTCTTACAAACAGAACCTAAGTCTACAAAAGTCCAATAAATTTGTACTGCTGTTAAGATGATGATTGCTAGATATTTTTAATGGGCCATGTTGATACTATAGCATTAGGAAGATACACATACCATTACTGCTGATTGGTACATAATGTCCATTTACTGCACTTTTCTAAAAATTGTCAAAAATGCCCAAAAGGAAAACTAATTTTACATCATGGCAATACATTGCCACATAACTAATGACTGAGTACTTGGATGTTCTAAACGTCAGCACCATGGACCTCCACCATGGAGCTCTGATCTAGCACCCTTCTTTTTTGTTTCAAAAAATTAAAATTATATATGGAATCATGTTTTTGTCATCAGATGAGGCAGTAGAACACTATAAAAGCCTGGTTTCTGATGCACCTTAGGAAGTGTGGTCTTAGTCTGTTATAATATTGGTAACATCAGAAAAATTCTCAATCAAGAATTTGTAGTACTTCAGCTCTATGCATTGCTGCATCTAGTCATTCATTAATAAGAGTATGGTTCAGTAACCTTAGACTTTTATATAGCAGGAGTAGTGTCATGTTAAACCCATAATTCCTTTTTTATGCTCTTAAAGATTTGATAACCATCAAAGGCAATATATAAAGCAGAAAGAGTATAATTGTATTTGGAAGATATGGTGATTTAACAAACCCTTATGCTATGCCCCGATATATTCTTCTTCTTCTTCTTTTCCTGATTATCCTCCCCTTATGTAGGACTTACACCTCATAGGACTTACAAGCTAGTGCCTAGGGTCAGATGCCTGTCGGGGAGCAGACAGGCCTCTGGACCAGACAGAGTGAAGACCTGGAAGCAGGTGGTCAGCCAAGCACCAGGTATGATAGTGAGGAAGAGGATGATATGAAATGCAGGCGAAATGGATGATTGGAAGAGTGATAATGGAGCAATTGGTGGAATGAATGGAGGGGGAAACCAGAAAACCCAGAGAAAATCCACCCAGACAGCGCTTCGTCCACCACGAATACCAGTGGCTAGATGGTAGGCGAGTGGTCTAACCACTCAGCCATGGTGCAGCCATTATACTTCCAGACTCAGGGAAGGAATAATCCTAGCTGGAGAAAAATTCTTACCCCCTTGTCGGGAATCAAACCTGGGACCCCTTGCACAGCAGGCAGGCGCTCTACCAATTGTGCTCCCTGTATATTTCTTATATAATACCCATATAGATCCCCTGAATCATGTCTGAAAATTGTTTGCTAAACTTATATATTCTCCAGAACTCCAAAGGTTACTCAACTGTACAATGTTATAACCTCAAAGGCAACTTGCCATTTTAAGTATGTTTATTAATGGATTTCTTGCCTTGTGCAGGGATTATTTTATGCACAGAACTTTCAGAAATTATTCTTATCCACACAACAGGTATATATGTTAAGCTAGAAAGTAAATCAGAGTTTAAAGATTCAATGCTGCAGCTGGGATGCAAAATTATATTGACTAATTTTGTTTTACTACACAAAACAAAGATCTAAAAATTTGTAATGATGTGAAATTTCATTTCATTTCTTTTCACTTTATTTCATCCCTACATTCAAAATACATAGGATACATCACAATATATACATGCACAACAGCATTTGATTACAAATCTGTTTCTCACAGTTTTCATATACGTACAAACTAATTTATGCTTAACTGTATTGTATGTTGTACTAAATAACCATGTAAAAAATCTTTGGTAAATGCAAAATTGATAAAAACAATATTCATTTCTCTAGTAAATACTTACCAGCAATTGTTTTAGATTCTAGTTCCTGACAAGTCAAGTCATCATATGCATCCACTTCAAAACCAAGATGTTCAAAGGTAGTTTCTATAGTCTTCTTATCGACCTGTGTGCCAGCTCTCTCAATAATCTGCTTATTGTCAAAGGTATTGTGGTTGAAAATGAGTATTTTTCCTCGGCGTTTATGATCCATTTTATACTCAACCTCCTTTGAGCCAATACCAGGGGCCTCCTGTAATCTATATTCATAGCAATTATTGCAATTTGATTTACTTCTGATGCCCAATCCTTACCTCAAGAACTGAGGATGTACCTGAGTATCCTGGAGATAAAATAGGGACCTTAACTGTTGGGCTAATCCCCCACCATAAGTAAAGTCGGATTCAGAAGGAAAATATGAGCCTTGGAAAAGCACGGATAAATAGACGAAAACAGTGTGAGAAATATGGATTAAGAATTGGAATGTGGAATATAATATATATAATATATTTCAAAACTGCCACCGACAGAATAAGATGCCTACTCAAGCGCCACAACATCAAAACTATCTTCAAACCTACCAGACAGATTAACACCTTACTTCGATCGGCCAAAGATCCCAGGGACACGCTTGCTTCGGCCGGCGTTTACCAGAATACATGTTCCTGCAGCGCAGTGTACAATGGAGTATCAACACCCACTCACAGAACACAAGAGATGCTGCCGGCTGAGACAGACAGACAAGTCAGCGGTCACAGAACATGCAATATGGGCCAACGGAGAACACATAATTCAGTGTAAGGAGACTAGTGTTCTTTCATCTATGCCATACTACCACACCAGACTACAACATGAAGCCATAGAAATTTAGAAACATCCCAATAATTTTAACAGAAAGGAAGGAGCTCTAAAACTGAACAAAACCTGGCATCCGATACTTGAGCATAAAAAATAAGCACAAATGCAGAGAAATCATATAAACCATTCAGCAATCAGAGCAGAGAAGCCCCCCCTCCCCCACCTAACACACACCTCCCGCTCAAGCCCAGCCAATCCCCTGTGAGCGGTTCATATATAAATACGGCACCTCTAGCCATTGATTCTGTTGTAACTGAACCTTTGCCGAGAAGACTCGGACCATGCCACCAACGATGTCCACTGCAGGTGTGGACAAAACTTCTGAACCTCTAAACTCCAGCAGACCATGGCTTTTAAGCCCGGAAGAAATCTCTAGCTTTAATTCTAACTCTGGCCGTGAAAGCTTCTGACTATTCATCCACACGTAAGTTGTGGAATTGAAATATGAGGGGCAACCGCAAAAGTCACATGTACAGGTTGTTAATACTATAGAAGAAATGCATCAGTTTCATTTACAAGCTAAAAGTAAAGGAATCATGAAGAGAGACATTAAAACATCAAAACATGTTCACAATCTATTCTCTTTATGTGTACGGATGTGTTCTCTTTGTGTGTGCATTGATACAAAGCCATCAAATTCACAGCTGTAGTATCAATGCTATCATATGTATAATATTAGCAAATGTGCCAGTGAAAAGGATATTAGTGTCCGAGGGATCAAATTATGTAATAAACTACCTAATGAGATTAAAAATTTGATTTCTCAAAATCAAAATTTAAAAGTAAATTAAAAGATTATCTGTTGAGTAAATGTATATACAGCTTAGAATAATTGTAAATTATTATGTAAAATGTAGTATTTGTATACTTACTGTAAAAATGTACTAGTTTGTATCTCTTAACCTTGTCGCAGATATGGACGTCATATGATGTCAATTTTAAAATGCAAGAGAATCAATATGGACGTCATATGACATCCTGTGCATGCATGCATTTAATACTTATTTAACCCTAATAATTTTAATTTTTGTCTTTTATAATAAATTTAAATAAATTCTAGAATAAATAAAGTCTTACCTTTAAAGGTTACTTTTTGAATGGTACATCTCAAAATGTGGATAAGGGCACATTCATGGCATATATGTTAGTCTATTTATGAACTCCTTTTTTGCGGCACACCTAAACCTTCAAAATGGGTGCAACTTTTTTTGGTGTCAGTGGTATCCTTTTAGGAAAGTGTTTTCCTTCAAGTCTGGGGGGTGCAGAGGTTGTAAATTTCTTACCCCCTGTATGAAGAGGCCTCTGAATATTATAGTGCTCAATTAGGGTACAAGCTATTGATATGCAAATGTCCAGGTAGGTCATCGTCTTGCGTGGGTTTAGAGTTCTCCAAATTACTAAACAATTGTATATAGTGATATCCAACCGGTGCAAAAATACCTTTTTATACCATTTAACTGTTTTTCGTAAAGAGGGATATGATTGCAATACCTGATATACTAGATCCATACCACCCATATGCATATTGCATTCCTGGATCACATCAGGCTTGACAATTGACATCTTGGTGTGGGCATCTATTTTTCCAGTGTCAATCATCAAAATGTTAGGGCTGCAATTGGACAATGCCATAACCACCTCCCTATCTTGCCAAGTAATGTAGGTCAAGGGCGGGAACTGATGCACCTGCATTTCTCCTCTCCTTAGAGTCTTTGTATTCAAATTCTTCAGCAAACCAATACGATTTTAACGTACAGTTCCAATTGCATTTGTTTTCCTTTTGTAAAAGGCCATGTATAATTTAGGGGAGCTGTACCAATTATCTAAATATACAATCCTACCCTGGTCAAGTATAGGTTCCATCAGGTGCATTACTGTGAAGCCAGATAACCCCAAATCTATGTCTCCAGTATTATCAGTTCCTTGACCAGTGTAAATGCAGCTATTGTAAAGATATCCCATTTTACTTTTTCATCTTCTTCATGTGGCATACAGCTCTTAAAGTATAGCTAATGCCTCCTTCACGGCAATAACCCATTCTCTTCTATCTTCTGCCTTTTTTCTCCACCCTCTTACTCCCACTCTTCGCAAGTCCTCCTCTAGACAATCCAACCATCTTAACCTAGGTCTTCCTCTGCTTCTTCTCCCTCCCAGGGTTTCACCAAAATCTTTTTAATGGTTCTGCCTCCATCAATTCTAATCACATGTTCTGCCCATTCTATTCTCTTAGCCTTTATAAGTGTTACTATATTACGTTTCTTATACATTTGGCTTATTTCCTTGTTAGTTCTTATTCACCATCCATCCATCACCCTTAGATTCTCCTCAATATCTTTCTTTCCCATCTTTCCAGCTGTGTTTTGCTTTCCTCTGTCATAGTCCATGCTTCACATCCATACATCACTATGGGTTTTATAACTGTATTGTATATCTGCAATTTAGTTTGTTTTGACAGGTATCATGTTTTCATTACTTTGCCAAAGCAAAGAAACACCTGTTGCCTGCAGCCATTCTCTCTTTTATATCTTTGCTACAGTCATTATCATACGTGACCAATGATCTTAGATATTTAAAATTATCTACTTCTTTATATGGTACGTTATTGATGTTTATGTCTTTACATTATAAAACATCTTTTACTTATAATTTATTCATGGATACAGTTTATTTCTCATTCACTTTCAGACCCAATTTCTTCCTGTCTTGTTCCATTTGCTGATTGGCCTCCATAAGTACTGACACGGACCGAGCTATCATTACTATATCATTACGATTGTCTGCATATGCTAGATATTGCATGGATCTGTTCATGATACTTTCACCTGGATTAATCTGAATATTTCTGACAAGCTTCTTCAACACCAGATTAAACAATAACATTGACAGTGCATCCCCTTGTCTCAATCCACTTCTAGTTTCTAAGCTATCTGATATGTTTCCATTAATTTTTATCTGGTTGTTAGTGTTCTGTAACATTTTACTTTCACAAAGATCAAAACTCTGTATGCCAAATCTGGCCTTCTTTGGTTTGATGTATTGCTTCCAACCTAAGCAGCCCTTCCAAAGTATTGTCACCGCGCCCGATGCATCTAATTGCCGACAACAGCAGTGTCACCCATCGCATTATTGTCGGCGCTACCGCAAAGGAGCCGAAGGAAAGAGACAGAGAATGGCCGCATTGTTGGGGCGCTTGCGAAAGAGAGAAAAGGATAGAGGCTACTGGAATCTTCTACTTTGTATATCACCGCAATAAGTGAACGTTCCTGAAGCTTCCAGAATAGTGCCTGGGAGATATAAATAGCGGTAAAGTGTGAGAAGAGTCAGTCAGACGTATGTGAAGCGTTGAGTAGTCGTGCCGAGGACAGTCAGAGTATGGGAAGGTTGAGTAGTTGTGCCGACGGAGAAGGGACAGTTCTTTGTGTTACGAATTCGGAGCCGTGCTGTTGGAGAATCGGAAAAGACTTTCTTGCTGTTGCAACGAGTGTACAAGTTACTGTTTACGGAAATAAAAGTGTTTCTTTATCTCGACTACATCTGTCTTCTTTACTTTACACCCACCATCAAAAGTCACACTGGTGTCAGAAGTGGGATCCGTCGAATTGCTTCTAGTTTCGTTACATCGTCGTTAGAAGTTGCAACGTTAGAACCAAGATGGAGGGATATTCGGAAACCAGGATGATGGCAATGATGAAAGAATTATTCGCCGAAATGAAGACAGAAATGTCCAAGATGAAGACGGCAACCAACAACCTCGCTGCCGAGCAGTGGCGGCTCGCAGTCAAAATTTTAGGGTAGGCAAAGTGTAACAGTAACAACAACAACAACAACAACAATAATAATAATAATAATAATAATAATAATAATAATAATAATAATAATAATAATAATAATAATAATAATAATAATAATAATAATAATAATAAACCCCGTTTATCCGAAATATAGGGGGCGAAGTCATTGCGGATAACGCAAACATTATATTGTTTGGTTGTTTAATAAGAGCAGAGTGAATGAGCGTGACTTACGGACGAATTACCGCCAAAACTAAAATCACGAGTGTCGGCAGACTTTTTTCCAGGGGGGCGGGGCCCACATGTTGGAAATTTGCAATCATATAATATTAAATCATTATTTTACTGTCAAAATTTATAGTATTTGTTGCAGATAACCGTATTATTTTGTGCTAAACAAAAATTGTTCTTTACATCAAAATTAAAATAATAGTTTAAAAGTCAGTAACTGACTGCACATTAAGTTGACCAACTTCCAAGGGGGGCCGTGGCCCCCCTTGCCCCCGTTTCGCGACGCCTATGACTAAAATAGAGTAAGAAATTGAAAAATTGTCTGACTGCAGCTTTGTGTTAAATAGCTAAAACAGTCCTCTTTTCATTGTCAGTGCGCCGCGAAAGCGAAATTTGTAATAGTTCACTAATTAAGTCGGTCATACTAGTATTACAGTGATGACACGTTCGGATCTCTGAGATCTTCGTTCGTGGAGTATGGCTGTTCGGAAAATGTCGCATAAATTCGGATTTGGGCCGGCAAGTGTTCGGAGTGCTGGCAGACGCGTCTACGCATGCTCGGAGTGCATATACAGGCCGAATGTTTCCTTATCCCTATTCAAGGGCCTCGTACTGAGGAAATGGGGCCGGGCAGGCAGAGGTTAAGCTAGCCTGCTCTCCACTACCCAGGTTCCATGCGTATCATTTCTGCCGCGCGTTTCAAACACGCAGCGCAGTTTTGATGACTCGGAATTGAGATTAAAGGATTTGACCATGCGCTGGTCATTATAACCGAGAAAACTTTTCTTGAACTGCAATTTAGGGGAAAATGACGCTTCAAATGATAAAATGCAGAATCATAGTTAAACATTATTTGTTGATGTATTACGATAGGGTAGGCAATGCCTACCCTGCCTACCCTGAGGAGCCGCGCCTGCTGCCGAGTTGAAAGAGATGAAGACGGAGCTATCGGCGAAAATTGACGGCGAACTGATTGGCGTGACGGAAGACGTGGAAGAACTCGGCGAAAAGGTGGAAGACCTCTGCCAGCACGTGGACGTCGTGGAGGACGACGGGGAACGTCTTGGTGCCCTGGTAGTAAGAGTTGACGAGAGCGTCAAAGTACTGGATGCCAGGGGCAGACGGAATAGCGCGGAGCCGGGGAGGGAGCACCTAGTGGCCGAGGCGACAGTTGCGCCCGTTTCAGATGATATGAGGGAAGACGTGGAACAACTCGGCGAACTGATTGGCGTGAGGGAAGACGTGGAACAACTCGGCGAACTGATTGGCGTGAGGGAAGACGTGGAACAACTCGGCGAACTGATTGGCGTGAGGGAAGACGTGGAACAACTCGGCGAACTGATTAGCATGACGGAAGACGTGGAACAACTCGGCGAACTGATTGGCGTGACGGAAGACGTGGAAGAACTCGGCGAAAAGGTGGAAGACCTCTGCCAGCATGTGGACGTCGTGGAGGACGACGGGGAACGTCTTGGCGCCCTGGTAGTAAGAGTTGACGAGAGCGTCAAAGTACTGGATGCCAGGGGCAGACGGAATACCGCGGACCCGGGGAGGGAGCACCTAGTGGCCGAGGCGACAGTTGCGCCCGTTTCAGATAACGAAAGTGTACGTCTCGGGGAAGACAAAGGGGCAGTTCAGGGACGTCGTCGAGGATCCTCTGTAGGAGTGTGTCGGGTACGTAACCAACCAGGATATGACGTGGAGGACGATCAGCAGGGAAGCGCACAAGCAAACGAGCAACACGCGAGAACCGACTTGGCGTGTGACATGGGGGGACCGTCAGAGCCATCCAATCACCTGACACATAGTGCCGTGAACGGAAGAATGGTGGACATCATCTTGGACGGCAGGATACAGGAGAGGTAGTGCCGAGCACGAGTGAACACGAGTGCAGCGGTGGACGCGACTCGCGCGGATGTGGTGGGGTTTGTTGCCGGACCCATCGGAAGCAAGGTGGCTGCGAAGGTGCGCCAGAGAGGTCGGCGGACATGGTACCCAGTGAGCCGTTTCCAAGTGCGCAGGATAGCCCGTCAACACACCAGGAAAAGGGCAACTGGACGAGGGACCGTCAAGACCGGCGGTACTGTTGCAGAATTTCGAAGCAGGATGGCATACATCGTCCTACCCAGACCAAGGGACACTATCCGACAGTGATACCTAGGATCGTGCCTCCTGGAGAAGAGGTTCGATGGGTTAGCCCACCGGGGCGCAAGGGAGATGCCGTAGTGATAGTGCTGGTCGGAACGACCAACTCTGAGGAGGGAGCAGTGTCACCGCGCCCGATGCATCTAATTGCCGACAACAGCAGTGTCACCCATCGCATTATTGTCGGCGCTACCGCAAAGGAGCCGAAGGAAAGAGACAGAGAATGGCCGCATTGTTGGGGCGCTTGCGAAAGAGAGAAAAGGATAGAGGCTACTGGAATCTTCTACTTTGTATATCACCGCAATAAGTGAACGTTCCTGAAGCTTCCAGAATAGTGCCTGGGAGATATAAATAGCGGTAAAGTGTGAGAAGAGTCAGTCAGACGTATGTGAAGCGTTGAGTGGTCGTGCCGAGGACAGTCAGAGTATGGGAAGGTTGAGTAGTCGTGCCGACGGAGAAGGGACAGTTCTTTGTGTTACGAATTTGGAGCCGTGCTGTTGGAGAATCGGAAAAGACTTTCTTGCTGTTGCAACGAGTGTACAAGTTACTGTTTACGGAAATAAAAGTGTTTCTTTATCTCGACTACAACTGTCTTCTTTACTTTACACCCACCATCAAAAGTCACAGTATTAAGTTTTCATCTACGGTATCCTTATCACCAAGCACCTAATTTTCTTTGAATTTTGAAATAATATATTCCAAAACTGACCTAATTTTGTGTAGTTTATCATTTACATTTTCTGTGCCGGTGAAATGAAGGAACCAAAAAATGGAAGTAAACCTGTTATTTGACATGCATTTCCTAAAAAATGGAGTAGCTAGCATGTCATCTGTAGACCAGTACATTTGTAAAGTTGGTTTACGAATAACATCCATGAGCGTAATTAGACCAATTAGCCTATAAATCTCATTCAGTGTTACTTCTGTTCACTTCTGAATTCTACTCTTAGGCCCTAAACTGCTTTTAAAAGTAAGGTCTTCCTTTACCTTACTCGCATATACATTTGTTTCTATAAAATGAGAGACACTAAGTCAGCAGTAAAAAATTTTGTGAAAATGTTAATTGGTTGACTGTCAGAAGTCAGCTGAGCCTGGGGTTGTACACCAGAGGCTGTGCACATGAAGATATGTCTAGTTGTTTTGGGGTCATTTTGACTACCCCACAATGTTGCTTCTTCATGAATATCTGAAGGAAGAGTCGTTTTCTTCCTCACTGCTACCTTTATCCTCGATGCCCCCCTCAAAATCTGAAAACTCACCATCAATATCAAAGTCACTGTCATATAGCAGAAAGTCCTCTACATTATCTGAAGTAATTTCTGAAGCACGTACACTGTCTACACGAGCTAAGTTGTTAGCTACATTGCTAATCGAAGCCATGGTTAGAACTGAGATATAATATTTTAAAATGTGCTTTACTGATAGCTAAAACAAAAAACTGTGAACCCTGTAGCTACATGGCTCTACCATAAATCTCTGCTGTGTATTTATTGTAAGGCATAAATAGAAACGCTGACAGAGAGTAATAAACAGAATGATAAAATCTTGAAAACGAGAACATTGTGCTTAGCTAGCTATACGTATATGCATTTGTATGTACATAACACAAGCCTGACTCACAAATCAGGTGCATTCAAAGTACAAAATGACTTTTGCTACAGAGAAAAAATTAGTGATATTTAAACATTTTGTTAATACAGTCTCTCTTTGTTTCTACAATAGACATATAGTGCCTTTAATGAGCTTTAAGACAGTTTTTGTTTCATTAAAATAGCTTAATAAATACCAAAGGTACAAATGTTTATGTACGAAGCATATTTACCTACATTTAACAATTTAAATGCCTTGAATTGTGTATTGAGTATCTGTTACTGGCCGTGCAGCCTTTAAATGGCTATCGCTCAAGCCATTAAGAAACGACATGTCCAAAATCAAATATACAAATTGATAAACTGGATCAAAAAGCTATTGTTATAACTTATTAGCACAGCTTGCATGCTAAATGGGATGTGCAACATTTTGCCTATAGCATTCTCCATGCTCATTGCAACCTGCCACTATCATAGGAAGGCACACGTGAAACCATACAGCATTTTTAAAACTACTTTTAAAGGTTTTACTTACCAACTTTATGAAAGGAGATGCTGAAACTGGCCACTGTTGTCCATACATTTTTGGCACCTCTTTAGGAAACTATCCATCACTTGCTGTAGTTCATGTTGAGAAATACCGGCAATTTCCTGGCAGATATTTTGGTTTAATTCTTCCTGGGTGTGTGCGTTTGTCTTGTACACTTTATGTTTAAAGTTACCCCAGAAAAGGAAATTGCCTATTGGAGCTCTGAGAAACCTTTCTCCACTAATGGCACAACATACACAAATTTTTTCATCATGAAGGGGTACTTCATGAACAATATTAGGCTCTGAGTTATAGGACCAGAGGCAGTGCCATGGCCGAGTGGTAAGAGCATTCACCTACCATCTAGATGGCCTGGGTTCAATCCCAGGGACTTGCATGTGGCTTTCGTGGTGGATCTGGATGAGTTTTCTCTGGGTTCTCCAGTTACCCCCACCACTATTCTATCAATTGCTCCATTATCACCTTTCCATTCATGGATTTTGCCTGCATTTCTATCATCCTCTTCCTCACTCTCATACCTGGTGCTGGGCTGACTACCCACTTCCAGGTCGTCACTCTGTCCGGTCCATAGGTTTCTGTGCCCCCCTGACACGTGCCTGACCCTAGGCACTGGCTTGTAGGTCATAGGGGGTGTAAGTCCTACATAAGCAAAGGGTAATCAGGTAAAGAAGAAGAAGAGTTATTGGGTCAATTTTTTTCGAGTTAACGGTCAAAGCCCATACATATCTGAATACAATTTTGCCTCTTTTTTTTTTGAGAATTAACAGGCGGGAGCTGATTTTGCCTTTTTTCATCAAGACCATGCAACAGCTCATATGGCCAACCTTTTGATAAGGACAATTGAAAGTGTGTTTCAAAACAGAATTATTAGTAGAGATCTAACCCTCTACGATTTCTATCTCTGGGGTAACTTAAACCATAAAGTTTACATGCACACATCCTGGAAGAATTAAAACAAAATATTCACCATGAGATTGTCAGCATTTCTTAATGTTGTTGTTGTTGTTGTTAGCTAATGCTGGATTTCTGACAATGAAGTCATTAATCCTCTTGCTCTCCAATATTTTTCACTGATGGATGGGGCACTAGAAGTGGCTAGGCATATTTGAAGGTGGTCTCGATCCATTTCCTCTTGCAGATCACATAGAGGACAGAGTGGTGAAGAATATACCCCAATTCTGTTTAAATGTTTTGCCAGACAATCATGTCCTGCAATCAACCTGAAGGTTGCAACTGCTGTTTTTCGAGGATACTCAGGAATTACTGTTTGAATGTTTGGTAGTTCCCATCTTTTATTCTTTGATTTTTCATAGTAATATTTTGCAATAAGTTTTTTGAATTCAGAGTTGACTAATCTTTTAGCTGCATAAAATGGTAGATTAACTAAAGATTTTTGTACACCGCTGGTACCCTTTTTTGCAAGAAAATCAGCTATCTCATTACCACTCAGTCCACAGTGAGCCGGTATCCATTGGAAGACTAGGTGTTTTTGAAGTGCTGTTAGATGGCTAAGCATCTTCCAACATTCTATAATAGTTTGGTTTTTTGGTGACAACTTGGAAGTAATTGCTATAATTGCTGCCCTGGAATCTGAGAGAATAACTGCTTGCTGAAAATGTGAAATTCTGTACAAAAGATTTTGTAGGGCCATTCGAATTGCTTCAATTTCTCCATCAAAGTTAGTAGTTCCATAACTTAAAGATTTGTAATAGGAAAAGAGGTGACATGTGACTCCAGCAGCTGCTCCATCTTGGTTTGATATCAATGATCCATCAGTATAAATATGGAGCCATTCATGTTCTGGAAATCTAGTATGGATTGTCTCTAATGCCAATAATTTTAGAACACTAGTTGGGATATCACTTTTCTTAACTTCTTCTGTCAGGTGTAAATAATATTTGATGTCTAATGTATGTGTCGGATTGACTTTAGATATGAAGTTATCCTTTGAATTAGGAAGGTGTACATTCTTCCTGATGTCTTGAATTTTGGAAAGAAAGCTCTCCTGAGTCTTTAGTGTATGTGTAAAATTTCTCTTTTGCCATGTATTGAATGTGAACTATGGCAAGTGATGGATAGCTTCCTAAAGAGGTGCCAAATGCGTATGCACATCGATAGTGGCCAGTTTCAGCATCTCCTTTCATAAAATTGGTAAGCAAGGCCTTTAAAAGTAGTTTTAAAAATTCATGGTTTCACATGTGCCTTCGTATGATCGTGGAAGATTCCAACAAGCACAGAGAATGCAGACAGGCAAAACACCATGCAGCCTGTTTGGAGGTTTCTTGCTCTCCCAGTATTATTTTTGACTATTAATACTGATTCATGCATAAACTAAGTAATGAATAAGCAGATTCTGCATAATTAAGCAAACACAGTTTGGCACAAATGAGTATTTCATTTTCATATATACAGCCAAATAATGATAACTGTTATAATGTAGACAAACTGTGTTGGCAAATTTGAAAGGTAGAATCAAAACTGAAAAATTCAATGTCATAACCAGGATTTGAACCACAAATCTTCTACTCTAATATGCACAGCTGCTCTTCACCAGTGGGCTACAATGGCAACATGCCAGTACTGCATTAAATTGCCCAACTGATTGTCACTTTCCTGGCAGGAACTCTAAAGCAAATCTCAAATTTGAGACCATATACCCCAATGATGACTTATTGAATGACTATGGCATAGAATTTTTCAATTCTGATTTTATCTTTCAGAACATTTCATTTTAAGTTGTACCACACTTTTACATACATTTTGTATTTACCAGTAATTTAAATACCACTTCACTTAATAATACTTTCTAAAATGCTGAAACTGATGTCTATATATCTTGAAATTTGTTTTTGTTATAAACTGATCTTCTCTATTCTTTTTAGTCGCATTTCTTTCAGAAAATAATAACAGAAAATTCAATTCATGGACACTGTAGAGCATTTCAGCCAGAACAGTGCTCCATTTGTTCTTATGGTCATACAGAATCATCAAGAACTAAAGAATCTCAATAATAAGACTCTCCACATAATTTTCTTACACTTGAAAGCAATGTTTATAAATGGACTATTTTGGTATTATGGCGTTCTTATGCCAATTCTACCTATAGATTGGCAGCACTGTTTTTGAGTATGCCAATTCTACTCTATTGCATCAGTGCTGATGAAATATAAATCCATCGATGTCAAATATAAATTAGAATAAAATAACTCAGGATCCTAGAAGTTAAATTGAAGAAAACTTGTGAATGATATGGTTTCATTTAATTGACATACCTTGCTGAGCTCGTACCCTCCATTGATCCTTTGAGTCCAGACTGCAACAATGTTGGTGTACATGCAGTTTAAATATGCTTCTCATATCTTTTGCAGAAGTTCTAAAAGATGATAAGGTTTAAGGAAATTAAGCGTATTTTTTCACATTAGATCAATATGGAAGCAGGGGAAATCTCTGTTGGTAAATGTGTTAAACTTCATATCTTATCAAATGATAACATATCAAGGAATGGCTGGATGGATATTTAAAGCATATTTCTGGAAACTATAAATAGACAACATGTCACAAGGAAAATAAAGGTAAAATTAATAGTTGTTTGCCTAATGATTATAGATTAGAATTTTCTGGTATTAGTTTATTGTCTAAAACTTCCATCAGTTGCACACTTGGTCCAAAATATACAATTCCTTTAACTTTACCAGATAATTGTCAGGTTCTAGATTGGTTATCACATGATCTACAGTGAAGACCCTTGTTGGTTCTTTAATTGTATCATAAATCAAACCTATTTAGCAGGTCAATTTTACTTTTACACTATATACAATTCAAAATGCATCTTGTTAGAGGAATCACTCCACAATTCATCTCAGGAAGCAGAGCTTGATACTGAAATGAGGCATTTTTATTAATCTACTAGCAAGATGCATCTCAAGGTTTAGAGACAAAAGATTCAACTTGACTTTTTTCATATCACCTAATATGGACATTAAGGACTCAAAGAAAGAAAAGCATGAAGCAAAGAAGAAATGCATAGAAACTCCAACCTCCACTTATTTAGTAAATCAAATGTTCAATTTCATAGATAAAAAAATATTATGTGTTGCCTCACATGACTTTCTCTGCTCTTATAAAAATTATTCTTACTACCTGTATGAAGAATGAATGCAGATGGTTATGAGTGAAGCTTGCATAAATACAAACAGATAAGCAGTGTGTACGTCATCATTCCCGGTGCATGTCCTGTACAATTTGGCAATACTGGAAAGCAACACATAGTCTTGCTCACAGTGGGCAGGTTTAACCTATTGCAGATCATTTAGTTTATTCCTATTTACTTACACTGTGCTGATGTTTTGATGGTCAGGCTGCACTGCATTATATTCCTGCCTTCTTGACTTCTCTAAACTGTGGCATGCTACACCAGGGACCTCCCATAACAACTGCACTCTTTCATTAGACAGGCAATATAAATATTTGCTCATTCCTCTAGCTACTTCATCTTAATTGAGATAAACATTTGCAGAAATTATCTGATTGCTAATTCTCCTGTAACTGCAAAGGCAATATAAAAATACAGCAGGCTTTAAGCGATATCAAATACTTTAAAGCTAGTCGCAATGTGATGGCTTTGAAATTTCTTTCTCTTTACATGACCAAGAGATAAAAAATCTGATGTGCTGCACTCACATGACTTTCTCTACTCTTCTGCTAAACATTCTTACAAGCTCTTATTTCTGTATCTTCTTCATATTAGTTGAGATAAACATTTGTACAAATTATCTTATTGCTTATTTCCTTGTAGGTGCAAGGGAAATATTAGAATACAGTAGGCTTTGAGCGAGTCAAATCTTTTAAAACTTTGAGGTCTCATTCTCTTTGCATGCTTAACATATAAAAAAATGGTGTTCCATTTCACGGAAGTTTTAAGTTTTGCAAAACTGACACAAACAACAAGGCATATCTCCGAAATGGTTCACTCTACAAAAAATGTATTCAGACATAAATTGTGTGTTTTAGTGAGATCTACATTTTTTGTATAGTAAGATTTTGTCTATCTCTTACGGTTTACGGGTTATTCAAAAGTCATCCAAAGTAAACAGGACTACATAGGCTATAGCCAGAAAATTCAAAATATACATTTCATTTGTCATACAAATATCTTAAACATACAGCATTTTAATCAAAATCGTTAGAGCCATTTTCAAGAAAATAAAAATTTTCAAAACATTTTCCACCTAAAGGGTAGTTTAGGGTGGGGCTATTTTCTTCAAAATCTTTGTGACACATCCTTGAAAGACATTAAACTCAAATACCAACTTTCGTTTTTGAGTTATGCTGTCCACAGATTGACAGACACACACACACATACCTTTTTCTAAAAATGCCTTTTTTGGATTTAGGGGGTCTCAAAACATATATTTCCGGTGAAATCTCAACATCGAATTTTTGGGTGGAATACAATACTTCTTTCTACTTACCAGTAGAGAAAGTAAAAAAGGAATGACTTCCCATTTGAGAAAAGCATAGGTATTGAAAAATTCAGACAAATAACAAGAAATATCTCTGAAATGATTCATTCCAGAAAAAAAATGTATTCTGTATGTTTGCTACATTTTTTGTGTAATAAGATTTGTCTATCTCTTACAGTTTTGCACTTATGCAAAAGTCATCCAGAATGAAAGAGGACTTCTAAGCACATTCCCAGAAAACTCAAGATACACATTTCATTTGTCATAAGAATATGTTAAACATGTGGTATTTTAATCAAAATCGTTAAGAGCCATTTTTGATAAAACCAAATTTTTTTTAAAATGTTCCATGTAAAGGTTAGTTTGAGGTGGGGGAATTTTCTTGAACATCAATGTTGCCTCCTTAGAAGATGCTATAGTTATATATGAAGCTCTGACTTTCCATATTTGGACACACATATGGGCCCTTTTCTAAAAATGCACTATTTTAGATTCAAGGGATCCCAAAACATACGTATATTTCCAGTGTAATCTTGATATCAAATTTTTAGGTGGAATGCTATACTTCCATTAGTTATTATATGTAGAAGAGAAAGTAAACATTTGATAACTAACTTTCTCTACTCACTCACAAATTATTCTTGCAAATTTTCTAAACATTCTCCATGTAAAAAGTAGTTTGGAGTGGGGGGATTTCTTGAAAATATTCATATTGGACTCTTGGAAGATGCTGAACTTAAATACTATGTTTGGTTTGCACTTTCAACACAGGAATATCAAACAGAACTCAAAGAAATAATTAGAATTGCAGAAATTAATGGCTTCTGGAAATCTTGGATAAATAAAAAAGTGAATATAGTAAAAAAGAAAAAACTAATAAAAGAAACAACCACTCTAAGCAAAATAAAGAAGAAATGTCATTCAAAAAATTTGCATAGCATCCGAAAACATTTGACAAATTCAAAAAGATTTTTAAAGAATGCAATATACAATTGGGTCCAATCAACAGATATAGTGCTAAAAATTTACTTGACTCAAACACCAAAGACAGCATTGCAGCAAATAAAAAATATTGAATCTACCAAATAGAATGCAATAACTGCAGCAAGGTTTGTATAGGAAAAACTAAGAGAAATTTGGAAACAAGAACAAAAGAACATTTCAGATGTATAAAATACAAACACTTAGAAAAATCAGCAGTTGGCACCCATTTTTGGAAAGAAAATCATATCATTAATCCAGATCCGAAATTATTAAAACACATATCAGGAAACCAAGAATTGCCAACATGGGAACACATCTTCATCTGGAAAAACAAACAGAGTTTTCAATTTTGATATACCACAAAGCAATCCATTATGCAAGTTCTTAAAGCCACCACTAGAGCAGTCTACAGGAGATAGCAGCCTGTGACCCAGCCTCTACAGTACAGTCGATGTGTGGTTGACAATGGAGGAAAGCTAGCCTCTGAAACGTGTACCGGGAGATTTTAAAAAGTGAGTGTTGTTTGGTGTTATCCTATTTTAATGTGATTCCAACAACACTATCAACTTCCAGTATTTATTATTGCTATGTTTGGAATTTAATAGACTTTTCATTTTTTTATTTATGCTGTTCACATACACAGCCTTGTTTTCTAAAAACGCTTGTTTGGATATATGTTTATAGTGAAATCTTAACATCAAATTTTTAGATGGAATACAATTTTTCTTACTTACTGTGTATAATACAGAAAGTAAAAATTATGGATATAATTCAAAAAACAATAACTTATTTAAAAAAATATTTAGTTCCTAACATGATCTTCCAAGAAACAATCACCTGAAATAAAATACCCTTATATGGATATTTCATCCAATCATCCAATGTAAGCTCAAATTACAGTATATCTAGTATGTAAAACAAATTGAAGTACATGTCCAGTATTAGCAGACACATCATTATATTTTACTGTGCTACTTGTACTGTTTTGACTTGCAGTATGTAATAACAGTCCAGATAAATTTTAATATTTTTGACAAGTGTTACAATACAGATATACCAGTTTAATTGCCAATGAAATGGAATATGGCAAACACATGAATAATGGGTTTTTTTTAAAAGTTTTTTTATTTCTTTAAACACACGTCTTATGTAGGTTTTCTTTGTTTTGCTTTTAATGCATGCCTCATAAGTTTGGTTTTTAGTAATTCTTGATATTCTCTCCCACCAATTCCACACTCATTAGGTTTGAAAAGATTTCAAAGTTCAGATGTATGCAACATGCTAGCAGATGGAAAGTGAATATAAGGCTTAAATTACTTACAATTCCAGCATAATTTTAGCTTATTTTGCAAAGATGGTTGTCAACCATCTCATTTCCAGGTCTTTTTATGTGAATGTTTACATTATGGTTAAATTTCATTTTACTATTATTTTAGAAACTCTATTTTGCAACATTTTTATTTTTTTCCATAGGTAAATAAGTCATAATGCATCACATCATCATTTAGTGATTAAAGACAAAGTTCAGACCTAAAAACTCTTGTGCCTTGGGTATTGGAATACTAAGTATGTACAAAGGCGGGAGAGTAGTGGATGTGCAGTGGCAACAAAAAAAGCATGTGACAGTGCAACCATGTGGAATTAATACATTAAAATAACTAATAGCAGCGCCATGGCCAAGCAATTAGACCATTTGCCTACCATCTAAGCAGCCCAGGTTCAATTTCCGGGACCTGTATGTTGTATGTGTGGAGGACGAAGCAGCGTCTGGGTAGGTTTTCTCCAGTTTCCCCTGCCACTCATTCCACCCATTGTTCCATTCATCAATTTCACTTGCACTTCATATCATCCTCTTCCTCACTCTCATACCTTTGCTTGGCTGACCACCTGCTTCCAGGTCTTCACTCTGTCTAGTCCATAGTTTCCTCTGCTCCCTCCGCCCCCCTCGACAGCTCCATGTCAGTAGATTTACTAGCATGTAAAAGAACTCCTGCAGGACGAAATTCCTGCACACCAGCGACGCTGATGTGATCCTAGCAATTGATAGCGTCGTTAAACAACAAAAATATATTTTCTCTGCTCTCCGACAGGCGTCCAACCCTAGGCATTGGCTTTTAAGTTCTACATGAGGGGAGAAATAAATAAATAATTGCCAGGATCACATCAGTGTCGCCGGTGAGTCAGAATTTCGTCCCGCAAGAGTTTTTACATGCCAGTAAATCTACTGACACAGAACTGTCGCTTTTAAGCACACTTAAAAACCACCAGTCTGGGCCAGATTTGAACCCACGACCTTGGGATCAGTAGGCCAGCATCTAACCAACTGAGCCACCCAGGCCGACTACATAAGGGGAGGGTAATCAGGTAAAGCAGAAGAAAATAACTAATGCAATACTTGAACTGAGCAGCTTGAATGGAATGCTGGGATTACAATTAATTGAACATGACTTAATGCGACAGGACGTAACATGAAGTTAGAAATGTCTGTAAACTAAAAGATATATTAGGATGCACTTAATGTAATGGAAATTATTCTGATTGGTTATCCTTATACTTGGTAGACATTGTGCATATTGGAAGTAGCTTTCGTTTTCTAATTAGTGGATATATTTCCCAAAAATTAGGAGTAAGAAAGATTTTTAAACTGCAAACACAGTTTGCATTCTTTTGGAGCAGAAAGAGTATTGATACAGTTACACAGGGAAGCGCAATTTATTACTCCATGGCATTACTTCTTGCAAATTGGTTCTAATTAGTCACATGACATACAAACCTGATGTAACGTGAGGAAAAAGTTGGCATCGCCCAGCTCGTAAGTTAAATTGCATTAGGTCAACCCGAAATAGCTCCATTTAATATGTGTTAGATTTTCACTTTACATCCTGTCACGTTAAGTAAAGTTCATAATACTGATATAAGCAGTGCCTTTTTAACCTCTGCTATTGTCATACTATACCTGGGACCATCTTCAATAACTTATAACATGTGCATTGCATTTAGACATACCATTCTACAGTTCCTGCATGCGAGTTGTGAACACAGCTGTTAAAGGTACACGAAGCTCTGCTGTCAGCACATGGAATCTAGGATGACTCAATCTTTTTGTCCACAGCTGTACATATTATTCTGTATGTACTGTTGGTCTGGGTGGCTCAGTTGGTTAGACACTGACCTACTGAACCCAAGGTCACAGGTTCAAATTTGGCCCAGACCGATGATTTTTAACTGTGCTTAAAAACAATAGCTCCATGTCAGTAGATTTACCGACTGTAAAAGAACTCCTGCGGAATGAAATTCTGGCAATTGACAGCGTTCTTAAACAACAAAATTACTTTAATTTTTTTTGTTTTTTTAACCTGTATAGGGTTAGATGTTTGGCAGTGAAAGATTTGCAAGGCTAGTAGTGTTTTAAGATAATAACATTCAATTGGGATGGGCTTAGAAGCTTCCACTGAATACACAAATGCCATTAGTGGAAGTGTTACAGCACAGAAAACGAAATGTCTGGTTTGAATTACTGTCTTGCCAATGGATTATAGAAGTCTTTTCTCCATTTATGTATGTGCACATTTATGTATTTCTGGTTTCACCCAGATGTAAACAAAATTCAGTCTGATATGTTGCACTCCCGTCCTTTATCAATTCAACAAATACTATTACTGCTCAGCTATATGAACAAATTTGGTGGGAAGAGGAACTTCAAAGTTGTATAACAAGTGGACAGGACATCAGAAGTGCAGTTGGGTAAAGAAAACATTTGCAATTCCAAACAGCATTTACTGGGAAGCTGAAGCCTTCAAATGTTTGCACTGTCATCTAGTTCTTCACTCCCCTATGATCCCAAGTCTTCACAATGTTACTCAACCAAACAGATGCTTCCTCCTCCAAGTACACTTATAGCATGGTTGGCTTATTTTTCTATGCACTTCATGTTAATCAAGGTAAACAGAGGTCCTTTTATTACACATTTCCTTGATGTTCAATGGGAATAGATTGTAATAGGCTTAAGTGAGTCATTGTTTAAGAGCTGGTTACTATGTGAGAGATTTCTTTTTCTTTGCACAAAAAAAATGTGACTTCCCATTTGAGAAAAGTAAAAGTATTGGCAAATTCAAACTAAGGAGCAATATCTTATAAATTAACTCGGGAGGAGCCAGTAACTATGCTTTAATGAAATAAACTTTTTTGTTGCAATGATTTTGTCTCTTATGCTTTACCAGCATGCAAGTTATTCCGAAAAACAACACCTGAAGACTTGCAAGTCCTAAAAATATCTTAAACATGAGATAATTTATTCAAAATTTACACCTAAGGGTACTTTGGAATGGGAGGATACTTTTTGAAATTCTATCACATTAATGGAAGCATATGCACACAGCCTTTTCTACAAATGCTATTTTTGGACTCAGAGAACCTCAAAATGTGCATTTTCAGTGAAATTTGTGTATCAATTTTTTTTTGCTAGAATACTTCCTCTACTTACTGTTAAGTGTATAGTACAGAAAGAGATAAGGACCCAGATGCTGGTCCTGCAGTCCTTGCACCTGATTTGTACAACCATGGGAAAAAATTATTAATAAACTAAGCTGCATGTTGGAAATAACTTTGGAAACCACTGCAACATGACGTAGGATTTAGAAATATTCTGCTCTATCATTTTTTCCATAACAGTGCATTTGAAATATCTACCACAGGGAAGGTTTCTTACAAATTAAAAGTCAAAATTCTTTAAACATATGCTTTATTTCAGTTTAAAAAAAATATTACATGGAATGGATTTTTTTCATTTTTTGGCTTTCTTCATATAACAAAATAGTATTCTTAAGCATTTAATGCTTTAAATCAAGTTGTTTTAAATATCAGAGCAAATTCTGAACATCTGTAAATAAAATAGACACCTCTGAAAAAACTAGATTTCTGTAACACATTTCAGTTTATATCTAAAGCACCGGGAGATTGTACAATCATGGTCCCTTATTTATTGTACATTTTGACAACACCAAATTACTCATTTAACATACATTTTATATTGTCCCTTTAAGAGATTCTGGCAGATTGTCCAATGTTATGCAACTACACATCTGAATGTATTCCTTTAAACAGGTTTACAAATTACTCAATCACAAACATTTAGTATTGTCCTATTAACAATTGCCCAATATTATGCAACTACACATCTGAATATATTCCTTCAAACAGGTTTACATGTGCTTATGCCATAATACTGTTACTTTCAGCTAACTAGGCAGCTAACTTGAAAACTGCAATGGTTCTCTTCTGATCATTATGAAAACAATGTTGGACAGGGTGTCTTAGGAACAATTTAATACTCTTAACATTAGATATCTTTCTCCATATTTAGCAATGTGCAAATTTATAATGAATGAAAATTCGTTTGAGAACAGTGCTCACAACAGAAATTATGAACAGTGAAAACATTGAAGCATCAACAAGTTCAATTACATGAAGAAATTGAGAAGACTTAGCGGTCTGTGGCAGGTCGTTTAGCAATCCAGGCTTTGATTGCAGGTAGTTCCACTACAGTTTGTTTCAGAGCCTTCAGGTTGGGATACTTCTCAACAAGGTCAAACTTGGCCATGTAGCTCATGTAGTCAAGGAGTCCAACGAAGAAAAGATCTGCCCAAGTGAGCTGCAAACATAACATGGATCCCAATTAGTACCGAGTCATATTTAATGTGATGCATAATAGGTTTATTTAAGCCAAAGGTTTGAAAAGTGCTAACACCAAGTTATTTGAAATTTCATATTCTGCATATCACAAGAAACAAAATGAGGACTGACAGTTTAAACTTAAGAATGGCTCTAAACTTCATGCAACAAATTCCATATACTTTTTTGAGAAGAAAGCTCATTTCTTTTTCTTTACTGGCTATAGTAAGGTCATTCAGAATAAAGAACTTTGCAAGCTATTTTCAAAATGTTTTATTATACTGCTCGCAAAAGTTAAAAGCATGTGAATGCTGGCCAATGCTCAAGCGCAGCACTGTTGTCAAGCGTAGTGCGTGTACCGGTAGAGGTTCTGCATGTGAGATGCATGTACCACATTCGGCAGCGCTGGTAGGAGGGGCAAGCTTAGGATTCGCTGGAATCTGCAGTATGGCCCGCCTCCATATGCCTTGAACTTTTGCGAGGATTATGGTTGCGTAGATGCCCAAGCATATGGTATTTTGATCAAAATCATTAGTGCCACTTATGAGAAAACAAAACTAATAACACATTTTCGGTCCTGTATACTTAAGTCTTCATTTTGCATTTGTTTGGCTTATGTTCTGCAGTTCAAATAAAATTTCCTTCCAATTTCCACTCCACAATCAGTGTTCCTCAAAATCCTCCAAGTAACTGAGCTCACATTCACAATGAAACATAACCTCAAACAACAAAAACACTGATAATGCATAATGGGATTGTCACGTGGCATCTAATCTAGAAGTTTACTTTAGTTTTCTAATTGAAATCTATTCATATATAATGAAAAAGACTTCTTTGAGCCACAGTCACAAAAACGTTACCAATTTGGGACTATTACCATTTGAAGTGGAAACGTTCGTAGTTGGTACTAGGCTACTTACTTTTTTGGATTCCACAGACCTTTTGTCCATGGCAAGTTATTTTGCTACTACCTATGCCATTCTTCCTCTAATTCCTAAACCATCTTTGATAACCTTTTTGTAGACACCTTAGCCTAAGTGATTCGAATAGCTGTGATCATTACCTCAATGCAATGTACTGATAATCTATTCAAAGCCAAATGTCACGAGTTCAAATCCCAGCAACTGCAGTCAAATGTACCTGTGGTAAAGGAAGGGGAGGGTCCAAGTAAAATAATTGGTGTAATGGCATGCTTGAATGCCGATGAGATTACATCTGACTGCATTTGCATGGATTTTACTTATTCTTTTAAAAAAAAAAATTACACTACAGCTAACAGATGCTTTGTCAGTGGCAGGTTATTTTGCTACATATGCTGTTTTTCCTCTAATTCCTAAACCAGTTTTTATATCCCTTTGAAACTTGAAGTATTAATGATAATGGTTATTTTGATCCACTAATATCACAATGTAGAAACCCACAGCTTCACTTATCTACGTTATGGTGATAGTAATGGATTACATTGCTTCACTTAATAGTTTCAGATGTGTATAATAAAGGTTATTTTATGTTAATATAATTATATGTCATTTTAAATATTTCATGTTAATTAAGAAAAATGAAGCTATTAACAGTGAAGCAACAAGATTCTAAAGTAAGAACAAGTTAGAAACTAAAAACTTCACTTATCTTAGTAATGTTGCAAGTTTTTTTTTTTTTTACTAAGATAACCATATGTACATAATTAGCTTTTAATCTGCCAAGAGTGCAATAACCATCTGACAAATAAAAGTTTGTTGTACAACTCCTGGCCTCATTTATGCTCAGTTTTGAAATCAATATAAAGGAAAGGGTTGACGAGCAGTTTTACTTTTATAAAAAGTAAAATGTCAGCAATACATGGAATACCTGGATACCAACAAAACATCCAAAACATCAGAGCCAGCCAGAAGTAGTCTAGTCGAACAGGGTTTAGTGCCTAGCCACTTCGTGGCTTAACCTGTGAGAAGGGTGGTATCATCTACAGGAAAATGAATAGGATTTTTTGGGTTTCTGTGGTTGTAAGGGGTGCTTGTTTGGGATTGTGTTCGGCCAATCAGCTGACCATGTATAAAACTGAAGCACAAGGTAAACATATTACAATAGGTCCTTCACATGTGGGATTACTAGGCAATTAAAAAGAAAGCCTCTTGGCAAAGAAAGACTGAATTCTAGCAAAGGACAACGAGATATATTTACAAAGTAGGTAACAGGAACTAAATCAGAAAATAGAGCACTAAAGAAGAGAATAAATAAGAAATACTTTAAAACAAGAAATATGAAGACATTGCTAAATTTGCAGAAAAAATTAAAATCTCCCAAGAACAGTGGTAGCACACTTCATAAACAGGCCATGATTATTATTTATTTATGCCAACAAACTTACTGTTGGTGTTTTTAAACACACAAGCCGTGTGTGGGCAAAGTTTAAGAGGTAGAACTGGAACTTAAAAATTCAACGCCACAACTGGGATTTGAACCACAGGCGGAAGGTCTGTGGTTCAAATCCCAGTTGTGGCGTTGAATTTTTAAGTTCCAGTTCTACCTCTTAAAATTAGGCCATGATTGTTTATATGACCACCTTCATTGAATGGGGATCATCCCAAGAAACGATGGGTGTTCCTTGTATGAAGAAAATGTTCTGTGCAAGGAGCACTTGCTGCAATGCAGGCAACTAGAACCTGAGAAAAGGGATAGATAGTAAGGACCTAACAGGACTATTGAGAAGCAAGAGGATTAATGGCATAAGCTAAACTCCAGCCATTTTAAAACAACTTTTACAAAAATGTCCTATGCAATGGATGTATCACGTGAGAATTTAAAGGACGATACATAAACTCACTTTTACAAACATTAGTTGAAACTACTTTACAACAAAATATTTCTACAATAAAATTCTTTTGCACAATATTCAGTTCATAAAATGTGAAACCACAAAACATTACCATTTTTTTTTCTTTACCTGATTACCCTCTCCTTACGTAGGACTTACAAGCCAGTGCCTAGAGTGAAGACCTGGAAGCGGGTGGTCAGCCAAGCACCAGGATGATAGTGAGGAAGAGGATGATATGAAATAAGGCAAAACCCTCCCTGACGCAGCTTCATCCACCATAAATACTACATGCAGATCCCTGGGATCAAACCTTTGCAGCAGCTCATATGGCCTATCTTTCAATGAGAACAATTGAAGGTGCATATCAGGACAAAATTATTAGTCGAGATTTTTGCCCCCCTCCCCAATCCCCTGCAATTTCTATCTCTGGGGTAACTTAAAAAAAAGACAGACAAGATGAACCTACACATCCTGGAAGAATTCAAACAAAATATCTACCAGAAAATTGCCAGCATTTCTCAACATTAAGTATGGCAAGTGATGGACAGTTTCCTAAGAAGTGCCAAAAATGTTAGCTAATGCTGGATTTCTGACAATGAAGTCATTAATCCTCTTGCTCTCCAATATTTTTCACTGATGATGGGGCACTAGAAGTGGCCAGGCATATTTGAAGGTGGTCTCGATTCATTTCCTCTTGCAGATCACAGAGGACAGAGTGGTGAAGAATATACCCCAATTCTGTTTAAATGTTTTGCCAGACTGTCCTGTAATCAAGCTGAAGGTTGCAACTGCTGTTTTTCGAGGATACTCAGGAATTACTGTTTGAATGTTTGGTAGTTCCCATCTTTTAATCTTTGATTTTTCATAGTAATATTTTGCAATAATTTTTTTGAATTCAGAGTTGACTAATCTTTTAGCTGCATAAAATGGTAGATTAACTATAGATTTTTGTGCACAGCTGGTACCCTTTTTTGCAAGAAAATCAGCTTTCTCATTACCACTCAGTCCACAGTGAGCTGGTATCCATTGGAAGACTAGGTGTTTTTGAAGTGCTGTTAGATGGGTAAGGATTTTCCAACATTCTATAATTTAGCAGTGACAAAAATGTTGTTGTTGTTAGCTAATGCTGGATTTCTGACAATGAAGTCATTAACCCTCTTGCTCTCCAATAAATATATAATAGCAGTAATAGTAACCGCTTTTTAGAGAGCACCATATTTTTATGTTTTGGCAGTCACATCGCTCTCTCGCAACCCCCAGAATGTCTGGAGGACCACACCTGTCGTTGGTTTATGGGTCTCACCGACCTGACCGGGAGAATTATCAAAATAAGTTCACCGACCATATCCTCTGATCACCAATCAGAGGACATATTACATGCCATGACAGGTCAGCATGTTAGGGGTGAAGATTTTATAGAGAAATGGAGAGGTTGGAAAAATAAAGACTCCCTAGCCCTCGGGAACCCTAATAGCATTGGGGTCGGAAGAGAACAAGAGATGACCAAGGTAAGGTCAGATAGAAAAGTTACAGTGAGGAGCAAAACACCAGTAAGTGGAAGTAATGTTCTGCTCAGCTTGGGTACCTTGTGGTCGCTATTCACATATCCCCTAGACGGAGACCCCGGAGATCTGTAAACCTTAAATGTGTATACCTATTATGTTCAGTGATAAATATCAGTGTTATTCATATTAATTATTTTTCTATATACTCTGTATGTATATTTGGGATTATGAAATAGACATAAATTTAAAATAAACTTCAGCAATATCTCATTAGAATGATGTTTGATCTCCTCTCTAGTATATGGACATTAAACGGTTCAAAAAGTATGATATTCAGTAAATTGGTTCAAAACGTATTAAGTGAAAATTTTAAATTAAAATAAACTGCCAGCCGATAAAAATTCAATTCTAGTTTTTGACAATTCTCAAACTTTACCCCAATATCTAAAATTTCTCACCAAAATTTTAAAGATAAGATTTCTTGTTTGGAAGTGAGATGTTTTTCTTGATTTCTGAAACATTTTCTTCGGTGCACTTGATATGCTTTGAAACGATGTTCCTCAGGTATTTGCATGGCATCATTTGTTAAATTTGACCATAGGGCTTTGAACTGTCATTTTCATGCTTTCCATTCTCCATCACAAAATTATGTAAGTTCACTGGCAGTAAAATAAAGTAATAAAGATAAGAATCTACAGAGAATCATAAACTCCAAAAGGATCAAATCCTAGCAATTAATCCAACCATAATTTGAATTTGAGGCCTCAAGGTTAGAATGGAAGGTGGATACATGAGCAACGAACTGATAGTCCTCCCCCCCCCCCCCCCCCCCCCCCCCCCGCAAAAAAGAGCAGATATCCTTTCATGGCACTTAGAATGGCTGAAAATAAAGCTTCCAAAACTTAAAATAATAATGATAACAACAACAATAATATAATAAATAACAAAACTACATTTACAAAAATGTAAATAAGGACAATAGTGCCCAGTTCAGCATCTCCTTTCATAAAGTTGGCAAGTAAAGCCTTTAAGTTTTAACAATGTTGGACTGTTTCATCTGCACCTTTCTATAATAATGCAGAAAGTTCGTGCCAAGGGAAGGTAAAACGTCACGCAGTTCGAATCTTTGACTCAGCAATATACTTGTTGGGCTGTCCACCAGTATTTGGCCAGGCCCCTGTTGCAATAGATAGTCATTACAGGTTACAAACATGCCCTTAATTAAATAAAATATAGAACTTAATTACCTTTCCTCCAACAAAATGGCCCCCATTGGCCTTTACGATGGAATCAAACTTTGAGAGGTAGTATGGAAGGGTCTCCTTCACCAGTGGTTCATATTTCTTCTGCTTGGATGCTTCATTGTCATCATAGTGGTAGCTGCCAATTGCTACAGGAAAAGAACAGCAACTATTTAATGCAGCTTAGGAGTGCTTAAACATGTTTAAAACTTCATAAAAGTTTCAATTTATGTTGCAAATATGGCTCATTTTTGTTCAATTCAACATCTACAATTGAAATCTGACAAAAACTCAAATTAACAGTAAATGTGTCTTCTACTTTACTTACCCTGCCTCATATCATTGATGGTGTCAACCATAGCATCAATTTCATATGCTTCCATGTCGTCTTTACCTGCTAACCCACATTTCTTTGCAAGGTAGCGGCAGATGGCACCAGACTGATGCATCTGTTTGCCATCGACTTCCAACACTGGAACTTTGCCAAATGGCATGGCTATAAGCAGAGAAAAATAAATTTTAGTCATGGAATTTGTCACTGTATAAAACAATCATGGATAATACAGTTTACACAATGTATACTTACATGGCTTAAATTGAGGCCATTGCTCAGCCTCAAAACGATGATCCTCAAATTCTATGTTGTTATAGGAGAGCAAGAAGCGGATGGGTTCAGCCAAAGCCTGGATTGCAAAGTAAGAAAGCTTGTATTTGGGTGCCATTGTTCACTTCTGTAAAAAAAGAAAAAACCACACATGTAAAATGAATTACTTTCTTCTACTGATTGATAAAGTATGAAGTTCCTTTCGACCTAAGAAACTCAAAATGCACTGCAACCCCTTAAAGAAATAATCTGATAAGGTACACTAACTCTCCCTACCCATTGCAAATTCCTATGCACACCTTATATTAAAAACTGTCCTAACTGCATTACATTACTGTCTATAATAGGGTTTGACAAAGCTGTACCGCCTGATATGACATAATATTAAGATCAGGGGCAAATCAATACGTAGGTCTCCTTCAAATCAACATGCGTTCAAATGTAAGCAAGCGGTGGTGCACACCTCATCATTACAACATAGTTCATTTGAAACCATGAAAATGCAAAGGAGCCTTCCTACTTAAAATGGAGCATGAAGAAAGGGCCCCAGTTCCATATGGCGTATGGTAAATCAGTACAGTATGATGTGGGAAAAGACTTGTTAGGTATTCCAGGGTGCATACATAGTAATCTGGAGCTAATAACTAGCTAGTAATAATTGGGTTTTAGCTACACCAATGTTTCGGCTATTTTTACCTGTTCTTTGGCAAATACGCCAAAAACTGCTACAACGATCTGTTTATAAAAAAACATCCCTGGCTAGATTGGCTTTAATTTTCCTCAATAGAAGATATTCATTACCGTTTTGCAACTCAGGGCCCTTAGTGTATTTAACTATAGTTGTGGTTAATTATATGTAACCTTATGAAATTTAGGAGATGGATATGCACATTACATAGCAATTGTGAGACCACACACCATACAGAACATTAAGCAAAGTAGGTTACATTATGTTAAATAAACAAGAATGTTAATTAGTGTTCAATATATGTGCTCCTTATTTTTGCGGAAATTGTGTACATTATTTTGCTCACACAGATGTATCACTAGTGCAGCTCCATACTATTGTTGTGGAAATTATTGTGTACATTACCGTTATTGCCTTGTTACTGGGTCCACGAAACGCTGGGTCGTTCTTTTTTGATTATATTTTTTTTATATTATTTTATTATATTTATATTATTTTTATTATTTATCGTTCTTTTTTTAATTTTTTTTCGAGTGGAGAAAAAATTGATTTACGGAGCCCCGTGCGCTGGGATTTTATATTATATAGCATTCGAGTTCTCAGCAGGCCCTCGTCGTAAAGAAATTGCATGCATTCCTCCTCATTATAGCACAAAGGCGCTAAATCTACTGTTAAAGAAGCGAGTCATGTCACTATCACAAATTGCTTCGAACAAGGTCACTAGCATACTGCCGGGTCCCGCTATAACATTCAAACTTACAATTGGCAACAAATTCATGGGGAAATAGTGCTGTTGGCAGCGCTGAATTAACATTGCAATAACACAGCAACTTCGGCAACTTTCGTTACAATTCGTACACACTGCCGAGTTGGACTTAGCCGAAATTCTGACCAAGTGCTCGCGTCACCCAATCTAAAGAATATCCCCAGTTTCACACAATTATATGCAGCAGTTATCACACTTGTCACACCCAATTCACCTTTACAGTGATCATGTGTTGCTAACATTGAGGGCCAAGACCACAAAACGTAATTGAGGTATGTTTTTCATAAGCAAAGTAGTGCACGGGAAAGCATAGTTGAAACATCAGTGTAGCCAAAATTCAATAATCGCCAAATTAGCGGACTTCAGATTTTAAAAGGGAGAATATATAGACCAGGGCCTTCCACTAGACTGTGCTTAAACCACCTCTGAATTAATCCGGTGTATTATACAGCTACCCTGGACTCCCTAGGTATGTATTTTTACGCATTACCTTCAATCCATGAGAATGGAACCGTTAAGTCGCAAACCCTAGCTTTAATACTCGGGTTAAGATAGCATGCGTGCCAAACACTTCACATCGCTTATCGCCCACATGTAGCATTATATTGCGCTCCGTAATTGCATCGAGTTGAAGATGTATATACTTTAAAAGCAGTAGCGCCGCTTATGGTTGCGTATCGGGTTCAGACGCAACATCGGTTATTTGCGCACATGTATATTGCTATAGTAACACTTGACCCATCAGAAGTCACAATATCCCACTTTTATAACACAAGTACTAAAGCACAGCCAACAATTTTATCGGAAATGCATACAAATGATGCGTTTCGGGCAAATAGACTGCCACACTGTAATGCTAAGCTCGACCGGCTTGTTTGCTTATACGTGATTGCCGGCTTCGCCTAGAGCACACTTTCAGGCCGGTCAGATTTTGGTCACCGATGCACTCAACTGGCCATTCATAGCGGAAGTCGGTGAAATACTAATCGAGAACGGTGCACAAAGACATGTCTCGTTCGACTGAACACGCTTCGAAAACATCTCTTTTTCTTCCTGGACAAACAGCAGTAACCAGTGCCCAGCTTTGCCAAATTATAAAAGCACCATTCAGGCTTGAAACACTTCTAGATATTTTCCTTGTAATACCCATTTGCTCTTTTCCAAAGTAGTTACCGTTTGCTTTACTGACACGTAGATACTGGGAAATTCTAGTTCATCTTTAGACCAGCTCTACCGCCCCGTTTACACATACTATGTAGATATGTGCCACGCCCTTATAGGCTACAAATACTTAATTTAATGAGTGCCATACCAAAACACGGTCTTAGTTATTTGCTTGTATACACGATTGAGAAATATAGCTCTCACGGAGCACATAACAAAGCAGAACCTATGAAGCATTGTACTAATAGAAAAGTTATTAAGTTCGGTTTAAATTTACAGCGAAAAGGCAAGTAAATACTGTAATGTATGTGAGGAACGCTAACTACTCCTACAAATACATATAAATGAGTCATTAACTCACCAAAGTTGCTATTAGTTGAAATTTATAAGCTTCACCACGACTGCAGTCCTTCCTTGACAAGCGACCCAAGCGAACAGAGTTAATTGGACAGCGATCGCATTTAAATAGCAGGGCATTCCTAGTATTGCCAACTTAATATGTAGTTGGTGATAATAGTGAACGACCAATTAACAAATCTTTTTTATCAGAAGAAATAAAAAAAAGGAAATCTTCAGCTTCATAAGTTTTGCTATTTTAAAATTAAAGAGCAACAATATAGAGATTATACTATGAGAAAATAAATAATAAAGAAGTATTGAATAAAGTAAGTTCATTGTGGCTGTGTGGCACAACTGCTTGTTTTTTCTCTTGTAAGAGAAGAGCCAATCAGATTGAAAGAACGTAACAATCCACGTCGTCACTGTTGCGTAACCATATGTAATAACTTGAGCATGATTTGTATTTATTTGAACCGCAGAGGGATAGATAATAGTCACCGAACCGTTAAAACCCGTGCAGTTGAATTTGATGTGACTTATATAATCAGTGAACGTCTAGGTTACTTCACATGAAGACTGTACCAGGGTTTTAGTTGGGTGGGTGCATACCGGTCAATAGAATTTTATCCACACAAGTAAACACTGATGGAGAGTGATGCGCATTGTATGTTTCAGAACTTCCGGTACTCACTTGGGACCTATAACTACCGTGGTGAGTACCGGCTCAACTAAAGCCCTGTGGTGCAACTTAATTTTTTACATCTGTCGTAATTTGGGATTGCTGTAACTACAGACAAGCGCTTACTATGAATCATTCCATGTAATAAATTACTTTCAAATGTCCTTAGATAACTAAATGGTCTATACTATAGTAAAGTGAACCAGACGTCCCATTTTGAACAAAATAGTACCGTTTTTCAACCGTTTTTCCCGGTGCATTTGTCGGGACGCCTATTTGTCCCGTTCTGTTAGAAAATAGAATTCTTTTTATTCTCTATGTTATGCTGCGTAATATTTAAATCCTTCCGTCCATAATTGCTAAGAAGGAAAGTTGTGTTATGAATGGACAAAATCGTTACGAAAAACAAATAATCTAATGGCCACACTATGGGATTGTTTTATTTCCCACGCTTCGCTTCGACAGTTTGATTCCATTCTCTCAGCGACAATCGGAGTGTGATGTATATTGTTTCAGCAAGATTCAAGATGCCAAAACAAAAGTGTGATCCACAGGTGTGATCACTGCTACGTTGCAAGAAAAGTATCGTAGCCTATGGTATAGGACTTGAAATTTATAGAGAAAAAATATAGACATCAGAAAAAGATACAATTGAAAGTTGAAACGCTGAAAGCATTGTTGCTTACCAAAATACATTTCAAATACAGTTGCCTTGAGTTTTTCATGCTTGAAGCAAAATAAGAACTTCTGAAGAAAATTCATCCTTCAGAAAAATATGTATGTCCAATACCAAACAGTTTTATAAGTTATACTGGGTGGGAGATACTGCTTTGGCAATACGTTAACCAGGGATTCCGCATGATGAGTAACAAGTCTGTCAAATACAATAATTGTCAATAAAGAACCATTTCGCTGTAAAAACGTAATTTTTATCACATGTTGGGAATATTTGGAGCCATCTATGTAGACACCTTCTTGACAAATGGATAAAATGGTTTATTACTTCACTGTCGCACAGACGTTGTGTAAACAATACTGTATTGCATTTCTACCTAAATTCGAATGAATTTAGCCGCAATTTAATGTTAACACGACGTTGCCAAATCGCTTTTCGAAGTTACACTTTGCATGACATTTTAACATTAAATTGTGACTAAATTTATTCGAATTAAGGTAGAAATGCATTACAGTGTTGTTCATGCAATGTTTGTGTGACAGCTAGTGAAATAATAAACATTTATATCCATTCGTCAAGAAACTAAATGGCTCCAAATAACTGACAATTTTTTTTTCGGTGAAACGGTTCTTTATTGACAACAATAATTGTATTGGACATATTTGTCACAGGCATCATGTAGAATCCCTGATTAATGTATGATCGAAGCAGCACCTTCCGCTCTGTATAACATGATAATTGTTTTCATGTTTATATATGTAGTAATAACAATGTTATACATAATATTATTTTGTTTATTGTAAAACCATTGCCTTTGTCATAATGTAATAATACGTTTAGTTCTCTGATAATTATATTTTGTTTATTAATAATGAATAGATAATTCAGGTTTTAGATTTTGTAATTGCATTAGCTTGAAGGGCTAAGGTTATTAACGGAAATTTAAAAAAGGCATTTGAGAGGTGTCTTGTTTTCAGCTTCAAAACATATGGTCACATTATTTACACCAGAGGTTTTCAATCTTTTTCAAACATTGTATCCCTTTTAAAAATAAAAATGCTGTGTACCCCTGCTTGAGTAATATACTCGTATGGTTTATCAGGAAGATACTTAGCCGTCAAGCCTCGCAGTGAAGGACACAATGAATCACAGCAATGAGTGAAGTTTCACTCAGGTGAAACATTTTTACATGGCCTACCAGCCCAGTGATGTGACCATGGCACCGTCAATACACTCTGACATAGTTTTTCCACTCAAGCCGGTTTTCAAAAAAAAAAAATCTTAACAGTTATAAAATGTCTTCCCCTTCCCCTTTTGTAGAAGAATTTAGTGGTTTGCAAAATAACCTATCTTCAAATACTTCATCTCTGCATATTCCACCAACAATTGGGCTAAGCCAAGTGACATCTGTTGTTTCGTCAAGTTGTATTCCAAAGCACTGACTATCTCGAGTTGTTCTTTTGTGTCACTTGCTACGCCACTGATTCTCCCTGGCACTGTATGTTTGATAGTGAAATATTTTTAATACCTTTTGCATCTTTTTCTCAAACATGCAAGAGAATATTTCTACTGCAGCAGGGAGGATTAGGTTTTCACCAATGGTATGGGTTTTCCCAGACTTAGCAATCAGATGGCTAGTCAGAGCTTTTTCATTTTATTCTGTACCAGAAAATTATTTAATAGTAGTTTTCCTTCACTTAAGATCTTAAAAAAAATATTTAAGGCAGTATAAATCTTTCTCCTTCACTAAATTTTTACTTTGCTTTCAAAATGACATTTCAAAAGAGACGGTTTGATAGAATTGTTTGATAAGATTTAAGAACTACGCATTGTGGAGTCTGAACTTATGGTCCAAGTGACTCGTAGGGAGATGGCGCTAAGTCCGGGGTACGCATACCAGAGATTGAGGACCTTTGATTTATACCGTTAATCTCCAAAGAAGAAACAACACTATCCAAAAGTTTCAAGTTAACTCATTGATCTAATTGGATCTTTTCTTTCTTGTCATATTATGTGACATTCTGGCTCTCAACTGAGTTGCATAGCAGCAAAAGGAATCTCCTGTCCTCATGGGCATCGGCAGTCTTTTTCAAAGGGGGACGCATATTGGAAGTTAAACGATATTAATTCATCATTCTGTCATCAAAAGTTATACAGGTTGACTTATGAAGAACTGATACATTTATTTCTTTGTTTCAAAACTAGTTATGCTAGTGACAACTTATTATACTTGAAATGCAGAGGAATTTTGGGAGATTATTTACCTCTAAAGAAAATGTTGAAAATGTTCACCATCCAGCATAAGGTGCAACTCAACACGTCATTCCATGTTACTGGTCACTCGGAGGACCCTGTTGTCAAAAGCTCAAATCTCCTGTGTAATGTTGTGCTTCAGATGGTCCAATGTCTAGGGACGCATGGCGTAAACTCTGTCTTTTAAGTGACCCCATAGAAAAAAGTCTGGTGATGTCAAATCCAATGATCTCGGTGGCCACAGATTCCTGGAAATTATCCGGCCGTTTAAAAAAAACTTGTAATCAGTTCTATGGATTAATTTGATGTATGCAATATAGCACTGCTCTGCTGAAAATATACCTGTCGAAAAGAAAATTGCAGGACAACATCCCTTTGAGCAAACCTGGAGTTAAAGTTAGCTGAGTAGGTACCAGTAGTTTTAATTTTCCAACCAAAATCCTGGTTCAGTGTGCTTAAGATGCAAAAGAACCGAAGCAATCGATGGTAGCTTTATTTACTTAACTGACAAATATTGTACAAACGTTCAAAAACAGATTTGTTATATAAATAAACCACTGTAAGTGGTACATTCCCACTAGAACTCAAAGTCACAAAAATAAAGTGACCTTCTCTCTGTACTAACCATTCCTACAAACTCCTACTCTTTTATCTCCTTCATGTTAGTTAAGATAAAAATTTTCAGAAATTATCTTATTATTTTCTTATAGGCACAAGGAGAGTATGGAAGTACAGTAAGCTTTGAGTGATAGAAAAATCTTTTAAAGGTTTTAGATTCTGTTCTCTTTGCATGGTTAAGATTAAAACAATCTGATGTGTTGTACTCACATGACTTTCTCTACTCTTGCACTAACCATCTTTACAAACTCTTATTTCTATATCTTCATGTTAATACAGATAAACATTTGCAGAAATTATCTTTTTGCTCATTTCCTTATAGAAGCAAGGGGAATATGGGAATGCAATAGGCTTTAAGCGATATTCATATGTTTTAAAGCTTTCAAATCCCATTCTCTTTGCACGGTTAATATAAAAAATGAATAACGATGTTCCATTTGACATAAGGACAGAAATATAAGTTCTCCGAAATTCACACGGCTGCGCCATGGCTGAGTGGTTAGACTGCTCGCCTACCACCTAGGCGGGACCTGCATGTGGTATTCGTGGTGGACGAAGCGGCATCTGGGCGGGTTTTCTCCGGGTTCTCTGGTTTCCCCTGACATTCATTCCACCAACTGCTCCAATATCAACCTTCCAATCATCCATTTTGCCTGCATTTCATATCATCATCTCTTCCTCACTATCATACCTGGTGCTTGGCTAACCACCTGCTTCCAGGTCTTCACTCTGTCTGGTCCAGAGGTCCCTTTGCTCCCTGACAGATGTCTGACCCTAGCCTGGCTTGTAAGTCCTACATAAGCAGAGGGTAATCAGGGAAAGAAGAAATTCACACAAATAACAATCAATGTCTCTGAAATAGTTCACTGCATACACACCATATATATAGACAAACTGTATGTTTTAGCAAGATCTACATTTTTGTATAGTAAGATTTGGTCTGTCTCTTAGGGTTTACCAGTTATGCAAAAATAATCTAGAGTAAATAGAACTTTATGGGCTATAGCCAGAAAATTCAAGATATACATTTCAATTGTCATAAAATATCTCAAATATATGGCATTTTAATCAAAATAATTGTGAAAGCCATTTTCAAGAAAATAAAAATTTACGAAAAATGCTCCATGTAAAGTGTAGTTTAGGGTACAGTTATTTTCTTCAAAATCTTTGTGTTGCATCCTTGAAAGACATTAAACTTAAGTACCAACTTTGGGTTTTAACCGACTTTTCCGTTTTCGAGCTATGCTGTCCACAGACAGGCACTCATACACACACACAGACTTTTCTAAAAATGTTTTCTTTTTTATTCAGGGGGCCTCGAAACATGTATTTCCGGTGATTCGAGATCAAATTTTTGGGTGGAATACAATAATTTCTCTACTTTAGTATACATAGAAGAGAAATTAAAAATGAATCATGATCTTCCATTTGGCAAAATTTTAAGTTTTCCAACACTCAAACAAATAACAAGGAATATCTCCAAAATGGTTCACTCTACAAAACAATTTATTGGGAAGTAAATTGTGTATTTCAGCAAGATCTGCATTTTTTGTACAGTAAGATTTTGGTCTATCTGTTGAGGTTTACCAGTTATGCAAAAGTCAGCCAGAGTAAACAAGACTACATAGGCTATAGCAAAATTCAAAACATATGAGTACATTTCATTTGTGATTAAAATATCTTAAACATATGGCATTTTGATCAAAATCGTTAGTCATTTTTGAGAAAATAAAAATTTTTGAAAAATTTTGCATGTAAAGGGTGGTTTAGGGTACAATAATTTTCTTCAAAGTCTTTGTGTCGCATCCTTAAAATATATTAAACTTAAATAGGTACCAACATTGGTTTTTAACCGACTTTTCGTTTTTGAGTTATGCTGTCCACAGACTGACAGACAGACACACTGATATACATACACGCATCCTTTTTCTAATAATACTTTTTTTATTCAGGGGGCTTCAAAACCTATACTTCTGGTGAAATCTCGACATCGAATTTTTGGGTGGAATACAATACTTCCTCTGCTTTATTATACGTAGTAGAGAAAGTAAAACTGATGTGTTGCACTCAATGACTTTATCTACTCTTGTACTAATCATTCCTACAAACTCTTATCCCTATATCTTCTTCGCTTTAGGTGAGATAAACATTTGCAGAAATTATCTTATTTTCTTATTCCCTTGTAGGTGGAAGGAGAATATGGGAATATAGTAGGCTTTGAGCGATAGTCAATGTTTTAAAGCTTTCAATTTCCGTTCTCTTTGCAGGTTTACATAAAAAATTGAATAACGAAGTTCTCCAAAACTCACAAATAACAAGGCATATCTCCGAAATGGTTCACTCTATAAAAAAAGTTATTTAGGCATGAATTGTGTATTTTAGCAAGATCTACATTTTTTGTGTAGTAAGATTTGGTCTATCTCTAACTTTTATGCAAAAGTCGTCCAGAGTAAATACGACTATAGTGGCTCGTTAGAGCCATTTTCAAGAAAATCAAAATTTTCTAAACATTTTCCATGTAAAGGGTAGTTTAGGGTGGGGGAATTTTCTTCAAAATCTTTGTGTCGCATCCTTAAAATATATTAAACTTAAATAGGTACCAACTTCGGCTTTTAACCAACTTTTCGTCTCTTAGTTATGCTGTCCATAGACTGACATACTGGCACACACAGACACCACATGGACCTTTTTCTAAAAATGCTTCTTTTGGATCTGGGGGGAGGGGGTGAAATCTCGACAAATACAATACATCCTCTACTGTACGATGCCTAGTAAAACTAAGTCCCGGCACGACAGCCCATGAAGAGCCAAGTCTTACCACCCAGCTGCTGCGTCCCCCACCTCAGCCCACTACAGGCATTATTGGTGGGGTGTAGTACTGGAGGATGGTATGTGGTCAGCGTCCTGATCCTTCCCGGCCAGCTATTCGGTCTTCACGATCTGGGGACGCTACTTTTCCATCAAGTAGCTCCTCACTTGGTTCCCCCGGGACTAACGAGGCTGAGTGCACCCCGTGCCAGACCTCCCAGAGGGGATAAAATCTCAGGGTCCTCCGCGCCAGAGGCCAGCGCACTACAGAGGCGGTCACTATGCATAGTAGAGAAAGTAAATATCTGATGTGTTGCACTCACATGACTTTCTCTACTCTTGTACTAACCATTCTTACGAACTCTTATTCATATATCTTCTTCGTCTTAGTTGAGATACACATTTGTACAAATTCTTATTGCTTGTTTCCTTTTAGGTGCAAAGGGAGTGGTAGAATACAGTAGGCTTTGTGCGATAGTCAAATCTTTTAAAGTTTTGAGATTCCATTCTCTTTGCACACTTAACATATAAGAAAATGAACAAGGATGTTCCATTTCATGAATGTTTTAAGTTTTCCAAAACTCATACACATAACAAGGAATATCTCCAAAGTGGATCACTCTACATGACATTGACTTGGTATGGATACCATCTCACTGTAACATACCAGGAAATGATCTTGCTGACACTGCCCCAAAAAACTACCAAGCATCCTCCAAGCTTACCAGATCTTAAGCTACCTCATGAAGACTATTTACGGCATCTTAAAACAACTATCCTACACCGATGGAAGACAGATTGGACAACTACATCCAACAGCAAACTGCATGATATCTGTCCAATACCTAACCTGTCCACAACAATTAGAACACTAACCCGGCGAGACCAGGTGCTATTAACCCGATTATGCATTGGCCACACTGCACTTACTCATTCCTACATTCTGTCCCGTGAACTTCCTCCTAAATGTACTCTGTGTGATTCTACTCTTACCGTTCAGCATCTGCTCACTGTTTGCCCAAGATACACTCACCAGCGACTTCAGTATGGAGTTCCTGAGAACCTTCAGCTAGCTTTGGGTGATCAACAATATCACAAGAAAATCATCAAGTTCATCAAAGCATGCAAAGTTAATGTTTAAATTCATTGTAAACTTCATGATATGTTTTCTCCTTTTTTCCTCAATGTTTAGTCGCGATATGACTTTTATGTTGAAGCGACTTCAAATAATAAATAAATTTAAAAAAAAATGTATTTCAACATAAATTGTGTATTTTAGAAAGATCTACATTTTTTGTGGTTACTATTACTGCTATTGCTCTCTTCAATGTCATCAGTGAAAAATATTGGAGAGCAAGAGGATTAATGACTTCATTGTCAGAAATCCAGCATTAGCTAACAACAACATTTTTTGTGTAGTATGATTTGGTCTATCTTTAGGTTTACCAGTTATGCAAAAGTCATCCAGAGTAAATAGGACTACAGGGTTATAGCCAGAAACTTCAAGATATACATTTCATTTGATATAAAAATACCTCAGACATATGACATTTTAATGAAAATCGTTAAGTCATTTTCAAGAAAATAAAAATGTTCGAAAAATTTTTCCATGTAAAGAGTAGTTTAGGAGGGGCTATTTTCTTCAAAATCTTCTTGTCGCATACTTGAAAGACTTATTTAAATACCAACTTTGGTTTTTAACCTACTTTTCGTTTTTGAGTTATGCTACCCACAGACTGACACACACATGCACGCACACACAGACCTCAAAACGTATATTTCTGGTGAAATCTTGACATCGAATTTTTGGGTGAAATACAATACTTCCTCTACTTACCAGTAGAAATAGTAAAAATGAATAGCAATGTTATATATGATAGAAGTATAAGTTCTCCAAAACTCACAACAATTTCAAGGCATATCTATGAAATGGTTGACTACCAAAAATGTATGCAGACATAAATTGTGTATTTTAGCAAGATCTACATTTTTTCTATAGTGGGATTTGGTCTATCTCTTATGGTTTACCAGTTATGCAAAAGTCATCCAAAGTAAATACGACTACATGAGCTATAGCCAGAAAATTCAAGATATAGATTTTATTTGTCATAAAAATATCCCAAACATATGGCATATTAATAAAAATCGTTAGAGCCATTTTCAAGAAAATAAACATTTTCCATGTAAAGGGTAATTTAGATGGGGCTATTTTCTTCAAGATCTTCGTCTCGCATCCTTGAAAGGCAAACTTACCAACTTTGGTTTTTAGCCGAGTTTTCATTTTTGAGTTATGCTGTCCACAAACTGGCATACAGACAGACACAGACATACACACACAGACCTTTTACTAATGCTTTTTTTGGATTCAGGGGGCCTCTACTACTTTACGTAGTAGAGAAAGTAAAAATATGTACAAAACATGGTATAGGTTTACGCAATTTATACCAAATAAGCTTGACAAATATGGAATGAAATTCTCTATTGTTGCCGACGTAGCATCAAGATAGGTCTGCAATGCCTTCCCTTACCTGTAAGGATGACAGTCGACCTGAAACACAAACTCTGGGAGAACATGTTCTGCGTCTCATGGAGCCATTTATAAACCAAGGAAGAAATGTAACAACAGACAATTTCTTCACCTCTTTTCAACTTGCCAAAAAGCTTCAATCAAAGAAAACGTCTTTGGTAGGAACAATAAACAAATCTTGTCAAGATATCACTGATGAGCTAGAGAAACCCAGTGCTAAATTATATTCCAGCACCATTTTGCGACAGGCTGGCAACAGAAATTGCACCCTGGCAGTTTATCAAGCAAAGAAAAATAAGAATGTGATTGTTCTTAGCACTTTACATGCTGAAGTAGCAGTGAGCAAAGAAACAAAGGAAAAACCAGAAACTCCTACTTTCTACAATGCTACCACATTTGGGGTAAAGTCCATAGACCAAATGACATGTAAATATACTACTAAAGTAGCATGCAGGAGATGGCCAATGCATGTTTTCTAAAATATATTAGACATTGCTGCTATCAATGTGTGGGTCATTTACAATCAAGTTAGGGGTACAAAGGTGGAAAGAAAGAAGTTGATCCTTCAGCTTGTAAAAGAACTAAGCAAGGAAAAGGCACCAGAAGGGCAAAAACCAGAAGAGTCAACAGGACCAACACCAACCAAAAAGTGGAGGAAATGCCAGATCAGCCTGTGCAAAGGAAACAAGATCGGCGATGTTTATGATAAGTGTCAAAAAGCTGTGTGGGAAATGTGCAAGAAATGTAAAAATCACATGTGCAAAGTGTGTGTAAGATAAACAAACACAACATAAAAACAGAGCTAAGGTTATGCAAAATGCTCACATTAGAAATACAATGCCTCAGTCATTAAAGCAAAATGTTAAATACAGCTATTTATTGTTACAAATAATAACCTAAATTAGGTTAAAGGGAATCAGTTTTAGTGTAGACATCTGTATATGTATTCTGTTGCTGGGGTCAAAATAACCCCTCCCGCAGTTTAGGTATTATTAGATTCTCAGCAGTTCTAGTGTTAAAAGATTATTCAGTTGATGGCAATGCTAAAGAACATGGTCACAAAATAGCTAGACTTTCCCCTTATCATTGCCATCTTAACCTGACTGATTTAATTTGGACCAAAGTAAAGGGCTATGTTGGGTGAAACAACAAAGATTTCACTGTCGTTGGTAATAAACCTTACAGAGGCACTAAATGCAGTAAAAACTGAAAATTGGGAAAAAGTAGTTACTCATACAAAGGATGTAATAAGTGTCACAAAGGAAAATGAAGGAGTTTTGGAAGAAAGGTTAGAACTGCAACACAGATGCAAGCAATTCAGATATTTGCAGCATTTTCCCATTAAAATAAGCATTAATGTTTCATAGGTATTCTTTTTGAAGAAAACAATCATTTCCGCTCTGTTTCACCGACCGTTTGACATAGCAGACAAGGACCACATACACCTAGAACTTCAATACTTACAGGATACCTTACGCAAGAATGGATATAGCAACCAGGACATCAATGAGACCCGTAGGAAAGTAGAACACAGCAGGAAGAACCCCCTACTGCTCACGCAAGGGAAGGATAGCCCTCAAGAGAAGGCCTACATACCCTTCTACGGCTCTGTCTCCAACAAGGTTTCCCGTATACTCGCGAGACATAATATCAAAACCTTCTTCACGCCCCCTAAGAAGATCCGACAACTCCTCAGGCCGGTGAAAGAACCACTTGGGCTTAAGGTCCCAGGAATATACAGGATTCCTTGCGAGTGTGGGAAGGTGTATGTGGGTCAAACAGGACACACGATAGAGGAAAGATGCAAAGAACATCAACGGAGCATCAGACTTCTCCAGCCAGAAAAATCAGCAGTAGCCCAACATTGCATAGAACAGGTCCACAAAATAAATTTCCAAGACACACAAGTACTAGAACACGCAGAAAATTACTGGGACAGACTCATCAAGGAGGCCATCCACATCAAATTACACCCCCACAATTTCAACAGAGAGGGCGGACTCAAACTAAGTTCCGCGTGGACTATAGCCACCAGAAACACTGCACAAAGTTCGTACCCGCGGGAAAACACTGCAGCCGAGCCTACAGCAGGCCCAATCAGAAACCATCACCCGCGCATTGGCTAGGACACACAACCTAACCATAGTATATATTTGAAAACTGAGGAGAATTTTTCATCATTTCAGTCCTGAAGATGGCCATGGAGTATATAATGGCCGAAAGCTCGACCTTCTTAAATTTAACACGGCTGATCACCCGTGAAGCTCTGATCACACACAGGTATTCTTTTGTTAATGCAAACTTTTGTACTGATATATACATATGTATAATATATGCATATTCTATTCTTTGCATGTAGATTCACTATTTTACTATTATCTTCATATACAAATTTCAAGAATACCTGCTGTTCATTCCAGGTGCAAACACATAATCCTAACATGCCCTCCACATGGTCGCAATAAGTGGCAATGTTTCTTGTCTTTCTCTCTCTCTCCATGAAATTTCAATCCCTTTCTTGATTGGTGTCAATTATGGATGCTACTCTCGCAGTCCTTGCACCTGGATTGCACATTTTAGATCTCTATTGCAGCAAGGAATTCTTACAAGCCATAAGTCAAAATTCTTTAAACATATGCTTTATTTCAATTTAAAAAAATATTGCGTGGAATGGATCCATTTTATTGTTGCTTTGTTCATGTAACAAAATAGTATTCTTAAGCATTTAATGCTTTAAATCAAGAACTTTTAAATTTCAGAGCACCTCTGAAGCACCAGAAGATTGTACAGTTATGGTCCCTTATTCATTGTACATTTAGATAACACCGAATTACATATTAAGAAACATTTAATAATGTCCCATTAACACATTTTAGTACATTATTCAATCTTATGCAACTAATAGCTGAATATCTTCCTTTAAAAAGGTTTACATATTCTTATTCCATAATACTGTTATTTTCAGGTAATTAGACAGTTAATTTGAAAACTGCAATGGTTCTGTTTTGATTATTTTTAAAAACAAATCTGTTGGACAGGGTGTCTTAACAATTTAATACTCTTAACATTACAGATCTTTTTCTCCATATTTAATGTTATACAAATTTGCAATCAACAAAATTATTTTTTTTTTTTCAGAATAATGAATACAACAGAAGCTCTGGAACAGTGAACATTGATGCATCAAGAAGCTCAACTACAGGAGCAACTTGAGTTGAATTAGCGGTTTGTGACAGGTCGTTTTGCAATCCAAGCTTTAATTGCAGGTACTTCTTCTACAGTTTGTTTCAGACCTCTCAGGTTGGGGTACTTCTCAAGCAGGTCAAACTTGGCCATGAAGCTCAGGTAATGGCTGAGTCCAACAAAGAAAAGATCTGCCCAAGTGAGCTGCAAACACAATAAGAGCCACAAATTACTGAGTTTTATATGTATTACACATATTCACATTTAATGTTATGAATAGGTAATTCAGTTACATATTTCTTCTTATACACAAGTGGAATAGAGAAACCTGAAGTGATTAGTCAAATGTTTAAAAAGTGTGTTGATTTGTTTGAAAGTTCATATTCTGTGTATCAAAATAAACAAAATTATGGTTGACAATTTAAACTAATAACAAAAAATATCTCTAATGCGAAACATTTCCCATGCATTTTGGGGCAGGAAGCTTTTGTTTCTTATTCTTTACCAGTTCTATTAAGCTCATTCAAAATAAGGAGAACTTTACAAGCTATTTGCAGAAATTAAAATTTTAACCATTTATTAGTCGCATAATTGCTAAATCATTAGAGCCACTTTTGAAAAAATCAAAACTAATATGCCTATTCAGTTAAATATTACTTAGTAGTTTTTATTTTGCATTTCTTGATTTATATTCTGCATTTCAAGTAGTAATTTCCTTCCTGCAATTTCTACTCTTCAGTTACTTAATGTTCTTCAAAATCCTTTGACTAACAAATACTATGTTTCAATTACGAATTCAACTCGATTTAGTTCTTTTTTCAGATTGAATACTGCATGGAAACACAGATTCAAACAAAGCTCAACCACTGGATCCAATCCACTTATTTAGCGTGATTGTATCAAAATCTTATTCCATGAATGTTCTTCGATCTCATTTCCAGATTGAATTCAACATGGAAACACAGAAATGGGAAGGGACTCAAATCGAGTTCAGTTCTGCATGGAAACATAGTAACAGTACTCACATTCACAACGAAACATAACCTTAAACGACAAAAGCATTGATGCTGTAAAACGGGAGTCATGTGGTATCTAATCTAGAAGTTTACTTTAGGTTTCTTAATAAAATAAAAGGGAAAAGGGAAATACAGGGTCAAGAAGGAAGACATCCATCACAGCAAAATTGCAAAAGAGGGTGAAACTACATAGTTTGGATCAAGAATTCTTATCCCATATACTCATAACATCCAATTTAAATGTGTTCAGATATATACAAAAGATATTAAGCATTATAAAGTTTTTGTTTGTGAAATCTCAAACATTGCCCATACATGGCTTGTGTGTTTAAAAACCCAGCAGTAAGTTTGTTAGCATACATAAATAATAATGCATTTTATGGATTCAGATAGTTTCAAAATATGTGTTTCCTATTAAATCTCAGTATAAAATCTGAGTGGAATACAATACTTCCCCTCGTACTGTACATGGTAGAAAAAGTACAACAGAAAAAGAATAAAGAAAATTGTAACTGTAACCCTGTGGCATAATAGCCCATCCAGGCCAAGGCCTACCTCCCGAACACTGCATCCCCCACCTCAGGCATCATGAGTGAGGTGCAGTACTGGAGGTAGGACGTGGTCAGTGGCCCAGTCCCCCTAGCCTACTATGTGGTCTTCTCGACCAGAGGCTGCTATTTTTTATCAAGTAGCTCCTCAATTGGTCCCTCAGATACCTAATGAGGCTTAGTGCACCCTAGATCAGAGCCAGAAAATTCAAAATATACATTTCATTCATTTGTTATAAAAATATCTCAAACATATGACATTTTAATCAAAATTGTTAGTCATTTTCAAGAAAATCAAAATTTTTGAAAAATTTTCTACATAAAGGGTAGTTTAAGGTGAGGCTATTTTCTTCAAAATCTTTGTGTCGCATCCTTGAAAGACATTAAACTTAAATACCAACTTTGGTTTTTAACTAAATTTTCGTTTTTGAGTTATGCTGTCCACAGACAGACACACACACAGACCTTTTTCTATAAATGCTTTTTTTTTTTCTTCAGGGAGTTTCAAAACATATATTTCTGGTGAAATCTCGACATCAAATTTTTGGGTGCAATACAATACTTCCCCTACTTACCAGTAGAGAAAGTAATAATGTCATCCGACATGAAAATATCTTAAGTATATGGAAATTTCATCAGTCATAGTCACTTTTGAGAGAATGAAAATTTTCCATGTAAAGGGAGGCATTTTATAAAAACGTTTTAGATGGGGGTCATCTTGTGAAAAGGTATATATCGCATCCCCTAACTTTTTATTTTTAGGTTATGCCACACTCCTCACATACACATGTGCAGGTGTGCCTTTTTCTAAAAATGCTTACAAGGTCTTATTTTGTTTGAGAAAAGGATGCAAGAACCTATTGAAAATTAAACCAGCTGTCAAAGTAAACTAAAAATATGTAATTTTGTGCATTTTCATTGTTTACAGTTTGGTATAACCATAAGAATAAGGTTATGCAGTCCTATTTCTACAAGGTTTTTATAAGTTTTTCCTTAGAGAACAATATTTTCAAGTTATACACTTGTTTCTCCAGCACTTCTTTTTTTCACGCATGTGACTGTTTCACCATTCTAGTTTTTTTCTTCCTCTTCTTCTTTATCTGATTAACCTTCCTATATGGAGGGCTGACAATCCCTAGGACTTAAAATCCTGTGCATATGGTCAGATGCTTGTAGGAGAGCAGACGAACCTATGGACCAGACAGAGCAATGACGTGGAAGCGGGTGGTCAGCCCAGCACCAAGTAGGAGAGTGAGGAAGAGGATGATACGAAATGCAGGTAAAATGGATGAATGGAAAGGTAATCATGGAGCAGTTGGTGGAATGAGTGGAGAGGAAACCGGAGAACCCAGAAAAAAACCCACCCAGATACCACCTCAAATACCACATGGGATTGGACCCAGGCCACCTTGGCAAATAATCTAACCACTCGGCTACAGTGCCACTTTACCATTCCAGTTTACTAGCAGTAAATATTGAACCCATGAAAGGATGATTAATTGAACTTATTGACTTACCAATACAATGAAAATATTATCTACAATCATTCAGATATAACAAATAGTTCATTAATAAATTGTGCAGAAATTGTGCTGCTGCAAAAAGCATTTCAGTTAAATTAAATCTACATTATAACTATGAATTACCTTTCCTCCGACCAAATAGCCCCCGTTGGCCTTCACAATGGAATCAAACTTTGAAAGGTAGTACGGAATTTTCTCCTTCACTAGTGGTTCATATTTCTTTTCTTTAGTTTCTTCATTATCATCATAGTGATAGTTAGCAATTTCTACAAAAAAGAACAGCAACTATTTAATGCAGCTGAAGGGTGTCTAAACATGTTTAAAACTTCAGAAGTGCTTTAATTCATCTTGCAAATATAGTTTGCAATTTTATATGTAATCCCTTACTTTTGCTCAATTCAACATTTACAACTGAAGTCTGACAAAGGCTCAAATTGACAATAAATGTGTATCTTCTACTTTACTTACCCTGCCTCAAATCATTGATGGTGTCAACCATAGCATCAATTTCATATGCTTCCATGCCATCACTTCCTGCTAACCCACATTTCTTTGCAAAATAGCGGCATATGGCACAAGTTTGATGCATTTGTTTGCCATCAACTTCCAACACTGGAACTTTGCCAAATGGCATGGCTATAAACAGAGAAAAATAAGTTTTAGTCATGGAATTTGTCATTGTATAAAACATTGAGTCATGGATGATAGAGTTTGTATAATGTATGCTTACATGGCTTAAATTGAGGCCATTGTTCACCATCAAAACGATGATCCTCAAATTCTATGTTGTTAAGGGAGAGTAGGAAGCGGATGGGTTCACCCAGAGCTTGGATTGCAAAGTAAGACAGCTTGTATTTGGGTGACATTTTCACTTCTGTAAAAAAGAAAAAGCAAAGTGAATCATCATCACCATCATCATTTATCAACTTCCTTCTACCAATCCAATAACAACGTATGAAGTTTTTTCGACTCAAAATGCACCACAGCCTCTTAAAAATAAACAATCTGATATGGTATAATCACACTAACTTTCTCTACCCTTTACAAATTCTCAGGCATACCCTATATTAAAAACTATACTATATTACATTACTGTCTATAACTACAGTAAAACCCCACTCAACGAAACAAAACAAATAACTTCAGCAGCAAAAAAAGTGTCAATATTTTATTTATTTATGCCAACAAACTTACTGTTGGTGTTTTTAAACACACAAGCCGTGTGTGGGCAAAGTTTAAGAGGTAGAACTGGAACTTAAAAATTCAATGCCACAACTGGATTTGAACCACAGACCTTCCGCTTGCCGGGCGGACGCTCTACCACTGAGCTATTGTGACAAATGCCAGAATGACATAAAGTATATAAAGTACTTGCAATAGTAAGTCACCATTGGGGTAATTGTTTCTGAGGGATATAAAGTACTTGCAATAGTAAGTCACCATTGGGGTAATTGTTTCTGAGGGATATAAAGTACTTGCAATAGTAAGTCACCATTGGGGTAATTGTTTCTGAGGGATATAAAGTACTTGCAATAGTAAGTCACCATTGGGGTAATTGTTTCTGAGGGATATAAAGTACTTGCAATAGTAAGTCACCATTGGGGTAATTGTTTCTGATGTGAGACTGCCTTTGTGGTTTACCAGGAGAAATACGAACTGGCTTGAGAATTAATGTCATTCTGGCAGTTTGTCACAATAGCTCAGTGGTAGAGCGTCTGCCCGGCAAGCGGAAGGTCTGTGGTTCAAATCCCAGTTGTGGCATTGAATTTTTAAGTTCCAGTTCTACCTCTTAAACTGTCAATATTTTGTTCATCCCTGCAATAATTTGTCTGTACCCTTACGCAAGTGTTCAAATTTAAGTGCCAATGTCCTCAAAGGAATGCTACAACTCTACTCTCGTTCCTCAAACGCTGTTGTTTTGTCCAGTGCATAGGTTCCTCTGCTTCCCGACAGGTGTCTGACCCTAGGCACTGGCTTGTTCCTAGCGGGTAGGTCCTAAATAAAGGGAGGGAATCAGGTAAAGAAAAAGACGTAAAGCTTTTGCTGGGTTATACTTTACAGTTTAGTTAATCACTTGCTATGCTAAACAGCTAAATTCATTAGCCATTTATGTTAGTCATGCATTGACAGCTATGAATGATGCAAGAAAGAGCCCTATGGTTGCATCTTCAACAGGAACTGAGGCAAGTCTGTGGTTCAAATCCCAGTTGTGGCATTGAATTTTTAAGTTCCAGTTCTACCTCTTAAACTGTCAATATTTTGTTCATCCCTGCAATAATTTGTCTGTACCCTTACGCAAGTGTTCAAATTTAAGGCCAATGTCCTCAAAGGAATTCTACAACTCTACCCTCATTCCTCAAACGCTGTTGTTTTGTCCAGTGCATAGGTTCCTCTGCTTCCCGACAGGTGTCTGACCCTAGGCACTAGCTTGTTCCTAGTGGGTGTAGGTCCTAAATAAAGGGAGAGAATCAGGTAAAGAAAAAGACGTAAAGCTTTTGCTGGGTTATACGTTACAGTTTAGTTAATCACTTGCTATGCTAAACTGCTAAATTCATTAGCCATTTATGTTAGTCATGCATTGACAGCTATGAATGATGCAAGAAAGAGCCCTATGGTTGCATCTTCAACAGGAACTGAGGCAAGGACAAAGGATGACATATAGCTTTCCATTTTTGTTCCATTTCTTTCAAACATACTCTTCTTCTTAATAGGCACTACAACTTCATTGACTGAATGTTTTGGCCTTCTCTACAATTTTCTTCCATTCAATGAGATCTTTTGTCAGGTTTACCCAATTTCTTATCTTCATATTTTTTAAATCTTGGTGTATGTCATCTGTTTTTAGGTCTGCCCCTTTTTCTAGATTCGAGAGGCTTCTATGTGTATATTTTTTTAACTGTTCTCTCATTTGACATTCTATACATATGTCCAAACCATCCAAGTCTCTGTGCTGTAATGAAATTAATAGTTGTTCGTTTTTTTATTCTTTTATTTAACTCTTCATTTCTCAGAGTCCATTTCTCCTGTCTTTAATTGGTCCAAAAATTCTTCTTAATATCTTTCTTTCAAATATTGATAACTTCTGCTTTTGTGATTCTTTCAATACCCATGTTTCAGAGCCATGTGTGACTATAGGTTTTATGATTGTGTTATAGATTCTTAATTTTGCACTTATAGCTATATAAGTTTACTTTTGAATAAATTATTATACATGAAATATGCTTTATTACTGTGAACCACTCGCTCTTTCACCTCTTCCTCTAAAGAGTTATCATTATTTATTACAGACCTGAGGTATTTAAATGATTTTACAGCTTTTATTATGTTGTTGTTTATTATTAAATCTTCCAACTTATTTGGTGATTTAGAACATTTTAGAAATTTTGTTTTTTCCATGTTTATCAAGAGTCCGAACTGGGCAGACTCCTCCTGTAACCTGTGAAATGTTTCTATTGCTGCCTTTTTTGTTCTAGCAATAATAAGAATGTCATCTGCATAAGCTATACATTGTTTTAACCTGTATACAATGTTACCTCTCAGATCTAATTTATTCAAAACTGAATCCATTAGAATATTAAATAGTGTGGCAGACAAAGGATCTCCTTGTTTCACACCTATTACAACATTGAATTGTTCACTTAGGTGATTATTTATTTTCACTCTTGCAACATTATTAGCTAAAGTTATTGCAATTAACCTTATTAGCTTTCCAGGCACATTATACATTTTTAAACAATATAATACTTTACTTCTGTTAACCTTGTCAAAAGCTTGTGTATAATCTACAAATATGTTAAATATAGTGATGTTATACTCATAGCATTTTTTCAATTATTTGTCTCACCATAAATATGTTATCAATTGTTGACCGACCTGGCCTAAAACCTGAAACCACGTAGCAGTCATTCTTTAGTATGCTGGACCCAATTTGAAACACCATAGAAATTGCGAAAAATAGTGATTAGAGCAGAGCTGGGCAACTGGTGTTCAGAAAGCACAGATTGCTCACGACCTTGACTGATAACTATGCTTAGGAGGTAAAAATGTGAAGGTCCTCTAGGTATCGCGCGAGTCGCCCAGGCCTGGATTAGAGCAACAGAGAGTACCTTGTGAGGTGCTTAAGGAGTAGTTTTTACCTCGGCAACAATTTGCCCCTCTCTAATTTAGGAGCCTTTCTTTTATAGAAAAAACGTTGCATGAAAGACAAGAGCAAAATAAATGAGAGAACACGCGGGAATGAGAGTGCCAACCTAAGTAAAACCCCGTAGTTATCTGAATGATTAGATTTTAGCCACACTGAAGTTTCGGTTATGCAATTGCTCCCTCCTCTTACAAAAAACATCCCTCGGCTAACCTTTGCAGCCTAGGGTCCTTAATCTCTCGTCCATACTTTGTGGCATAGTAGTGTTTGTTAGTCTTTTGTTTGCCCCTGTGACTGTGAATCACAGTGTGATATCGGTGCGCATAATGCACTAGACTGAGGAACTGGACCAATATACTGAAGAATGTGTGAATTTTTTCCCTAATCCTAGATCAGCTTCGCATTCTGCAACTGCTTCACTTAAAAGCGTCCCTCAGCTATGCATTGCGGCTTAAACACTTCAATCCCTCGGCTATACTTTGCAGTTTAGAGTCATCACTCGCAGAAAGCTCCGTTTTCGTACAATATTGGCAACTCTTAATTATAAACAGCACATCCACAAACTATCAGCCAAAGCATTTCAGAAACAAAGACTGCGCATTACAAGGTAGGTAAGTATTAAACTTCTGCTAAGTTAAACTAAATGGGAATGATAAGAGTATAATAACCGAGATCCACTCCCCTCTGGTAGGCAATATTTTGGATTTTGCTTTTCAGAGAGGTAATTAATCTTTTCTATCTCTCTAGGATTACTATTTTGCGGTATTTTTTGCTGAAACGTTGGTGGCTGTCAAGGATGAACTCGTAATTGCTGCCCCAACGTAAACTAAGCACCGATGTTAAGTATGTAAGTCGAAATTCTTCATACAGCGTATGGAACAGGCATACGTGTTCGAGTACTAATCCTGAATACTTCTAATTTATCAGAGCAAAAAATACATTTCAGCACCGTACCCGTGTGTTCCGTGCAAATAATGAGACTGATTCACAACCATCGGTAAGGCAGTCAAAGCGGCAACGAAAACGGGAATTAAGGCAGCACTCAACATTTTGATTCACAGCAGCCCTGTAACGAGAACAGGGCGCAAAAGCATATTATTGATCAACCTATCGATGGAAAGCGGAGGTCGATATTGTGTATTGGGAATTCATTTGTTTCTAACCGACCTATAATATTTGTCTAGCTTGCGACTAAAGTGAGCTCTAGCTATTTCTACAACGAAAAGTCTATTATGCACAATTTGAATTTAACATGCCATGCACGAGAAAGCTAAAACTTGGCCAAGTCTTCTTTTCTGTTCCCCGGGCCCGGGAATGCTTCCTGTCGGTTGTGAACGCTCACATTTGAATACATGTATTTCAACTTTCTCGTTATGGTTATCAATACCGTTACTGGTTGTGAACCGGGCTTATACTGTCACATTAGCTCCCAATGTGCTGCTAAGACTGACCGGGTGTTTCCTTATGCATAAAGACGCTATTTTATGGTGAATAAAAATTGTGAATGTCGGTATAAAAAGAAGGATCTATACTCTGTTCATCAAGAGATTAGAGGAGACGTAAACAAAGCCACGTGCGTTTTGACCACAGCGCGCCCTCTTGATGCTTTCGCCGTGTAAATAGTCCCTTGAAGAAATACTGTTACTGAGGTCTGAAATGTCACTTAATGTTTGCTAAAGCATGAATTAAGTGTACAAAGCATAGTTAAAGTGTAAGAGTACGCAGTTAAGTGAATCTGTAACCAGCCTAATTCATTCTGCGCGCGCATTATTCAGTATAAAAGTAACATGGTGGAACAAGTGAGTGTGTGAAACATAAGCGCGGCAAACCGTTGCGAAGTGGTGAAAAGACAACAATATTGAATGTTTTTAACAAATTCTGCGACATATATCCCGAACTTGCTATCGAAGACGTGATGAAATTAACATCCGAGTTTACCGGTGTGTCAGTTGCAAGTATTTACAGCACACGCAAAGAAAAATCGTCAGTTGGTGAAGATCCCAGCAAAAAGAGACCACGTGCCAGATAAATGGTGGATGTAGTTTGCAACGAATTTGTGAGATCTGCAATCCGTCGAAAAGTTCACCAGTTCTTTGTTAACAATGAACCCCCACCTTAAACAAAGTGCTGTTGGCAGTTAACTCTGATCCCAATCTTCCAGATTTAAAACGAACTTCCCTCCACAATCTGCTTCTGGAGATTGGTTTCGAGTGTTGCGTCATTGTGAATGCACGTGGCCGCGGAGTGATACAAATCGGTGCTTTGTTTATATCTCCTCTAATCTCTTGATGAACAGAGTATAGGTGGGATAAAAGCTGTGAAGTAAAATATCAAATATCACAATTACAATTTACATTTAAAATGTTATATGTAGCATTTTCATTTAAATAATAAGGAACCATGGTTTCTAAGTTTCCTAGTGTAACATTGGTTCTTTTATCTGACAAAATATTGTGCACTGAAAGAGCTTCTTCAAATCACCATTAGAATTTGAAATATAGGTACATAGACTGTGGTTCTTAGCGTCCCATTCTACATTAGACAACAAAAGAGAGCTTAATTTTGTTCACAGGCCTCTCTATCAAGCTTGAGGTTCTTTTGCTTGCCGTAAATCTATGACATGGGACCACCGGCTCTACTTCCCTTCCAAAGGAAGTCATGCTAAGGATTTTTACGTCCGTAAAAATTCTTCACGCTCCGCCAGGTTTGAACCTGCGACCTAGGGAACCAGGTCGCATGTTACCTCTAGACCACGGAGGACGACGTTCGTTGCCATGGAAACTCTTTTAAGCGCACATGTGCACCTAGATTTCAGAATGGACTTGTTTTAATGTAATTGTACAATCACGCGTCTTGGCTCTACAGTGCATCAGTACACGAAACAAACTCAGTGTTAAACTGCAGCCATTTTTGACATTAAACTCGCGCTCCTTGCTGTCTATCGCTACGATAGAGCGATTTTCCAGGGAATAAACTCACTCCTGTAAGGTAAGGATGCCTAATTCCGTGATATTTTTTAGTAAGTGTTGCGCAGTGTTCATAAATGGATAGAGGTTATTTAAAAACAGGACCCTCTGGATTAACGGACCTGATACTGCCATCCAAGTTGTACAAAAATGGCGTCGGCTGTTGGTCGTATTATTTTCTATGTCTTTGAGTTATTGTTTGTTATAATAATTCCTATGTAAGTTTGTCTTCATATTAGCAAAGCGAGTGTTTAAAAACTTTTATTTGGGCAGTATAGGGAATGGGAATAAATCTAATAACGTGTTGACTGTGCCGAGTACTCTCCACGTGGTTATGTTTGTTTTCCATCTAAGATTATGGCTACATTAGCCGTATAGTGTGGTTAATTTATCTGTTTGCAAGTACAACTTGTGTCACGATTACAGTGGTGAGATGTTGAATAAAGACTGTTCCAGTAGTGTACGTTATTGTAGTCATACCTCAACCTAACCTCAAACATGACAATGCACCGTAACTGTTGCATTCCCGGATGCAAATTAAAAATGAGAAACTTTCAGTTAAAACAAAAGGTAAATTGCAACGTAACGCTTGCAAATTCAGTATTTAATTACTATAAATTGCAGCGTTATGTGTGTTAGTTGCCAGTGTACATATATATAACATGGTGAATAGTGTGAATAGTGAAAGACAATAATTTCGAGTGAACTCAATTAGTGACAACTGCAACACCAACAGTTTGTTTCATGTAAGTAGTATGCTGCTGTATTTATACATTATCTTTTGTCTTTGTAATTTAAATGTGTAGCTGTAGTTTAGAAGAAATGTGTTATGTTGCTGCATGTAAAACTATAGCAAAGTTGTTTTACAATGCTGATTTAAGGTTACGTATTTCATATATTTCATTTACAGTGCTGTTTTAGGGTTATTATTTTTAATATTTCATCTGCTTTTGTGGATTCCCCCTGTAAAATGAAGTGTCATGAAGTGCTGAGTTTTATTGTTGCAAACTGAGTAATCATGCTGCTTTCAGTAAAAGTAAAAGCAAAATTCCACCCTAAAGCTTCTTTTGAATTAAGTAGGTAGCTTTAGGTTATTCTAAATAGCAGCATTTGTATATCAGCCATCCAGTATACGTATAGTATGTTTTGTGTAGGTATATAACATTATGCACGTAGTACAAGTGTAAAACACAGTGTAAGCAATTATTAATAACTCTGAGTCAACTCAATGTCAACAGTTCTGTTTTATTTAAGTAACATGCTGCTTGCAGTTTTGTCTATCTTCTTTGTAATTTGAGTGTGTAATGCAGTTACATAATGGCATGTAAAACTGTAGATTGCATGAATGTTATTTAAGATTATATATTTCATTGCACATGGGTCATCGTTTAACATTACGCCCGCCTCGGTAGCGTGATGGTTAGCGTGTCTGCCTCGCGTTCAAGAGGTCGCGAGTTCGAATCTCGCTTAGGGTAAGTTATCCGGGTAAGGTTTTTTTCCGAGGTTTTCCCTGCCCTGAGAAGACGAATGTCGGATAACTTAAAGCTCCATGGGCCTCGGGCTCATTTGAGCATCATTTCACCCATTTCATTTCATTCATTCGTCCGATATGACACAATGTTGGAGGACGTTAATTTAAAAAAAAAAAAAAAGTTTAACATTACATGTCTTTTTTTTTTTTTTTTTTTTTTTTTTTTTTTTTTTTTTTTTTTTTTTTTTTTTTTTTTTTTTTTTTGTTTACTTGAGGTTATGTTTAAGACAGTGTTTTTTCTGTTTAACACAGCCTATATTCACAAAATAGGCGTGTTATTACACCACATTTTTATTTTACTGCGTTGAAATCGTAGTCTGTAGACGAGTTGTTTATAAGTAGTTTCCACCACATAGGCCGCCATCTTGAATCCCAGTGTCAGGTCCGGTACCTAGAAGGTCCTGTTAAAAACCATAATATACGCGTGAACTTATCGTTCGAGTCTAAGCTACATTCCTATGTGTGTTTGGAGAGTAAGGGAAAACCGTTAGAGGGGAGGGGGGTGTTGTCTCCGTACAAGTCTCCGGCACTCTGCTCCAGTGGTGGTGCTGTAGCATGGAAAGTATATTATTCTATGTGGTCATTGAACGCTCACGTACGCCCCTGGTTATCTGTCAATCTACCTTCTTTGCCGCTCTCATATACCTTTCTTGCTTATTGTAAACATACATAGTTGCATTTCTTCCAGCCACACGGAGCTTGAACTCTTGACCTATCCTCGCATCTGGTTTTCTATGTTGCAAAAAGTGAAACTTCTGGTTTTATTCCTGAAATCTTTTAACGTCAGTTTCGCAGAAACATGGCAATGAAATTTTACTTTCATGTTAAATCGAAAATAAACGTTCATTTCGGGAGTAAATATTGCAATAAATGATTAATTTCGTGGTAAATCGTACTAAATATATACTCATTTCGCGAGTTAAATCAAAGTGCGCGTTTGTTCGTAGGAGTAATCGTTGGTAATAATTATTATGTGGATAATCGCATTAGAATTGATCCTTATGCGTGATGGCCGGTTGGAGTTTGGTATGTTTAGATGTCAGATTTAATCGCAGTGACTCTCAACCACAGATTATATCCTCTCAACAAACTTATACCGTTGTCGCGCGGTAAAAATTGTCCACACGGCCATAACTTGTTCCGGCTGACCACGGTGCCCGTTTTATTTTGGAACCAACCGCAGTAATCAAGTGATTAACTTTACCATCTATATTACCTACCTACTGTTCATGCTTCTATTTATGTACGTATGCTTGAAACCCTTCTCCTGTATTACCTACTTTCCTTGTAATACCCGATTGCTCTTTTCAAAGAATGTTCCCTGTTTGCCTTACTAACCGGTACGTATTGAGAAATTCTATTCGTCTTTAGACCAACTTCAACGTTCTGCTAGCTTACACTTACGTATGTGCCACGCCCTTACAGACTGCAAATAATTCACTTAAAGCATGCCTTACAAAAACACGCTGTCTTAATTATTAGCTTGTATGCAAGATAAAATATTTTATCTCTCATGGAGCACATTATGAAGATCTTACTAAAATAATATTTTCCTAAGCACAAATCTGAACTTACAATTTACACCAAAAAGGCAAGTACACGGTATACTACATGTACGAAATGATAAGTACTCGTACAAATTATATATAAATAAGGAATTTACTCACCAAAGTTGCTATAAATTGAAATTTCTAAGCTTTACCACAGTTGTTGCCTCCTTGATGAGTGACTCGAAGGAGCCTTCTATTTGGCAGCGATCATATTTAAATAGCAATGCATTCCTAGTATTGCCAACTTATGACGTAGTTGGTGACTATAGTGAACCACCAACTAACAATTATTTTTATCAGAATAAATAAAAAGCGACATCCCCAACTTCAAAATGTTTTATATTTTAAAAGTAGGATGTTATACAGCGGGATTATTTAATAAGAAAAATAATAAAGAAGTAGTGACAATGAACTTACTATTATTGTCACTGTGTGGCACAACTGCTTGTTTTTGAGCTTGTAAGAGAAGAGCCAATCAGATTAATAGAGGATCACAACCAACCGCATCGTAACTGTTGCGTAATCATGCATAATAATTTGAGTGTTGAGAACGATTTGGATTTTTCTGGATTGCAGACGGATAGATATGTATGTATGGGTGCTTTATTCACCGAATAGAAATGTATTATAATTTCGTGACATTGTCAAGTACAATATAATAAAATAATCCACTTAAATATTATGTATTATCTAACTCTACACATTATTACTCTTTAAACAAACAGAATTGCCATTGTTGACATTGACGTTCTGCTACCTGCTGTATACAGAAGGAACGGCATAAATATCCTATTTCGTTTGATTAAAGAGCTCAAAAAACCTCTTGGAAACTGTAAAAACACTGATCAATTAAAAATCTCTTAACCTTCTTTCTAATCTACGTGGATGCTTGCCAATTGTTTTTGTTGAAATTGGATTATAGTATATGTGGATTCCTGTGTGTGATAATGGTCACCGAACCGCTAAAACTCGAGCAGTTAAAACTCAGATATAATCCGATTATAAGTAAAGGTATTAACCTTAGTAATGTCAACCCTTATTACAAAATCTATATTTCCAACGGGGGGGGGGGGGGGGATACTTTCTGACGACCACTGGTAACAAAATATCTGAAATATCTGAACATCTGAAAGCTTCCGACTACCTACCTCAAAATATCTGAACAATTTTTAAAACACATTTATTTTAAAATGGGGTATTATATCTTGTTGTTTATAAAGGTAATATTTAACACTCTTTAAGTATGTTTTTAATACGTTTTCACACGAATCACATTATACCGACGGCGGGGTACTTTATGACCACCTTGACATTTCGTTGTTTCTCAAAAAGACTAACAATGAAAACTTTGAAGCAATTCAGTAATAGAAACAGTTACTGACAATAAATACTAACCGCATGCCTTTAATCAAAAAATCAAAATACAGAATTTAAAAAGTACAGAAGATGGGCATAAAGTACCCATTTCCTCCGTTGGTATTGCTTGGGTTAAGAAGCTGCTTCGATGTTGTGGTTCGATGAAGTCAACGTTGTAATGCATTGAAGTTTCCTCCTCTGAAGGAATACAACTTATCAGTTCACAATCAAATGAAAATGTTCTAAAACGTTCAAACTATGTTACTGAGTTGGTTTTTAAATAACCTCTTTCCACTTATGAACACTGCGCAACACTTACTAAAATAATGTCACGGAATTAGGCATTTTTACCTTACAGGAGTGAGTTTATTCCCTGGAAAATAAAGATCCTGTAAGTAAAGTAAGACCTTTTCGGTTGTTTATATTGTTATTGTCTATTATCACGGACTAAACACACGTACTAGTATACTACTATACTACACACTATTTTAACTGGAAAGTAATAAATTGCAGATAAAACGAGATCGCCTTCCTTAGCACGGTGGAGGCGCAGCGGAAGGCTCGGGTTCGATTCTCAGTACTTGCGTGGAGGTCCTGGGGGGGGGGCAATGGGGGTGCTACTTGAGGGTAAAATAGCAACTCCAGGTTGCGAAGATCGCATTCACGGCCGGGAGAGACTTGGGGCGCTAACCACTTTCCGGCCTCCAGTGCAACATTATTCCTGACGCGAGGTGGGGGACGCAGCGGTTAGGCGGTAGACCTTGGCTGTTGCGCCGCAGTTTAGTGTAATGCATAATATGTAGGTACTAAGGTAAAATGGGATTCTTTTAAATGCTGAAATCAATGTACAGTTTCGTTATTTTACTGTTTATCACATAGATAATTATATTCAACTAGACACAAAAGTACATAAAACAAATGTATACATATAAGAATATTTCAAAGGTAAATTTTTTATTGCTTAATACAGGGTAGAAATGAGTGGAACGTTGTATTATCCTCACCGAGTGAATTTCAACAATGCTGTATAATGTTTGAAAGTTGCTGTACTGTGGTTTGCATGTCTATTAACTGTTCCTCCTTCCCTGTCCTTACATGTGTTGAAAAGTTGCGGTAATATACTAAAAGATATAACCAAAATCTAGGCTTAACTGCCAGTGTTTAACAGAATATCCAAAATGTACCCATACTGGAAAAATAATGTTCTGCGAGATTTGTAGCAAACAGGTGTGTAACAACAGTTGAAACAGAAATTTTATTATTCCGATAGTTAAAGCATTTCAGGTCATTGAGATTTTGGCTGTCCGATTCATCGCAATTTTTTATAGAAACACACCATTTAGGATATAATATAAATTTACGATTTTAATTTAGTTAACTTTACACTTTCAGATCTCGCAAGAAAAGAAGCACCACCTAAGACAATAGGGCATAGGATTAAAGCTCATCAGAAAAATCAATTGAAACAATCTCTACAGACGCAGCCAATTCGTCAGCAGCAACTTCTGTCTTGACTTACGTAAACCGTTTGTTGCTGCCAACATTCCATGGGATGCAATTACAAATCCGGTTTATAGGCAGTTTTTACAAAAATGCTGCAAACAAGATATCCTTTCCCATCGACCGTAAGAAAACATTAAAATGCATGATGAAATATTAGCATGGGCCGCGCCGTAGCCGAGTGGTTAGACCATTCGCTTCTGATCAAAGCGGCCCGGGTTCGATTCCAAGCAACCCCATGTGGGATTCGTGGTGGACGAAGTGGCACTGGGGCTGGTTTCCCCGCATCTCATTCCACCGGTGCTCCATCTTCATTCCATATATCACCAGTGCCATCGCCTGCGGTGCCACAGTAGTAAAAGCGGGCGTTAAACACTACAAAAATATTAACACTTGGCATTAATTCGGGAGGATATAGTTGATTCTTACATAGCTATGTTCATGGGCTTTGGCAGACTTTTTCGGGAGGGGGAATATTTTGGAAGTTTGCAATAAAGCTATATTAATTCATTATTCTGTTGCCAAAAATTGCAAAAGATATTAGTTATAACATTTGTTGCTGATAAGCATATTCATTTGTGCTAAATAAAATACACCATACACCAAAATTAAAACAATAGTCTAATAGTAATTGACTGCATATTAAATACATTAATATCCTGGGGGCCACGGTCCACCTTGCCCCCTCCCCCGCCCCCATCGCGACGCCCATGATTATCTGTCTGTAGATGTAGCCTCAGACTCTATGAATAAGTACATAGCAAATCTTCAAGGTACCTAACCAGGGTGCTCCGATGGAGTGGGAATGGGTTGTAAAAGTTTACAGCCCGGCGCCTAATTTCATCCTCCATATGCGGAAGAGATGAGGTCTCACAGTAGTCTCACCGGGAAACAGCTGTATACAGAATGAATAACCCGAAGACCCCTAGTCTGCATTCATTGCAGTAGCAGAAGTTTTGAGACTGCGGCCATGCCCGTAGCCCCGTTGGCCTGATGCTTGATGTGACACTTATTAAGATTCTCTCCTTATTACGGTAGGTGATGGTATTCGTCCATTCTATTCTTCTCCTGAGATAGTTGAATGTGGGGAAGTTTGCGGAAAAGCGGCGCTTGGTGAAAAGAATGGCGTGACTTTTCTCCGGTTTTATGGATAATCGCCAATACCTGCTCCATTCTTGGAGGAGACGGAGGTGTCTCTAAATGGGGAGGAAGATTCTGCGTGGGCTTTTATTTGTAGAATACAGCAGCACGTCGTTAGCATACTAGGCTATGTTGACGTGGTGGTCAGTTGGTATGTCGGCCACGTAGACGCTGAAGATTATGGGGGACAGAACAGAACCTTCGGGGACTCTGCCTCGAATTGGCCTTCATGTAGATTTGTTTCCCGCAACTAAGACCATAAAGGATCTCCGTGTCTAGAGATACTGCTGCAGTGTATGCTCTGTCCTGGTATACCAGGATAGCAGCTTCCACTACTCACAGCATTGCTAAAATTTGTCGATAGGAATGTGGTCGTGCGTTAGGCTGACAAGTAAAATAAGTTTACCGAAGCGGCTAAAACGAAAGCAGCGTGGTGAAGGTGAAAATAAGAGTGTACAAGTTACACATAAAGACGACGATAAAGCTAAATATGAGGTGAAAAGATCGGAATATGAAGAAAAATTGCTGCAGTGGAAAGTGCAATAAATTTGTGTAACGCTTTCATCCAAGGACACCCTTCTTTTACCTTGCCGTTGTTACCGTGGTAATGTGTGCGACTCGCATTCGAGATGTCACGGGTTCGATCCCAATCAACCGCAGACTCTGGCTTGGACTTTTTGGTGGTTTTCCCTTGTCACTTAGGCGAATACTAGGGTAATTAATGTATAAACTTAGGCTTTCACGGCCGGTGTCCTGACTATTAGCCAGATTTATCTCTTCCGGGCTTGTAGGCCGTGATCTAGAACGCATTGAAGATACTGACGTTTCGCCAAGTACTGCGCTTGGCATCTTCAGGGTAAGATGATCCGTTGTCTGTGCTGGTCAGAGTTCGAATGTGGAAGCACCGTTGGCGCTCTTATATAGTGGCCCTACTCTCTACCAGGTTTCTTGAGTATCAGATAAATAAATAAGTAAAGTGCTATGGAAATGATAAAAAAACTCTTGACGAAAGCTCAAGAACAAATTCTGAGGAAAAAAAGTTTGTGAACGTTAACTAATCACACACAGCTGCAGCAGGAATGGTCAAATTGAGCAAAAACCATCACCTAGAACTTGGCGTTATTACAATGCAACAATAAAAATCACTGCTCATGGTTTTAGGAAAGCTTACAAAATTGCTGAATATAGAAATCTTATAGTCATATGCCAGTTGATGTTTTCCAATCTCTTAAGTAGCCAAACAGGGGTGGCTCTGGGAGTAATGCCTCTATGCCATGACGCTACCTTAAAAAAGGAAAGAAATACGTTTTTAAAAATTTTTGTACACTCCAAATGCGGTCATGCTTACTATTCTACAAGGTGGAATTAAATGTCGTGCCTAACAACAGAAAATCACAGAAGCTGAGGGAAGTTGTAAGTTTGGAATGCAATTTAGCAATATTACTATTCTAAGGATCTGTGCCAATTTACATCTGGCACTGACTGCATGCACCTAAGACTAGAATGTTAAATTGAGAAGCAAGAAACAAAGCACTTATCTGACTTATCACTACTTTACACTGTAACAGTTAGCTGAAAAATCACATTCATCATTAATTGCCCATTGTTTATATTTAAATTAAATTGATCATTGTTTTTAATGTTACCTGCATTGTCAGCAGTAGAGCAGACAATTAAAAGAGAAGTCTGCTTCTGCTGGAAAGCTAAAAACTGTTGAGTGCACAAATACTGAGACATATTTTCTTTTTTTATAGTGTCTAATACCCGCTTTTACTACATATGGCACCACAGGCGGTGACACTGATGATACATGGAATGAAGATAGAGCATCGGGAATAACATGGCAGGGGAAACCGGAGAACCCGGAGGAAACTCGCCTCAGCACTGCTTCGTCCACCACAAATCCCACATGTAGTTGTCTGGGTTCGAACCCAGGCCACTTTGGTGAGAAGCGAATGGTCTAAGCGCTCGGCTATGGCGTGGCCGCTTTTCTTTATTTAACATAATTAAAGTAAATTTTTATTATGTGGCTCATTTTCGTTATGTTGTTAAAAGAAAGGGTGATACCGAAATACATGGAAAGACCTGCTCTTGATCTGCACATACAGGTTATTCTATCAGTGATTGTCAGGGTTTCGTGAGTTTCCTCTCAGAATATGTGGAAGGCATACCATTTTTTGTGTTGCAGTAACGGTTACGCAAACTCTCAAAGTTTTGTTCTGCATCAGCTGTGGTGACACCAGTTACCAGCAGATGACAGGAACAGCAGTTTTAACAAAATGGCCGTTAGCGGTTAGGAGAAAGCTCTTGAATATCAACTCCCAATAGTCCGCCATTTTCGGACAAATGGGAAGGAGCCTCCCTCTGACAACTCTATTCACAGGTGGTACTCATAATTTATGGATACAGGTTGTTTGTGCAAAGGGAAAAGTAGTGAAAACTGAAGCAGCGCATCCAAGTCACCTTCGAAACCGTCAATGCTGGCATTTTGACGTGTGTGGGAAGAGATGGACTATCAAGTAGATGTGTGTAGAGTGACAAAAGGCGCACGCATCGAGCATATGTAATGCATGTATTAAAAAAATTATGAGTTACAGCATACAATAAAATAAGATTCATATTCCTATGTCAATTGCACTGTAAGTTATGAATTTTTGTATCCCCGACAATAATTTGGAATAACCCAAAGTTAACCGCACAAGAATTAAATAGGAGATTTACATGAAAAATAAATGATTCTGTGGATGTGAAGATAAAAACTCTTTATTCTTCTTTCCATGCATTTTTTAAGGAGCAGGGGAATTTGAGGTACAAAATATAGGTCAGAAATTTGAGGGAAAAAGCAGTTTCTTTTAAACTGTGGTTAAAAGTTTAAACTCGTGGCACTACAGTCCATATCGGACCAGGGCTTGCCAACCCGACTGCCGGCCTCACGCCCACATATGCAAGTTAGAGGTGGGCGATCATTCAACCGATACGGGGAGGAGATGTGGTCAGCATCTCGACACCCCCAGCCGGAAAGTTGGCTTTCATGACCAGGGCCGCTTATCGACAATTTCCTCACGATGCTGAGTGGCAACCGGTCCTATACACGGGACTTAAAATCCGCACCCCCAGGGGTGGGATAGAACCCGGGCCGCAGTCCGTGGCAGGGAACCAAGGCATGATGCCTAGCCCACTACGCCACGACGCAGGACTAAACTATGGTAATTGTGTGATATTTAAAAATACATGTCAAATCCTACAATTTAAAGCATAACAAGAATAGAAAGTAGGCTATACAAGACATATTCCATCTTCATGGAAATAGGAAAATCTGATCTTTTACAATAGGAATACAATCACTAGTGCTATAAACCTGATCCAGAACCAGAATTTCTGTTTCTTATTTTAAAACCTGTTATATAAAACGAACTGCTTGACAAAATGCCAATATTTTTGTTTTGTTTTTTCTTTTGTTTGTAATTTTTTGTATTTATAACAGCTGTATTAAACTTTAACAACCATAGATTAAAAAAATCTAGTGTGCTGCATTCACATGACTTTTTCTATTCTTGTACAAGACATGAATGTTGTCAGACTTTTTTCCAGGGGGGGGGGGGCCACATGTTGGAAGTTTGCAATCAGATAATATTAAATCATTATTTTATTGACAAAATTTATAGTATTTGTTGCAGATAACCATATCAATTTGTGCTAAATAAAAATTGTTCTTTACATCAAAATTAAAATAATAGTTTAATAATCAGTAATTGACTGCACATTAAGTTCACCAACTTCCAAGGGTGGACCGCGGCACCCTCTTCCCACCGCTTTGCGAGACCCATGGTACAAGTCATTCTTATAAATGCTTACTCTCCTATCTACAGTTAATTGAATTAAAGGTTTGAAGAAATGGTTTTATTACATATTGCCTTGAAGGTAAAATGAGAATAGGGAATAGGGCTTAAGCTGTAACCAATTCTTTTAAGAGATGGCCGCAATGTGATGGCTTTGGATTCCGTTGCCTTTGTTACCCAGGAAAGAAAGAAAGAATGACTTTCCATTTGAGAAAAGTATAACTATCGGAAAATTAAAAAAAAAAAAAACAAGGAAATGGTTCACCCAATGTATTTTACATAAATTGTGCTTTAATAAGCCATTTTTGTGAAAATTACAATTTTTAAAACATATTCCATTTAAGGATAGTTTGGGTTGGGGGGGGGGGGTTCTTGAAAATCTGTGTTTTGCATCCTTGGAAGATGATGAACTTTGACACCTATTCAATTTTTGGGTGGAATGCAATATTTCCCCTACTTACTATACATAGAGAGCAAGTAATAAGAAAAAAGGACACATAGCCCATCTTTTTAAAAAAATACTTAGTATTTAGTTGAATAATGTGAAGGAGAGGCCGGTAGTTAAAATTATCTGTTCAGAGTGCCATCTGAATTTGGGCTTGCTCAGTTCCCTACAATATCTACATACACAGGATGGAACGGAAGTCATTACATTAATTTAAACCAGTCATAGATCTTGGCATTTGAACACATTTTGTATCTTAACGTTTTTGTCTCTGACCATCTCCTATAGAGATATTTTAGTTTTGTTGAAAACTAGCTGGCAACACTGCAGATTGTGTGGGTGTCACTTATAGGTCAGTTCATAAAAAAACACCACAGCATGGTGTCTTGTGAGTATAAAATAATACCATGCAGGGTCCTTCCATATTTACTGGTGAGTGTAGGCCAATCGGAACCATTATCTTCCAAAACATTACACCACCCTGCAAGCGACAGACCTGTTTACATCCAGAAGTCAGTTCAATTCCCTGGCCAACCTCAATGCAATGTTGCTGAATTATTTCACATCTGAAAAAGCTGCACGGAATATTCCTTTAATTCTTTTAAGTGACTAATTATTTTGAAACCCTGTGTAATGTTCCATAATTAACACTGAAGCTAGGTCAGAAATAAGTTACTCTATGCATCTGACAAATAATTAATTACTACCTTCATACATTATGCATCCAATTTGAAACAAAAGCTTTATTTTTTTTAAATTGGCTGATCAAAGAACAAAATGCCATTAGACCTTTTGTTTGTAATGCTTCTATGAAGCACATATCAGAAGGAATGTAGTAAGTTCCCTTCTACCCGGTATGTAGTAGGCTATCATGGCATACAATGTGTTGACATCGACAGCTCAAACCCAGTTTTCTCCTCATGGCTATGCACAGCAAGAATATCTGTCACCTTACTGACAGTGTTCTATTGTCACTTTTCATTCTGTTCTGGGTGCAAAACACCGACAATGCTATTATGAAATTCCAGAAATATTGCAATGATGTGCTCCAATTTCACATGTGCTGGATATGAAACCATTGGTGGTAAAATCAAAGCCTGGTTAAGAGGTCAAACATTCTTTGGAGGAAAACTAACTGCAGCTACTTAGATTCTTGAAGATAGTCATTATAATTATATTGCATGCACCTTAAAATGGTTTATTTTTGACCAAAACCAGTTTTCTAAATGGATTGCATTTACTGCCTTAAAAATTACTACTACTTACATTGACTAGAATTTGTAGCTCAGCTACACTTAACACCAGAATTTCAATACTGTAGTTCAAATACCCACTCTGATTCTAAGGTCTGTTTACTCTCATTTTGTAGAAATTGAAATAAGACACACGTTCTCTCTATATATCTCTGTTATACTTTGATATCAGTCTAAATGTTACAGAAATCCCTTCCAAAGAGCAAAAAGAGTCAGTAGCAGGTTTGTCATCATTATTTTATGATTCACAGCTTCTTCCTTTCAGTATTAGACATTTGAAACGTTTCTCATTGGCACTGTCTGAACATTCTAAAAAATTACAAACTGATTGCTCCTGATGTGTTCTAAACCATGCTTTACCTATTAAAATAATTTAATATTTTTCTTCCCCCTTCCCCAAGCAGTTCATAAGCATCATATTTTACAATAAAATTTTTATTTCAGTCTATAACAGCTATGTAGCATTTAATTGCAACAATAAAGGTGTAGGACCAGGTATTTTCACCAGCTGATCTGCTATTTTAATTTAGCAATTAACTTACCTATTTTCAGATGTATTAGTTAAGGTTTATAGATTTGCTGGTCAGATTCAACTTACAATGGCAAAGATTTATCATTGTCTGTTAGATATTTTATTAGACTGATTTTCCTCAGGGCTCCATAAGACTGTCTCTTTCTTCATATTTTTTTTGTACTTTTTGAAGCTTTTTAACATTTTCCTCGGTCACTATCATCCTTTTCATCACTACATTTCATTTCCTTCTTCTTCACCACCATATCATGTGATGGGCTAATCACTCATCCTGGATATGCTATGATCCAAAGCTTTCTAGCTCCTTGACAGACTACTAATTCTTGTAAGTCCTACAAAGAATTAATCTGATGCTGAAGAAGAATTTTGTTAGCAGTACAAGATTAGAAGTGCAGCTCAAGCAGTTATTAAGGTTGCACTCATTTGTTGATTTTCTGCATTTCACACCACATGTTTATTACTAAAAGAATACACAGATAACCATTTCCTTACCATTTGAGCTTTATAGACTTTTATGATTTTCCAGCATTGGTGATAAATCTGCATTTACACAAAAAGATAAACATAGCATTCTCAACACTTAGAAGCTGTTCATAAATTTGTTAGACAACACTGGAATTAAACTCCTATGGCAACCAGAATTCACTTACACCTACCTCCACATTCAAGTAAGTAACTGATATTAACAAGAGAAGGGAGCTGTAAAGAGAGGATGGTTTAAAACTGAAAGTTAACAATCCATATGTTCTCCCCACACCAACTTATAGATAAGGGCTGAATGAAGAATGACAGGTTAAAAATGTCACTATATCTAATCTGTGGTGAACGATGGTGGGGCCACAGTTAAAATTATGCATGGATGAGAAGAAGAAGAAGAAGAAGAAGAAGAAGAAGAAGAAGAAGAAGGAGGAGGAGGAGGAGGAGGAGGAAGATGGAGAAGAAGAAGGAAGAAGAAGGAGGAGGAGGAGGAGGAAGAAGAAGAAGACCATGAAAACATTTGTGTCACATCCTCGGCAGAACTTAAATGGCAAGTTTGGAACCTACCTGACCCACTCTGTCTGTCATAACATGATGGACCTTTTTTAAGTACTTCTTTTGAATTCAGGGAATTTCAAACCATATATTTTCAGTGAATAATATAACGTATTGAAGAAATTAGAAACTTCTAACTAATGTAGTTCAAAGAATTTTCTGGGGAAATGTGGAAATTGGTATAAACTATCACAACTTATGGGTATGAAATGCAAAAACTTTACATCATTTATGTTTAGAGAGAACTTTTAGCTATCAACAAGACTGTGAAGATATGTGCAAAAGTGATACGTCATCAGATGTAATCAGAACATTTTAAACAAAATGATGGTGCAAAAATTAATTTAGATTTGATAAAAGTTACACAACATTGCAATATATTGCATTCTGAAAGACTAATAAAGTCAAGAGATTATTTCTTTCATTTAACACAACAAAATATATAAGAAACAATTTATAAATTCAATAGAGGCAAATATTGTGTGCACAACAATATTCATGCAAAGGGTTTTAAGACTAAACATGTTCACATGTCTTTCTCTACTCACTCTTCAACATACAATTCATATTAATTATCTATGATTGAAATAGAAATGCAACATATTACATTTACATGGTTTTCTCTACTCGGTTTTCTTCCACAAAACTCAATCACATGTCTTTCTCTACTCCCTCTTCTACAAACAATTTATACAATTTTCTATGTTTGAAATTAAAATGCAACGTATCACATTTACATGGTTTTCTGTAATTATTTTTCTTTTACAGAGCACATTAACATGTCTTTCTCTACTCACTCTTCTACAAACAATTCATATGAGTTTCTATATGATTGAAATAGAAATGCAACATATTACATTCACACAGTTTTCTTTACTCGCTTTTCTTCCTGTAGTATTTGTGGTTGTTGTATAGTGTCCTCCATGTGTTTTAACTTACTGATTTATTTTATCTTTATAGTAGCCTAAGAGTTTAATTGTTAAGTTTAATGAGTAATATTTTTTAAATGTCTCCAAAGAAACACAAGGCTATTGGGCAAGTGTAACTGAAGCCTAAAAGTTGTAGAGATAAATCATCAAACCACAAGAAACATCAGTTAGTAAGCAATAATAAGTACTCTTCTTCTTCTTCTTCTTCTTCAACTTCCCTGTTCTACCATTATGTGGTGTCAGGGGTTTACCTTGGATCTATTTTCTAAACTCAATTCTATCCTCTGCCAGTCTATTGAACTGGCCCCAGGTCTTAGTCTATTTATCCATCCCTTTCTGAGGCTAACATTTTCCTTTTGAATCTGACTTTACTTAAGGTAGGGGACTAGCCCAATGCTTAAGGTCCCTGTTTTATACCCAGGGTAGTTACTTGGGTGGATCCTCAGTTCATAAGGTAGAGATTGGGCATTTCCTCCCAACCCCAAAAGTTTTTGGTTTTCCTGCCTATATTTGGGATTCTTAAGCACTTATTCTATCAAAATGTTGTACATAATGAAATTTGTTAGATATATTATGCTTATAAGCTTTTATTATGTAACATTTTTCAAAAACACTGAATAATAAGTGACATTTTTTGATTCTGCACCCCATTAGGGATGAGTAATCAATACATCATATAGCCTATTTTCCTAGTGGGATCTGAGATGTGTTAAATATTAAGTTTCAGAGCAGTATGCAAGCAAAGATTTTGAAAATGTTATTTCTGACTTCAAGATAGCCCATCATAACCATTAGCATCAATTAGATATTTATTCATCCAAAATAAATTTTCAGCAGCACTCTAGAATTGAGTAAAAATGAGGTTCTTACAAGAAACGTACAAGAGAAGAAGCTATTCACCACGAATATCTAGGAGCTAAATATTAAGTCAAATAATACAAGATCACGGCCGCCTCCGTAGCGCAGCTGGCAGCGCGCTTGCCTGTGGCGCGGAGGACTCGGGTTCGATCCCCGGTACCAGCATGGGGATTTTGTCCCCTCTGGGAGGTCTGGCACGGGGTGCACTCAGCCTCGTTAGGTCCCGGGGGGACCAATTGAGGAGCTACTTGATGGAGAAGTAGCGGCCCCAGGTCGAGAAGACCGCATAACTGGCCGGGAGGGCTCGGGGCGCTGACCACGTCCCACCCTCCAGTACTGCACCTCACCAATGACGCCTGTAGTGGGCAGAGGTGGGGGACGCAGCGGCTGGGCGGTAGGCCTTGGCCCTTCGTGGGCTGTCGCGCGGGGTTTACATTTTTACAATACAAGATCACAGGGAAAACTGAGTAGACTATTTGTTATGAATATCTCACAGCAGAATTCCTAAACAAGTTTTCAACTATAAGCTTAGAGGATACTGACTGGTTGAAAGGTCAAAGAAGTGTTGGAGAGCGCAAATGTGACACTGGAATGAGTGTAGCTCAATGCATGTGGGAGAAGGAAGAGGAAGAGGAACAAGAAGAAGAAGAAGAAGACGAAGAAGAAGAAGGGGGGAGAAGGAGAAGAAGAGAAAGAAGACAAAATGTAATATAGGTATACAGTTTCTTTTATTTATAGCTTTTGAAGTTTTTAGGCAGGACAACATAAGAGCCCTTGGGCTGGGTTTGCTGTAATTTGGCAAATCTTGCCTTAGGGAACACACACTTTTAATTTGTCAAACATTTGTTGCATCTATTAAATGCAGTGTGCAATAATAATTAGCAGCTGTACCTGTAGACTATTTTAATAAAGTTTTTCTTTTTCTGGACTGCATCAGAATTGTGAGTCATCATATCTATAAAGCTGATAAGCTGCTTAACTTGATAAGATTGTGTACAATATGTTGAGTCTTATCAAGAAGGTGGAGCAAGATTCCATGTTCTGATTGGTGCACAGCCGTCTGCCACCTATTCACATTGCGTAATCAGTAGCTTCAATACCCTGACCTTGGAGGACTGCCAACTTGTGCATATAGCATGACTATTATCATTGACCTTAAAAGAAGATTAATGCTGAGTCAGTCGCAGCAGCTAGACACCTCATACATTAACTACTGAATAGCAATCCTTTGATAAGTACATCTGTTCGTATCTTTGCAGACCAGATCACTTGGTTTCAGATTCCTTTCCCGTAAAATTATTTGTGAGATTTTCTATTAGAATACAATACTAATACTAGAATATAATATTATTCAGGTTTTGCATAAGGAAAAACATATAGCCAGGGCTATAAGGAAATTGAATGTAGGGACAGAAAAAAATTGAGCTTGCATTCACATGGCTTTCTCTATCCATTCTACAACAAACTACACTTAAACAAGCTTAATCTCCTATCTACTTCACATTGTAGAAATAGTTTTATTACATCTTCCTTTATGAATACAATGGAAATAGGGCAAATCTTTTAAGTACTGGTGACTATGTGATGGGTTTAAAATTCTCTTCTCTTTCCATAATCAGGAAAATAAGAAAAGAAGGAAACAAAATCAATAATAACTCATTTCAGGAAAGCATAAGTATTGGAAAATTTAAACCAGTAATAAGAAATATATTGGTAATGGCTAGATCCATAAAAACTGTATTTGATATAAATGTGGGGCTTTAAGGAGATCTGAATTTTTTCTAGTAAGACTTTTGTGTATCTCTTGTGGTTTACCAGCTATGCAAAAGTCATCCTGAATGAAGAGGATTTCAGAGGCCATTTCAAAAAATACACATTCCATTTGTCATGAAAGTGTCTTAAACATGTGGTATTTTAATCTTTAAGTTCAGACGCCTACTCGTTTAACACAGGTACATACATGGTATATTCTTTACACCACACAACAGAAGTGTCCAAAGAATGAAAATAATTGGTAAAATCATTAACATTTTAGATTTACTTCACAATCATTTGCAGTAAACAGAAGCCTTTTTTTTTTTTTTAGATCACAATAACGTGAGAAGATTTTAAAAATTTAATATCTGAAGCTAGGTTCTTCAGTTCAACTCTTTCTGTAAGCTGTAGATTCATCCAAGATAGTAACAAGGTTTTCAGATAATTTCTTCTGTATTTATGACCTTCATCAATATGTGTTGCATGCTATAGAATTTTACTGTTTATGCCGCTACATTTAGCATTTGGAAAAATAAAGTCAAAGATCATCTCCTTGTTCTTCTTGGTACAGTATAAGTGTTGCATAAATTTATCCTCAGTATCAACACCTCCTTTGTAACTATTTAATCCATTATTATTCCAGACTTTTTTGTTTTAGGATCAATTGCAGAATCACTATGCATAGTAGAAAGCAAAATTACTGACTGGTTTTTCTTGGGGATATAGCACACGGTAGTAATCTCCTTCTGAAACCCCAAACAGACATTCCTACTTCTATCATTTTATGTAGCAAAAACTCCAATGGCAGCTTGGGTTTATTTTTTTTAAGGTCACAACTATTCTTATTTTATCTTTCAAAAGAGCCATTGCCAAAGAGTAATATGTGTACCAGTTATCACAAGTTACGTTTCTGTTCTTTCCTTTCCATGGTTCAAGCAAGAGGTGTGTGATATCTACTAGTTTGTTGGACCTTTTATATTGCCCTTCTAGTTGCTGATCACAATAGATATCTAAATTAGTGACAAAAGATTTTGGAATCACATACCACAAATACTTTTAAACCATATTTTTGTTGTTTATTGGAGATGTATAGAATAAAGCTATATCTTCCCCTAAAAGGTATCAACATTTAATCTAGTTTAATATGCTCTCCTAAAAAGTAGTTGTTTTTGCAATTTACTACAGGTTCTTCTGCAGCTGTAGCTTGGGCGAAAAGATTAATTTCTTCTTCAGTCAGATGACTGGGATCCCTACAAAATAATTTAGAGATTGCGGCAGTCTTAAATTCTAATGAAGTAGTACCTAATTAAGCAAATATAAAACAATCAAATATACTTACATAACAATATGCACAATGTATTTGGTTCACCAGACAGACACCTTTACACATGTCAAAGCACATTTCAAATATAACAGTGCCAACAATAATGTCTCTGCTGGCAGTCATTCGAGCATTGGATTAGGTGGCTCTAAAGTGCCGCAGAAAGAATTTAAATAATAGAAATAACATATTTAGTTAGTATGGTGTATCTTGTACACTGATGTGTGTACATAAAGGTTAATCGAAATCTTTAGAGCCATTTTTAAGAAAATAAAACTTTCCGTTTTAAGAGTAGTTTGAGGGATTTTCTTGGAGATCTTTATCTTGTGTCCTTGTAAGATGCTGAACTGAAATACCAAGTTTGGTATTAAAGTGACTATTTGTTTTGGAATAATGCTGTTAAAAGACATACACATGGACCCTTTTCTAAAAATACTTTTTTGGAGGTTTAGGAGCTCTCAAAATGTGTATTTTCAGTGAAATCTCAATATCAAAGTTTTGGGTGGAGTGCAATAGTAGCTTCTCTCCATGCTATATATGGTTAAAATGAGAGAAAGAGAGAGAAGAAAAGAAAAATACTAATACATTACATTGCACTCCTTCACTTCTGCAGTCATTCATAGTTATACATAAAATAAAACTGTAATAAAAATTCTTTTGAAAATTTATTTTGGATGAAACGATGGGCAATCTTGAAGTCAGAAATCATATTTTCAAAATCTTTGTTATAAAACTTAATATATAACACACCTCAGATGCCATTTGAAAAATAGGTATATATGACATATTAATTACTCATCCCTAATTGGGTGCAGATCCAAAATATCTCACTTATTATTCAGTGCTTTGAAAAATGGTGCATAATGTTTCTTGTGTTTTGACGATTTATCTCGACAACTTTTAGGCTTAGGTTGCATTTGCCCAATAGACTTGTATTTCCTTGGAGACATTTAAAAATATTACTAATTAAACTTAAACAAAGGGTTAATTAAACTCTTAGGGTAGAATAAAGAATAAAAATATATAAAATAAATAGGTAAATAAAAACACATGGAAGACACTATGCAAAAGCACTGTTAAACAACCACGAGTACCACACAAGGAAAAGTGAGTAGAGAAAACTGTGTGAATGTAATATGTTGCATTTCTATTTCAATCATATAGAAACTCATATGAATTGTTTGTAGAAGAGTGAGTAGAGAAAGACATGTTAATATGTTCTATAAAAGAAAAGTGAGTAAAGAAAACCATATGAATGTGATACATTGCATTTTAATTTCAAACAATGAAAATTGTATAAATTGTTTGTAGAAGAGGGAGTACAGAAAGACATGTGACTGAGTTTCGTGAAAGAAAAGTGAGCAGAGAAAACCGTGTGAATGTAATATGTTGCATTTATATTTCAATCATAGATAATTATATGAATTGTATGTTGAAGAGTGAGTAGAGAAAGACATGTGAACATGTTTAGTCATAAAATCCTTTGCATGAATAATGTGCACACAATATTTGCCTTTATTGCATTTATAAATTGTTTCTTATATATTTTGTTGTGTTAAATGAAAGAAATAATTCTCTTGACTTTATTAGTCTTTCAGAATGCAATATGTTGAAATATTGTGTAACTTTTATCAAACCTAAATTAATTTTTGCACTATCATTTTGTTTAAAATGTTCTGATTACATCTGATGACATAGCGCTTTTGCAGATATCTTCACAGTCTTGTTGATAACTAAAAGTTCTCTCAAAACAAATATTGTAAAGTTTTTGCATTTCATACCCATAAGTTGTGATAGTTTATACCAGTTTCCACATTTCTCCAGAAAATTCTTTGAACTACATTAGTTAGAAGTATATAATTTCTTCAGTATGTTATATTATGTATTCAGAAATTTTTATTATGTACATGTATGAAGGGATTAAAGACAAAGTCCATTAGATCACGGATTTGAGATTTTGTTTCTGTGTAATATATTGCTATCTATGTCATGAATGACCGAGAGAGATGGCTCTGCAGCAACATATGGGGTTCTCCTTTGGGAGGTCCTGGGTCTGATTCCCATGGCTGACCTTCCTGACTCATGGGTTTTTCTGGGGTTTCCACAAGATACTAGACAAATGCCAGGAACAGCTACTAAATTGCTGAAGTTAAAACCATATAAAATAACTAATAAATTATGTGAGTGGACTCTGAATAGTGTGTACAATGGTGAAATAGAACCACATGTAATATTTTTCGTGGTTGAGGCTTGGTTCCACCTTCATGGATATGTGTGTACACAAAATAATCATTATTGGAGCTTGGAGAAACCTAATATTGTTCATGAAGTACACCTTCATGACAAAAAATGGTGTATAGTTTGTCATTATTGGAGAAAGAGTCATAGGCCCAATTTTTTTTTTAGTGTATAGTTGGTACCCATACATATGTGAATACAATTTTGCCCCCTTTTTTTTAACAGACAGGGATCATGATTTTGCTGTTTTTCAACAAGACTAGAATAGCTCATGTGGTCACCAATCTTTCGTTGGGAACATTTGAAAGCGTGTTTCAGGACAGAATGACTAATAGAGATTCGTGGACCCCTCAGCACCCTGACCTAACCCCCTGCAATTTCTATCTCTGCGATAACTTAAAAGATAAAGTGTACAAGACAAATTCACACACCCTGGAAAAATTAAAACAAAATATCCAGCAGGAAATTGCCAGCATTTCTCAATGTGAACTACAGCGAGTGATGGATAGTTTCCTAAAGAGGTGCCAAAAACATATGGTCAATGATGGTGGGCAGTTTCAGCATCTTCTTTGATAAAGTTGGTAAGTAAAGCCTTTAAAAGTAGTTCATCCACACCTTTCTATGGTGGCGACAGACGGCAACAAGTGCGGGTGACTTGGAAAGGCAAAACACTGTACAGCACATTTGCTCTCTCTACGTTTGCCCATCAGGAGGTCATTACTAGGCATAGGAATTCTTAAGCAGCTGCTTAAGTTATCTACACTTGAACCAAATAATGCAGAACATAAGCACAAGCATCACTGATACGCAGGTAAAAACTGTCCAAGTGCTGTCTGCAAATGCCAAAACACTGTACAAGGGTTGGGGTAGTTGTTATCTGCAAACTCTCTGCCTCTGTCCAGTGACAGTTCAACCTCATTTCCCTCCATCCTGACTTTAACACTTAGAAATTCCTGTGCCTGAACATCTGCTAGTTAGTGTGATTCACATCCAGAGGTCTTGGGTTGGGTTTCTGGGAATTTTTCTTTAGCCAGAATTATTCTCTATCCTCTCTAGAGTCTGCAAACATGAATGAGAGTGTGAATATGTGTGTGTGTGTGTGAGAGAGAGAGCGAGAGCGAGAAAGAGAGAGTGTGTGTGTTTAGTGTAACTACCGAAAGTAATACCAACTGCAAAACAAGTGAATATCATTGCCAATGAGCAATTATTACAAGGAGATAGCAATATGACTTGGAATGTGAAAGGTGGTACAACAATGGACACAAGAAGAATCTGATCACATGGGTTTCTCTACTCCTGTACTAAAACCGTTCTTGCAAACTCTTACTCCTATATCTTCTTTGTGTTAGTTGAGATAAACATTTGCAGAAATTATCTTATTGCTTACTTCCTTTGCTTATTTCCTGTAGGAGCAAGGGGAATATGAGAGTGCAGTAGGCTTTGAGCAATAGTCAAATCTTTTAAAGCTTTAAGATTCCATTCTCTTTGCATGATTAACATATAAAAAATGAATAATGATGTTATATTTGACAGAAATATAAGTTCTCCAAAACTCACACCAATAACAAGGCATATCTCCGAAATGGTTCACTCTACAAAAAAATTTATGTTGACATAAATTGTATATTTTAGCAAGATCTACATTTTTTCTATAGTTGGTCTATCTCTTACGGTTTACCAGTTGTGCAAAAGACTACAGCGGCTATAGCCAGAAAACTCAAGATACACATTTCATTTGTCATAAATATCTCAAACATATGGTATTTTAATCAAAATCGTTTGAACCATTTTCAAGAAAATTAAAATTTTAGAAAAATGTTTCATGTAAAGGGTAGTTTAGAGTGAAGCAATTTTCTTCAAAATCTTCGTGTCGCATCCTTGAAAGACATGAAACTTAAATACCAACTTTGGTTTTTAACCGACTTTTTGTTTTTGAGCTATGCTGTCCACGCACACAGACACACTCTTGGATCTTTTTCTAAAAATGCTTTTTTTAATTCAGGGGCCTCAAAACATATTTCTGGTGAAATCTTGTCATCAAATTTTTGGGTGGAATACAATACTCCCTCTACTTTATGTAGTACAGAAAGTAAAAAAGTTCTGAAGCAGTGAACATTAATGTCTTGGAGTTTGCAACATTGCACAGACTTACAGTCTGAGATAAGGTGCCTCATATACAACACTTGCTTCCTCTACCTCAATGTTGTCATTGTTAGAGACATGCTTTTTTTTAATTCAGGGGCCTCAAAACATATTTCTGGTGAAATCTTGACATTTTTAAGAACAGTGTTTGGTTGTTACAGTCACAACTATCCCCCAGTTTTCAGTGCAGTGGCCTTATTAACCATAGTGTGGCCATTGGAGTGGACACATCAACCTCCTGCATTGAGAATTCCAAACCACATTATTTTTATGAAGGCTAACAGAAATTTATGTGTACTTGATATCACTGATACAAACCTTCTTTAGGTAACATCTAAAATGTGTAAAATCAGTACAGTAGTCTTGATTTGCACTTTATATATGTTAATGTAGAATAATGCAGGCTTTAATCATACAGCTAGGTTAGATGTTCCCACAATTACAAATTTTTTGTCCAAACAGTATGTTTATGTAGTTTGACAACAGTAGTTTTGGACACTTTTTTTTTACTGTCTCTACCCACAACTCTAGATGGAGTAAGCATAGCATTCATCCAAAAATTCCATATGGAGAATTTGATGGATATACATGTTTTGAAATCCCCTGAATCCAAAGAGGCAGTTTTAGAAAAAAGATCTGTGTCAGTCTGTGAGCAGCGTAGCTCAAAAGAGGAAAGTTGTGCAAATTACAAGTCTCATACCTAAAGATTCAAGGATTCCAATTAAGTTATATACAGGGTTCCTCATTTAAAACCTAATGGGCACAAAGTACTTTGCCTGTGTGTGATTCGGTATGTCACAGCCAGTTTTACTCTTATATAAATTCCACACATAAAGCATGTATAACACTCTTACCTTATAGAAGTTGCTGGAATTGTTGTCAACCCTTGGCTAAACAGGCATTGTATTGGGTCACTGTAATGTTTCCAATTTCATTTCTAATATTTTGTTTTAGTTCTTCCAATGTATGACAATTTGCCTCATAAAGTTTGTCTTCCAGATTGCCCCACAGGTAAAAATGACAAACTGTTAGATCGGTGGAGCGAGAGGGCCATACACCAGCACTAATCACTCTATCTTCAAACACTTCCCTAATTTTATTCATGGACTCCTCTGCTGTATGGGCAGTAGCAGAATCTTGTTGAAACCATCCATATGACTTCTCTTCTTCTGTCAGTTCATGGTAAAATGGGGTCAAAATGTCATTTCAGTGCCTTACATTCTGCTCATAGAATATTGGACCACACCAAACTTTTACTCTCCGATCACGAGGGATTTCTTGAATGCAATGTGGATTTTTAGAGGTCCAGTGCTGACTGTAGGTGGAACCATGCCTCATCGGAAAAGAATAGGAGCTGTGGATCAATTAAACCATCATTCACTGATGAAAGAAACCATTCACAATAATGCATTCATGTTGGTACCTTGTTTTAAAGCATGGACACTTGTACACTTATACAGTTTTAGTTTTAAGAATTTAGTTGCTCTATGCGCAGAAGACTTTGAAATTCCCACATGTTGTACTAATTTTGGGATGGATTTGTGTGGTGAACATTCAAAACATGTGCCTATTTTGCCTAACTTTTTCTCTTTAACTATGTTTATGCTTTCGTTTTTTGTTTGCCACGGAGCTAGTGGCCCAGTTAAATTCAAATAAAGTTGTAATCCCTCCTTCTTCTTCTTTTGATTACGCCTCCTAGGACTTACAACCTGTGCCTAGGGTCAGATGCCTGTTGGAGAGCAGAGAACCTATGGACCGGAGAGAGTGAAGAACTGGAAGCGGGTGGTCAGCCCAGCATCAGGTATGATACTTAGAAAGAGCATATGAAATGCAGGCAAAATGGATGATTGGAAAGGTGATAACAGAGCAGTTGGTAGAATGAGTGGTGGGGGAAACCAGAGAATCTGGAGCAAACCCTCCCTGAAGTCACTTCATCCACCATGAATACCATGTGTGGGTCCCTGGAATCAAACCCGGGCTGCCTTGGTGATAGGCAAACAGTCTAACCGTCAGCCATGGTGCCACCATAAAGTTGCAATCCAAACTTTCTTTAAGTTCTAGTTGCATTCCTAAAATAGCCAATGAAACAGCTAACTTAACATTTGAACTCTTTTCCTCTGTTAAAACTGTATTTTTACGCTTTTGTTTTTTGTTTGGAGCAATAAATACCTCGGTTTCCATGCACCAAAATATAGAATACACTTTATATATATAATTTGCAAGAAAGTGGGATAAATATCTTCTATGCATATTGATGAAAGCTGGGTAGATAGTAACATTACATTAACAAGATTGTATCATTTCTATGAGCTTAACATACTGCATAAACTGAATAACATTTAAATTTTGCTATTCTGAGCAACTTCTTTGCTTTAATCCAACATGAATAAACATTTTAAGGTAGGCAGTATTGTTGCAATTACAACTAGAAGCACAAGTTCAGCTTCAGTTATTGCAGTTTACCTGGAATTGTTCACTGGCATAGTGCATTACTGCCAGGGTTCATGAGCTGTTGGACAGACATTAAGTTATATAAATCAATCTAGTCCTTTTCCTCTCATTAGAATGGTTCTTTTATACTCCCAAGCAGCATTTTTAGTGTGCAGATTTAAAAATAGTTTTCTGTACCAGACCTATGAGATAATATCAGTGATATTCAACCTGGGCTATGCGTACCCCCAGGGAATGTGAAGGCTTCTTAGGTGGTACATAAAATTCAATTCAATCCTTTTTTGTGCAGTATTAAATAAGTTATAAACATAATATATTTTAGTTATGGTTGTGTATAATTTGAATTAAGGATAGCTCTAGGGGTATAGGCTGAAATGGAAAATTGTCTTTGGAGGTACACAGAGAAAAAGGGTTGAATATCGCTGGGTTATATCATATAGATTTACAATACTTGCTTTTAGTTTGTTTTAGAACGTGTTGCCATAACTTTCCCTATGTATTGATTTATAATGTATATTGTGAAATTAGGACTTGCAAATAGATTCTTTTAAATAAACAAACTAGTAAAGCATGTTTCACATATCTAAAGGTCTAAATATTCAATATTTATCTTATATTCTCAAATAGTGTGGTCATATACGTGTTAGTTGAAAACCTGTGCTCCATTATTAACTTTCCTACCAAAAAGTGCTACATGACAAAAATTTTGGGAACCACAGTACCTACTAGACTATTTCTTAAAGTAAAAGAAATAAATAAATACACAGATTACTGAGTAAACATTTATTATAGACAGCAATACTGATTATCACAGATTACACATCTTGTGCAAGTTCATAAAATATGGGTGCACAGTTTTAACTTCAAGGTGCAATAAAAGATTCTTTAGTTGTTTCATTTGTGGAATAAATTAATTCAGCTTATGTATGATGTGCTTCATATGTCTTTAAAAGTCAGTTACAGGACGCTTTGCCACCCATTCCTTGATGCCCTTCAGGTCCTGGACTTTCTGCTTCAGGGCTTGAAGGTTAGCATAGTCTGCCAGCAGATCTTTCTTCACTGCAGCTCCAACTGTGTCCACAACACCAGCAAAGTAGAGGTCAACCCAGGACAACTGTGAGGTACAAATCAAAACAGCATGTTTTCATCACTGGTCAATGTTTGTTATTAATGAGCTCAAACAGAAAAAAATACAAATTAAATATTTTCAAACATTATTAATTAAAATCAAAAACACATATTTAAAATTTTTTTTCAAATATGCTGTATTAGGTGGTACAATAACAAGTGTCTCAAACAAAAAAATATCTAATGCTGTTTCATGAAGCTCAGAACTTTGGTTTGGATTCTGTGAGTCAGAATCCAACATCTATCTGTGGCAGGAATTATATGTCCAAATGAAATAATGAGAAAATTTACATCAATATTTAATATGTCAAGTTGTATCCACATATCTGTAAATTTCCTATATAATGTAAATATCAAGGTTACCTGTGTCTCGAAACTATGCATATCAAAGGGAAATGTATTGAAAGTCGATCATGGCCGTGTGATCGACGTATTGTGATCAAACCAACAATAAATAGCCAATCAATCTCGTTTGCTATGCCCGTAACTAGGCAAATAAACATTTACCCCTATAGAGAGGTAATGATGACTATAGGACTAATGATATATGCGTTGATGTAGAGGACGCATATTCGTGCTGCTGAAGGTAAAGAGATTTTGTTGGCAATCCAACAACATTGGACTGCATTGCCGAAGGACATTTAATTGAATACCGCATGTAGATATTCATCATGCACGATTATCTCGTACTAAATATTCCAAGATATTTACAAAATAGGTGTGGATTTAACTTATACAAAACCATGAAGGTCTTGAATAGAATAGTTTTGGGACCTAATAGCGCTGATGAGTGAAGATAATTTATTACATTGTTGTAAGTTCATAAGAATAAAGTTGAATTGGCAGAAAATTGAACATTTATTGGAAGTATAACAATTATTGTCCTTATTTGTCCACTTACACTCATAACGTCCTGTGGATAAGACTCATAGCTAGAGCAGAATCATCATAAAAAAACTGCTACATATCTACACATTATTATATTACAAAAACAGGGCTTCATCAATGCAATATTGCATGCACTACAGCTAGAATTACATGATACAAAAATTTACACAATTAAATTAAAGTTCTAATGGGAGGGCCAATAAAGTAAGAACCAGCTGCACAGTATTTTTCCTGTTCGTGTTACTGACACTCACCATCTGCGGCTATCACAGAATGACATGGATGTAACCATACAGCATTTTTTAAACTACTTTCATGAACAATATTAGGTTTTTCAGAGCTGCAATAACAATTATTTTTTATACATAGATATTCATGAAGGGGAACCAAGCCTCATCCTAGAAAAATATTAAATATGGGTCTATTTCACCATTGTATACAGTACTGAGACTCCACTCACAAAATTTGCACCTAATTACAGCATCATCTGGTTGATAAGCATATACCACAGTTATTTATATGCTTTTAACTTCATCAATTTAGTAGCTCTTTGCACAGAGCCATAAGAAATGCCTGCCTGTTGTGAAAGAGGCCTATGCGATATTTGAGGAAAGCCTCCAAATAATGACTTATGTCATCTAATGTTTATTTGTAAAAAGCCTATGCTGCCTTTTAGGTCTTTTAGACCACTTTAGGCCACTTCCTGTGGCCTGAAATTTATTATGAAGTGAACGGATTGTTGTACGGTCTGCAAAGTGAAAAAGAGAAAGTGAAAATTGAAATAATATTGCAGCAGCGTTAAGTTTTAAGTAAAAAAGCTTTAAACAAGTTTGTCAGATTCTGGAGGTTTCTATGGCAACATCAGACATAAAGTGTATCATTACCTATCTAATCACAGCTGTGGTTAATTTGCCAAGCAAAGATAGCTATTTATCTTATCAATACAGCAAAGTAATATGCACATTCACACTGAAAAGCCTTTCACTCTCTGCAGAAAACAAATATTTACCCACTTTCTGAGAAGACTGATGTTGAACTTGGTGTTAAGAGATAAGCAAAGGCATTGCTAAGGAGAGAGAGAAAAAACAGAAAATATGTGTGTGAGCATACAAATTACATTCAAATGTCTTTCTCTGTCCACCTTTCATCTGTTTTTATAAAGCTTTTTTTCTATTTCATGTTAATTGAGACAAACCTTTAGCAGAAACACATATTTCATTAAATTTTGTTGTAGGCATAACGGGGACTTTTATGACATGACATGACATGGAGAACATGAGGTTGCAAGGAACAACTGAATAGTGATAGCACTTTAAAAAAGTTTGATATGTTACACTCACATGACTTTCTCTACCATGAGCATCAGCAAACTTTTTTCCAGGGGGGGGTGGGGCCATATGTTGGAAATTTGCAATCAGATAATATTAATTCATTATTTTAGTGTCAAAATTTATAATACTTGTTGCAGATAACCATATTAATTTGTGCTATATAAAAATTGATCTTTACATTAAAATTAAAATAGTAGTTTAATAGTCAGTAATTGATTGGACATTAAGTTGGCCAACTTCCAGGGGGGCCGTGGACCCCCCTTGGCCTCCCCCCCCTCCCCTTTGCGATGCCCATGTTCTCTACTCTTGTACTAACCATTCTTACAAACTCATATTCCTCTATCTTCTTTGTTTTAGTTGAGATAAACATTTGTACAAATTATCTTATTGCTTATTTCCTTGTAGGTACAAGGAGAATATGGGAATAAAGTAGGCTTTGAGCAATAGTCAAATCTTTTACAGCTTTGAGATTCCATTCTCTTTGCATGGCTAATATATAAAAAATTAATAACAATATTCCATTTGATGAAAGTTCAAGTATTCAAAAACTCATACAAATAACAAGGAATATCTGCGAAATATTTCACTCTACAAAAAAATTTATTTGGAAATAAATTGTGCATTTCAGCAAGATCTACATCTTTTGTATAGTAAGATTTGGTCTATCCCTTACGGTTTACCAGTTATGCAAAAGTCATCCAGAGTAATCAAAATCACATAGTCTATAGCCAGAAAATTCAATATATATATATATATATATATGTTGTTGTTGTTGTTGTTAGCTAATGCTGGATTTCTGACAATGAAGTCATTAATCCTCTTGCTCTCAATATTTTTCACTGATGGATGGGGCACTAGAAGTGGCCAGGCATATTTGAAGGTGGGTCTCGATCCATTTCCTCTTGCAGATCACATAGAGGACAGAGTGGTGAAGAATATATCCCAATTCTGTTTAAATGCTTTGCCAGACAATCTTATCCTGTAATCAACCTGAAGGTTGCAACTGCCGTTTTTCGAGGATACTCAGGAATTACTGTTTGAATGTTTGGTAGTTCCCATCTTTTATTCTTTGATTTTTCATAGTAATATTTTGCAATAATTTTTTTTGAATTCAGAGTTGACTAATCTTTTAGCTGCATAAAATGGTAGATTAACTATAGATTTCTGCACATTTCCTGTACCCTTTTTTGCAAGAAAATCAGCTTTCTCATTACCACTCAGTCCACAGTGAGCTGGTATCCATTGGAAGACTAGGTGTTTTTGAAGTGCTGCTAGATGGGTAAGGATTTTCCAACATTCTATAATTGTTTGATTTTTTGGTGACAACTTGGAAGTAATTGCTATAATTGCTGCCCTGGAATCTGAGAGAATAACTGCTTGCTGAAAATCTGAAATTCTGTACAAAAGATTTTGTAGGACCATTCGAATTGCTTCAATTTCTCCATCAAAATCGTTAGAGCCATTTTTGAGAAAATCAAAATTTTTAAAAAAGTTTCTGTGTAAAGGGTTGTTTAGGGTCAAGGAATTTTCTTCAAAATCTTTGCATCCCATCCTTGAAAGATATTAAACTTAAATGCCAACTTTGGTTTTCACTGACTTTTCATTTTTTAGTTATGCTGTCCACAGATACATTGACACACACACGCCTGTGCGCGTGCCCTAACACACAAACGAGGATAATGGTAGTGGTGGTGGTGGTGGTGATGATGATGATGATGATGACGACGACGACGATGATGATAATGACATGATGACGACAATGATGATGATAATGATGAAGTGTTGATTATCTGAGAATTGAAGCTGTTGTTAACTGATTCTTTAGATAAGCGAACATTAAAGGAAAAAAAATTGGAATAATGTTTTGAAAGGTTGGAGGAGAAATAACACACAATAAACTGTGATACCCAACATAAGGCTGTACTATAAATTTATTTTATACACCTTAAAATATTCTGCAAAACTTTAAAATATGGCTAAAATATCATGGGTGGAACAGCTAGACCAGTCTATGGTACATGGCACCTGCACAAATTTGAAATTAATCATAGTTGAAGGCTTTCAATTAACTGGCATTCCGATAACCAGCTTTCAGATAATCAACGCTCTACTGTGTATATAATTCTGAAAGTTTTGTTCACCTACCTTACCACCAACAAAATATCCGTTATTGTTCTTCACAATTTCATCAAATTTTGGGAGGTAGTATGGTATAGCTTCTTTGAAAACACTATCATGTTTCTTCTTCTTAGTTTCCTCATCAGCTTGAAAATATGCAAATAGCTCTGCAATAAAAATCATTAAGTAGAACTTAAAAACAAAACATGCAAAAACAACTGGGAAGTAGAATCTAAGAATTCTAAGATGTCACTGGCTCATAACTGATATTGGAAAGCAAAGAATCTCAAGCCACAACTGCAGCTAAGTCAAAGCAATAGGAGCAATAATATAAGAAAAAATATTAAACAATTCCTGTGTACCTAGGCACCCTGAGATACAACCTGAGCTAATTAACCAAGAGACGAGAGACTTTGACTGCTACAGATGTAAGAAATGAAAATGGAATTTTATTTTATCTTACCTATATTTTGCAACTTTTGATGAATTTTAGTGTTAGGCAAACCCTAAAATAGGAACCATTAACCTAAAGATATTTAAGCTGACAGATTAAATGCCTCATCTGTGCATGTGAAGCAAACCACAATAGTGTTTCATAACATTAAAACTGCGGTTATATTGCATGGTTTTGCACCAAAAAGACTGAGTTTGTGAAGTCTAAAACTCTCGCTCTTTTTCTTCCCATACTCCAATTCTTTATTGAAATTAATGCTCAAGGAGATTTATACCCAAATAAATGCAATGTGTCCCTTGTTACTAATGAGACATAATTTCATAGATGGCAAGGCACCCTTTGGACATGCAAAAACTCTGGTAGAGTATTTTCAGTCCTTGAACAAGCCACATATCTATATTTTTATTTTCTCATGACTCCCTGAGTAATTACTTCACAGATTTCATGTTAAGACTGTTTAACCTTCTGGAACACCTTAGAGCGTAGATATACTATGTCCAAAATTATAGAACTGTAATGTTGATTATGAAGAGTAATATGAATGCCATATTGAAACTGAACTCTTGCAAAAGCATGCTAGCTTACGTTGTTTGAAGTCATTGATGGTATCAGCCATGGCATCTATCTCGTATGCCTCATAATCATTGGCACCAGCTAGTCCTTGTGATTTGGCGAGGTACCGCATGATAGCACAAGATTGATGCATCTTCTTTCCATCCACTTCCAGGACAGGGAGTTTTCCAAACGGCATTGCTGCTCATCATAAAATATGTTACATTTCATTAATATATGAAAAGAAGCTAGAAACAGTGATGTGTTTTAGAAATTTCTTGATGTTCAGTCGGAATTAGTAACACTGACATCACTTATGTTTTAGTTACATGTCAAGGTTCAGGAAATATTTGTTTTCATCATTCAGAAGGTCAGGGCTTGAATTAACAGAGAGCATGGGAGGGGATTTACCCCTCTGATTAAAGAATGCCCCAGGCTCGTCAAAGAAGAATTCTGTGCCAGCAATGATGACTGCAACTTGCATTAGGATTCAGTTCCATTTCTTGGAACTCACTGTTCTATTGTTCGTCTGCATGGATAAATTTGTGACAAGAAAGGGGAAAGTTAACGAAAGTAATGGCAGTGGTGTATTCCAGTTCAAATCTCAGGCTTCAACTTTTTATCAGGCTGGTCAGTTACCAGAGATTGAACATGGATCTCCCAAATGCAAATCCCAAGTGTTACTGCCTGAGCCATCTTTCTCAGTTTACGTACAAAAGTGATAGAATTGATATTTAAGAATACTGGAAAGAATAGAAGAAAACTATAAAGAATAGAGTGAGAAAGGTAGATACCTCAATGAGCTTATGAGAAACATAGCATTATACCAGGAGAGCAAAAAAAGCTCAAACAGGCTGTGACATGTTTTGCCTGTGCGCATCCTCAGTGGTCTGATGTTATCATAGAAAGGCACAGATGAAACCATACATAATTTTAAAAACTACTTTTAAAGGGTTTACTTACAAACTTTATGAAACAAGATGCTGAAACTACCCACCATCATTGCCCATACATTTTTGGCACTTCTTTAGGAAACTATCCGTCACTAGCCATGCTTCACATTGAGAAATGCTGGCAATTTCCTGGCAGATATATTGTTTTAATTCTTACAGGGTGTGTGGGTTTGTCCTGTACGCTTTATGTTTTAAGTTACCTCAGAGATAGAAATTGCTTATTGGGGCTCTGAAAAACTTTTCTCTGCTATTGGTGCACCATGCACCAATTTTTCATCATGAAGGGGTACTTCATGAACAATATTAGGTTATGAGTTATGGGGCCAATTTTTTGGAATCAACAGTTGAACCTTTACATATGTGAATACAATTTTGCCCTTTTTTTAGAGAATTAACAGACAGGATTTTGCTTGTTTTCAACAAGACTCTGCAACAGCTCATAAGGCAATCTTTCGATGAGAACATTTGAAAGTGTAAGAGGTAGAACTGGAACTTAAAAATTCAATGCCACAACTGGGATTTGAACCACAGACCTTCCGCTTACCAGGCGGACGCTCTAACCACTGAGCTATTGTGACAAACTGCCAGAATGGCATTAAATTCTCAAACCAGTTTGTATTTCTCCTGGTAAACCACAAAGGCAGTCTCACATCAGAGACAATTACCCCAATGGTGACTTACTATTGTAAGTACTTTATATCCCAGGATTAAATAACCTTCACATGGTAATTATTATTTATTTATGCCAACAAACTTACTGTTGGTGTTTTTAAACACACAAGCCGTGTGTGGGCAAAGTTTAAGAGGTAGAACTGGAACTTAAAAATTCAATGCCACAACTGGGATTTGAACCACAGACCTTCCGCTTACCGGGCGGACGCTCTAACCACTGAGCTATTGTGACAAACTGCCAGAATGGCATTAAATTCTCAAACCAGTTCTTTGTGGTTTACCAGGAGAAATACGAACTGGTTTGAGAATTTAATGCCATTCTGGCAGTTTGTCACAATAGCTCAGTGGTTAGAGCGTCCGCCCGGTAAGCGGAAGGTCTGTGGTTCAAATCCCAGTTGTGGCATTGAATTTTTAAGTTCCAGTCCTACCTCTTAAACTTTGCCCACACACGGCTTGTGTGTTTAAAAACACCAACAGTAAGTTTGTTGGCATAAATAAATAATAATTATCATGTGAAGGTTATTTAATCCTGGGATATAAAATACTTACAATAGTAAGTCACCATTGGGGTAATTGTCTCTGATGTGAGACTGCCTTTGTGGTATACCAGGAGAAATACGAATTGGTTTGAGAATTTAATGCCATTCTGGCAGTTTGTCACAATAGCTCAGTGGTTAGAGCGTCCGCCCGGTAAGCGGAAGGTCTGTGGTTCAAATCCTAGTTGTGCCATTGAATCTTTAAGTTCCAGTTCTACCTCTTAAACTTTGCCCACACACGGCTTGTGTGTTTAAAAACACCAACAGTAAGTTTGTTGGCATAAATAAATAATAATTTGAAAGTGTGTTTCAGGACAGAATTATTAGTAGAGATTTGTAGCCCCCTTGATCCCCTGACCTAAACCCCTGCAATTCCTATATCATTCACACCATTCCATGATAGTGGCAAACAGTAACAAGCGCTGGGCATGCAGAGAGGTGAAAGACTGCGCAGCTCATTCGGAACTGTTTTGCTCTCCCATTATATATGAATAAGTACCTCCATGCTAGCAGGCAAAAGTATAAGATAAAGGACAACATCAAGCAAATTTCAAACATTAGAAACATTTTGATGAGAAATGTTCTGCCATAACAGAAGTTAATGTTGTAAATATTATAAGAACTCACAAGACTTGTGTTGTGGCCATTGTTCCCTCTCCAGTCTGTTGTCTTCAAACTCAATACCACCATAATGTAGAATAAAACGAATAGGTTCACCAAGACCTCTGATGTTGAAGTATGTCAACTTGTATTTAGGAGCCATCTCTGTTGTTCTGCAAAATGAGAAGTACAATATTACTATACAGATACAAAATTCAACTTATAAAAATGTTGAAGAATTATAAAAGAACAAATCTAATGTTAATTATTATTTATTTATGCCAACAAACTTACTGTTGGTGTTTTTAAACACACAAGCCGTGTGTGGGCAATGTTTGAGAGGTAGAACTGGAACTTAAAAATGCAATGCCACAGCTGGGATTTGAACCACAGACCCTCCACTTACCAGGCGGTTGCTCTAACCATTAAGCTACTGTGACAACCAGCCAGAGTGACAATGAACTTTCAAATCAGTTCGCATTTCTCCCGGTAAACCACAAAGGCAGTCTCACATCAGACAATTACCCCAATGGTGACTTACTATTGTAAGTACCTTATGTCCCGGGATTAAATAACCTCTCAAACATTGCCTACACATGGCTTGTGTGTTTAAAAGCACCAACAGTAAGTCTGTTGGCATAAATAAATAAATAATAATTACCATCTGAAGGCCTTCGTGACCTGGGATCACTACTCACTCCAGTACCGGGGATCGAACCCGGGTCCTGGCCGCCAGAGACAGGCACGCTATCGCTGCGCTACGGAGGTGTTCGTATATCTTATTCACATGGATTAATTTCCAAAAGTGACCACAAAATGAACGTATGACTGCGATGGTTTCATCTATTCCTGTTTCAGCAGCCCCCCCCCCCCCCCCCCCCCAATGTACGCTCCTGACTGGAAGTATGAATATGGGAGTGTATATGAGAACGTCAGATATCCTAAGTGAATAAAACTAACCTTGAAAACCTACAGTCCCAAGTACAAACATCATCACATACTTTTCAACTCTAATAAGCCCAATATGGCCCAATATGGCCAGAAGTTAAAAGGTGACTGTAGGTGCAAGTGACTCAAAACAGAGATATAGAAAACAAGCCCCATGTTGTCAAAGGGACACTAAATAAAGAGCTCATAAGTAAAGAAAGGGGTTGAGTAAGTTTGTGATCAAGTAGCAGTGTTCTTACCTCTCAACTTAAGTGTTTCATTCAAATAAAGCGATGCAGTCAGTGGCGGTACCTGGGTGATCTCATACTCGCAACTGTACACCCACTGATTTTTTCCTGTATGTGAATATGTATTTACCTCTATAGACATGCATATAAGAAAGTCGAATGTCCAATTTTGTCTATATAAGCTTGCTCGTTTAATTTTCCCGCGCCCTCTACCAAATTCAGTCAACAAGCTGTAGAATGCATAAACCAGATTTTGCGACTGGCGAAGGTAGCTTTTAGGTGAGGGTACCGGGGAGCGGTGCAAAGCTTGCATTTAAGAGTACGCTGAGTTAAGGTAACATAACCGACAAGGCCTACACATGCGGTTCTTACCGCGCAAGCGCACCGCGTTCTCGCATACAAGTATTCTCCGCTTTCCTTGCCACAAGCGTTTCCCTCCCTCTTGAGCAGAACCTACTAGGCGGTTAGTCAACATCACGGTTCTAAATATAATATAGCCATTTCCTATATTAAGATGACAGTTATATTACTGTTATAAACAGGATTACATCTAGTTTTGTTAACGATTATAAGTGCATATAAATAACTGTTCATGTCGTAATTTACTAGGCCAATACTTCAGTTTGGAATCGTAATTTTGTTGCAGCGTTTGTTACTGTTTGTTATGTTTGCGTTTCTGGCAGCTAATTGCATGCAGTTTTGTCTGCACATAGCGGGAAATTTGAATTAATGAAAGTGTGGAAATTAATAACATGGCGAAATTGAAGGAGATAAATCTTTCGGATTTATCTTTAGAAGAGAAGCTGTTTTCCGTGCTTATTATTTGCGAGTGAGAGAAACAGAATCTGGGCAAATAATGGTTGTTGTGATATTGATAACTTAAAACAAAAATTAGCGAAACATGATAGCTCAATTGCACATATGAATTGCGAATTAGAATCGTGTGGCGTGTGTCAGAGAAAGACAAAGAGTAAACATGGAGAGGATGGAATATACTGCACACCCACTGCGACAAATCACGAGCCGCCACTGCATGCAGTGCATTCTCCTTTGTAATAAATATTGACCTTTCTTTGGCAAGAAGGTAGGAGGAAAATGCCCAGGTTGTGGTGAGGAATTTTTCTTTAACAATAATCATTCCAAGTTCTCCACGTAGTCTGGAAGTATGAATATGGGAGTGAATATGAGCGTGTTTAATAGTAAAAGCATTAAAAGAAACCAACGTTAGCAAAATGTACAGTTCATGAACAACACCATAAATAAAAGCCCCTAATATGACCATGGAAATTAAAGGATCAATAAATGAAACAAGCCAAATCATCCCCCCCCAAAAAAAAAAATCATGATCCATTGATATCAGGTGACTGTCTCTATTCACTGTTCTTCAAATTATCTTTACGAAAGCTTATTCTTCTGCTTTTTTATTCAAGGGACCTCAAAACGTATATTTCGAATGAAATCTGGGTCTCGAACGTTTGGGTGCAATGCAATATCATCTCTTCTAAAAACCAATCAGAAATTCCTGTTTGGGAAAAGTGTATTTGAATATTCAAATGAATAACAAGGAATATTTCGAAAACGTTTAGCTGCATGAAACAGAAAATAAATCGCGTACCATAATGAGATCTACGCTCCTTTTTTTTATTTATTTCCTTTTTTAATAGATAGTAACATTTTTACTTCTCTTATAGTTTACAAGTTATATGGCCCTCAGGGGCTTTTCCCAGAAAATTCAAGTAATTTGCCGTAAAAATATATCTATATGAAACATGCATTTAAATAAAAATCGTTAGGGCATTTTGAGAAAATCCAAAGTTGTCGAAAATTTTTCTACATAAGGATAGTTTGGGATTTTCTTGATAATCTGCGTGTCGTATCCCTGGAGGACGTTGAACTTAAACAGCGCAACAAGGCCGACCGCCCGGCCGCTGGGTCCCCCACCTCTGCCCACCACAGGCGTCATGAGTGGGGGCTGAATTTAAATATCAAGTTAAAAAGTTGGTATTCAACTAAATTTACATTTTTTAATTATGCTTCACACACACGCGCCTTTTTATAAAAATGTTTTTTATTTCAGATTCCAGGGGGGCGGGTCTCAAAACATGTACTTATGAAATTTCGGTATCGAATTTTTGGGTGGAACGCATTACCTTCTCTTTTACAATGTACATACGCAGTAGAGAAAGTAAGATAGTGTAAGATAGACAACTTACAAACTAAAGTATAAGTATTTGAAAATTCAAATCAGTAACAAGAATATCTCAGAAAAGGTTAACGCCATAAAAATGTGTACGTGCTTTAACGAAATGGACATTTTTGTGTGTTAGATTTTGTCTTTCTTTTACATTTATATTAAATATACACATACGGTGTTTTAATCAAATTCCTTAGGGCTCTTTTTGAAAAAAAAATGAACAACAATGAAAACTTTTACATGTAGTTTGTGCTGGAGGAATTTTCTTGAAATTCTTCGTGCCACATCCTGTGAATATACTGAATGAAATGTCAAGTTGAATACACCGACTTTTCATTTTTGAGTATGCAGTTCACACACACACGCGCGCGCCCGGTGCCCATTTCTTTCTTTGAATTCAGGGAACCTCAAAATGTTTATTTCTGATGAAATGCTGGTATCGAATTTTTATGAGGAATGCAGTACCTAATTCTTGACTTACTATAGGTAAGTAGTGGACAACGGGGGAAAAAAAAACTGACGTGTTGCACTCACATGACTTTCTCTACTCTTGTTTGAACTATTCTTTACAAACTCTTATTCTTGTATCTCCTTCGTGTTAGTCCAAATAAATATTTGCAGAAATTATCTTATTGCTAATTTTCTTGTAGGTTCAAGGGGAACATGGGAATACAGTAGGCTTTGAGCAATAGTCAAATCTTTTAAAGCTGACTGCAATATGAAGGCTTTTGAATTCCGTTCTCTTTGCGCAGTCAAGAGATAAAAAAGTGAATAATGACCTTCCATTTGGAAAAAAGTATAAACATTGCAAAACTCACACAAACAACAAGGAATATCTCCGGAATGATTCACTCCACACAAAAAATTAATTTGGACGTAAATTGTATCTTTAAATGAGAGCTACAGTTTTTGTATAGTAAGGTTTGGTCTATCATGGTTTACCAATACGCAAAAGTTATCAGGAGTAAACACGCTACAGCCAGAAAATTCAAAATATACGTTTTATTTGGCACAAAAACATCTTAAACATATGACATTTTAATCAAAATCATTAGTTATTTTTCAGAAAATCACAATTTTCCAGGTAAAGGGTAGTTTAGGGTGGAGGAATGTTCTTCAAAATACTCGTGTCGTATCCTTGAAAGAAATTAAACTTTGGTTTTTAACGACTTTTGGTTACGCTGTTCTCTCTCTCTCTCTCTCTCTCTCTCTCTCTCTCTCTCTCTCTCTCTCTCTCTCTCTCTCATACACACACCTTTTTCTAAAAATGCTTTTTTGGATTCAGGGGCCTCAAAACATTTTCAGTGAAACGTCGACAACGAATTTTTGGGTAAAATACAATACTTCCCCTGCTAGTAGAGAAGGTAAGAGAGAGATAAAAAAGGAAAAGAAAAAGGAACGCGAATGCTGAAGCAAATATTTGGTTAAGCTATCAGCGGATACAAAAGCGCATGTTGTTACTTACGGAACCTTTCTTTGCCGTGTGTGTACAATGCTGGAGCTCCTAGCTGTAACTGCACGGAGAGTTCATGGTCCCATGCCTTGTAAAGAGGGGTACCGCCCACATGACGAAGCGCTTTCTGTTCCAGTCGATGTTACGTAACAACTAGTCCACTTTGTCGATTGCACTGTCATGTGTTGCATGTCCGCAGGCCTCGAACTTTCCTGGGAAAGGGAAAACATCGGGCTGCAGTGAATCCCAGATGACAGCTGGGCATGGCTGGGCCGGAACTGCGTAGTTGCAAAATGTCACCTAACATAAGCTGTCAGTACTTCACCGGAAGTTACTGCGCCGTGTTTTGTACTTCAGGGGTTGAAGATAAAAATGGGATAGCCTTTTAAATCTATGGATGGCTCTTATTTTCGCTGGCATCTAAATCGCAAGTGTCCAAAGTTTCACCCATAGTACTGAGCGAGGTGGCGCGTGTGACCTGCATTTGGGAGGTCGTGTGTTTGATCCTCGCGGCCGGTATACCTGATCCTTGGTTTTTGTCGGGTTTTTTCTCGGGTCGCCAGGAAAATTCTGGATAGTATTGTTTCATCCCCCGAATTTTTTCTCCCTCCATGTTACTTCACTAATCATTTCATCCATCCTTTCGTCTGCTTGGTCAATTTCAGGGTTGAAAGCATCAGCGGGAGTTCGGTGCAGCATGGTAGGGAAAATGCTCTCAGTAACTCCGTCCCGTCACGAAAGCCGGGCTCCGAATCATGTCCTTGGTGATGAGGACCTTGGGACTCCTGCTAGCGGCGCTCTGCGCGAGCTTGCGGGGGTTCGGTGTGCTGGCTGGTGTCCAGGAGTTTCAACCTGGGAAAATGCAGGGATTCTACCCTCTACTGTATATACCTGCGCTCCTGTAGTCTGGCGGCTCTCTGTCTCCTCTCGCCTCACCCCTCCCTCCCGGGGGCATCCCTTCGGAGCACAGGTACAAAAGATCTCTGAGGTCGAAGTGCCTAAGTCCGTCCTCCGCGTCTGCCCTACTCCTACTTTTACCTCTACCCAGATTGGTCAGATGTCGATTTGTAGGTATATAAATATAGTAGCAATAGCTTTAGAGCCTGCCTCTGAGGTCGCGTGGTAAGGCGCTAAGTCTTAACCTAGAAGTCTGTATTCGCTTCCCAGCTGGGGCGTGGAATCTTTCTATAACCAGAATCATTTCCTATCTCCCTATCAAAACGCGAGGGAGTGTGTTTACTAGTAAAATACTGAAAGCCAACCTTAAGAAAAACCTAAGCTCAGCGAGTAATAACCCATTAATTGTTTCTGAAGTCAAAACCCCTATATGGCTATTGAAGTCAAGGGGGGCTATATAAATAAAACAATTTTTTAAAAGTAAAAAATTTTGACCTGTTTAAGGTAACCTCTTACTGTTGTCAGATCCCTTAGTTTAAGCGTACAAATTTGGGTATACTATTGTTCAAGTGATGTAGTTTTAGATATAATAATAATAATAATAATAATAATAATAATAATAATAATAATAATAATAATAATAATAATAATAATAATAATAATAATAATAATAATAATAATAATAATAATAATAATAATAATAATAATAATAATAATAATAATAATAATAATAATAATAATAATAATAATAATAATAATAATAATAATAATAATAATAATAATAATAATAATAATAATAATAATAATAATAATAATAATAATAATAATAATAATAATAATAATCCTTAGGGCGTATTCCCTATGCAGAGGGTACCCTTATCGCCTGGTCGCTGCGCCCTCCAGCGACAGACAAGGCCAAGGAGGAGTGCAGATGGGGTTAACGAAGGTCAGTACGCAGACTCACCCGACCGTAGGGCGACCACTTGACCTTTTAGGGACGCTATGTTTGCATCAGGATTACTACTCAGTTGACACCATGAGGCTAAATGCAATAGCTTAGATATAAGGGATTAAAATACAGATAATGCTCTTTTTACTTTCTGTACTACGTATAGCAAGTAGGGGAAGTATTGTATTTCAACTAAGAATTCGATGTCGAGATTTCATCGGAAATATATGTTTTGAGGTCCCCTGAATTAAAAAAGAACATTTTTAGAAAAAGATCTATGTCTGTGTGAACAGCTTAACTCAAAAATTATAAGTCGAGTGAAAGCCAAAGTTAGTATTTATGTTTAATATCTTTCAAGGATGCGACACGAAGATTTTGTAGAAAATTCCTCCACCCTACCCTTTACATGGAAAATTGTTCGAAAACTTTCAAAATTCTCAAAAATGGCTTTAACGATTTTGATTAAAATGACATGTTTAAGGTATTTTTATGACAAATGAAGTGCATATTTTGAATGTTCTGGCTATAACTTTTGTATAACTGGTAAACCGTAAGAGATAAACCAAACCTTACTATACAAAAAATGTTGTTGTTAGCTAATGCTCGATTTCTGACAATGAAGTCATTAATCCTCTTGCTCTCCAATATTTAATATATTGATAGAGCAATAGCAGTAATATAACCGCTTTTTTAGAGAGCACCATATTTTTATGTTTTGGCGGTCACATCGCTCTCTCACAACCCCCAGAATGTCTGGAGGACCACACCTGTCGTTGGTTTACGGGCCTCATCGGCCTGACCGGGAGAGTTATCAAAATAAATTCCCCGACCATATCCTCTGATTACCAATCAGAGGACGTATTACATGCAATGACAGGTCAGCATGTTAGGGGTTAAGGTTTTATGGAGAAATGGAGAGGTTGAAAAAATAAAGACTCCCTAGCCCTCAGGAACCCTAATAGCATCGGGGTCAGAAGAGAACAAGAGATGACCAAGGTAAGGTCAGATAGAAAAGTTACAGTGAGGAGCAAAACACCAGTAAGTGGAAGTAATGTTCTGCTCAGCTTGGGTACCTTGTGGTCGCTATTCACATATCCCCTAGACAGAGACCCCTGAGTATATATACAAAAAATGTAGATCTCGTTAAAACACACTAGTTTTGTCCATATTTGTCCCATATTTCTCTTGGACCTACAAGAAAAGTAGTAATAAGAGAATTTCTGCAAATCCAACTAACATGAAGATAGAGGAACAAGAGTTTGTACGAATGGTGAGTAGGTAAAAGAGTTCAGAAAGTCATATGAGCGTAACACAGAGCTTTTTTAAAAAAAATCGATGTACTATATAATGGAAAGCAAGATTTGGATTAGTACCTGAAACATGTAAAACACTCCACGATTTTTGCCAAAACTGTAGGGTCATGGCATAGCTGTTCATTCAAGTGGATACCTTACTAAACGACATAGAATTTCCACATAAACGGTAAAAAATATAGTGAGTGAGCTTCAGAGACTTCTTTGAATCCTATACCTAATGTAAGTGTACTAAGTTTTCTCTAGGTAGCTCCATAGTGTTGAGTTGTACATATGTTAGAGGTTGAAAATAAGGAGAAAATGTTTAAAATTATGGGGTGACCTATCATTTTTGCCAGATACTAAAGTTCAAGAATAGTAAGTTGTAACACAATCAAGCAAAAGTAATTCGTGAAAACTATGTCCAACTAAATGAGAGGCAAGTCGCTGACAATAACACAATATGCCGCGACCTTCCTTCGAATAAGTTTTGAGTTTAAGCCTGTGTACCTCTTGGACTGGAAGTTATTAAAGGTCTGCCACACTGACATAAAAGGATCAAAAGGTTGTAACAACTGAGAATTTCACAAATCCCATTTCTGACACCATGAGACGAAATGACAACAACGTTCAGTTACGTTTTCCGTCACTTTATTTTTCTTCTAAAACTGAAGCAGAGTTCTATTTTTGTTTTGTAACACAGTCTACGGTTTCTCATGACCTCGCAACTCACAGCTATCCAGTCCTCTCGTAACCCTGACACACACACACACACACACACACACACACACACACACACACACACACACACACACACACACACACACACACACACACACACACACACACACACACACACACACACACACACACACACACACACACACACGACGCATTACTAACAGCTGTCTCGTTCAAAACTCACGATTCCGTCACAAAGCATCTACAACTCTTCCCGCTGTCTCACAAAACTGCTCGCTTTCTTGCCGTCCTGCAAAGTTTTTTTTTTTTTTTTTTTATTACATGCGAAAATGACGTAGCATGGATTTTTCTAGAAATTCACCTTTTCTCACCCTTTGTCCTGTCACTCTCATGTTAGGTGTTTACTTGCCACCCGGTGTTGTAAGGTACCTTAACCTCGAGCGTCTTTTGATGTGCGACATCATAATATATAATCCGATATTCATATTCCACGAAACTTTATTGAAATTGGTTGACGTGAAAATAAACCCCCTTGAACCGTCCAGTTTTAACATTTTTGAAAATGTGGGTAGAACTGGGCTTTTCACTGGCGAAACAATTATCAAAATCCATTGAGTGGTTTCCAGGTTACCCTTACAGGCTCCGCTTTATAATAGTGCAGAATTATGGCCAGATAATTCAGGATCTGGTAGTTGATTAAAATGTAAAGAAAGCAGCACAACGTGTGGCTTTAACAATCCAATTTATTGGAATGTCCCCATATTTTGCTGTCCACAGTGGTCTAAAAGTAACATGCTAGCTTCTGGTTAACAAGGTCGCCGGTTCAAACCTGGTGGAGGGGATGGTTTTTCTCGGGCGTAAAAATTCTTAGCATGGCCATGCGCCTCTCCGACAGGACAATTAATTGGATGCTGCATGAGGATCTAAACTTTCATCGTACAAGATTCAAATTGTTCATCAGGAGTTGAAGCCACAAGACCTTTTGACTTCATTTTAGAGGATAATTTAGCGCTATTCTTCAAGAAAATTGTTACGGTAATGTGTTGATTTGTTATGACAAAAACGCTCGTTTTCTCTTACAGGATTTCGTCATTGCACGTGTGTATGAAGGGTTCTCGGAGGTCACGTTATGTCGGTTCCAGTATAAATAAGACAGACAGTGAGCAGTTCAGTCAGTTTGAAGAGTTGAGTTGTTTAAGCTCACCGTGTACAGTTTCAGTTACGAGAGTGAGTCGGCCAGCTTGTCAGCGAGTATGCATGTGTCGTCAAGTGATCCTATCGTAGTAGTAAAGATATAAGAGACAGTGAAAGTGGGGAAAGACATTGAAAGACTGAAAAAGATTATCAGAAGAGCAATTGCGAATTAAGACTATAAACTGTGTTAGCAACGAGAAGGAAATTGTGCATTTGTACTAAAATTAAGAGAAAAATAAAGTGTTAGAAAAGTAACAGGATTTCGAATTTTTGGATGTCTTTGTTACACTATACAAAAAATATAGATCCCGTTAAAACACACAAGTTATGTCCAAATGCATTTTTGGAGTGAACCATTTCGAAGATATTAGTGTTAGTTGTATGAGTTTTGCAATACTTTTCTCAAATAGAAGGTCGTTATTCTGTTTTTTATGTCTTGGCCGTGTAAAGAGAACGGAATTTCAAGTCATCACATAGCGACCAGCTTTAAAACATTTGACTATCACTTAAGTCTACTCTATTCCCATTGTATCTACAAGAAACTTAGTAGTAAGACAATTTCTACAAATGTTTATCTCTGTTAACATTGAGTAAACAAAAGAGTAAGCGCTTATAAGAATTGTTTGTACAAGAGTGAGTACAGGGGGTTACGTGAGTGTAACACAAGATTTTTGTACCTATATCAGCCGCATCAAACTGCAACAACGTGTATTAAATAAGAAATAGGACAAACAGCCGGTGTCTTTAATAAAGCTTAGTATTTAGTTGCATAATATTCTAGTTTAAAACGATAACAAATAAGCTTGAATTTGTAAAATTGTATAATGTTTGGGAGTTTGGAAGGAACTGAACAAGAAGGGGGAGCAGCTTTTAAAATTGTCATTTCATATTTGAAATCGGGAACTTAAGGTAACCAAAACCGTAATACCGAAACACTCTAGTCTCATTTTTATTTTCTGTGACTCTTGCATATTTACAGATACAATAAACAAGTAAATAAAATACTGCGTATATAACGGGGTAGAATGAGACTGAAAAGTTCAATGCCATAGCCGGAATTTGAACCACGGATCTTCTGGTCTTCGTCCGGCTGCTCTAACCACTGAGCTACCATGGCCAACATGCCGACACGGCATTAAATTCTCCAACTCACATTTTTTCCGGTAAACCACAAGACCTCAAATTCATATGACATAACATCCCCTAATGGTGATTGACTATGCTGTAAGTACATAAGGGCTTCTAGTTTAACCAACTATAAGGTCAATCAATGGAAATTAATTGTACTTCCACACTAGCAGTGTGTAGGACAAGACTGGAAAACGGTAGAAGGAAACAGAAACATTCAATGAATTCATTTAAGAACAATTAATTAATGCCCACTGTGTATATACATTACAATAAATATAAATTTTGAGAGCATGACAGGGAATTGAATGCGTTATTTTGGGAAATTATTATTTCTTACACTTAATCACAGATAGTGCTAGATTACAAAGTACCTCCTCTAGTGCAGTGAAGTGAAAGTGGAACTTCTGACTGGATCTAGTGGTTAACACACCTGTCTGCATACGAGTCCTGCCTGGGACATTGGTCTCCTTATACTCCCGCTTAGCTGTTGGTCCTATAAATACTTACTTGAAAAGTTGTTTGTCATGCTGACACGTCAAATCCCTTGTTTAATCAATACATCCAGTGCCGCGAAACTAGTTGATATCACCCTTGCTATGAAAAATCTTTATGTGGCCGCGGAGTAAGGTACGACTGATGTGGTGGTTTCAGTTATTCATATTTCAGTCCCTCCGCCGCCCCCGTCCCAAATACACTCTTCTACACCTGTCCATGACCAACTTTTTTTCATTCCAGACCGACTGAAATAAAGCCACGAAAACTCATTGCCATCGATTACTTTCGCCTTTCACCAATAAGACGTTAATCATGATGGACAATTTTGATTCGGAAGTTGAAGATGCAACCAAGGCGCAATAGAGCGTTAACTGCCAACAGCACTTTGTTTAAGGTGGGGGTTCATTGTTAACAAAGGACTGGTGAACTTTTCGACGGATTGCAGATCTCACAAATTCGTCGCAAACTACATCCACCATTTATCTGGCACGTGGTCTCTTTTTGCCGGGACCTTCACCAACTGACGATTTTTCTTTGCGTGTGCTGTAAATACTTGCAACTGACACACCAGTAAACTCGGATGTTAATTTCATCACGTCTTGGATAGCAAGTTGGGGATATATGTCGCAGAATTTGTTAAAAACATTCAATATTGTTGTCTTTTCACCACTTCGCAACGGTTTGCCGCGCTTATGTTTCGCACACTCACTTGTTCCGCCATGTTACTTTTATACTGAATAATGCGCGCGCAGAATGAATTAGGCTGGTTACAGATTCACTTAACTGCGTACTCTTACACTTTAACTATGCTTTGTACACTTAATTCATGCTTTAGCAAACATTAAGTGACATTTCAGACCTCAGTAACAGTATTTCTTCAAGGGACTATTTACACGGCGAAAGCATCAAGCATCTGTGGTCAAAACGCACGTGGCTTTGTTTACGTCTCCTCTAATCTCTTGATGAACAGAGTATAGTACCCTTCATGCACCTGGCTTTGGTCCCCTGTGGCCGGTCAATATACCCGTTTCACCAATCCGCAGGTGCAATAGCAGTACTGCCACACTTTCAACCTGAATTCCTTCCGTCTCCTTTCCTTTCTTCCTCTATATCCTTTGTTTCCGGTGGAGGTTTTTAGTGGGTAATGCCTTCGGGCAAAGCTCACACTCCACACTGTGCCCTAGTTAGTTAGTTAGTTATTTATTTTAAAAGTATTGGCGTGGTGCCGGTACATTGGGCCCGGCTTACAGGCTATATTTACATTGATTTACAGTTGACTTTGTTCATATTTACAGTTTTCGCTATATACAAAAACCCATACGGTGACCATCTGTAGGTCACCGAGAATAGTTTTCTTTTGTCTTTTGTCTGTTTCGTCTTTGGGTTATATATACATATGTACATATTTACAAATTATATACAGACACATACACGCACGCATTCACCCACGCACACACTCGTACACACATACACACACATCTTCACTGGGCACACCAGAAATATGCGTCCCAGCGCACTACACTATTTACACTATATACACTGTCCCGCGGTGGCAGCTCCTGAATATTTTCCGAGGCGAGGGCCTCTGCCGGAACATGTATGTGGCTTAGGGACGAGGTTGCGTGGACGCGCATTAGTCGGCGAGCCGAGCCGCTTCTAGAACATTTTTATCCTAGTATGCTTGCGGTGCTTCGGCTCGCCTTTGCCGATGTTAGCGATCACGTCATTTTCGTGGTTCCTAATGCGCGTCCATGCCGCCATTGCTCTTTTGTCTATTGCCTCCGGGATGAACGGGATATGAGTTTCGAGGTGAAGAGTTTGGGTGGTGGTGAGGAGTGGAGCAGAGAGGATTTTTCTGAGGGAGAGGTTTTGGAGGGTTTGGAGTTGTTTGAGGGCAGTTTTGGAGGCATTAGCCCAGGCCACACATGCATACAGGACCACCGAGAGAATAAATGACCTATATAGTATAAGTTTTGACTTTAGTCGCAACTGTTTACTACGGAAGATGGGGGCGCACAACTTTAGCCGCTGTCTGCCTTTATTGGCGCTATTTTTTATGTGGGTGGACCAACACATTGTGCGGTCCAAGGTGACACCTAAGTATTTAACTTGCTGACGGCAGTGCAATACTTGACCACCGACCGTTAGGTCCGTTGCCAAAGTGTGACGCCGCTTAGAAAAATGAATCAGCTGGCATTTGTCGGGATTAATTTTGATTTTCCAGTCATGTTGCCCTGAGAGGAAGTTGTTCACATAACGTTGCATTTCTGCAAGGCCGAAACGTGGATTTCTATGGTGGTTGTATATTGCAGTGTCGTCAGCATACATGGCGACCTTGCATCTGGCGTCCACTGGGAAATCATTGGTGAACAATATATACAGAAAAGGGGACATTATTGCCCCTTGTGGGACGCCAGCCCGCATCACTCGCTCCCGTGAGGAGGAGCGGCCCACTTGGACGTAAAACTGCCGATTTTCTAGAAAATTGTGCAGCAAGTATAGATAATTTTGAAGAGCCGGGAAATTGTGGTGCAGTTTATAAATAAGGCCATTGTGCCAGCACCGGTCAAATGCAGCTTCTACGTCCAGAAATAGCGCCAACGTTGAAGCCCCATTGTTAAATTGCTCTGTTACGTCATCAGTTAGTCTGAGGAGCTGTAGTTCAGTGGAATGTCCTTTTCTAAAGCCAAACTGTGAATTTGAGAGTTCATGTGTTGCCGAGACTTGTTTTTGAAGCCGAGAAAGGATACATTTTTCCAGCAGTTTACCAATAGTAGACAAAAGACTAATGGGACGGTAGTTTTGCGGTTGTCTGGTGCTTTTCCCTTGCTTTGGGAGCATGATAACCTTAGCTCGTTTCCAAGTAGAGGGGAAATAGCCTTGCTGCAAACAGGCGTTAAATATCTTTGTTAGTTGCACCAGAGCTTTTCTCGGGAGATGCTTAAGTTCCTCATTAGTCACTTTGTCTGGACCGGCAGCTTTCCCATTAGGCAATTTCCTAATGAGCTTGTAAATTTCCTGCGGTGTTATGGTGGGTAGTTGTTGCTCTTGCTTCTGCGCCACCCAGGTTTGTACCCATGTCTGGACCTCCCGTTCTATTTCACAGTTGGTCACTGGGTTTTCGGTGAATCTGTCTTGGAGACAGTCAGCGAAGACCTCGGCTTTCTCCTCTGCGGAGAAGTGCAAGCCGCTTTGAGTGTGCAGCGCCTCAGTTGCGGAGTTGACGCTCGTGGAAACTTTGAAAGCCTTGAGTAATTTCCACAAAGAAGAGTCCGAATGTGTGGTACTCAGCATTTTGTTTTCCCATTGTTCAGTTTTATTGATTTTAATTTGTTGCCGAATGATGTTGCGTAGCCATTTTGCTAGCACTTTATATTCAGGCTGACGGGTGTATCGCCACAGTTTTGTCAAGCGTCGTCTCCGCGCAATGAGTTGCTCTACCTCGGGGTACGTGCAAAAACCGGGTGGTCTTGTGGTGTATGTGGTAGCATTTCTCTTGGCTGTGTGTAGCGAGGCAGTGAAGTTTTCAATGGCGACATCTATGTCTGCCTCGCTATAGTATGACAGTCTGGGTTGCGCCATCCCGTGCATTTCAATGGTGAACTTATTCCAGTCGGTCCCAGCTCTACTTTGAGGGCCAGAGGCACTGACTGAAATGCCACCCTGTATGTCGAAATGCACAGGAAGATGGTCGGAGTCCAGGCTGTGATAAACAGTAAAGTTATTTAACAGTGTCGCATTTTTTGTTAGTACAATGTCCAAAATCTCAGCGTCAAAGTGCCCTGATCGATGCCAAAAAGTGGGCTCTGGGGGAAGATGTACCTCAATGTCATCATTATCAGTTATAAATTCAACAACACAGTGGAAGTCCATAAATGGATTCTTCCTCCACTCGGAAAAAAAAAGAGTGTATAAGCTTATGTCAATTACCAACCAATCGCTGGTTTACGTGCTTATGATTCTTTGCACACCAAGGTGCTCTCCCACTACGGTACACACAATAGAATTTTCACATCCTGCGCAAGTCATTTTGTTTCGTGTAACGCATTATCAACACGCCGCCTTAGCATTTATATTTTTATGAGTGAGAAGCGAACAAGAAGAACAACAATCAAAGCATCGTTGATCACGGGTTTCGATTCTTATTTAGATTAGCAATTCCATCGCACATATGTATGCAATAGAGAGAGATGTTCATGTTTGTAGTCTTTACGCCATAATTTCGTTATGAAGCCAAACGTCCTAAATAGGATGGGTGTGTTCCAGTCTTTAGAAGAGACATCAACTCCAAACAGCACTTTTAAGGTAATTAAATATTTTTTCCACTTTTGAGTGGCCAGTAGTCAAGTTTAGCCAAAGATCTTAAACTTATGGTAATTTTTATTTATTTATGCCAACAAACTTACTCTTGGTGTTTTTAAACCACAAGCCGTGTGTGGGCAATGTTTGAGAGGTAGAACTGGGGTTACCAACTCGTACGATAATTATTATGCTGCATACGATAATTTTAATGTTTGTACACATGGTGGCCAACTCGTGAGATAATTATGGGGTTGTACAATAATTTGAATGTAGCCTGTGAAGAAGTGATATTCCGTGTGAAATAAAGAACATGCCTGAACCTGACGGTTTCTGGAGTGCTGTTAAACACATGTGTCACCTTGGTGGAAATACTGATTTAAAAAATCTAGCGATCCTTGCATTATCAGTGATTTTATTGCCCCACAGAAACGCTTCTTGTGAAAGAGTTTTTTCTAAACTGGATTTAATAAAACCCCAAATTAGAAACAGACTGGCGCTAGATACGGCAAATGGACTTATTCGCTCCTCTCAGCTTATGAAAGAATGTGGTGGATCCGAAAATCTGCAACTCACCGAGACGACGTTAAAGTTTATCTCAACAACAAATTTGTATAATGCTGCAAGGGTTGAAGTTGGATAGTGCGAGAAACATAAGTGCTAAAGTTTTAATACTGCTTGAGTTCATCAATCTTATAAGTGGATATAATAAACATAATTACTATTAGATTTTCATAAGTGTTATACTGATATTTTTATTGTTGTAGCGTTTGTTTTATGATATACGATAATTTTGAGTCCAAATCTATACTTTTGAGCGGCTGGGACGATAATTTTACTTTTAAGTGTTGGCAACCCTGACTGGAACTGAAAAATTCAGTGTCACCACTGGGATTTGAACCACAGACCCTCCGCTTACCAGGTGGGTGCTATAATTAAGCTACTTTGACAACCTACCAGAATGACAATGACCCGCCTGATAAGCGGAGGGTCTGTGGTCCAAATCCCAGCTGTGGCATTGAATTTTTCAGTTTCAGTTCTATCTCTCAAATTATGGTAATTTATTCAAAATCGTTTTACATTTTTAAGAAAATGAAAATTCTCGAAACATGTTACATGCAAATAGCATGTAATAGTGGGATTTTTTATAAAATTATTGTGTTGCGTCCTTGGTAGACGCTAACTTTAAAGACTAAGTTTGATAATTAACCGATTTTCCTTTTTGAGTTACGCTGTTCACAGACAGGTGCGCGCGTGCACTCACACACACACACACACACACACACACACACACACACACACACACACACACACACACAAGCGCGCGCATACACTCTTTTTATTTTTTTCGGGTAGTCTCCAAACATGTATTTCTCCTGCAATCTTGGTATCGAATTTTTGGGTGAAATACATTACTTCCCCTACTTATTTTAAGTACGTGATAAAGAAAGTAAAAATAAACAGAACAGTTTAAAGGCCGCGCCTTCAAATATGCAGCCCTAGGCAGCCAACTGTAGTCTGCCTACGGCTAAATACCCGCTAAATACAGCAAAGCAGTTAGCGATCGTTGTTAATTGCAATCTTCTTGTCGGTGTATACATACAAACCTATGCAAATCTGCGTGAAATATTGCTACATAATGTAAGACATTTAATTACAATTGAGATTGAAATGTTTCTCAGCGTAAGCACAAAAAATCTTTCACTTTGGCTACACTGCTGCTGCTAATAGATACCGACTGGCGGACGGGCTAATATAATCAGAGCCTCTGTGATGCAATAGCACAAGGTGTAACTATATAGAACGTGACTACCAGTGTTTATCTTTATGGTTATCACACTGCTGGGTGTGCTTGGTGAGTATTGTTAATGTGTTTAATGCTGGAAAACTCTACCTAAGCCTGTAATTTCTAGCTATGGCTTTTGAAGCGAGTTGTGTAATATTTCGTTCACGTGTGTTGTTATTGTGATTTTTAAATAATATCAGTGATTTTAAATAGGGAATGTGAACATATTTATTACTGGATTGCTGTGGTTTTATGTTATAAGTAAACAATTACCAAAAACTGACCGTTAGTTTTTTCTTAGGTTATGTGTAACTGTTGAAAAGGTGATGTCTTATAGGGTATACCCACTAGTGCACACATACTTCTTCACCCAATGAGGCATTGATATATCCGGGAGTGGCGTGGCCAAGAATTGAAGGTGGTATGCTCCTAGTTCACAATGCAAGATGTTCGAAAAACCATATTACTATGACATTTAAAACAAAATTAACTCGCCAAAAATTGCTATAGAATAGAATCCATCCTCCAACGTTGGCGAGGTAATTTTGAGAACTTCCTCTGGTGTTATTTTTACTTCCCTGTGGAAATACCTACCTACGTTAAGTAGTGCTAGTCCATGCAGCCTTTCTTCGCTATGTGAGTTGTGCAATTAAGTTTTCAGTCTCCGAAAAGTCGAGAAATTCTTTCTGAACTAGCTGATGTCAAAGATAAATCACGTAGAAGTTTGTGAATATTTTGGAAGGAAATCTTTTGGCATTAACTGAGATTCTCAATTGCAGCTGGAGGGCGGCTTGCGAGGGCAACAGATGCCCATTTTGTTTTCCATATCGCAAACTCAGATTTTATTACAGAAACCGAACTTAAATCACTGCTTCTGAAATGTTTTCCGTGATAAACACCCAACATTTTTGGAACCAGTACATGAAGCATGTGAATTGTGTTTCAGTTAATATTAACTTTGAGTCATTTCATCTATCAAATCTAACAATGGAAAGCAGCTACATTGCTACACAGTAATATTTCATTGGGTCGATTGCCATGTATTTTCCCTTAGGTATTTGTTTTCCTAATCGAGGTAATTTTCCAGTTTTATTTGCCAAGTTCTTTAGCAAACTTAAAAGTTGAATGCACATGTTTCCACTAATTGTGAGCACTTAAAAACCAAATTACATTAGTAGATTGCAATGACACAGACAATGGATGTCAACGAGAAAAAAAAATATCGCTTTCTAACAAAGAAAGCCTCCATTAACAAACTGTCTAATAATTGACAAGCTTTAGTGGGTGCTCTTTATGATTTTTTTTTTTTTGGCTCCATTCACATGCTGGCTTTAACATATAGGTACGGTTATATCGGCGGCGTTTCCTTTTAGTACAATTGGTCATCGCTAATGGTATTTACCCGTTTACAATTTGTATAACTTTGCGTTTGTTCTACGTTGGTTTTCTTTTCTGTAGCTTCACGCACACATTTACACTATTAATCGTACTTCCAGATTCTAGGTGGGATAGGGAATAATCCTGACTAAATTCAAGCCGGGAATCGAACCCGGGACATAACCAAACCACGGAGGTAGTGCTATTTGTTGTAGGCTCATCTGTTAAAAGAGGTTCTATAAAAGTAGACAGTTCATGGCGCTCTACCTATAACGTGTTCCACACAATCGGTGCAGGACCTGTGACGTATTCATTCGTTCACTATTGCCAAATCTGTGTTTTATATTATTCCTCAGGGGAAAACACTTCACGTCGTTTATTGCGCACATGTAATATTACATTGCACTCATTTACTGCAGAACTTGTAACAAGACACTTGAGGAACAATAATTGAAATTCTTGATTTGGTATTTATATGCGTCTTTAATATCCACTTATGTGACGAATGGTGTATGAAAATCACATCAATGGAGGAAACGCGTTCCACCCGAGGCATCATGGGAGTGTTCCTCTCCTGCTCAGCTGTTGCAAACATCGGCACTCCAAATTTAACTTAATAGTGCTGCGAACACTTGAAACCGAAACAGCTCAGTGATTCCATGTTAAAAAAAAATAAATTAATTAAATAAAATAAAAAAAAACAGGCGCAACAGCCCATGAAGGGCCAAGGCCTACCTACCAACCACTGCGACCCCCACTTCTGTCCACTATAGGCGTCATTGGTGAGGTACAGTACCGAGCCCTCCCGGCCAGTTATGCGGTCTTCTCGACTTGGGGCCGCTACTTCTCCATCAAGTAGCTCTTCAATTGGTCCCCCCGGGACCTAACGAGGTAGAGTGCACCCCTTGCCGGACCTTCCAGAGGGGGTAAAATCCCCATGCTGGTACCGGGAATCAAACCCGGGACCTCCGCGCCAGAGGCAAGCGCGCTACAGAGGCGGTCGACTCTATATTAGTGTGTGTATAAATGAGCGGCATGACAGGCTCTTGTACAGGATAGGGTATAGGATGTTATATTTTATTGTAGTGGTGGATACCAGTGGGCTTCTGTATTTAGGAAGTGATGCATTGGCAACTTCCTGAAATATATATAGTGTACTCCGCTAAGTAGACTTCAAAATGATCCTTTCGGCCGAAGCAGGGAATAGAGTGCTTTACACCTTTGTACTTGGTTTCTATGGCATTTGTGTGTATAAGAAGTTCTACTGAGCCCATTATCCTCATGTTCTCCAAGTGCGTATAGTCGCGCCTCCCCCAGTTGCTACAAACTCCAGCGAATGGTTAAGAATTTTGAGGTGAACAAAGCCCTCCTGATCCAGCGTGTCGTTGGCTTTCTAGATGTGCTATTGCTCCTGGAAATATCTAGTCCGTTATTAGTTGCAGGATATTTTCCCGACTCCTTTGCTCAATAAGTACTAAAAAATGGTGGCTTTGATCCCCACGCTCCACACCACCCATTGTCCTACAATGCGTTCCCTGTCGTACTCTGCACCCAAATTTGGTTTCGTCAATTTCCACAATTTTATTCCTTTTTGTGTAATGTTTAACGCCCGCTTTTATTACTATGGCACCGCAGGCGATGACACTGATGATACATGGAACGAAGATGGAACTCCGGTGGAATGAGATGGCGGGGGAAACTGGAGAAAACCCGCCTCAGCGCCGCTTAGTCCACGACGAATCCCACATGTGGTTGTCTGGGATCGAACGCGGGCCTCTTTGGTGAGAAGTGAATGGTGAATGGTCTAACCACTCAGTTACGGTGCGGCCAATTTTATTCCTGCCGCCATAATTATATTGGAGAGCTATACAGCAGTAAAAGTAACCGCTTTTTAGAGAGCACCATATTTTTACGTTTTGGCGGTCACATCATTGCTGATTTTCTTGCAAAAAAGGGTACCAGCAGTACACAGAAATCTATGGTTAATCTACTATTTTATGCAGCTAAAAGATTAATTAACTCCGAACTAAAGAAACATTGCAAAATATTACTATGAAAAATCAAAAACTAAAATGGAAACTACCAAACATTCAAACAGTAATTCCTGCGTATCCTCAGGAACGACAGTTGCAAACTTCAGTTTGATTACGGGACATGATTGGCAAAATATTTGAACAGAATTGGGATATATTTACCACTCGGTCCTCTATGTAATCTGCTAGAGGAAATGGACCAAGACACCTTCAAATATGCCCGGCCACTTCTAGCGCCCCATCCATCAGTGAAAAAATTGGAGAACAAGAGGACTAATGACTTCATTGTCAGAAATCCAGCATTACCCAACAACGTTCCTGCCATCAGTTTGCCTTCAGTTGCATACCAACAATGCATACATACCTCGCTATCTTTCTTACAGAGCAGAAAACGCAAATCAGGTCAGATTGCGGGTAAGGGAAGAATTCCCCGTTATAAAGCGGCATTTCATCTCACAAGGTGAATTTAATTAGCTTCTGTGGAAGGAATAAATTAGTCCTAAAATTGTAAGATGGATGTTCAGAGAGAAATAGAAAGTATTTCAAAGTATAAAAATTGCCAGTTTTCTTTAATTAAATGTATGCTCCTCATATACTTTTCCCACCTTGAGTGTACTTACCTTTTACACAAATCCTATCGTAAGCAATAACAAATGAAACATATCTGTATCCCAATGGGATATTTATACAGTCATTATCCATAATGACTACAGCGCTGAAGAATGCATTCATGGAAGTAATTATTCCCAATTTTGGTTTAGCGCGTATACAGCTGATGATGCTGTTCACTCCTGTAATTGCCTGTGTTTGGCTTGTGTAGAACTTAATTGATACTACTTTCCTCAGTAAGATTTTAATATTTTTTAACAATTCGTGATCACATTCACAATAATGAGTATATCCAGGGGCAGCGTTAACTTATGAACATAAAGGGAGGGGGGGGGGGTTGAAACCCCATCTAAACCGAATCTGTCTTTAAAAAAAATTACACAATTATTTTGTTGCTAACGCTGTCAGTTGCCAGGATCACATCAGCGTCGCCGGTGTGCCGGAATTTCGTCCCGCTGGTGTTCTCTTACATGCTAGTAAAGCTACTGACATGGAGCTGTCGTTTTTAAGCACACTTTAAAACCATCGGTCTGGGCTGGATTTGAACCCGCGCCCTTAGGATCAGTAGGCCAACTTCTAACCAACTGAGCCACCCAGACCCTCGTTATGATACCCAGCACTCACATATCTCCACATTCGCAACTGCATATTGATAATGTTAAGACAAAGCTCACATTTGCTAATTTAGCTCATTTTTTCGACTTTTAGTTTTACCACAGAAAACCTACCTCTGAGGAATCGTTTAGTGAAGGTTTATCATACCTTAATGCTAAGTGATGCTTTAATATATCTCAAGTCGCTGCTGCAATCCGTTCAGGCAAATTAATTCCTTGAGGGCTTGGCATGGGCACTCGGTGTATACCAGTACTTCCTTTTACCTACACTTAAAACAACGAATATTAGAATGAGAAATGCTATCATAGAGCTGTAATTCATTTGGAACAGTTTTTCTAAAGATGGCTCTGCAAATCACTGTGAGCACACGTTTTACAGGTATTGTTGTCGATCGTTTTTACCTTCTATCACACCTTCTATCTTATTTATTTTTATCAGGGTGAGTCTTGCTAATATGTATTCTCACATATCTATAAAATTGTCCACAAAATTAGCATGCCTGCTTTCAGACGAACTCGTTTTCAAGGTTAACAGTATTTTCATTGTATTCTGGTATAAAGGAACCATTCGAGGTAATTTAATTGATATAAAAATGAAAGGTTAGATTATTTACGTGTATATACTATAACTACTGTTACTTACATTTTCTTTCGATGCTAACACTTTCAGGTCGGTGCCTGAAACCGTGTGAGTGCAACACATCAGATTTTTTGTGGAACTTCTATGTAAACGCATTTAGTATTTTGGTTGCCTCTAATTACTTTTCTCCCAGTGAATAAGTCCTGTGGGTGTAATGTATTTTATTTGATTATTTCTTTAGATAGTTTGAGGTAGTAACCAGTGCATAGACTTTTTAGTTAAAGTACATTTAAGGCTAGAAGCGTAGGCGCCGGCTTAGGGGTGGCATGATCTTTTCTGGCCCCTTATTTACAAAGACAATGACATTACTCCTTCAATTATTTTACTGAAGGGAATTGGTGCCCCCCTCCCCCAATAAAAATCCAACAAATACAAAATATTTTAATGATTCGAACGACAAATAATTGCCTTTATTTCAAATAGAGTTCAACTGTTAAAATCCTCTCAAGACCCTCGTAATATATCAGACCTTAATGACAAAATCGGTATGTAAAAATAGCGCCGAGTAAATTGGCTTGTCAACAAATGTGTACATCAAATAACACACAGCATGATATTTCTGATACTGAGTGAAGCCTTTGATCTAATTAACAGGCAAAATGCCACCACTAAACTGGGAAGTCTCATGGGAGAAGAACACTACCTCACAAGAATAGTAAATAATATATTGGCATGTAATTATGTCCATATAGACAATCAGACTTCTCTACCGACAACACAACTCAACAGAGTCCTACAGGGGGGGGGGGGCCCAATGAGTCCATTGCTATTTAACATCACCACAATGGATGTTGCCCAAGCCACCATGACAGACGAAGTAAAAATATTTACCTACGCGGATGGCATGGTACTGGTATCAACTTCACCTGAACAGCTGCAACTCGCATGTAGCAGACTAGAAGTCTGAGCAAATGAAAATGACCTCCACATAAATGAAAGCAAAACAGTGTCGATGGTCTTCAGAAAAGGAGGACGAACCACACCAAGAGATGGTATCTACATCAACAATAAGAAGCTACAACGATCTTGAACTTGATTTGTGGGTTTTAAGGGCGCTCAACATCTAGGTCATTAGCGGCCTAGTTACAACGAGTAAACCACTTCAAGTATCTGGGGATCACCTTTCAGACACGAGGAACGGTTTTCAGCAAACACATCAGACAAAACAACAGCAACAATACAAGATATGAATGACATCAGCCTCATACACAGACTTTCCCTGTTCACAGCGCTGGCGCTCCATAAAGCTAAGATTACACCTATCGTCACATATGGATTAAACACTATATGGACACATTTAACAAAGAGAGACCTCCTACAGATAGAGAATGTGAAAGCCATGTACCTTAAAAAGGCCCTCTGCCTGTCGAAGTACACACTGTTGCGCCTAGTATATGAACTAGCAAGGGAACGCTTCTACATTGGAGAGCCACGGGAAAATCTGCAACTGCAGTCCACAGACGCATACAACACCACAATAGACGAACTAAGAAGGAAGAAAGATCTAATCTGGATGGAATTCTACTCCACGGCCGCAATGACGACAACGGACTGGAGACAAGCAGGTTACGAACTCAGACATCTAGTGACGAGAATGGCAACACATGAGCTCCATCATAAAATTTGCAATACCAAGAAACACCATTATCCAAATCCCCAGTTTGATTTAATTATTTTGTTTAACGACGCTCAATTGCTAGGATCACATCAGCGTCGCCGGTGTGTCGGAATTTTGTTCTGCAGGAGCTCTTTTACATGCCAGTAAATCTACTGACATGGAGCTGTCGTTTTCAAGCACACTTAAAAACCATCGGTCTGGGCCGGATTTGAACCCGCGACCTTGGGTTCAGTAAGCCAGCGTCTAACCAACTGAGCCATCCAGACCGACAAATCCCCAGTGTATTTGTGAGCTGTGTGCGAAATTCTGCGACCGCTACCATGTCATAATGTGTCGGAAGAGAACAGTACCCTTAACGGCTTACCAGAACGCTCTGGATAACAGACCTGATGCTGGCATCCCAGTTCTACAAAAATGGCACCGGCTGTGGGTGGTGATTTCTGAGGTGTTTCCACACTTCGTATTGTTTTCTATGCCTTTGAGTTATTGTTTGTTATAATAATTCCTATGTAAGTTTGTCTTCATATTACCAAAGCGAGTGTTTAAAAAACTTTTATTTGGGCAGTATAGGGAACGGGAATAAATCTAATAACATGTTGAGTGTGCCGTGTGCTCTCCACGTGTTAATGTTTGTGTTCCATCTAAGACTATGGCTACATTAGCCGTATAGTGTGGTTAATTTATCTGTTTGCAAGTACAATTTGTGTCACGATTACAGTGGTGAGAGGTTGTTGAAGAAAAACTGTTCCAGTAGTGTATGTTATTGTTGATATAGTATCTAACCTCAAACATCACAGTGTCCCGTAACTGTTGCATTCTCGGATGCAAATTAAAAATGAGAAACTTTCTGTTAAAATAAAAGGGAAATTGCAACGTAAAGCTTGTAAATTCAGTATTTAATTACTATAAATTGCGGTGTTATGTGTGTTAGTTTCCGGTGTATATATAACATGGTGAATAGTGAAAGACAATAATTTCAAGTGAACTCAATTAGTGACAGCTGCAACACCAAGTTTGTTTCATGTAAGTAGTATGCTGCTTGTATTTATACACTATCTTTTGTCTTTGTGATTTAAATGTATAGCTGTAGTTTAGAAGAAATGTGTTATGTTGCTGCATGTAAAACTGTAGACTGTAGCAAAGTTGCTTTACAATGCGATTTAAGGTTACGTATTTCATATATTTCATTTACAGGGTTATTTAAGGTTATTATTTTTAATATTTCACCTGCTTTTGTGGATTCCCCCTGTAAAATGAAGTGTCATGAAGTGCTGAGTAATATGTTGTTGCAAACTGAGTAATCATAATTTTTCAGTAAAAGTAAAAGCAAAATTCCACCCTAGAGCTTTTGAATTCAGTAGGTAATTAATTATTCTAAATAGCAGCATTTGTATATTAGCCATCCAGTATAGTATGTTTTGTGTAGGTATATAACATTATTGTGAAAAACAGTGTAAACAATTATTAATAATTCTGAGTTAACTCAATGTCGACATTTCTGTTTTATTTAAGTAACATGCTGCTAGCAGTTTTGTCTACCTTCTTTGTAATTTGAGTAATGCAGTTACATGACATGTAAAACTGTAGATTGCATGAATGTTATTTAAGGTTATATATTTCATTGCCCATGGGTCATCGTTTAATATTAAATGTCATTCTTTTTTGTTTACTTTCGATGTTTAAGACAGCATTTTTGTGTTTAACACAGCCCATATTCACACCATAGGCGTGTTATTACACCACGTTTTTATTTTACTGCGTTGAAATCGTGGAGTGGACGTGGACGAGTTGTTTATAAGTAGTTCCCACCACATAGGCCGCCATCTTAAATCCCAATGTCAGATCCGGTATCTAGAAAGTCCTGGTGAAGTTGATGTTCTTTGTTTAACTTCTTAGTTTTATTTTCTATGTTGTTATTCTTTATTTTTCTGAGTTCAAGTCAATAAATATTTTGGTAACAACCTCAACAATATGGTTATTTAAAAACCATATTGGTGACTCCGACGTGATGAGATTACCGAAAGAGATATTTCGAAGTGACTAATAACTAAAAGCGGGGAAGTGTAGTAATAAACACATGGACAACACCGACGACAGCGCTGAAGGACCGCTAACTGCAACATCAAACGAAACGGAACTTGCACGTGTTTCAGTGAAGATTCTGCCGATTTGGAAAAGAAATATTAAGGTATGGTTTCTTCAAGCTGAAGCTCATTTTACCACGTTAAATATAAAAAGTGAAATAACAAAATGTAACCATGTGATTGCCTCGTTAGAAGCGGATGTCGTGGAATTAATTTCAGACATTTTGACTCGACCATTATCTACCGCACCGTTCACAGATTTTAAAACTAGGCTTATTCAGGAATTTGAAGAGTCAGAAAATAGGAAAGTGACGAAACTATTAACAGAGGTACAATTAGGCGACAAAAAGCCGATTCAACTCTTGCAAGAGATGCGAACTTTAGCTGGTATGCAGGTTAAAGACGACTTCTTAAAAACCATATTTATGCAGCGCCTTCCTGTTACCGCACGATCCATTTTAGCAACGAACAAAGATGATTTTGACACCATAGCCACTATGGCTGATAAAGTTATTGAATTTTGCCCACCAGGATCGAATATATGTGCTCAAAACATGCCCGTCGTTATCAGTAAAATGAACGATACTGGTAACGATCGTATTTCAAGACTGGATGCACAGATCGCGGAATTGACGTTGACCATCAATGAGTTAAATAATAAATAGTCAGCTCGTGTTGCACCACTGGCCCCTGAACGGTGTGGACTGTGTTGCTGGAGACAACTTTATTTTCTTGCTGCACCTCTCATTTGCGTTTGCCAAAGAAATTTCTTATGTCCATAATGCATGTACTCACTGTCCTGACCACTACTTAAGTTCCTTTTTCTTCTTTTCTTTTCCTGATTAGCCTCCCCTTATGTTGGACTTACACCCCTATGACTTACAAGTCAATGCCTAGGGTCAGACGCCTGTCAGGGAGCAGACAGATTGAAGACCTGGAAACAGCACCTGGTATGAAAGTGAGGAAGAGGATAATATGAAATTCAGGCCCAATGAATGAATCTGAGACAGAATATGTAGTCAGACCCTAAAAAGAAAGTATTTATGTAAATATTTATAGTAAGTGTAGTTTATTTTTTATGTTGGTAAGGATTTGTAAGTACTGAGAGTGTATTACCATTGTCTCATTGTTGAGAATAATATTTGTTTAATAACATCATTAATGTTAAGTAATATGTTCAAATTTAATATGTATAATTATAAGAATCATTTTATATTTAGCATTAAGAGTGTAAGGAGGGTAGATAGAGATCGTTTCCTCAACATTCCGGGAACTTTTAACCTGTAAGATGACGTCATAAGAGACGCCACAGGAAATGGACATATACGCGTGTGTATCCATACGCCTATATGTCTATTTCCTGTGGCGTCTCTTATGACGCTAGATTTTAGCGCCCTAGCATCTAAGGAGAGAAGTCGTGTTTTTGATACGCACAGGTTTAGACGCTAAATGTGTGATTTAAAACGACAAGTAATGCGAAGAAACCGTTGAGGAAGTAGGTTCATGTGTAAGGAATGTTAACTAAAGTGTCACGCGTGTAATTTTCAATGAAAAAGGTACAAATAAAATGTAAAAAAGTTATATCCTGTTTGAGAGGTAGAACTGGAACTTAAAAATTCAATGCCACAACTGGGATTTGAACCACAGACCTTCCGCTTACCGAGCGGCTGCTCTAACCACTGAGCTATTGTGAATTTTTAAGTTCCAGTTCTACCTCTCAAACTTTGCCCACACACGGCTTGTGTGTTTAAAAACACCAACAGTAAGTTTGTTGGCATAAATAAATGTTATATCCTGTGTTCACATTATTTCACCTTGTACCACGACCCGAGATAATGAAAGAGTCAAAAGCTCAACACCATCAACATTTAATGTAATTAAAAAATCGTATCAAATGGAAAGCTGATAATGGAGCAATTGGTGGAATCAGTGGCGGGGGAATTTGGAGAACCTGGAGTAAACCCGCACAGACACTTAGTTCTATTAGTTTAAAATAAAAACAATGTACTACGATCAGGAAGCTCATTCTTCAATGTTTGAATTCATTGCTGAGAAAACTGGGGCAGGAAAACAAAGCAACCACACGTGGGTAAGCAGATGACTTCCTAATAGGCATGGGCGTCGCGAAACGGGGGCAAGGGGGGGCCGCGGCCCCCCCCCCCTTAGAAGTTGGTGAACTTAATGTGCAGCCAGTTACTGACTATTAAACTATTATTTTAATTTTGATGTAAAGAACAATTTTTATTTAGCACAAATTAATACGGTTATCTGCAACAAATATTATAAATTTTGACAGTAAAATGATGATTTAATATTATATGATTGCAAATTTCCAACATGTGGCCCCCCCCCCGGAAAAAAGTCTGCCGACACTCATGCTAATAGGTACCGGATCATTCTATGTATAGGTATGTTCAATTGTGTTTCAGCGGCTTCGTGAGCAGCCTTAGACTGCCAAGATGTTTGGATTTTCAACATGCTGGAATAAGACAATGGATAATTATTACAGTATTGTTACTATTAGTGTAGCCTTCAGTACATGGTCATTTTGGTTCTTAATTTATTATTGAAATATTTCTGAAACTTCAAAACAGGAAAGGACAAATGGGGATTTTCTCAATGCGGGCAAACAATTTTCCAGTACGAGCGTTGCTCCCTCTGGCTACGGCCCTGCAATAACCTCACACAGCTGAGGGCAACCCTATCATTACCTCCTGGTATGTTGCAGGCATCTGGGTCCCCTTGGACCATACCTAGCAGTACTACCACAGTGCAAGGGAAAATGGATGCACAAGATTATAGATGTACTGTATTTGGTTTTGCAGAACAACAGAGATGGCTCCTAAATATAAGCTGACATACTTCAACATCAGAGGTCTTGGTGAACCTATTCGTTTTATTCTACATTATGGTGGTATTGAGTTTGAAGACATTAGACTGGAGAAGGAGCAATGGCCAGAACTTAAACCAAGTGAGTACACAATTTTAATAATGAAAATACCTAAGTTGCATCCTTCAAGTATAAGTGTTATGGAGTACCTGTAGCAAAAAGAGACATTTCCATGTCAAAACATGAAAATTATGAACAATATCTAGCCAAAAATGTTAACAGAATGAAATACATATTTCACAACACTTCATTTCTCAACCTGCTGGAATGGAGTTTGGGTAAATTTATAAGAAAACACGTTGCTTCTTAAAATAATGGTATTTTAATTGACTTTCCCATGGGTTATGCTGTTCATAGACTGACAAACACACACACACACACACACACACACACACACATACACACATGTGCTTGCACACACACACATGTACATATGCACATATGCATGCACCTACAGGCACTCATATACACTGACCTTTTTCTAAAATTGCTTTTTTTTATTTGTGGAGTGTTAAAACATGTATTTGCAGTGAAATCTCAGTATTGAATTTGTGGGTGGAATACAACACTTCCTTTGCTTACTGTATGTAGTAAAGGTAAACATAGCCCAACAGGTCCCATTGGGCAAGGGCCTTCCACAGTTTGTGGGGCTAGTTCTATGGAATTCACAGGGTGAGCTATTTCCTGTGAATTTTCCTTCTGGAATTAATAGACACACTACCTTCCTTCCACCTCTCTCTGTCTCTTGCCTCTCTTGTCCAATGATCACCAATCACATCATTCACTTCACTAAATTATTGTGCCCATCTCTTACGTGGTCGTCCTATGTTTCTTTTTCCTAGTCTCAAGTCCCAGATTGTCATGGCATAAACCCACCTACTTTGAGGCATTTTGGCCACATGTCCTTCCCATCTTGATTTAAATGTTCTTGCACTTTCAGCCACATCCTCCATTCCACTTCTTCTTATCTCCTCGTTTCACACTTTATCCATGAGTCTAATCTCTAATATCTTCCTCTCCATTTTCTGCTGGCATATCTGAATCATCTTGATCTGTTTTGCTATGTATAACCAAGTCTGGCTACATACAGAAGTACTGGGATAACATAGGTTTGTAGGGTTTTGAATTTCAACATGGAGCTGATCGTTTTTTCCATTAATATGAATATTAGACTCCAAACTTTTCTCCATGTTAAACTTATTCTTCTCTGTAGTTCTACTTGCCACTTATATCTATCTAAACAATCCTCCTCCTGAAGATTTCTCTGTGACATTGCAGTGATGATGCTATTCTTCCAGGTAGGCGTTCTCGCTCTCTTCTTCTGTGTGGGATCCACTTCATAATCATATTTGGCAGTCTTTCTTCTCCATATGGCAAATATTTCCATACCAAACTAATTGTTTTTCTAATACAGAAATAAAAAATAAAAAATAGATAACAAATGTTCTGCCATCTATCTTCAGATAATGAAAGCAGATAGACCAGACACATATTACAGCCAAATGTTCAGCACATGTAGAAGCGGAGATCAGTTGCTGTGCGCTAAGGTCTGTGTATACATGAGTTGAAGGTGCCATCTGCTTATCTCAGAAGCAGAGGTGTATAGTTCTCTGCACATTCCTTTGTTGACATGTTACTAAGTAAGATGGTATGCTACAGAAATCAGACCTAGAAGTCTAACTGTCTGACACACACCAGTCTAAAAAAGTATCTCCTAACAGATCCATTGCAATATGACCATGTAGTTAAAGCAACACAAAAGAAATAGAGGAAGAAAAAATATGTTCTGATGTCAAAAGTTTTATTTTTAATTAGTTGTGCCAGATATTCATGAATGCAAAATATAATTTGTTTAATACAGCATGTTTAAATAAGCACATTTGTAATTGCACAGAAATGCCTTTTGGGAAGCTACCCATTCTGGAAGCAGATGGCCGACAAATGCATCAGAGCCGATCTATTCTGCGATATCTCGGCAAGCTTCAGGGTCTAGCTGGCAACAACGACAAAGAACAATATGAGATAGATGCCATTGCTGACACCATCTGTGATTTTGACTTACGTAAGTGTATATCAACCCAATCTTATGTATTAATAAAACTAAATTAGACAAGAAATATTAGAAGGAAGGTTTGTTTGATACATCACAAAAATTACCTGATTTGAATACTGCTGTGTTTAGAAAATGTTATGCTTAAATTTGATACAGACAAAAGAGAAGTTCTAATCATTAACATTTATTATAGTTGGTTATGAATGTTATATTTTCTTATTTATGGATTGATGTTAAAACATACATATGTATGTCTGGAAATATAGTCAAAGCATATCATGACTAGGGTCCAGATTTTTATGTAGTAAAAAACTTAATATTTAAAACAAAACAGTTACTTAGAGACTAAAAGCTTCATTTATCTTAAGAAATTGCTGCAACTTCTTGAAATATTATGAAACATTTTTCATGACTCCACCATATCTTCATTACTGATAAACAACATCAACAGTAATGGAGTCATCATCAAACATGTTTGCATAATACTTCAAGAACTTGCAGCAGTTTACTAAGATAAGTGAAGGTTTTAGTCTAAATAATTGTTTTATTTTAGATTTGTGTTGCTTCATTGTTAACAACTTCAGTTTTTTATTGAATTTAAAATATTTATTACTTTCTCTACTACATATAGTAAAGTAGAGGAAGTATTGTATTACACTGAAATATTCAATGTCAAGATTTCACCGGAATCTTGAGGCACCCTGAATTTAAAGATAAAGCATTTTTAGAAAAAGTTCTGTGTGTGTGTGTGTGTGTGTGTGTGTGTGTGTGTGTGTGTGTGTGTGTGTGTGTGCGCATGTCTGTCGGTCTGTATATCTGTCTGTCTGTCTGTCTGTGGACAGCATAATGCAAAAACAAAAAGTCGGTTAAAAACCAAAGTTGGTATTTAAGTTTAATGTCTTTCAAGGATGCGACACAAAGATTTTGAAAAAAATTCCTCCACCCTAAACTACCCTTTACATGGAAAATTTTGATTTTCTTGAAAATGGCTCTAACGATTTTGATTAAAATGACATATGTTTAAGATATTTTTATGACAAATGAAATGTATATTTTGAATTTTCTAGCTATAGCCTATGCAGTCCTGATTACAATGGATGACTTTTGAATAACTCAAAACCATAAAAGATAGACAAAAACTATAGAAAAAGTTGTAGATCTCGCTAAAACACATAATTTATCTCTAAATAATTTTTTTTATATAGAGTCAACCATTTCGGAGATATTCCTTGTTATTTGTGTCAGTTTTGGAAAACAAATTTTTGTCAAGCGCAACGTCGTTCATTTTTACTTTCTCTACTGGTAAGTAGGGGAAGTGTTGTATTCCACCCAAAAATTTGGTGTCGAGATTTCACTGGAAATATATGTGTTAAGACCCCCTGAATCCAAATAAAGCATTTTATGAAAAAGATCCGTGTATGTGTGTGTCTGTGTCTGTCAGTCTGTGGACAGCATAACTCCAAAACGAAAATTAGGTTAAAAACCAAAGTTGGTATTTAAGTTTAATGTCTTTCAAGGATGCAACATGAAGATATTGAAGAAAATAGCCCCACCCTAAACTACCCTTTACATGGAAAATTTTTTGAAAATTTTGATTTTCTTGAAAATGGCTCTAATGATTTTGATTAAAATGTCACATGTTTGAGATATTTTTATGACAAATGAAATGTATATCTTGAATTTTCTGGCTATAGTGGTCATATTTACTTTGGATGACTTGCACAGGTAGACCAAATCATACTACACAAAAAGTGTAGATCTTGCTAAAATACACAATTTATGTCTGAATAAATTTTCTTGTAGGGTGAACCATTTCAGAGATATTTCTTGTTATGTGTGTGAGTTTCAGAAAACTGAAAACTTTCGTGAAAGGAACTTCATTATTCATTTTTTTACATGTTAAGTGTGCAAATAGAATGGAATCTCAAAGCTTTAAAAGATATGACTATTGCACAAAGCCTATTGTATTCTAATATTCCCCTAGCACCTACAAGGAGATAAACAATAAGATAATTTGTACAAATGTTTGTCTTAACTAACACGAAGAAGATATAGGAATAAGAATTTGTAAGAATGGTTAATACAAGAGTAGAGAAAGTCATGTGAGTGCAACACATCAGATTTTTTTATATATTAACCGTGCAAAGAGAGTGGAATCTCAAAGCTTTAAAACATTTGACTATCGCTCAAAGCCTACTGTATTCTCATATTCCCCTTGTACCTACAAGGAAATAAGCAATAAGATCATTTCTGCAAATGTTTATCTCAGCTAACACAAAGAAGATATAGGAATAAGAGTTTGTACGAATGGTTAGCACAAGAGCAGAGAAAGTCATGTGAGTTCAACACATCAAATTTTTAATGTGCTAATGGTTCTAAAAATATGTCCTAAAACTGAAAAATATTTAAAAAAACAGAACAAAAAATAAGAAAATAGCTTACAGAACAATGTATTGGAACTCAACAATTTGCAGCTATACAATGTATATATAAAACCATTATTTACTTACTGCAGCGAAGTTCTTGTAACAGCAAACACAAAAAAAATTCAAATCTTTCAAAACCAAAGTCTGAGATTAATTACAGGTGCTATCAAAACCACACCAATAGCAGCTATGGAAATACTAACCAACCAATACCCCATTGAATATGAAATAGAAAAAGCGGCTCTTATTCAACACGAAAAGTTGATCAGACTCCCATTCAATACATGGCACAAGAGAAATTTTACACATACACTAAAGACTCAGGAGAGCTTTCTTTCCAAAATTCAAGACATCAAGAAGGATGTACACCTTCCTAATTCAAAGGAAAACTTCATATCTAAAGTCAATCCAACACATACATTAGACATCACATATTATTTACACCTGACAGAAGAAGTTAAAAAAAGTGATACTCCAACTAGTGTTCTAAAATTATTGGCATTAGAGACAATCCATACTAGATTTCCAGAACATGAGTGGCTCCATATTTATACTGATGGATCATTGATATCAAACCAAGATGGAGCAGGTGCTGGAGTCACATGTCACCTCTTTTCCTATTACAAATCTTTAAGTTATGGAACTACAAACTTTGATGGAGAAATTGAAGCAATTCGAATGGCCCTACAAAATCTTTTGTACAGAATTTCACATTTTCAGCAAGCAGTTATTCTCTCAGATTCCAGGGCAGCAATTATAGCAATTACTTCCAAGTTGTCACCAAAAAACCAAACTATTATAGAATGTTGGAAGATGCTTAGCCATCTAACAGCACTTCAAAAACACCTAGTCTTCCAATGGATACCAGCTCACTGTGGACTGAGTGGTAATGAGAAAGCTGATTTTCTTGCAAAAAAGGGTACCAGCGGTGTACAAAAATGTATAGTTAATTTACCATTTTATGCAGCTAAAAGATTAGTCAACTCTGAATTCAAAAAAATTATTGCAAAATATTACTATGAAAAATGTTGTTGTTGTTTTCTAGTGCCTTGCATCTGGCAATGAAGCCATTAGCATTCGTGCTTTCCAATACTTTTGAACTGTAGTTTCTTCTGATCTTAATGCTTCACAGGTCTTCAAGTGGTTACTATGAAAAATCAAAGAATAAAAGATGGGAACTACCAAACATTCAAACAGTGATTTCTGAGTATCCTCGAAAAACAGCAGTTGCAACCTTCAGGTTGATTACAGGACATGATTGTCTGGCAAAGCATTTAAACAGAATTGGGATATATTCTTCACCACTCTGTCCTCTATGTGATCTGCAAGAGGAAATGGATCGAGACCACCTTCAAATATGCCCGGCCACTTCTAGTGCCCCATCCATCAGTGAAAAATATTGGAGAGCAAGAGGATTAATGACTTCATTGTCAGAAATCCAGCATTAGCTAACAACAACAATCTGCAGCTAACATCAGATTTCAGCTTCTTGTTGGACTTGCAGTGCAACACAAAATGTCATCTCCAGATTGAACATCACATAGCCTTGCGTATTATTCTTGTATAATGTCTTATATTGGAACAAGAAACGTCCTACATCACACAATGTCAACCTTGCTTACTTGAACAGGGGAATATAACTGATGCATGTTCAATTTCACTTATGTGTTCGCTTTCCAAAATTTGAGCCTCTTTACTGAGGGTTTGCTATTCACTTTTTTTCAAACAAAGCCTGAAATTTGTTATTGCAACTTCTGTTACTCTCCTGCACAATTTTGGCAATGCAAGCCAGTTAATTTACGAGGTGCATCCAGAAAGTAAGTCTGATCGCATCCAGAGATGGCACCATTAGTCGGATAGGAATGCGCATGCGCAGGAGAAGAGAGGAAGTATATGGTAACATTACAGTAAAGTTTCAGTTTTGTGACGGCAGTAGTTACTGCTCTGTGAGGAGAAAAGGCTGCTCTGATATTGTCTCCCGCCAAATGCGAGGTTCGTGCAGTCATTCGATTTTTAATGCTCAAAAGCAATCTCCATCAGAGATCCATCATCAGTTGTGTCACGTGTATGGACAGGACACTATGTGTAACAGTCTGGTAGGATGATGGTACAGACAATTCAAGGAAGGAAGAACCAATATTCACGACAAAGACCATAATGGCCGACTGTCCCTGGTGACGCCAGAAGTGGCGCTTCACAATTTCAGAACTCTCTTGTCAGTTTCCCCAGATGTCTTGCTCACTTTTGCACGAAATTGTCTCCTGGTGGCTTGGTTTTCACAAAGTGTGTGCAAGATGGGTGCCTAGGCAACTGACAGATGAACACAAAACCAAACGTCTCGCCGCAGCATTGAGATTCCTATAGCAAAACGCAGTGGAAGGTGACCAGTTTCTCGACAATATTATCATTGGGGATGAAACATTGGTGGCTCATGCCACACCAGACACAAAACAACAATCAATGCATTGGCGGCATAGTGGTTCACCTGTGAAGACCAAATTCAAGCAGACAATATCTGTCAAAAAATCATGTGCACTGTCTTCTGGGATTGACGTGGTGTCCTCTTGTGCGACTTTTTACCGCAAGGAGAGACCGTAAATGCTGATCGATATTGCCAGACGTTGCATAAACTCAGGCGGGCAATCCAGAACAAGAAACATGGAATGTTGACAAGAGGCATTACACTGTGCATGGCAATGCAAGACCCCATACAGCCAATGCCACACGAAATGTGTTGAACAGGTTTGGATGGGAGGTTTGCGAACATCCACCCTACAGCCCCGACCTTGCCCCAAGTGACTCATCTCTTCCATCTCATGAAGCATTTTCTGGCAGGAAAACATTTTCACAGTGACGCTGATGTGCAGAATGAAGTGACTTCATGGCTGCAGACATTGGCGGCAGAATACTATGACCTGGGCATACAATTAATGGTGCACCGTTACGACAAATGCCTCAACAATGGTGGTGACTATGTTGAAAAGTAGCCAGTGAGCCTATGTAATTATTCCAATTAATATTTCTTACTTAGTGATGTTTTTGTTCTCTTTATCACTCATCGGGACTTACTTTCTGGATGCACCTCATATATATCCTCAGCAGGTTTTCCAAGTTCACAATGGTGAAATGAGATCTATGTATAACTTTGATGAACTTCATCTTGCTGAAATTCATTTCAAAAATATGGATGGGCATCACCAAGGGAAGGCTGTGACCTCCTTGGAAATTAATAAATTTAATTTGGAGTCAGTTACTGACTACTGGACTATTTTTCTAATTTTGATGCAAAGAACAACTTTTCCTCAGGATTCTGATACAAAAATGATAATTGTTCCATAACACCTATGTTACAATTGAGTTTGCCAGTATTGATATTAATATTTTTAATATAAATGAGGAATGCATTATTTTCAATTAGCAGTAAGATATCTTTACTAATTATTGCAGTCAACAATAATTCCATATGCAATTATAAATATTTAATTTGTCGTCAACAGTAGTTCCACGCTGTAATGTTAGTTATAACGTTTTTATTTTTGTACAAACTTTTACAGTTGAAGTCCATGAGAATTCTTACCAACAGAGATTGAAATTCCCTATATTGCCTCCCCGCCCCAAAATAAAAGTAAGTCTACTGACATGTACGAATATAATTTGACCCCAAAAGTTTTTATTATATAGAGTGATGTATCAATGTAGTAACACCATTGTGAGTCAATTTGTGGATATTACATCACTTTTTATAAACATGGGGCAGTGTTTTATGAGATAAGTTACTCCTATCATCAACCTTTACACAAACTTTTAGTCACATTGATTATTATTTAACTATTTTTGTTCTTTCATACAAATTCATGTTAGCAATACATATCTTCATATGTATTACTAGGAATGTAAATTTATCATGTAATACTGATGTATGTAATTTAAAGATAATACATTGGCAAAATCTCATGGATTAAAACTAGAATCAACAAATACATTATAAATATTTAGAGAGCAGGCTTCATTTATTGTTGATTTAAGTTGTAAATATTTTGTCATTTTTTCTCTGATTTACATATACAATGTTTACAGAAATTTTGCTCCAAATGTTTAACATTTTTTACAGAAAAATCATTTTCAAACTACTCTCCCTATTCAATGAAAAACTGAAGCTATTAGCAGTGAAGCAATCTAAATCAACAAACTTAACAAATATTTAGAGAGCTTTGTATATCTTTTGTATTTGGTGTAATTTGTTGAAAAGCAATCGCAAGCCAAGGTTTCATGAAACTTCTTCCACATTATCAATGTTAATTAAACAGTTAACACATTTATACATATTTTACAATAAACAATTTTGTTTTCTCTACAGAACTAGTTGACTATTACCATGGTGATGAGGAGTACAGGAAGAAGACATATGACAAGATTATAAAAGAAATAATACCATTCTACATGTCCAAGTTTGATGAGACAGTAAAGAACAATAATGGTTATTTCGTAGGGGGAAAAGTAAGTTATGCAAATTTCAAGATAAGTAAAATCATAAAACGTCAAGTAAAATATTTATACATCAAATAGTTTATGTGAGACATTCATTTTTTAAAACCAAGCAAGCTACTATTTATAGAAATTGAGATCATTTAATGCTATTTGGAAAGCAAATTTCATTCAGACTGCTGCTGAAGGAGTAGAAAGGAACCATTAAATTGCATGCCAGAAATGTGACGCAATGTAATATACTGCATGTATGAAATTAAATAATATTTAAAATTACAAGAGAAAAAAGGCATACTCTTGTAGACATTAGATTTTTGAATATTTGTTTAAAACAAAAAGTAACCCCCGTTTTTGTTAGAGGAACAGTTAAATTCAGTAATAATCGTATTCACCAAATGACAGCAGAAAGGAAAGTTATTGAAGTTGAAAGAAGTTTACACTTTACAAAGTTAAATAATACTCAACTTAGGTTATATGAACTTACATTTAAAATTAATATGTATTTTAGGTTACTTATTTTGGGTTAATTTGGAATTATGTGAGTATGTAAATTTTAGTATGAAAAGTAAAACAAAGAGGTTAAAAACAAGCTAAATAGATACGCCTAAAGTAATAGAAATTGGATATAAAGAAACCAAATGATCCAACGAATAATGTAATTAATCTAAATGAGAAATTAATTAATTAGTTAATCTTTCAGATTGTAACTTTAATGAGAAATAACTCAATTTCCTAAATAAAGGTATAAAAACATGCGTAAATTTTTAAAAAAATACATGATTTTGTTGCTGATATCAAAATTGCCAGTCAAGATTTAAATGAAGTTGGTAAATCTTTGGTTAAAACGAAATGCACTAAAATTTAGAAGGATATGAGTAAAAATCACCCTAAAAGTAATCATAATAAATATATTATTAAATCACTGAATGAAAAAGACATAATTTAGACTAAAAAATGTATAAACAATTTATATGAAGGCAATAAAATTATAATGTTGGATGAATTTGATTATATAATAGAGTAGAATTTCACTTCAAAGTGAGGATTACTTAAGAATTAATAATGACCCATTAAAATTATACATTTCAACTTTTAATAAAGTTCTTAAGTGAAAATGATACCTAGTAAAGAAACACATGTTTCAAAAGTCAATAATTTAGTTTTACCCAAATTGTATGCATTTCCCAAAATTCTCAAACCAGGAAATAAAATTATAAATTGTATAATTTCACCAACTTACAATTTAGCAAAATGGTTAAATAAAAAGTTCAGTACTTCTGATCAGTTTGAAAGTTTAAGTTTTCAAAATTCTTTTGAATTAGTAGAAAAAATTAGCAATATAGTACTGTCTGATTATGATCAACTCGTTTCATGTTATGTAACCGCTTTATTTCCTAGTATTCCTAGAAAAAAGCTTTTGATTTTTTTTTAAATATTGTTAAATTCTTTAGAATTTCACAAAGAATTAATAGACAATTTTGTAAAACTTACATATCTTTGTTTGGATCAAATTTTTTTTAGTTTTAACAGTAATTTCTTTCAACAAACGTCTGGCTTGGCAATGGGTAGTCCACTTTTGCCATTTCTTGCTAATCTTTTCATGAGCTTTTTTGAAATTCAAATTACAAAATCATTCCCTTTAATTTTTAAAAATTGGTATAGTAGATATGTGGATGACATTTTTGCTTTTGCCTTAAAAACAGATAAATGATGCTTTAAAACTTTTAAATTTATAAGATAAAGCCATACAATTCGCTTTGGAAACAGAAAGTAATGGGGGCCTTCTACTCTTAGATTTAAACATTAAAAAACATAACAATAAATTGAATTTTGGCATTTATAGAAAATTTACTCATACTGATAAATTAAATAAAAAATAAAAGTTTTAATCCTTTTTCACACAAATTTGCTGAATTTAACACAGAACATAGACACATTATTAACACTGTGATAATTAATGGTATTAATACAGATTTTATGCATAAAAAGGTAGACAAATTTAAATATCAAAAGGTTGTTAAAGAATAATAAATACTGGAAGTTGATGACAGTGTTGTTGGAATCACATTAAAAATAGGATTTGAGTCGATTAATAATATTAAAACAACACTCACTTTTTGAAATTTCCCAGTACATTTCAATTGATGTCTGGTTGATAATGGAGGAAAGCTAGGCTCTGAAACATGTACCGGAACTTTTAAAAAGTGAATGTTTTAGTGTTATTAATTTATTCAAATCCTATTTTTTGGCTGTTAAAGAAGTTTCTACCCTCAAGAAAATAAAAGATAATTGTATTTTTAGAAAGTTTACTTACCATCTGTGGGCCAATAAAAAATTTACAAAATGTTTTAAAGAATATGGAATAACTTTGGTCCCTCAAAATAAATTTAATATACAAAATTTACTAAATTTTTCTAAAAGGGATAAAATTCAAAATTATAAAAAATCTGGCATTTATCAGTTTAGCTGTTTGGATTGTGATAGGGTTTATATTGGTAAAGCTAAATGTCGTTTAGAAACCAGAATAAAGGAGCATTTTAGAAATATTAAATATAAATAAATAGATAAATCAGTTGTGGCAGATCATTTTTGGTCATTTAATCATGAAATAAATCCAGGCGTTAAATTGTTATAACAATTAAATGGACCTATACATTTAATGGTTTGGGAAAAGGTATTCATTTTAAAAAACAGGAACCACATTATGAATTTTGAAATACCACCAATATATATTTATAAGGTTTTGTTTTCATAGGTTGGCAATAAATAAATCTTTTAAGTTGAGTGTCGGTAACTATGGTAACTTGTTTGGATAGCTTTGAAAATAAGTTGGATACAGCTTGAAACTAGTCAGTGCTTGAAGAAATTGCAATATTAGTAAGTTAAGTGAAACTTTTAGTTTCTAATTTGTTCTTATTTTAGATTCTGTTGCTTCACTGTTAATAGCTTCAATTTTTATTGATTTCTCAATATCTGAAGTTTTTACAGTTTACCAAAATATATGTACGTTTTTAATTTTTGAATTTAATAAGTAGGATATGAAAAGAATAAATTATCCCAATTCAGTCTGCTAAATCACTGTGTAATAAGAAATTGGCATTTTCAAGAGTTTTGTGGTTAATGTTTTTAAACTATTCTGTAAAGGCAGCATAGCCTCTGAAGCCCTCATCGCTCTGGATAACAGTTGTGCAATTGGTAAATCTTAATCTCACTGAACAAATAAAACGTAGCTCTTATTAAAGACACACTATTTATGTCACATTTTCTGTGTAAATAACCATTTTTGAGATGTTTCTTGTTATTGGTTTGAATTTTCATATACCGTAAAACCTGACTAAACTGGACCCCTATATACCGGAAACCTGGACAACCAGAAAATAAAGCTCGGAACGGAGCTATTTCCTATTTTAAATAACACTCTAAACCAGAAAACTGCCAAGCGTGGAAACAGAATAGTTTTTCCGAAACTATTTGCATAAATAACTAAGACAGATTTTCATTATGCTTAATACATAGTCAAGTGCTTTGATAACAAACTTGCCACGACTGAAGGCATTCAAAATGCAGCAGATATTGCTGTTGCAAACAGCAGTTGTGAAGTAATTGAAGGAATGGATGACGACGGAGCCAAAGAAAGGGAGCTAAAAATACGCACTTTTAGAGAAGCATATTTTGTTGTGAGTGACGTTCAGAATTTGCAGATTCCAAGAATGTTCTAGAATTCCTGGAGCAGTCACAGGAAGCAAAGGAGATCATAGAGCATTCTCTTGTGAAGAAGTTGCGACAGTGCACTTTGATGGATGTGTGGGGAAAAAAAAAAAAACTAGTGGAGAAACTGCAATTATATATGACATGTGAGTTGAAAATAGAGCAAAACATACAATTGAACCTACTTTTTATTTTCAGAATTTTATTTTAAACTATTCCTTCAGTTTAATTCAATATGCTTATTTTTTTGTACCTTGTTTTACTAAAATATGTACAACTCTTTTTAAGATGGAAACCCATTAAAACAGAAAAATATTACTGGAACAATCACGTTCTGTTTTAGGCAGGTTTTACTGTACTTATACTTTTTTCAAATAGGGAGTCATTATTTGTTTATTTATGTGCTGTCTATATAAATGAATGGTATGCAAAAGCCACCACATAGCGACCAGCTCTTTACAGATTTGACAATCACTAAAAGCCTACTGCATTCCCTTATTCCCTGTCCCTGCAAGAAAGTATGCAGTAAGACACTTTCTGCAAATGCTTATCTTGATTATCATGAAGTACATAGTAACATAAGCATTCTCAAATAGAGTTTGTATAAGAGCAAGTGTACATGAAACATTTTTTTTTCTAATACAAGTATATACAGAAATATGCATGTTTCCTTGATTCCCTGGAAGTTTATATAAGCCATGACTTAACACTCTTTCAAAAACTTCCTCACATGATAAAGATCAAGATTATGACACACTATAGTTCAAATATTTTATAGACAGAAATGTAACACATAGCTTCTTTTTTCCCACAGCTGAGTTGGGCAGATATGTACTTTACTGGTCTTGTGGAAACAATGGAATCCATCATTAAACAAGATCTACTGACCGATTACCCCAATCTCAAAGCTCTGAAGGACAAAGTGGTTCAACTAAAAGGCATCAAAGAATGGGTTGCTAAACGACCTGTAACAGAGATATAGACTTGTTATTTTACTTTTCATTAAATGTTTTTGTTGGATATAATGAGTTGGTACCTTCAAGCAGAAATGAAGGTAGGTATGTTACAGATGTGAAATAAATATTTGTTGACTTTCTGTACATTTTTATTAAATATATAAAATTTACCTGCTGGCATTGTTGCTTGCTTTTTGTTGATTGTACGAGATTGCACACAAAACTTCTGAAATTGTGGACCCTGATTGCTAATCCAACTGCCGAGCTTAGGAATTATTTAGTGTTCAGCAAAATACCTTTGCCTAGTTACCTATACCTACAATCTGCATTGAAAGAGAGCAACAAATAATGCTTATTTTATATTTGTAATATTTATAAAAATGGCCTCTATGTTTTCAAGGTTAACTAGCAATGTATTATTATTTATTTATGCCAACAAACTTACTGTTGGTGTTTTTAAACACACAAGCCGTGTGTGGGCAATGTTTGAGAAGTAGAACTGTGGCATTGAATTTTTAAGTTCCAGTTCTACCTCTCATAGCAATGTATTACTTAGAGCAGAGAAATAATTGCAAATATCCTCAATTTCATGAGGCAGGAGACAAAGATGAAGGAATGAATAAATGAATGAACCAACCAACGAATAAAGCAATGAATGATGGTGTGATTCAGTGAATAACAGATGCAGAGATATTTGACATTGATTGTCCTATGTACTCTCGTACATCAGCCAACTGGTCACTTCCTGAGTTGGTAAATAACTTACTTCATAGCTGTCATTAAAATTTTCAGATCTGTTGTGCCCATTATACAAACCATTAAATCAATGGGTCCATTTGATTGTTTTAATAATTTAACCTCTGGAATATGGTAATTTCCCTTTTTGTTCCACTTCTCTGGCGCAGAGGACCCGGGTTCAATTCCTCGTACCGGTGTGGGGATTTTCCCCCTACTGCAAGGTTTGGCACAGGGTACACCAGACTCAGATCCTTGAGGGGCTAATTGAGGAGCTACTTGATAAAGAAGTAGTGACCCCAGGTTGCAAATGTCAAATAACTGGCCAGGAGGGATTGGGGTGCTGACCACATCCCACCCTCTTGTTCTCCAACCCATTCACAACACCTGTAGCGGGCAGAGGTGGGGGGACACCATGGCCGGATGGTAAGCCTTAGTCCGTGAAGGACTGCTGCACTAGGGATCATTATTGTATAATATAGATACCATACAACAAATGTTACTTGTTTTTGCTGTTTCAGGTAATAATGAGAATTACTTCCAATAGTAATTATTATTTATTTATGCCAACAAACTTACTTACCGGTAAGCGGAAGGTCTGTGGTTCAAATCCCAGTTGTGGCATTGAATTTTTAAGTTCCAGTTCTACCTCTCATTGCTTCCAATATTTAAATTCAAAATTAAAAGAAGGAAATAAAAAATAAAAATCCAATGATCTTTATTGTTCCACAAAAATTAGTTATTAGTAGAAGGGGTGGTTATATTGATAGGTTAAGATATTCGAACATCTTAATTTGATTGATCGTTACTTTCAATTTGAAAATCTGACAACCTGAATGTAGATATATTAGGAGTAAATAATACAAAATGCTAAAGATGCAGGTTTTTGATTTACTGAGTAGATGCTTGAATGTTAATACTGCCTCCCACTGATGTGTAAGCTCTGTCAGTCTGTTTTAGATGGACCTCTTGGCTTATTTTTGGGGTCATCCAGTTAATTCAGAGGTTGCCATGCTAGAGAGTTTTTTAAAGATCTAGAGAAAAGGAATTGCCATATTGTATTGCAGCTTATGTGGGTGGTAGCCCTCTCGTTTGTATAGAGTTCTTTTAATAAAAATATTGTGAATACCCTTAATTTTGTATGTAGTTAAATTGCACTCCACAGTCCTGATTTTGTAAGATTAAGTCCTCTCACAGCAAATTGCAAATATGCCACCTGGAGCCCTTTTTAAGGTATGCATGGCTTCAATTAAGATAGCTGAGGTTTATGACAATACCCAAGATCTAAATGTCACCCCAGAGTAATGCATCTACTCCATACAGTTTCTTTCCTTTTTGAACATATGTTTTCCTAAAGATAACACAAGAAACATAATGTATTAATTGCATAACTAATGATATAATGATCTAATAATGTTGTTTTCTTTTTCTCTATTATTACTTCTGGGTCATATAAAGGCAATTACTGATGCACTTTAATGTATATGATTCAGTCTGCCAGAAAATGGCTTTGGTTGCATAACCATCTTCCTGTGCACCCTGGATTGTTGTTATTGATTTAACCTCTTGGGGGATATCGACGTGAAATCACGTCCATTTAAAATGGCAGATGAGCGATATGGGCGTCCTGTGCGTTTAAGCATTTAACCCTTATTTATCCCTTATCCAACTCAACTTATTATAATTTTCCCTTTATGAAACATTTAGTAAGGTCTATATACTTTATTGGCTTACCTTAATATGTTCGTTCTGCAGTGATTTACCTCAAAACAGGGATAAACACACAAGGGTACGTACATCTCCACATTTGCGAATTCCCTTCTTGCGGCACACGAAACACTTTGGAGATGGGCGGGACTTCTTTGCTGTTGGTGGTATCCTTTTAGGATAATGTTTTCCTTGAAGTCTGAGGGGTGCAGGGGTTTTGGATTTTCAACCCCCAACGTGGTATTGTTCAATTAGGCTGCGAGTTATTTATAGTCGGTAGTCAAGGTCGGTCATTGTCCTGTGTGGGTTTAGAGAGCTGTCCAAATCCCCAAACAATTGTATATGGTTATATCCAGTTGGTGCAAAAACACCTTTTTATACTACTTCTCCCTTCAGCTACAAGCAGGAAAGAATATGTATGTATTTCAACAAAGAAAGACACGGACTCTACTCAGTTACGAAACTCGCATAAGCAAAAGTTGCAATGTGCCTCTATTCTGATGACTCAAGAGACCACGCATACAGTAGTGCCTTATTACACAGTATGCTGATGCATAAGCCACACATACAATGGGTGTTTCTTTACTCTATCTTTCCGAGAACTTATATTAGATGCGTTCGACAGAGCAAAGTTGACTTTTCACCACAGTGAAACAAAATTGTGCCATTTCAACATTTTGTAAATACAACTCAACTTTGCTGATGACGTACATTTATACTGCAAATAACGAGTTTCATACCAGTTTTTGTTTCATTAAAATAACTTAATATTTACACAAAATACAGCTGTGTATATACAAAGCGCATTTAACAATTTAAATGCTAGCAGTTCTCGGCTCGCGAACGTTTTAAATGGCCATTGCTCAAGAGGTTAATCAGAAGTTAAGCTTTTCTGTGTTCTTGTACCACCAATTATTATTTGTGTTTCTTTCATTCTTGGATGGGATTTTCATTAATGCTTTGAGTATCCAGTCTTTATTAGGTATTTACCTTCCGACTCAAGGAGATGGTAAGTGCGGTGTTGGTGATGGTGGCAGTGGATAATTTATATGCCAGCATATTTGAATACAAGTTTTAGTATTGTCAATAAATTAGCACAACGAAAGAAAATATACGTAACACATTTCCATCAACTATATAGATTTTTGTACATTAAACACTTCTGAATCCGATTTTAAAGAAAAAACAAACCCTCAAACAATATTAATAGTTTCAGACCAATATCTTTGACCAGTGTTATTGCAAAAGTGATGGAAAGAATGGTGGCATCTAGACTTAACTGGTTCCTAGAATATTACAACTTAATTAATAGTTCATAGACCGGCTTCAGACAGAATCATAGTACAAGTGAAAATGTACTCCTACTAAGCCAAGACATCAAGGAAGCTTTCAATAGAAAGGAGGATACCTTAGCAGTATTCATTGATTTTAAATCAGCATATGACTCAGTCTGGAGAAACAAATTAATTGAGAAGTTGCAATCAATAGGTGTGAAAAGTAACATGCTTAAATGGATAACTCAGTTTATTTCACAAAGATTTTGTGCCACAAAATATAATACATACATTTCCAAATATAAACAAACACACTGAGGGCTTCCACAAGGTGCTGTTCTGAGCACAACACTCTTTAACACATATATAAATGACCTTCCATCAATAATAAAAACTTTAGAAACCAAAATTGCTTTATTTGCTGACAATGTAGTCATTTGGACTTCAGGCTCTCCAAAAAAACCTGAATTAATTAAAGACAGAATAGAAACAGCCCTAAACGAAGTACATGAATGGAGCTCTAAAAACCTCATGACTATCAATGTGGAAAAAACAAATTATGAATTATTTACACTAAAATACAAACCAGTTAATATTAACATAAATTATAATAGTAAACCACTCAAAGCAGTTGATGATGCCAAATACTTAGGCATCACTTTCGACAGAAAGCTAAGTTGGAAAAAACATATAACAAACATCTCAGAAAAGGTTGAAAAGAAACTGCAAATCCTGAAAAGGTTAGCTGGTGCTAAATGGGGCTGCTCAAGGAGAGTCCTTAACACAACATACAAAATGTATGTTAAACCAAACCTCTTGTACTGTTCTGAAGCTTTAATAACAGCAGCAAATGCTAACATCAATAAACTTGAACAAATACAAAATCAGGCTCTTCGCCTAATCACTGGAGCAGTTAAATCCACACCTATTGATGCCATGCTTGCCTTAACACGGACCCCATCAATAACAACAAAAATAGAAGAACAAGCATTGCTCCAACACGAGAAAATGTTACGACTGCCAAACTCTAAATGGACAGAACAGAACCTCCCCCCTTCAATCCTTAAAACTCATAGTAGTTTCCTAGAAAAGGTAACACAGATTAAATCCAAATTGGACATTCCTAACACCAGAGAAAATCTACTTATAAGAGAAAATCCATTGGAATTATTGCAACCTACCTTCAGTTTGGAATTAATAGAGGAAATAAGTAAATCATACACACCAAAAGAAATACAAAAACTTCTGGCTCTGGAAACAATCAATACTAGGTATCCCACAGAAGAATGGCTGCACATATATACTGATGGATCCTCCACGGAAAACCTTACTGGAGCTGGAGTTATGTGTTCACATTTTTCCTTTTATCATTCTGTTGGCAGAGACACAACAAATTATGACGGAGAAATAGAGGCTATGCACATTGCTCTCCAACAATTATTAAATCTTCCCTTAAATAAATTTAACAAGGCAGTAATTCTTTCGGATTCTAAAGCTGCAATTCAGGGAATATGTTCAAATACTACAAAGAAGTCAACAAAAATTAGAGAATGCTACAAAATGTTAACACAACTCCAAAAAGTTAATAAGACTGTTCATCTCCAATGGATTCCAGCACACTGTGGAGTCATGGGGAATGAAGCTGCAGACTCACTTGCAAAGAAGGGCACAACAATAAAACAGAAGTCTAAATTCAATTTCTCATATTCCTCAATAAAACGCTTGATCATTAAAAAATTTTCTGATTCATACCTACAAGAAATAGAAACAAATGCCAAAGATAAAAAATGGATTACACTACTTTCCAACCCAGATATAATCCCCCAGAGACCAAGGAAAACAGCGGTTGCAGCCTTCCGACTATTGACAAATCATGACTGCTTGGCAAGTCATCTCTACAGAATAGGTATCTCACCTTCACCAATATGTGTCCTGTGTAACGATCCAGCAGAAATGAATGAAGATCACTTGAAGACCTGTGAAGCATTAAGATCAGAAGAAACTGCAGTTCAAAAGTATTGAAAAGCACGAATGCTAATGGCTTCATTGCCAGATGCAAGGCACTAGAAAACAACAACACTTCTGAACCTGTTTAAAAGTGGGATCTCTCTCAGACTTGTTGCTATTTGACAATTTATTGTTCAGCATAAGTCCCTGATAAAACAGATTTCTACTAGCTCAGGATTTATTAATATGTTTCCAATAATAGTTGTCAACATATCTGGTCTTAAATATGTTTATATATTTATAGGAAATTGTTCTGTTCACTTTTATTAGGTATATAAGTATAATGATATGACTGTGTATTTTTCTTTTAATAAATATCTCTCTACAGAGATTCTACTAAAAATTTAGCAGAAATATATACTTCTGTATCCTACGGCTCATTCCTATGGTTTCAATAGTCTGTTCATATTTTTAATATAAGTTGATTCCCAAGTTTTTATACTGTAAATGTAAAGGTAAAGATATATACAATAGAGAGGCCTCCACAACCAGGGTTGAGCACCATACATAGGTCCTTAGGGCCCTTTGTGCTTCAGCCATGACCAATAGAAGGGAGGAATGAGGGGAAAGACCCAAAAAGTGACCAAATCCAGATGAACAACAGGTGCAAGCATGGAGGGGTCCCTATAATTTCCAGCAGGAATGCATCTGATGCCACCTGCCCTACTTCGGCAACCTGACAGGTCCACATAATGAAGGGGTACCTGATTGCACAGCTCCAGACGACCCCAGGGAAGACATCCTACCCACCCATTCGTAGTTAAAGAGTGTCTATAAATAAAACTCAATTTAATTTTAACCTCTGCCTTGCATAGGTTGAGGTCAGCAACTACGGCCTAGACCCACAAAACCTATCATGCCACAAATGATTCATCAGCATCACCACCACCGCCACCTATTCAAAACAGTGAATAGAACACCAGAAATAAGTCTTTGTGAACAAATCTTCATGAAAGATTTGAGAAAAAAATTAATGGACTTTGATGTACCAAATGAAAACATTCTGTTAAAATTCATAAAAATTCTGCTACAGTTTACTTGAACCATTGTCAGTTGAAAAAAAGTTGAGAATGCAAACAAGTGACAACAGTATAATCTGACCTAATTTAAGTGGAGCATAGGTTATTGTCTAATAATCATTAAGGTGTTCAATTATTTGTATGTCAATGACATAAGTTTGTAAAATGCTTTTCCTAGTTGGGAGAAAGGACATTTGTATGGATATGTTCATATACTTTGATATGCATTTTGGTAAATGATGTCTAGTTAACAGGAAAGAAAAGTTTTAGAGGTAGAACTGGAACTTAAAAATTCAATGCCACAACTGGGATTTGAATCACAAACCTTCTGCATAAATAAATAATAGGAAAGAAAAGTCTTAGTATTCAAAGCAGTTATGATTTATTTTTTTCTTTTATTTAGTTTTTTTTTAGTGTACATGGAAAATAGATTACAGTAAAGTAACCTTAGTGGATAACACAGGTTTGGTTGATTCAATTATCTAAATGAAAGATGGTTTTTAAGCTTGCATTTTCGGACGTTTGCTAACCCACACCTTAATGGCAGGTAAGTCCAGTATTTTCTGCTTGAGGCTCTTGAGGTTAGCGCAGTCTGCAATTACATCATAGGTCATGGTAAAGGTGAGACTGTCCAGCAAAGCAGCAAAGAACATATCTGCCCATGTCAGCTGTAAATAAAAAGCACAACATATTTTTAAAAATAAGTAAATAAACAAGTTGCTAGCCATATTCACATCTACTGATTACTTTCTCATACACACATAATTAAGCTCTTGGCTTTGTAAGCTCTCTTTCAAAATTTTGCACTTTTGCTTTAATTTATTCAGATAGACTTCTTTACATTAATTACATTTAAAACTCTGTTGTCAATCAACTTGATTAGTGTGTCTTACGGTTGAGGTATGAAGTATGACAAGGTTCAGAGAAGCGCTATAACCTATGGAAGATCATTTACCTATGCCCCTGACGGGGTGTCCCCTGAGAGAGAGATGAAGTGAGTGGAGGCAGAGGGTGTCTGAACATAGGAGACATGACAGCAAAGGGTAGGGTGCCTCGTTTACAGACTTAGATTCTGGTGGCAGTTCTTACAATCGGCTTCCCTTCCCCCTACAGGCTTACACATCTCACTGAGGGGCCCAGGACTCTAAGACCGCCATGGGAATCAGCAGACCTCTTTTCAGGGGGAGCTTTGCAATCAGATAATATTAATTCATTGTTCTGTTGTTAAAATCTGTAAAAGATATGAATTATAGCATTTGCTTGCATAATACCTCATTTACATATGCACGTGCACACCTGTGGGTATGTGTCTGTCTACATGTTGGGAGTGGGTGGATGGATTTGTGGATTGATTTGCTTGCATTATATAACAGGTTTCATGTTTTAAATCTCTATTGGTAAAAATTCTCATGGACTTAAGCTTTAAAAATGTATACAAAAATAAAAATCTTATAACTAATGTTGCAGCTCAGAAGCATTGCTGATGATAATAAAATAAACATTTATAACTGTAATTTATAACTGTCACTATGAAAATATTGTTGAGGGCAATAGTAAAGATATGTAGCTACTAATTGAAAATAATGCATTCCTTATTTATTTTAAAAATGTTAATAACATCATTGGCGAGCTTAATTGTAACAACAGACTCTATGAAACATTCAAGTAGCTCTTTTGTATGGGTATCCTGAGGAAAAATTAATTCTTTGCATCAAAATTAAACAATTATTTGATAGTTGTTGATTGCATATTAAATTCATTAATTTCTAAAGGGAACCATGACTTCCCTCCCCTCCCCCCCCCCCCACCCCCTTTGCGATGCCCATGGAGACTGCCTCTTATTCAGAGGATGAAGGTTTACATAGAGTATATTCCCTGCCATGCAGTACCAAGACTTCCTGAAACAGCATACAGGATGATGGTTAAGTGAAATGAGAAGAAACCTGAAAGGAGGGACACGAAATTTGCAAGATATTAACCCTCCCAGCATTTACCTAGTAACCTGGGAAAACCCCTAAAAAAACCATGAGTCAGGAAGTTCAGCTACATGGATCATGTCTCATGGTTACCCTGGCTACTCAAGTAGATGTCAGATTGATATACATCTTCCAATACTGCAATAAATGTCTACACATGTAATAAAACTATTATAAAATGTTTCTGCTAATTTTTGACTGGACGAATAATTGTAATGTACGTAATGGTGTACACTACAGTCAGAATTTCATTTTTACTTTCTTTGTTACTTATCTATGTTGATAAGGAAAATATTGTATTCTACTGAAAAATTCAATATTGAGAATTTAATGGAAGTGCACATTTTGGGATCCCATGAACCCAAAAACAGCTGATTTTTATAAAATCTCCATGTTTGTGATTACCTGTAAACAGTGTAACTCAAAGAAAAATGTATTTAAATTCAGCATCCTCTGAGGATGTGAGCAAATCCCCTTACCTCATGCTACCATTTAAACACAATTTTCATTATTATGATTTTGCTTAAACTGCTACATATTTAAGATATTTACATGAGAAAATGCACTTCTTAAATATTCTGGGAATAGGCTGTAAAATACTCATTTGGAATTAATTTTATATAGCTGATAAACCACAAGAGATACATAAAAGCTTGCTACAGAAAAAACGTAAATATGGTTAAAACACAATTTGTGTCAACAAATATTTTTATGGCATTTATCATTTGTATGTTGTTTGTTGTTATTGGCTTCAATTATAAAATATTTGTGTTGATCAAGTACTGAGTCACAGTTCAATATTATCCTGCTCAAAGTGTGAAATCCAAAGCCATCACATAGCAAACTGCTTTTTAAAGATTCGAGTATCACTTCAACCTTCTGTTCCTTCTTTTACATATGGTTAAATGTATAATAAAAACATTTCTGCAAATATTACAAGAAGTAGGTAAGAGAACAAGCTTTTATAAGCCTACTTTGTAAAAGAGGAGAGTGGAGAGAAAGCTATATATTATGTAGTGTGTGTGTGTGTGTGTGCGTGTGCGCGCGCCTGTGTGTGTGTGTGTGTGTGTGTGTGTGTGTGTGTGTGTGTGTGTGTGTGTGAATCCCTCTTGTTTTAATGAAACTTGATATTTTATATAACTTAGGTTCCACTTAGAAAGTAGATTATATGGCATCTTAATTGCTTTGAGCAAAGATGGGGTTCTAAGGGGGTGCATAATAAATTAGTGAAATACCATGCTTATTATTACAATTTTTTAAGAATGTTGCACTTGTTAGAGACTTCCATGCATCTCTGGTGGGCCTGTCTAGCTGTGAGTCTGATGGCACCCCTTCAGTTCCCTCATTTCATCCCTGCCTCCTGAGAGGTGGTAGCCACAAATAGATCTGTGTAGGTCGACGTGAGCAAGGTGTCCCCCTCTGTACCTGTACCCATCACTTGTTTTTACCCTTTAAGAATATTGTGTGCATAACAATGTGTTGTAAGTATATTATTTCTAACACAGTTTATTACGTACAAAATTTATTATAAGAAGTTTTCGTTAGTATGCGCTATTATTCATATAGTATATTCGTATAGTTACTATAACCCATTCCATTTAAGAAACAGACACAATTTGTTTCATGTTAAATCTTTTACTTATGTTTTAAGCTTTATTAACACCCAAGAAAAAGCTGTTTTATTATTGGTTGCACAGGGGGAGAAATGAGGTGATTGGAGGGGAAGAAAGTGGGAAAAGGAGGAGGAATGGACACAGAGGAAAGAGGGAGAGATGATGTTGGTAGTGAGAGAGTGAAGGGGGAGAATATGAAACAGGCAGGAGAGACAGAGAGGATGCTCTGCATTTTAAGAAATTACATCAGAGCTGCTGCTGGTTCTGCTAGCAAATTATGATTCTTAGCTAAATGGAAAGGTACAGAAAAAATGCTAATGCTGTTTGTTGTCAACAGAAATATATATGCAACAGGTGGCTCTGAGGTCACTTCTCTAGTATAAGTGAATTTAATGACCTGAGAAATTAGGCTGCAATAACTAAATGCAGAAAAAATCTAGTAGATATGAAGTTCAGCATTTATGTGAGTTCTCATCTCTCTCTCTCTCTCTCTCTCTCTCTCTCTCTCTCTCTCTCTCTCATGTGAAAGATGAAACTGTGTTTTATGTACTTACTTTTCCATTCACAAAGTATCCCTTGTTATTCTTTACAAGGCTGTCTAGCTTTGATGTGTAAAATGGTATAGTTTCTTTTTTCAGAGATTCCATTTTCTTTTTCTTAGCCCCTTCATCATGTATACTATAGAGACTGAATATAGCTGTAAATGGAAACAAACAGTATGCAGTAATCTCAGTGTGAATGTTTAAAGATTTCTGAAAGATGATTCCTAAATGTAGAGACTTTTCATTTCATGTTACACTTATGCATAATGTTCTGTTATAGAAAGCTTAACTTTATGTCAACATTTTATATTTTCTGATTAATTTCTGGAGACAGATCACAACTTCAATTTCTAAGGAAATATTTATACAAAGTTAAAAATAGATGGTCATGATCATTAGATAAACGGTCATTGATCCAAAAAATATTCTTTTGTAAGAACTATTGTAGCATGCCTTGGAGAAGAACAATGTTGAGAACAACTTAATCTATAGCTTGGCACAAATAAAAAACTATTTTCTATACTGTGTCTCAGCCTAGTTGAATCCTGTTGTAAACAACAAGGCGGAGCTGACTCAACTCGCCGCGTGTTAGACGTACAGGCACGCACAAAAGTTTTGCAACACTAGTAGCGCTAACTTCTAGACAATAAATAGAGTTGGGTTACACATTAACTTATTAAATCTATGAGTTGGAATATTAATATTCCGGATTTCTTTCCGGATTCCGGGTTTCTTTCTTTAAGTACTGCGAAACAATGCGCGATCATTCGCCACTCGTCACTTTTTAACGGTTTGCCTCGATTGTGTTTCATTTCGGCTGAAGCACCAGCCTGCTCCATGGTGAAAAGCTTACTGATTTTATATTGCATATAGATAAGTGTCCTTGGCCTTGTGAGGTCCGCGAGATGTACAGGAAATACAGTGTAAAATATCAGAAGCAACCCCACAATATAAACAAAAACATCTTAATCAGCATTCAACTCGATACAGACCTCGTTGCGAGAGAGCTGTCTGATAAAGGAATGCAAAAATGTTATACGTATAATAGTAGTGTCCTTCAGTAATTGTTAAGTAAAATGCAGCTTAATTTAACATAATAAGCTAATGGTGTATATAATTTCACCTTTCTTCTATCTAATCTGTATATAGTATACCATTATGTATATATTCCTTTACGAACTCACGGGCCCAGAACACATATGCGATATGTGAAGCAGAAAGATAAAATGTGGGGCTACTTACGTTTATAAGAATCGAAACATTTGCATACTTTTCTATCTCCGAAATTAGCTCGCGCAGAACAGTGATCGGAGAACTACTTACGTACAATACTGTACTTAAAGGAGGGGTTTATCGTACGTACGCAAACAAAAGATAACCCCCATTATCTTCGCCAAACCAATCAACAGCTTAACCGTTTTCTATCCCAATATCTCTGTCTCTGTCTCTCTTCCCGCCCAGATGTTTACAACAGGATTCAACTAGGTTGAGACATATTATAGTTATTTTACCAGTTAAGTTTGTGAGCTGACACCATATCAAAAGTGCTTCTGCTACAGGAAGGGTGCTCATAAGATAAAGAAGCAAGGAATTGTATTATATGAATGTAATCCAAGGCAATGTCAAAATACTGCCCAAAATTGAGGAGATAGATGCTGAAAGAGTACCTTCCAGAGGCAAAAAGTTAGTTTTATGATGCTTCCAAGTTGCAAGGATACACAAAGTCAAAGTTCTCTTGTGACATTATGCAGTAATCTGCCATTACGGCAAGATGGAGACAAATTGAGATAATATATTTAGGGAAAGCCCCGTCTCCGTGTTAAAATTTATCAGGGGGGATGGAGTTGTCCGTAAAAGAAACAATTATAGTTTTGATACGCATTATGAGGTGTGAAAAGCCCACCAATAGGTGGAAACTATCAGATTATGGAAGCCAACTAGTATAAATTCAGGTTCCAAAGCCAAAATTGGGGAGTTACTCCAGAGTTTCCAGTAGAGAAAGATGCTGGCACTGTCACATCAAAAAATTTGTGAAACAGCGGAACGCAGATTAGCATAAGATCACACAACTATTTCAAATGATATGGACCTGTCCATAAATAGGCATAATCAAAGATTAATTGATAAAGTCGTAAAGTAATAAAATAGCAAAAGTTTACAAAAGTAGGGGAATTTTGGACGAAGCACACACCCCGATGTGCATCAACAGCATGGACAGTGTTTAAATGACTGCTACGTGACAGCAACTAGTGATTGTGAATCATACGAACTGATAAAATAAAAGGAGTATTTCTTCTTCAATAGAACCGCAATTATTTTATTTCTGGTCTATTACCACTCCCAAGGTCTATGCTTTCTTTACCGAGGAAAAATCAATGCTTTTCCCTGTTTAAACTACAGCTAGCCGAACACAGAGAGAACATACAGAGAACTGCCACACCAAACCAGGAGCCACCTCCAAAAGGGGCCAGCCACATCCTGAGCATAGATTCAGTTTCCATGTCTTGTGTTCAAAATTAAATAAATTTAAGATGGAAACAAGAAAGCAGGGATAAATAATAAGTAACAAAAAGCAGAAAACTGCATGACTAGTGTTGCAAAGAATTCTCTCATCACATGTGGAATAGCTGACATGTATACATTTCTTGACATGGTGGAACTCTGTTGCTGTTGCCATGATACTATTTTTGCAATGCTAGGTGCACTATACAAACTTCATTATGTACTAAGTTCTGTTGCTGTTATACAATATTTTAAATAAGTGTTTAATATTAAAGTAATATAATATGGCAAGCCCATCTTCGTGGTGTGGGTTAACATGTCTGACTCACATTCAAAAGGTTCCAAGTTTGAATTTTGGTTAGGATGTGTTGCCTGGATAAAGTTTCCTTTTTTCAGGGTTTTCCCTTATTTTGAAAAGCTGAATACCGAGTAATTGTAAGCTCTAGGGACCCTGGCTCATTTGAGCATCATTTCAGCCATTTCATTCATTTATCATCCCATATGATCTATGATCTATCTCAAATGACAAGTGCTTAAATATTCTACATTTGTTATTTCTGATACTTTGTTATGAAAGACAATGTAACCTTGAATGCATTTTAGGTAGACACTCATGGTGATGTTCATGTGACCTAAAATAAACAAATTAAAAAAATAACAAAGTTAACATAACACAAAGGTAGGAATGTGTCAACAGACAAGTAGATGTTGGGGAGAGGGAGCGAGTCACGAGATATTTACTTTCCTTTTTCTTTCCTTCCATTTCCGTGAATGTTCTGTCTTCGTGCAAGAATGCTCCACACTGAATATATATTAAGTGACAAACCCATGAGGCATATCGGAAAGACGAGTTGATTACACGGTGAGTCAGTGTATGTACACTGTTCGGATGTGATCATATTTTCAGTACAGCAACATGTCATACATCAGCAGGCACAAGACATCATCCACTTGTGTTGTATTAGTGACTGTACACCAATTTACTGGTATTTCGCTATTCTAGTAAGCAGATAACACATGAATGTTCGCCCTGACAACCAAGATCAATACGCCTGGTCACTTTGCCAACGAAACACTTCGGGATTGCGGTAATCGAGATGCAGTTCTGAGAAAGCATGCATTATTAAGCTTGTTCACTCACCTCCAGCTAGGTCTTGTATGGTATCAACAACAGCATCTATTTCGTAGTTCTCCATATCATTGCTGCCAGTTAATCCATACTGTTTGGCAAGGTACCGGCAGATGGCTACAGATTGATGCATTTGCTTACCGTCGACCTCCAGCACTGGAACCTGACCAAATGGCATGGCTGTAACATAACGTACATAATTTTACACTTTCTATATGCAGATTTAAATATACATGTTTGAACCTTCTGACATTTTAAGCACTTAAATCTTAAACAAACATAGACATCAGTTTAATGGAATGGAATGTTCTTGATGATCATGAAGTCTATGACGTCTGCCACGCCTTGTGCACGGAAAGGGCAGGGTTCCCACTAATGAGACGATAAAGTCTCCGGCCCCTTACATTCTGGATGCGGCTGTGCCAGCTTGTGTGTTTTGTGTTGCAGTGATGTAGGTTGAGTGCCCTATGAGTGTCGCTTCATAGAAGTAGCCATCTGGTGGATAGTGAACTTCCACAAGCACCAGGTCGATAGTCTTATGGCGGTCGCTTCCAGGTTGCATCGGGGAATGGTTACAGGAGTGTGTGTGAGATGGTTTTTTATGAAAGTGGCCGTACTTCCGCCCTGTCTGCTGACCCGATCTGACCGATGGGCGACATAACTTGGCAGGTTAAATGGTATACCAGTGTGCTGCTACAGACCATCAGACCTGTCTACAAACTCTAAGATGCCCGGCCACTGCTCCCGGACTCGTTCACGTTCCAGAATGCAGCTCTCAGCACAATTAAAGCTGGGGTTAGGGAAAAGCTGTCGGGCAGTTTGAAGTGTGATATGGTGCTTTTTCATGGCAGGGAGTCGGGGGTTTTCAAGCTGTTCCCAGCAGCATCTGAGGATGGGGAGGGAGCATTGCACCAGGTTGATAGCTCCTGGAACTCAGTCATGTCCTCAGTGGAAATGACATCCTCAAAGGCGTGTGACTGAGTGGCCTGTGTTGATATCTGCTCAGTTACTGATGTTCCCTGATTGGTTGGACCAGCCCGGGTGACCGGCCTAGCACTGGTTGGAGCTGCTGCTCCCTGATTGGCTGGTGGTGGTGGGGAAAGCTTACCGACAATAAGGATGGCTCTGCACACTCAGTCACAGAAGCCTTCTTCTTGCCCTTTTTGGGAGGGCACTGCTCCTTTCCAGCAGCATTACTGGGGGCTGGCGTAGTTTCCACACTGCCAACCTGGTTTGGGGGGGGGGGCACCGAAGCTTTGGATTGTCTTAAAGCACTTTTATGCTTCGACATTCTCTGGGAAAAACTGACCCAGAGCTTATTTCAGCTTCCCAGCACACTTGACCCTTTTCACCATTATACGCCGGGCCCTAATGACCTAGTTGTCGACGGGCCCGTAAACCCCACTACTCACTCACTCACCATTATACGCAGTCTTGTTGGGCAACCACTATAAATCCCGATATGGTTTTCATTGCAGTTTGCGCATTTCTTAACTTCTCAGAGGTTTAATGCAGATTTTTATGAGGGCTGACCCACACATCGTAGACAAGTGGCAGCTCTTTCACAAGCATGGCTCGAGTGGTGGAAGCCCAAGCACTTGTAGCACTAAGCTGGCTCCTCTCTACGATGGTATGGCTCCACTGTGATTCTGGTATGATAGAGGTGAGTCACTGGTCTATTTTGGGAATTCTCTCCCGTTATTTATCCACTATTACAAGAAATAGTGGCATTAGGATTTGGTGGGTTCTTCGCCCTCAATCTCCCTTAATTCCCTCATAACTTTAATACGGTTGGGAAAGGAGTCCGACACAATTGGCAGGATTTTTCCCGACTTTTGCCCTGTGTGACTCGAAAGCTGGATTGTTGCTGCAGGGCTGGGAGAGGTGGTCCCCTCCGGCCTCGAACCGGAGAATCTCTTCTGCCTCTTCACCACAATGAAACCGGCATCGTGGCTAGCTTCTTCTGGCAGTGTCACTGGGACAGGGACTATAGGAGTGGCTAGTGCTGCCTGGCAATTCCCTGCCCACAACCTACACGAACATTCCAATATCCCGTACATTATCGACATGATCAGAACGCGCGCTTAATCAATGTACAACAAAATTCAAACATCCCAACCCTCTGGTGAATTCTCTGGCCAAATGTGAGCACAGACAACAGCGCCACTTACCACCATACAAACTACCGAGGGATTTATTGGGTCCACTCGGGTAACCAAAAGATGGAAAAAGCTATGGCTATGGCCCGTAACCAAAACGTGCTAATTGAAAACCTAGCAGACCACCTCTCAAAGTGTGACTGCTGCTCGAAACAGACAGGTGAATCAGAGCGGCCAGCTGATTGACCGGCACAATCCGCCCGTGGACCAATCGCAACCAACTCCAAGCAATCAGCCCCCTCAAGCGTAACAACCCAGAAACCCCTATAATATATAAAGTTCCCGATTTTTTTCCTGTAGAACTGACATCACGGCACTCCTGAACCTACACCACAGTTTGCATTGCAGGCGACTTCAACGCAAAACACCCAAGCTGGCACAGCCGCACCCAGAACGTTAAGGGCCGGGGACTGTACCGTCTCATTAGTGGGAACCCCGCCCTTCACGCGCACGGGTCGAGAGGTCCAACCCACTACCCGGCACGCGGCGCCGCGGATGTCATTGATTTCATGATCACCAAAAACATTCCATTTCACTTGGACCTCTCTGTGATTAACGCTCTGCACTCTGATCACAACCCTATTGTGGTCGACTCAGACGTTAATCTCACTGCACTGGGAGTACCGGACTGGGTGGAAGAAGTCGACTGGGACGCAGCCGTCCTTGCCCTTCAAAACTCCGTGGAAGCGCGTCCTCGAATAGACTCGATTGAAGCTCTCGAGGAGGCGGCCGCGGGGTTTTCAATCTCAGTCCTAAATGCGACGCGTGCTCACACACACCGCATTCCTACCGAAGCACCAAACCCGACATCTATCACTGTTCCACTGAAACGCCTCATTCAAGCAAAGAATGCTGTCAGACGGCTATGGCAGAGATTCCGACATCCTAGGATAGGAGTAATACACCAGAGGTTCAAATCCCTGGTGAGACGACTCCTAAGAAAACATAGGCAAGCAGCTTGGGATAACACGCTGCGTCACGTAAACCTCCAGGAGAGGAAACCGTGGCGCATCGTCCGAGGCTTGCGGAAAGATAAATCTGTACACCAGCATCCTGTGCATAGCCCTCGGGGAAGACTTGTCTTTGAACCGAGGGAAAAAGCAGAGGCGCTAGCAGACTATCTGGAAACTCAATTCTAGCCCAGGGTAGATCCACAGAACGATGACCATACTGACCTCGTGGAACAGGCGGTGGAAGACTTCTTAGAAGTCGGACCCGCGGGCCACGAGGAGTTCCACATCCTTTTTTTTTTTTTTTTTTTTTAAATTAAAGGGGAGACAGAGAGTTGGAGATAAAAGAGTGGCTTATTTCGCCGGAAATGCGGAATGTAAGGATTTCACGGGAAGGATTGGGAGGAGTGTTGCGTTGGGATGAGGTTCCGCTGACCACCCTCGATAGTTAGGTTCTTGCCCGGTAATTAATTACCGGTTACGTGAAGGGTGGCCGGGTGACAGTCATGGCCGAGGCCCTGACTGGCACACACGGGGAGTTCGGCGGAAGATATCTAGGCGAATCAGGATTATCTGGGTGGGCGTCTGTATTGGAAATTTGGAGTTTTGCCGCTACAGCGCATGTAGTCACACATCTCGTCACAAGGTGCATGACCATGGTCGTAGAAGCCGATTGACTCTTGTTCTCTTCGTTGTGGTGGTGGAGCTTGTTGAGGAGGACTGGATGTATATGCTGCGGTGTGTGGCTGGTGAAGTTGGCGTTGATACTGTTGATGGTGTTTTGTCTGCTGGGGTTGAGATTTGTAGAGCTGTTCCTCTACTTGTGTTGCTGCTTCATGTGTTGTTGGAGGAGTGGGCGGGTCTGGAATTTCCTCAAGCTGAGCAAGCTCACGCCGGATGGATTGAAGAAGTTCAGTGTTGTCCAATTCAATCACTGCAGCTCGAAGTTCGTTAAGAAGTCTTGCTGCAGCGTTGAAGCCGGTGGTGTGGTGAGTAAGCAAACGTTTCAGTCCAGCAAGCCTCTTGTTGGTGGTCTTTCTTGAAGAGTTGAGGTGGTGTTGCAGTGTTCGGACTTCTGTTTGTAGGGCTTTCACGGGTTCTTTTGGGTCAAGTTCGGAGATGGTGTTGGTGGTGGTGTTGATGAAAGTGGAGACGGCGGTGGTAAGTTGTTGAAGTGAGACCTCAATGGTGCCCAGGCGTTGATTGAGGGTATAAACCTCGGTACGGAGATGCTGAACCTCCTTACTGGGCAGTTGTGTTTCTGCGGTGGCGGCGGTGTAATTGAAGTTTGGTCTTGGTTGCTGCGTAGACTGCGTTGGAGTATCATGTTGAGTTGGTGCTATGTCTGCGTTGGCAGGTGCAGGTCTGTTATGGGGCTTAGAAGCTGCGACGACTGGTGCTGGATGTCTGCTGAGTGCCCGAGGATAGAAGGGGCACTGTGCTTGCCCTGTGTAATGGCCAAAGCCATTGCAGGTAGCACAGTACCGGCGACGTCGACGCAAGTCGTGTGCGGTACACCATTGCGTGAGGCGACGTGCCCCACAATAGTGACACCTTGGTGGTGCGGTGCAGGATGTGGCGTCGTGTCCAAACCGACAACAACGTCGGCAGGGCACTTGACGAGTGGCTCGGCTGGGCTCTGCAAGAAGACGCCTCCCAAGCAGGAAAAGTCCTCCATTCAAGGCTGCCTCGCTGTCCCTGGTGTCAGCAAAAACGACTCGGACGAGGGTAGATGGTCCATGGTTGGTGATGATACGAGTGGCCCTCAAAACAGATGACCACTCGTGCTGCGCTGCTGCTAGGACATGCCTTTCCGGTATGTCCCTAGGGATCCCATGGAACACCACACTGCACCCAGGAAAGGGAGCAGTTGGTGTCGGCGATGTATGTTGTTGAGATGTAGCTGAAGGTGGTGTCGAGGTCTCGGGGATCGGTACTCTCACTGCCTCCCCCCGAGGTGCGGTGACGGCGGATTGAGTTGTTGCAGGTTGAGGTGGTGTTGAGGGCTCCGGGGCCGGCACTCTCACTGCCTCCCCAAGAGGTGCCTCGGTGACGGCGGATTGAGCTGTTGCAGGTTGCGGTGGTGTTGAAGTCTCCGGGGCCGGCACTCTCACTGCCTCCCCCAGAGGTGCCTCGGTTGCGGCGGAGATTGGCGCTGAAGTTCGGCGTTGAGTCTTCTTCTTCCCCATGGCGCTCGTGCTCAAGTGTTGTTGACTTCTAGGAGGGGCGACATACACGTACATAGTTACCCCTCGCGAGGTAACTAACACCATCAAATCCCTAAAAGACCGAAAATCCCCTGGACAGGACCGTGTAACAGCGGAAATGCTCCAGCACCTTCCCCTTAGAGCCGTGATTCACTTGACCCGGATTTACAACGCATGCCTCAGCATGCGTCATTTTCCAGTTGTCTGGAAACAGGCGCGTGTGGTATGCGTTCTGAAGCAGGGCAAAAATCCGGTCTTTCCATCTAGTTACCGATCCATCAGTCTCCTACCAGTTATCTCGAAAGTATTCGAGAAACTGTTCCTGTCCCGCCTCGGACCTCTATTGGAGGAAAAAGGTCTCCTACCGGAACACCAGTTTGGTTTTCGTTCTGGCCACTCCACGACTGAGCAACTACTGCGTGTAGCCGAGAAAGCTTCCCTGGCTTACCAGGAGAAGGCTAAAACGGTGGCAGTGTTGCTTGACGTGGAAAAGGCATTTTCTACCACTTGGCATGAGGGGCTTGTCTACAAGCTCATATAGCACGAAATCCCCCCTCCATACATCTACTTGGTGGCTAGTTTCCTACAGGAACGTAGCTTCCGAGTGAAGGTGGAGGGATCATTCTCTAGAGAAAGGCCCATTGGCGCAGGAGTCCCCGAGGGGAGTGTACTGTCACCGGCACTCTTTGCAGCTTACATGGCCGATCTCCCCACGCACCCAAACACACACATCTGTCAGTATGCGGACGATCTCATGATCTTCGCTACTAACAAGAACCCGCGCTACAATTACCGACAAGTATGTACAAGCCCATCTCTGTGCCATCAGTAGATGGTGCGAGAACTGGCGTATATCTATTAACCCGGAGAAAAGCTCTGCGATTCTCCTGGCTAACACGAAAGTCAACCGGCTCCCGCGAAACCTCGTGCTTCGGCGCCGTCGGATCCCCTAGGTCACTACGGCGAAGTATCTCGGAGTCACGCTGTACCGGCAGCTGACGTATGGACTCACGTCAGGGGCAAAGTACTGCAAGGCCACGCTGCTCTCCGGCAGCTATACCTAATATTCACTTCCCAAACCATGCCCTTACGCCTGAAGCTCCAGCTGTATCGAGCGATCATCCCGCCTCTGGTCCTGTACGGATGTGAGATCTGGGGAGTGGTGGCAAAGTCCACCTTCATCAGACTCCAGACGCTGCAGAACCGGGCATTAAGGATGATCTATGATACTGGCTGGAGATTTCCTGCCCATATCCTACACGAACATTCCGGTATCCCGTACATTGTCGACGTGATTAAAACTCGCGCTCGAACAATGTACAACAAACTCCAGAACCACCCTAACCCTCTGGTGAATACTCGGGGACAGTACGACCAGAGAGAGCCACGCCGACTACCATCGAAAAGACTACCAAAGGACATTCTAAGTCCGGCGGTTTAACTTTGAAGATGGGAAAGGCGAAAGTACAATCTGTATTCAAAAACAGAGAAAAACACCTGTTTCAGTTCACCTCTCAGTGAGTGACTGACGGCCAGAACCCTGGTGGGGATTAGCGCGTCTTCTGACTGGCTGGAAACGACCAATCAGCAGCCGCGCACAGCCCGCTCGCGGACCAATCCCTGCCAACCCCTCCCGCCCCTATAAAAACCCCTGTTCCAAAAATTGATTCCCAGTGTAACAAACATCCCTGTTGAAACCTTATCGAAACCATCGCGCAGGTTAAGCCGTATAACGGCTAGGTACTGCGGTAATGACACTCGCGCGGGGGAATCATCATCCCCGCTCGACTCGAACTCCCTCTCGTGCCTCTGGTGCCTGTAGAACTTAAAACCTACCTCATCTCGGGGGTTAAGCAGGTGTTGCGGTAGCAACTCCCGGACGGGGTAAATCCCGTTCGACTGGGACTTCTAGCTCCTTTTTAGTGATCACCCACTAACATTAGGTTTCCTTTGGCGGTACCTGACCTCACCAGTTCTTTCCATCCATCTAGTAGCGTAGCTAGTGCATGGTGGGGGAGATGATGTACATTCCTTTAGGATGATCTTCAGGCGAGAGAGAGGAGGGGCTTCAAAAAAAAAAAAAAAAAAAAAAAGGCTCCGTATCAGTCGTCGCCGAGACTGTACTGCTCGCAAAAGTTAAAAGGCATGTGAACGCTGGCCAATGCTCAAGCATACACTTTTGCCAAGCGTAGTGCGCGTACCGGCAGAGGTTCTGTACATATGAGCGCTTGAGATGCGTGCATCACATTCGGCAGCGCTGGTAGGAGGGGCAAGCTTAGGATTCGCTGGAGTCAGCAGTACGGCCCGCCTCCATATGCCTTTAAGTTTTGCGCAGATTATAGCAGAGTACTACGGCCACGCCACTGAGGATGTTCGACGCAGCTTCAAACGAAACGTCTGAAAGGAGATTTTCTACTAGCCCGGAGAATAATTTTCTATTCAATATTTAAATGCTTCATTACACAGTTTCTTAAATCATTTCGGTGTTGCAGAAAATACATACCACTCAATGAACTATTATTGCTTACCTGATTTATGTTTGGGCCATTCATCCATGGGAAAGCGGACATCCTCAAATTCTTTCCCAGCAAAGCTGAGTATGAACCTGATTGGCTCAGCGCGACCTTCGTAATCGAAATAGATTAACTTGTATTTAGGAGCCATTTTATCAACCTGCAAAAGAACACACATTAAACAATTTGGAGCATTAGCAATGTTTCAATATGTTCTTATAATAAAGTTAATTGCGGGAGCAAAACTATTAACATTATAACCCGAGCTGTGGGTAGGTGTTTTAGTTTTGAACGTTTTGTTTTAGTGACCCCCTCCCATTATTTAAACCAAACCTACGTTGAAAATGACAGTACTTTTTCAAATGTTTATACCTCTGTCCTATACTCTTTTTCTTTTGCACCCAAGGAGCAAACCAAATCAAGCCATCAAAGGATATTCAGCGAATTTGAAATTTAAAATCATTAATCACTAACAGCCAATAATAGGGGTCAAAGCGACCCTTTGATATCACTAAAATACAAGAGATATTGGCGCGTATTAAGGATTTCGACCAATTAAAGCTCACATATTTTGAAAATGTTAGATACTCGCATATCGACAACCGATAAAAACCAGGAGGAATATTTCTCAATGGAGAAAGCACTACGAAAACCGGTTGAGTGATTTCTAAGATTAACATGAACAAATGTGCATGGAAGTTTTCCACTTCCTTTTCTCCTCCTCGTCCTTATCATCGTCATCGTCGTCTTCATCATCATCATCATCATCATCAATCATCATCATCAATACAAAAATCCTGAAAATGTTGCAACAAAGTTTTGTTTCCAAATTTACTGTTGAATTCTCAATTTGTCGGATGGACCATTTTCTTGGCTCTATGCAGCACGGGAGTCTGCAATGAGAATTAGGAATACTAAATCGCATAGAATATATCGAAGTATTTAATTATTGGTTTCGATAGCATCAATAAAATATTTTTAAACAAGTGATAATTCGAATCAGAATTATTTTAAAATTTGAGAATCATATTTTGTATACAGGTACCTTCTTACTGCATTTATTTTTCCTCTTTATTGTATACATTTTAGTACAATTATTATTTATACACATTCCTTCATGATAGAACTCTAGATTTTCATACCTACGGATGGGCTACTTTCATACTTCCTATAATGTCAAAACTAAACGCCAAAAGCCCACACAGTCAAAGTTACGAAATTATTGCTAATGTTTATGAGTACATGAAGGAAGAGGCCATATATAAACTCGATTTTTCCAACTATTTTAAAGGAATTTAGAAGGTGGGGAAAAACGAGCTGTTGCAGCCATAATCTCTCACATCTCAGTTCACAGAAGTGTGGGATAAAATCGAAAAGCGTGAAGAGGAAGGAAATTCCTTTGGTACTCGGGGATTAGGTACAGTGTCCCCCAAACAGTTACTGAAATCACTGTTTTTGATAAGTGTGTGATTCGACGCAATATATACAATTTCTATCTGAAGACAAAAGTGAACCTACAACAAAAAGACTATTACAGAAATTGCGAGAGAAGCATCAAATTTCAAGGTAAACTCACAAGCCTTCGAATTGTAATTAAAAATAGGCTTCAAATCGAGAAAAATTAGACATAAAAGGTAACTTCTAACTGAAAACCATTATATTCCGTCTCTACGCGAGGGCTATCTTTCTTCTCTCCGTAAATACGAGCTGACAGACGCTCAATGGGGTACGAATACGAAACATACATATAGCCACAGCGTCCAAAATGCTGGTCTGACGGAAGCACTTCAGATTTCATGGGTCCGTGTAGGTAGAAGGAGACTTCCTTAAAGAAAAGAGCACTGACAACTACGTCAAGTGCCTTCGACCAATGTGAACTCCAAATTTATTTATAATTCTGTTCTAGTAACCGACAGTGCTTCCTAAAATGCACAGTTAGATAAACCTACAACTTCAAGTTGTAGATATGTGGGCCTGGCTACAAAATCAAAACGTTCATGTGATGAGCACAGCACTAAAATAAATTTGTGTGATTTAATTTTAGCTAACAAGCCAGCTATTGAAAAAAAAAATACTTAAACATCACCACACACCTTTCAGTCTTTCACCATACTATTCGGACCTGAACCCCATTGGTTTAATATGGCTCGAAGCAATGAATATCTAATAGAAAGGTAACTTTTGAGTTAAAATAAATTGAAATACTGTGTAGGGAAAGCTTTCAGAAAATTGGACAAATAGAATAAAAAATGTGATGCGCTGCACTCACGTGACTTTCGCTTGTACTAACCATTCTTACAAATTCTTATTCCTATATCTTCTTCATGTTAATCCAAATAAACATTTGTAGGAATTATTGCTTATTTTCTTGTAGGTACAAGGGGAATATGGGGATACAGTAGGCTTTGAGCTATAGTCAAAGCTTTGAGATTCCGTTCTCTTTGCACCTCTAAGATATTTTAAAAAATCTGATGTGCACTCACATGACTTTCTCTACTCTTGTCTAACCATTCTTACAAACCCTTATTCCTACATCTGCTTCGTGTTAGTTGAGATAAACATTCGTACAAATTACCATATTGCTGATTTTCTTGTATGTACAAGGGGTATATGGGGGATACAGTAGGCTTTGAGCGATAGTCAATCTTTTACAGCTTTGAGATCCCGTTCTCTTTGCACGCTTAACGTATAAAAAATGAACAACGATGTTCCATTTCGCGGGAGTTTTAAGTTTTCCGAAACTGACACAAATAACAAGGAATATCTCCGGAATAGTTCACTCTACCAAAAAAAAAAAAAAAAAAAAAAAAAAAAAGAGAGAGAGAGAGAGAGAGAGAGAGAGAGAGAGAGAGAGAGAGAGAGAGAGAGAGAGACATAAATTGTGTGTTTTAGCGAGATCTACATTTTTATAGTAAGCGTGTGTCTATCTCTTGCGGTTTATAAGTTATTCAAAAGTCATCCAGAGTAAACAGGACTACATAGGCTATAGTCAGAAAATTCAAAATATACATTTCATTTGTCATAAAAGTATCTTAAACATATGGCATTTTAATCAAAATCAAAATTTTCCATGTAAAGGGTAGTTTAGGGCGGGGCTATTTTCTTCAACATTTTCGTGTTGCAACCTTGAAAGATATTTAACTTAAATACCAACTTTGGTTTCTAACCGACTTTTAGTTTTTGAGCAATGCTGGCCACAGACTGACACACGCGCGCGCGCACCTTTTTCTAAAAATGCTTTCTTTTTTTATTCAGGGATCTCAAAACATATATTTCAGTGAAATCTCGACATCGAATTTTTGGGTGGAATACAATACTTCCCCTACTTACCAGTAGAGAAAGTAAAAATGAATAACGTTATGTTTGACAGAAGTATGTTCTCCAAAACTCACACCAATAACAAGGCGTATCTCCGCAATGGTTCACTCTACAAAAAAATGTATTCAGACATAAATTGTGCATTTTGGTAAGATGTACATTCTTTGTATAGTAAGATTTGGTCTATCTCTTACGGTTTACCAGTTATGCAAAAGTCATCCAGAGTAATACGACTTCATGGGCTATAGCCAGAAAATTCAAGATATACATTTCATTTGTCATAAAAATATCTCAAACATATGGCATTTTAATGAATATCGTTTGAGCCATTTTCAATAAAATAAAAATGTTCCATGTAAAGGGTAGTTTAGGGTGAAGCAAGACATTAAGCTTAAATACCAACTTTGGTTTTTAACCGACTTTTCATTTTTGAGTACACACGCACAGACACTCAGACAGACAGACAGACAGACAGACAGACAGACAGACACCAACCTCTTCCTCAAAACGTATATTTCCGGTGAAATCTCGACATCAAATTTTTGGGTGGAATAACAATACTTCCTCTACCATACGTAGTAGAGAAAGTAAAAATTACTCACGATCTTCCATTTGACAAAAGTATTCCAAAACGTATACAAATAACAAGGAATATCTCCGAAATGGTTCACTCTACAAAAAAACAAAAATTATTTGGACATAAATGGGTTTTAGTAAGATCTACATTTTTTATACAATAAGATTTGGTCTATATCTTAAGGTTATGCAAAAGTCATCACGAGTAAACAGGACCACATAGGCTATAGCCAGAAAATTCAGAAAATACATTTCGTTTGCCATAAAAATATCTCAAACATATGGCATTTTAATCAAAATCGTTAGAGCCATTTTCGAGAAAATCGAAAGTTTCGAAAAATTTTCCATGTAAAGAATAGTTTGGGGTGGAGAAATGTTCTTCAAAATCTTCGTGTCGCACCCTTAAAAGATATTATACTTAAATACCAAATTTGGTTTTTATCCGATTTTTCGTTTTTGAGTTATGCTGTTCACACACACACACACACACACACACACACACACACACACACACACACACACACACACACACACACACACACACACACACACACACACACACACACACACACACACACACACACACACACACACACACACACACACACACACACACACACACACACACACACACACACACACACACACACACACACACACACACACACACACACACACACACACACACACACACACACACACACACACACACACACACACACACACACACACACACACACACACACACACACACACACACACACACACACACACACACACACACACACACACACACACACACACACACACACACACACACACACACACACACACACACACACACACACACACACACACACACACACACACACACACACACACACACACACACACACACACACACACACACACACACACACACACACACACACACACACACACACACACACACACACACACACACACACACACACACACACACACACACACACACACACACACACACACACACACACACACACACACACACACACACACACACACACACACACACACACACACACACACACACACACACACACACACACACACACACACACACACACACACACACACACACACACACACACACACACACACACACACACACACACACACACACACACACACACACACACACACACACACACACACACACACACACACACACACACACACACACACACACACACACACACACACACACACACACACACACACACACACACACACACACACACACACACACACACACACACACACACACACACACACACACACACACACACACACACACACACACACACACACACACACACACACACACACACACACACACACACACACACACACACACACACACACACACACACACACACACACACACACACACACACACACACACACACACACACACACACACACACACACACACACACACACACACACACACACACACACACACACACACACACACACACACACACACACACACACACACACACACACACACACACACACACACACACACACACACACACACACACACACACACACACACACACACACACACACACACACACACACACACACACACACACACACACACACACACACACACACACACACACACACACACACACACACACACACACACACACACACACACACACACACACACACACACACACACACACACACACACACACACACACACACACACACACACACACACACACACACACACACACACACACACACACACACACACACACACACACACACACACACACACACACACACACACACACACACACACACACACACACACACACACACACACACACACACACACACACACACACACACACACACACACACACACACACACACACACACACACACACACACACACACACACACACACACACACACACACACACACACACACACACACACACACACACACACACACACACACACACACACACACACACACACACACACACACACACACACACACACACACACACACACACACACACACACACACACACACACACACACACACACACACACACACACACACACACACACACACACACACACACACACACACACACACACACACACACACACACACACACACACACACACACACACACACACACACACACACACACACACACACACACACACACACACACACACACACACACACACACACACACACACACACACACACACACACACACACACACACACACACACACACACACACACACACACACACACACACACACACACACACACACACACACACACACACACACACACACACACACACACACACACACACACACACACACACACACACACACACACACACACACACACACACACACACACACACACACACACACACACACACACACACACACACACACACACACACACACACACACACACACACACACACACACACACACACACACACACACACACACACACACACACACACACACACACACACACACACACACACACACACACACACACACACACACACACACACACACACACACACACACACACACACACACACACACACACACACACACACACACACACACACACACACACACACACACACACACACACACACACACACACACACACACACACACACACACACACACACACACACACACACACACACACACACACACACACACACACACACACACACACACACACACACACACACACACACACACACACACACACACACACACACACACACACACACACACACACACACACACACACACACACACACACACGGTGCGCGTAAACCTTTTTTACTTTCTCTACTACGGATAGCATGTCGAGATTTCACCGGAAATACGTTTTCAGGCCCCCTGAATTAAAAAAAGAACCATTTTTAGAAAAAGGTCCGCGTGCGCGTGTCCGTGTGTACACATGTGACTGTCGTCCTCGCTTAATGCATGACCCCCATTATTTAACCTCTCATTTAAAATATTATTCGTCACGAACTAATGAGTAACATGGGCGTCGCGAACGGGGGGCAATAAAATAATGAATTAATAATATATTATTGCAAATTTCCAACATGTGCCCCCCCCCCCTGGAAAAAAGTCTGCCGACGCTCATGATGAGTAACCTGTACCAATATATTTTTTCATACATAATTATAATAATTTTTGAAAACATATTGAATATGAACATAACGATTTTTTTTTGTCTCGATATTTGCTTCTTTAATCGAGTTTTAGCAATGTCATAGTTTGGTCGTTGAATTATGCATCAGTGGTACAGCATCGGTGGTTTACCATTAAGTAAAAGCGCTTACATTCTGAGTAAGCCATTTATCACATCCTTCCGCTCATTTAAATCCGTCAATTTGATACACAAAAGATTATTCTGCTGTTCCCACTATGTCAGTTGAATGAATGAAGATACTAAGAAGTAAGTTAGATTAGTGTCAGCATTAGATTACATTATTTCTTCAAACAATACGTTTACACATACACTTAGTAAATTGTTTTACGAACTAGGCAACCGATGATTTAAAACCTTATCTTCTAATGTGTTAAACAGCTTCTGATCACTAAAGGCTCACCTTACTGCCGATTTAGTTCCTCTTCCAGCCGGGTTATTCACCACAGTGCCTGACTTTAGTAGCGAAGCTCGTTGTCTCTCTTCTAAGAAATGAATTTATTCTCGGCCTTCAAGGCTGGAGGGGAACGAGGGCAGAAGATTGCAACACTTCTCCAAAGTATACACCCCCCCCCCCCCGCTTCCGCTCCCAAACACACATATCTCTCTCCATGCTCTTTTCGAGCCAACATAGTGAGTCAGCAAAACTCTCTTATCGCTGATTCAATACCTGCGTGTTACCAAACACCTTTCTTACCTTTATCAATTTGGAATTTAAGATTTCATTATGAAACCAAGATAACATTATGAAGCCGAACAGTTTGTTGTTCTTATCTCTTCTTTGAAACATGACAGAACAGAAATCACTGCTATGTCAATTTTATCATCACATTTGACGTTTTGCGCGCTTGTGAGAAACATCAAACTCTACAAAGTTCAGCACCTTCAAGGCTCTACAGGAGAGTTCTAAAAGAAACCCCACGCTCCAAACTATCCTTTACATTGAACGTCATTCCTCATTTTTTATTTTCACAAAACTAAACGACTTTGAAATGTATTTGCCTTATATGTAACTAACGGGAGAGCAAAAAGGTTCCGAACCGCATGCGCGGCGTTTTGCTTGTCCGCATCCTGCCGCTATCATAGAAAAGCGTGGATGAAACCATATAACACTTTAAAAACTACTTTTAAAGACTTTACTTACAACTTTATAAAAGGAGACGCTGAAACTGGCTACCGTCGTTGTCCATGTATTTATGGCACCTCTTTAGGACACTATCCATCACTCGCCGTAGTTCACGTTCAGAAGTACTGGCAAATTCTTGACGCATATTTTGTTTTAATTCTTCCAAGGTATGTGGGTTTGTCTTGTCCACTTTATGTTTTAAGTTACCCCAGAGCTAGAAATCGCAGGGGGTTAGGTCGGGGGACCGAAGGAGCCACAAATCTACTAAGAATTCTGTGCTGAAACACGCTTTCAATCTCATCGAAAGATTGAAAAAATCTGATGTGTTGCACTCACATGAATTTCTCTACTTTTGTCTAACCATTCTTACAAACTCTTACTCCTACATCTGCGTCGTGTTAGTTAAGATAAACATTTCTACAAATTATCTTATTGCTATTTCCTTGTAGGTGCAAGGGAAATAAGGAATACAGTAGGCTTTGAGCGATAGGCAAATCTTTTAAAGCTTTGAGATCCCGTTCTCTTTGCACGCTTAACATAAAAAAATGAACAACGATTTTCCATTTCACGAAAGTGTTAAGTTTTCCGAAACTGACACAAGTAACAAGGAATATCTCCGAAATGGTTCACTCTACGAAAAAAAAATTATCTACATTTTTGTTAGTATGATTTTGTCTATCTCTTACGGTTTACGAGTTATTCCAAAGTCATCCAGAGAAAACAGGACTCCATAGGCTATAGCCAGAAAATTCAAAATATACATTTCATTTGTCATACAAATATCTCAAACATATGGCATTTTAATGAAAATAGAGCCATTTTCAAGAAAATCAAAATTTTCGAAGGGTAGTTTAGGGTGGGGCTATTTTCTTCAAAATCTTCGTGTCGCATCCTTGAAAGACAAACTTAAATACCAACATCGTTTTTTAGCCGACTTTTCGTTTTTGAACTATGCTGTCCACAGATTTACATAGAGGCAGACACATTCACACACAGCAAATACGATACTTGTTTTATTATACATGCAACTATCTTAAACATGGGGCCCAAGTTGTCGGGGGCCCTTAAACCCAGCACACTCACTCACTCACTTAAACATGGGGCATTTTCTGTTACACTGTTCACACACACGCGCGCGCACTGCCATTTTTCTAAAAATGTTTTTTTTTTTTTTTTTTTTTTTTTTTTTTTTTTTTTTATTCCAGGGGTCTCAAAACATATATTTCCGGTGAAATCTCGACATCAAATTTTGGTAGGAAAATTACGCTCCCTATATGTTAATTCTCTAAAAGCAAGAGGGGGGCAAAGTTGTAATCACGTATGCACGGACGTCAACTGTTGACTCGAAAATAAATGGCCTTATAACTCTCAGAACCTAACATTGCTCATGAAGTAACCCTTCGTAACGAAAAAATTGTTGTACAGTGCACCATTAGCGGATAAAGGTTTTTCAGAGCTCCAATAAGCGACGGTGGCCAATTTCAGCATCTACTTTCATAAAGTTGGTAAAGTAGTTTTAAAAATGGAGGGTTTCATCGGCGTCTTTCTATAATGGCGTCAGACGGCAACGAGCGCCAAGGATGCGGACAGGCAAAACACTGCGCTGCCGATTCGTAAGTTTTTTTTTTTTTGTTTTTTTCTTTTTTTTTTTTTTCCCTCCAGTATAATGTATAGCTTGAATTTTCTGCAAATAGGCTATGATGTCCTCATTCGATTTTAGTTTTGAAATGTTTGTATAAATTATTTATCATAAGAGGTAGACAAAAGTTTTCTACGGAAGGAAAAAAACTGCAGATATCGCTAAGTATGCATACGATTTATTCAGATATATGTTTTGTGGCATTAACCTCTCTTTTGATGTTCTTTGTTATTGGTTCATATTTTAAAATTCCTACTCTGTATTTTTTGAAGACCAAAGCCACCATTCATAACGTGTTTATCCTTATCTTATTTCAAAACCGGCATATAGGTAGCGAAACACTTTTTAAAAACTGGTCTATGCTTCCATCTTCCGTATATCCCTTGCACCTACAAAAAATTAGCATTTCTGCTAACGTCCATCTCGATTAACATTAAGTACCAGAATGAAATAAGCTTTGTGAAGAATAGTTCGCAAAAGAGATATACAAGTAAATAATAGTTGGTAAAGAAAGCCATGTGAATATAGCGCATCAGATATTTAGGAGAAGGATAACGCGTGCCCACAATCCTCTGATTGTAAACAGCATAACAAGCAAAAAGTAGCATAAGTACAACCTTTTATACTAAAGTCGGATTCTTTTTAAGGTTATAACGCCTATTATTTTCAAGGAATTTTCCTCATCCCAAACAACGTCTTTATGATGGAGAAAATATTGGGACTTCACCAAAAATACACGCTTTATGCTCCACTGGAAAAATGCAGTTTTAGGTGTGTGTGTGTGTGTGTGTGTGTGTGTGTGTGTGTGTGTGTGTGTGTGCGCGTGCGTGCGTGCGTGCGTGCGTGCGTGTGTGTGTGTGTGTGCGTGCGTGCGTGCGCGTGTGCGTGTGTGTGTGAACAGCATAACAAAAAATGTCCCATATTTAAGATAGTTGCATGTATAATAAAACAAGTGTCGTATTTGCTATGAATAGATAGCCTTGAAGATCTTATTGTTAATGTTTGTTTAGGAGACAGAAACAAACTTCAGAAAAACTTGATGTGTCTGTATCTGCTCTTGTACAAACTATTTTTAAATAGTGTATGGGGCGTGTAACTTCACAACCAGACATTAGTATCCAGTGACGAACAAAAAACAGGCGATTTCATGACAGTTTCTAAGTAATAACTTGAATTTTCTGGGAATGTCCTTAGAAGACCTCTTCATTCTGAATGATTTTTGCATAAATGGTAAACAGTAATAGACAGACAAAAGCTTGGTAAATAAAAAGTGTGAATCTTGTTAAAACACGCAATTTATATCAAATATTATATTTTTTTCTTTTGAGCGAACCATTTCTGAGATATTCTTCATTATTTATTTGAATTTGCCAATACTTACACTTTTCTCAAGTAGGCATATGTTATTCGCTTTTTTATCTCTTGGCATTGCAAGGAGAACGGAATTTCAAAGGCATTACATAGCAACCAGCTCTTAAAACATTTCACTATCGCTTAAAACCTACCATAGTCCCATATTACCCATGCACCTACAAGAAAATTAGCAGTAAGGTACTTTCTGAAAACGTTTATGTCAATTATAATGAAGTAGGCATTTGCAAAAATGGTGAATAAGTATAGCTCTGCTTATATTTGCGAATAGTTTCTCCAAATTAAAGTATACTAAAAGTATGCATCGCAATAGGTTACGCGACGATCACTTGGTGTATCTTCTAAGGCTAGGCACTTCGACTTTGTCGCCAAATACTGATAGACTTCTTAAACGTAAGCAGTGCCAAAGAAGTCACTAATGAGCAGATGATTATCGCATAAGATTTGAAAGTGCTTTCGTAAATCACACGCAACGTTCAATAACCAAAACCTCCACTGCAACACAATGCACGTCTGAGCGTTAAAAGAGTGGTACAGTCCATATAAAGTGGCAGGAGGTAAATCCAACCTCCCCTCTTTTGCAAATGTTGGATATCGCTGTCCTATTTGCTTCGTGTTGATCTAAGATAAACACTTTTATAAAATGTATTACATATTTCCTTATAGGTAGGTACAGTTTGTCTAAAACGTCGTGACACTCCGTATGCGCGAGTGAGGAGAAATGCGGATAAGTGTGAGAGTGGTGCGGGGAGCAAGCGACTAGAAGGTTATCAGAACTTAGAGGCAGCCACATATACAAAGCATAAATTTATCACTCTCGCGACAGTTGGAAGACTGATCCCCACTTCTCTTTTATGCAAGTGGACTGCTCAGTGCTAATACCAGCTACTACGCATCTTTGATTCGGGAGTGGGGGAATACCAGGACGTTTTGGACAAGCTGTACAGTGGGAGTAGGAGAGTATAGTAGGTTTAAGCCAGGCGTGTCAAACAGCACTCGCCAAGTGTGAAAATATTCCCCTATTTTCCCTCCCTTCAAATCGGAAAACGAGAAAAACAAAGCGAAAACCGGTTCTACTAGCGCGTGCTACTGCAGTTAAGGAGGGGTGGACTCCTCTCTTCACACCCTCGGAGTGATGTTTGACATGGTTTAAGCGATAGTCAAATGTTTTAAAAGGTGGTTGCTACATGAGGGCTCCGTCATTCCATTCTCTTTGTATGGCCAAGTCACAAAAAGGAATGACTTCCCATTTGAGAATAGTATAAGCAGAGCGTTTAGAAGGAGAAGTGTGATCACTGCTGTAGTTCATGTGTTCCGCCGCACAGATGGCAGTGCAACTGTTAGTGCGGTACAATGCTAATACAAACACTAGCGTTTAGCAGGAAATTCACCTGGAAAAGTAGCAAAGGAGAAAAATAGTGTCGTTTAACAATAACTAATTCACACATGCACATTCTGACAGCCATTCACAGAAATTCAAGACAATAATGTTACCACTAGAATGCAAAATGGCATTAAAGGAATGAAGTAAAATATAATTTCCTGTGAATGAAGAGTTAACTTTGCTGCAAGACTAGCACAAGCCACTTGTATTTCTATTGTATCTTGATTTAACTTGGCTGTCAGTAGGTATTTCAGTCCATTTCTCCACAAATGTAATGTCCTTTCAGAAGTAAAAGTATTCTGTTCTTCATTAAGAAGTGATTTCCAACTCGTAAGTATATCGACTTTGTTTGATCCTTTGTACAGCCCATTTATAGGCAGTGGTGCCTTTAATACATCTACGAGGCTTTCTGGTGAATTGTTCCGTTTTTTCACTTCCTTCGAATCCAGCAAAGTGTGTCTCCCGGAAGAATTTAATACTATCACCCACATATCGGCTAAACAGCTGGAAAGTAAGCCTCACATTATTTTTTTAAAATGTATTTGGGTTGATATGAACTTTCGTAAGTTTGGGGCAGACTCGCAATCTCGAAAACTGAGAACAAGTATCAACTTCATAAAGGCGTCTATAGCACAGAAAATGTACGTTTTCATTGCTGTAAGAAACTTCGTAGTTTTTGTGCACATTGTTTCTTATGCATTTAATTATGTGCACAAAGTCTGAGAAAGCCCAAAATCACCTGCTTGTATCGGTAGGATGGGCTACCGAACATTTAACATTATTACGTTTGCCACATACTCCCAAACAGTTCCACAGTTGCTTGTTAGATTGGCTCCCTTCTGATGTAAAACCAAGTATTCTAGCTCCTGAACATTCCAGTTGAATGATAACCTGCATTAAAATTTGTGCCAAAATGCCCCCTGGAGTTGCGTTTCTACTTGCGTAGGTTGCACAGTAGGTTCTACAGGTTGCACCCAATTATACAATAAAGGGACATACATAAATACCAGGACGTGATTGACCAATTCATTTTTACTTTTATCGGGGGTTAAATCCCCCAAATCCAGAAACCCATCCACTTTCAATGAATTAGAATCAAATCGAACTTCTTCTCTTAACTTAACTTCGTCAAAAATTAAAATTCCACATCGTTCGTTTTCATTCTTATGCTTTAGAAATTCAGATATTGCATTTACAGCATGGATATTAATGCCATAAGGACATTTAAGACCTTTGATTAACTTTCTTAAATGTGATTCTGATGGAAGGGGAAATAGATTGTGATTTAAACAATGTCTGTATCCCTTGGGTGACTTGATTTTTAAAAGCAGGCTATCTAAAAGAAATTCTTCATTATATCTCATGCCTTTCTTTTTAGTTGCCTTTGATCTTTTCAAAATTGTATCAACAACAATTTTTTGTTTTTTACTTAGGCATTTTGTTCCATCAGATTCATCGATATTGCCACTACTTCCATTTACTTTCCTTTCAAGTACTTGAATCTTGGCATTGGCTACTTTCAATTGGCTTTTTAGTCTAATTATATTACGCTGTTGTTGCTTTAACTTTTTCTTTAATAGGTCTACTTTATTATTAAAATGTCTACTGGTATCCCCTGTGAGGGGAAGATTAACAGTCGTATTTTGAAAGCCTTCTGCATGATTCCCACTATCTTCTAAATTGGTATCTCTTTCAACCCTTTTTGATGCTCGCTGTGAAGGAGGTTTACGGGAGTGTATTGACCGTGATAAGTATTTAGGAAGATTAGGAAAAAGATGTGGAACTGCATGAGGCATTAATTTCAATCTTTGCCTTGCAATCTCTACATTTTCTCCATTAACTACAAACTTGTCTAACTTTATCAAAAGCTCTTCTGAAAAATGTAAATCACACACGTAACTATTAGATGAAAGGCACTTGTCCTTTCTTGGTATGGCCCTCTCCCATTTAGAAAAGAGTAGTTTATCTTTTGGAGGTGTAAAGAAATGTTTACCTTTAGATTTGTCATATCCAGATCTACAACCAAGCACGAAACACATAGGCATGTCGATTATTTCTATAAATACACAGTTTCATAAAAATTAACAACAATTCATCGCACTGTAACAAACAGAGCAACCATACACAACAATACTCCAATGCAATGGCCAGCGAAACGTGCTGTAAATAGCCGCACTAACGACTTTGCTGCCACCTGACGGAGGCGCCAGGTAGCTCTTGTATAATCATATGGAAGAGCAGTGGAGTGATTACACTTCTCCTTCTATACGCTCTGGTATAAGCATAAAAAACTTCAAGCAATATCTCGAAAATGATTCACTCCACAAAAAATGTAGGATATAAACTGCGTGTTTTAACGAGATCTACATTTTTGTGCAATGAGATTTTGTCTATCTCTTATGCAGTACATCCAGAATGAAGAGGACTTCAGAAGCTATTCCCAGAAAATTTAAGATATAATTTCATTTGCCATGAAAACATCTTAAACATATGCTATTTTAATCAAAATCATTGAGTCATTTTTCATTTCAAATTTTTTCTATGTAAAGGGTAGTTTGGTGAAGGAGTTTTCTTGAAAATCTTCGTGTTGCATTGGGCCCAAATGACCTCGTTGTTGACGGGCCGTTAAACCCTACACACTCACTCATTCACTCACTCACTCACTCACTCACTCACTCACTCACTCACTCACTCGTGTTGCATCCTTGGAAGATGCTGTTTGGTATTTAACAGACTTCTCGTTTTAGTTGATATTCACACGCACACACACACGCACGCATACAAAATCACGCACCACAAACCTTTTTTAACCGTATTTTTTTTTTTTTTTTTTTTTTTATCAGAATCAGGGGGCCTCAAAATACGTATTCCCGGTGAAACCTGGATATAACTTATTTGGGTGGAATACTGAGCGGGATGGCTCAGGCGGTAACGTATTCGGGAGGTCGCGGATTCAATCCCCGTAGCCGACCTTCTTAACTCATGGGTTTTTTCGGAGGTTTTCCCGGGTCCCTAGGCGAATGCCGGGAAGGATTTCTATATCCTCAGAATTTTCTGTCGCTCCATCTCGTTACATAAATAATTTCAGTTCACCCTTTATTATGTTCCTTTTAGGGACGGAAGCGTCAGCAAGTTTCGCGGCAGCAGACGTTTGCGCGTTGAGGCCAGCCGAGTTATCCGTCAAGTACTCTGTCGCCGCTACTCTGGATACGGCATGACTCCACCAACTGCGCCGTTCCACATCAATGCCACTATTATGGCGCATCGAGTATCGCCGCGAGTGCACGACTCATGATCTGAGAAGATGCCGCCGATACTGTGCCACCTGTAATGGCTTCGGTCACTTCACAGGCCAGGCGCAGTGCCCATTATATCCAACGAACTGGCATACTACCACACCAGCTCCAGTCAACGCAGTTTCGCAAGCTAGAATAGCACTGGCTGCCATAGCTGCACAGCCACAACTCCACAAGATCCACAACCAGTTACAGAAGCTCCACTACCAGCACCAGTCGCCGCCGCCTACGCTCGACAAGACGCCATACAGGACCTTTACTCAGAGGTCCTGAACGGTGGTTCTCGTCTGATCTCCATGGACACCAACGCAGCCCACACTAGACATGTCACAGATATGTTCACCACCACAACGGGACTTATACAGAACTTCGCCGCCACCACAGCCGACACCCTGGCAACCTCCCAAGATAAATTAGATGAGCTCGTCCCAATCTATAAATCAGCACGGGAGAACCTCGTAGTATCCACGAGAAGCTCGAGAAGATACAGGAAGCAACTGCAACAACTAAACAGTCCCTGCACACTACGCAGCATTACAGCAGCTGCGACGTACGATAATTCAGATCTCTTTATGAGTCACTTGATGCCATATTCGAAAACCAAAAAAACAGCCGTACACGAACATCACCTACAAGCTCACCGCTCTAGAACTGGATCATGAGGTCTGGCACACCTTCCTGATGCCTCGGTGGTGGAGTCAGGCTACCACAACACTGGTCGTGTGTGGCAGCCAGGGTTTTGGCCATGGCTGTTACCTGGACATCCCCTACCTCGATGCCGGCAACTTGTCGGTTGAAATCCCGCACTAACGAGGGTGCTCAGTGGAACCTCGCTAAAACCTGCACCACTTCTCCCATCTATCTCCTCGTGAAACCAACGCCCTTCCCATCTTCCCTCCTTCCTGGCGAGATAAGCCACTGTTTGACTTCCAACTCTCTTTCTGTCTCCCTCTTTCCAAAAAAAGAATGCGCTCTGGAAATCTCATCCTTTGAATTGAAAGGTTTCCGGCTCTCCCGTGGGATGGTATGAACCCGAAGGGATGGGAGAGAAACCGGGCTGAGCCAGCCTCCGCTGGGGTGCTTCCAATTGGGAAAATGTAGGGACCCTGTCCTCTGCTCTGTCGTGGCAACATTCCTGCCGCCCTTTGGATCCATTTGCCTCATCTGTCCTGCTGGGGGTGCCCCATCACGGGCATAAGCAAAAAAGATTGCCTTCCAGTCGAGTTTCTAAGTATCCCTTTGCAAGTTGTCACTAAGTCAAAGGGTGGAATTTCAAAACCAGCATATTGCAACACTTCTTAAAAACTGTAATGCAACTATTTCTGCAAACATATACCTAAATTTATGTTGAGTAAGTTTATTTATTTAGGTGGCCCCATGGCCAAGCGGTTAGACCATTTATCTACCACCTAGGTGTACCGGGTTCGACCCCAGGGACCCGCATGTGACATGAGCATCAGCAAACTTTTTTCCAGGGGGGGGGGGGGCTACATGTTGGAAGTTTGCAATCAGATATTATTAATTCATCATTTTATTGTCAAAATTTATATTTGCTGCAGTTAACCGTATTGATTTGTGCTAAATAAAATTGTTCTAAATTAAAATAATAGTTTAATAGTCCATATTTGATTGCACATTAATTTCACCAACCTCCAAGGGGGGCCGCGGCCTCCCCTTGCGTCGCCCATGGCATGTGATATTCATGGTGGACAAAGCAGCGTCTGGGCGGGTTTTCTCTGGGTTCTCTGGTTTCTCTTGCCACTCATTCCATCAATTGCTCCATCACCACCTTTCCATTTCATTGATTTAGCCTGCATTTCATATGATCCTCTTCCTCGTTCTCATGGTTCACCACTTGCTTCCAGGTCTTCACTCTGTCCGGTCCAGAGGTTCATCTACTCCCCGACAGGCATCTGACCCTAGGCACTAGCTTGTAAGTCCTAGGGGATGTAAGTCCTACATAAGGGGACCGTAATCAGGTAAAGAAAATGTTTATTTATTTCAACTATGAAAAGTCCAATGAACCGATGCTCATGACAGGGATAGTACATAAGTATATATAATAATGTAATGGCAGAGATATACACAGAACATTGCCACACAAAACAGACCAGAGAAAACAGCACCTACTTAGGGTTAATTTGCTTAACTTAATGACAGTGAATGAATTCATAAAGCAATTTATAAAATAGTATTAAGAGAAAAAAATAATACCTATAAGATACAATGAGCAACACACAGGAATATAAAATTACAAGAATGTATAAAGAAAGAAATTATGAAAATATTTGTCTAAGAGGAAACACTTCACTTTCTTGATACTTTATCTTAATTTAGAGATGCATTTCATTGGGTAAATTGTACAAGATCATAACATCCATTTGGATGTATCGATGCCTTGTATCATTAAATTATTATACCTTGTCTCACCTTAGATGACAGTATGGAGTTTAAATGGGATATAACTGTCTCCATCTAGCACATACAAGTTACCATTAGCCTCGTCCTTTTCTACCCTCGTGCTGTTGCCAGGTTCCTAATAGCATAGTGTAAACATTGAGTTGTTATAAATTTCAGGTTTGAACACATTATCCTATGCAGAATTTTGTTCTATATCAGGTTATATCCTTTTTAGAGTCATTAAACATTTGTATAAGCCCATATTTCTGCAGAAAACTTTTTTTTTTCAATAGAAGTTTGATATTTGCTGTTTCTATGCTCATCGCACACTAACAAACTAACTGCTAGAATACGTCTATATTTTTTTCTTAGCTAGAGTAAACTATAGTGCTAATACCTGCCTACTTTGAATTCTCTATGTTTACTCAGTTAAGTGTTACAATTTTTTAAATTAAATGTTTTCAGAAAATTTTATACCTGTGCACTGCAAAAGTTATGCAGTGTGAAACTTTTTTGTTATTGAGTTTACATCGGGGACCAAGTGAGAACAAATGTTGAGCAGGGTTGGAGAAAGTTTTTAAAATAAACCTCTTTCTTTCATCATATTCTCACGTTAGGCCTGACACAGAAGATAGTATAAGGAGCAGCACTAACATTAGTTTGAAAGAAGTCCTGTGTGTCACTGTGTGGAATCTGTGAGCTGATATTGCGTTATTTATTTAATATTTTCCATAAATATTTATAGTTATGGAGAGGGAAGCTAGGAAGAGACAATATATTGGTAAATTAAGAAGTAAGGAACGCCAAATAATTATGAATGTGTTAGATTATTTTTCAAGTAAAATGAGTGCTAGTAAGGCAGTAAAAGAAACAGGTGTTCAGAAGCAGTAGTGTATAGTATTAAAAAGGAAGTAAAGAAAGGACCTCTAAGAACGCCATTGAAAAAGAAAGCAAAAAGGGGGGGAAAACAAAAAAAGAATGCTAGGTTAACGCAATATGATGGAATAGTGCAAAGTGGAGTGTGGTGAATTGTTCGTTCTTTACTGAAAAGACATAAAAAGGTTTAGGGACCAGGGGAAATCAATTGTTTATAGACGAGTCATTTATAAATTTAGGCCATACAGTGACAAACGCGTGGAGGGATACCAAAGTTAAAAATGCCCATCAAGCAGCAATTGAAGGACTAAGTACAGGACTCTGGCCACCTCGTGGTCGCGCGCGGAGAAAGATTTGCAACTGGTACATGTTGCAACACTGCGCTCCATTTAACGTGTACTGTCTTCTAAGGGTGAGATGCGCTATAGCTCTTTTGTTCTTATGGTTATGAACATTGCAGTCATAGCCGAAACATTCAATAAATATTATGCTAATTCACACAAAGTAACAAGAAATAATAAAAAGGAACGTAAAGAATTTAAGAAAGATTTGAAACAAGAAAGAGAATGTAATCCTAACACTCAGTGCAATATCTTTTTTCAAAATTTTAATATGCAAGAACTGAACATTGCAATAAATAATCTAAAAAACAAAAAGTCTCCTGGACCAGATCACATACATCCAGAGTTCATAAAAAACCTTGGAAAAACAGCAAAACAACAACTACTGAAACTCTACAATCTATCCTGGAAAACCACTGTACCTGCTGAATGGCAAAAAGCAATAATTGTCCCACTCTTGAAGAAAGACAAAACAGCATCAGAAATAAAAAATTATAGACCAATAGCTCTTACCAGCATAATAGCAAAAGTGATGGAAAGAATGGTGTCAAACAGGTTAAATTGGTTCCTAGAATCACAAAATTTAATATCCCCATGTCAAGCTGGATTCAGAGAGTTCCACTCTACAAATGAACAAGTCTTACTTCTCAGTCAAGAAATCAAAGACTCCTTCAATAGAAAAGAAGATAATTTATCAGTTTTTATTGATTTTCAAAGTGCATATGATTCTATATGCAGAACAAAACTACTAAAGAAAGTAAAAAAAAATAGGGATACGAGGTCCAATGTTTTCATGGCTATGTCATTTCCTAACAAAATGCTTTATTGCAACCAGATATGGAAGAAATATATCTAAATATAAACAAGTACACTGTGGCTTACCACAAGGTGCAGTGCTCAGCACTACACTTTTTAATATATTTATTAATGATCTACCACAACAAATACAAGAATCAGGCGTGAAGTGTGCACTATTTGCTGATGATTTAGTAATGTGGACTTCAAAACCAAAAAGCAAAAGTACAGAACTAGAAAAAACCATGCAACAATCCTTAACCAACTTACAGAGGTGGACCAAAGAAAATTTAATGACTGTTAATACAACAAAATCAAACTACCAAATCTTTTCACTAAGAAAAAAACCACTAAAAATAAAACTAAATTTTGAGGGTCAACAATTACCAGAAACAAAGGAAGCAAAGTATTTAGGAGTTACATTTGATACCAAACTTACATGGACCAAACAAATAGAAAATGTAATACAAAGAGCAGAGAGGCACCTTTCACTGTTAAAACGTCTAACAGGAATGAAGTGGGGATGTTCTAGAGCAACTCTTAACACAACATACAATATATATATATAAAACCATTATTTACTTACTGCAGCGAAGTTCTTGTAACAGCAAACACAAAAAAAATTCAAAGCTTTCAAAACCAAAGTCTGAGATTAATTACAGGTGCTATCAAAACCACACCAATAGCAGCTATGGAAATACTAACCAACCAATACCCCATTGAATATGAAATAGAAAAAGCGGCTCTTATTTAACACGAAAAGTTGATCAGACTCCCATTCAATACATGGCACAAGAGAAATTTTACACATACACTAAAGACTCAGGAGAGCTTTCTTTCCAAAATACAAGACATCAAGAAAAATGTACACCTTCCTAATTCAAAGGAAAACTTCATATCTAAAGTCAATCCAACACATACATTAGAAATCACATATTATTTACACCTGACAGAAAAAGTTAAAAAAAGTGATACTCCAACTAGTGTTCTAAAATTATTGGCATTAGAGACAATCCATACTAGGTTCCCAGAACATGAGTGGCTCCATATTTATACTGATGGATCATTGATATCAAACCAAGATGGAGCAGGTGCTGGAGTCACATGTCACCTCTTTTCCTATTACAAATCTTTAAGTTATGGAGCTACTAACTTTGATGGAGAAATTGAAGCAATTCGAATGGCCCTACAAAATCTTTTGTACAGAATTTCACATTTTAATCAAGCAGTTATTCTCTCAGATTCCAGGGCAGCAATTATAGCAATTACTTCCAAGTTGTCACCAAAAAACCAAACTATTATAGAATGTTGGAAGATGCTTAGCCATCTAACAGCACTTCAAAAACGCCTAGTCTTCCAATGGATACCGGCTCACTGTGGACTGAGTGGTAATGAGAAAGCTGATTTTCTTGCAAAAAAGGGTACCAGCGGTGTACAAAAATCTATAGTTAATCTACCATTTTATGCAGCTAAAAGATTAGTCAACTCTGAATTCAAAAAAATTATTGCAAAATATTACTATGAAAAATCAAAGAATAAAAGATGGAAACTACCAAACATTCAAACAGTGATTCCTGAGTATCCTCGGAAAACAGCAGTTGCAACCTTCAGGTTGATTACAGGACATGATTGTCTGGCAAAACATTTAAACAGAATTGGGATATATTCTTCACCACTCTGTCCTCTATGTGATCTGCAAGAGGAAATGGATCGAGACCACCTTCAAATATGCCCGGCCACTTCTAGTGCCCCATCCATCAGTGAAAAATATTGGAGAGCAAGAGGATTAATGACTTCATTGTCAGAAATCCAGCATTAGCTAACAACAACATTACTATTGATAAGATTTAATTAGGAGGGTATATTTTTTAAGCAGTTTGTGTACAAAAATCACAGACTTAATGTGAGAAGAAACTAATAACGGCATACTTTGTGAATTGTACAAATATTTGTTTGGGATTAGTGGATAGAAATTAAATAATATTTTTAAAAGCACAGTTTTGGAACACCTATGCTTTTGCAAGTACAAAAATACTGAAGTTATAGACAGTTAAGCAATATAAATCAACAAATATTAATAAATATTTAGTGACTAAACTTCACTTGTCTTTATTATTTATTTAATCTACTTTCTTCATTCAAGGACTGCCAAGAAGACAAAGTATAACTGTTCCATTAGCATATTGTTTTTAAGAATTACAATTATATAAAATTAATTATAACACATGAAATTAATAATAATAAACTTCAAGGAAATATAAAAAATAAATATCAATACTTTAATTTTAAAATTAAGTAATAGCTAAAAAAATTGTATCCATTAAAATGTTACATGCCAATTTCAATGAATGTGCAAAATAAATATGATAATGAGTACAAATGATAATAATTTATCTCCTGATTGTTATTGTATATAGCAGGTGTTTTTGCGGGCCATAATCTAACCAGTGGCAGCTGGTGCCTAAAATAACAGGGGGTTCACTACTCTTAGTGCATTATGTAGTTTAGCTTTCTAAATAGTTTGATTTTCTAAATTGCATAAAGTATTTCAGTAGCTCTGAAATTACCTTAAACCAGCCTGATGACATTGATGGGGTTGAATCTCCTGTAAAGGTATATTTGTAGAGAAACTCCATCCTCGTTTCCTTTTGCTTGGCGAATCTGTCTATGACTCTTGTTGAAATATGGAAGACTCTGGGTCATTTCCTTATCAAGAGGCAGCCTGGCGAGAGCAGACAGCCATCTTCATAGGTACTTGTAAGAAATGTTTTGATATGAAGTGGAGAAAGATCTCACTGCTTCACATGTCGTCATTGGAATAGTAGCTACTAATTTCAACAATTTCATAACATCACCAAAGAGTTCTTGCAGGTTATTTTCACTTAAAAACTTTAGAAGGGATATTGCACTTTTCATTTCTTCAAAACCATTTCGAGGATAAATGATCTGTAGTTCTGTTTTGACTTAGATTTATTTAAAAATGGCGAGGACTGCATGGCAGAAGGGATTTTTTTCAGGAAATTTATTTTTCAACAAAGGAAAGTAGTGCTGGTCAATTAAATTAGTGGCCAATAAGTAACTGGAGAATTTAAACCTCTGTTGGCCCTGACGTATTATTATGTGACATACTTTTTTTGCAAGGCGTGGCAAGAAAGAATTGAAGTTTTGAGTTACATAGTCAAGATTTGTTTTGGCATTAGGAAGATTACTTTTTAATTCTGAAGTTATATTAACAAAGTAGTTATTTAAAATGGAAAGGTAGAATCAGACTGAAAAACCCAATACCATAGACCAGATTTATACCACAGATCTTCTGACTTTCATCCAGTTGCTCTAACCAACTGAGTCTTCATGACAATATACCAGCATTATATTAAATCACCCAACTGGCTCACATTTTTCCTGGTAAACCATCAGGAGATCACAAATTCAATGGCCATTTACAATTTCAGTAATAGATACTTTAAGTCACACACTTCATAGTTTAATCAAGTATTAGGTCAACTGATGGTATAAAGTGTTCATTCATACAAGCTGAGTGTAGGACAAGGTTGGAAAGGTAGAATCAAACCGAAAAATTCAATTCTATACCCAGAATTCGAACCATGGATCTTCCAGTTTCAATTTGATTGCTCTAACCGTTTGAGCTACCATGGCAAAATGGTTTGAATTGAGCTCAGGTGCATAAAAATTTACTACAACAAAAACATGTACATCCTTTCACTCGAGCATCATGCAATAATGTCAAATTGTGTCACCTCTACTATGAACACCAGATTTTTAAGAGCAATATTGTGTCACACGTTACTCTTTGCATTACCAGGGCTGTTCTATTGTGACATGCAAACCAACTCTATGGATGCTATCATGTCGGTGATAAAAGTTAACTATAATGCAGATGTTGCAAGGGGTTTTGCGACATTCATGCTGAATTCCTACTGGTCAATTGTCTTGATGTTCATATTGTGTCATTAATATCACTCCATTATGAATTGGACATAACTGTATAACAAATCCACCCAAAAATAAAAACTGTAGTTTTTATCCTAAAATAAAACCTTATTGCGGGTGAGCACCCAGCAAAATCACTCAGGCTGAAAGTCTGCCTGTCAGCAGCAAGTCAATATCAGTGCGTGGTTGTAGGCAAGGGAAGCATTGGATACCATCTTCAAGCAGCATACAGAAATTGATACACTGGAGGCACTTATGCAATATTTTTTGGGGGGCCTCAGCAGATGGCATAGAGTGTTTGCTTATGGTGAATATTTAGTATACTGTCAATATAATCTTGTTTTGCAAAAGCAAGATAGTTCTTGTTTGTTACCTCCCTGTAACTAGGTTATTGCTTGTTTCAGGTTAAGAAAGAAAACCAAGTCAATTTATGTTTTCTTTATAAATAATAATAGCAGTTTAGTATTATGTGATGTTGCTTTGGTCTTTAAAGTAATGTTTATTTGATAAGTTTCATTTCTAAAGACAGAATTGTACATGTTTTGGTAATTAGAAATACCCTTATTAGAAGCAATTTTGAAACTGGAAACTGCTTTTGCTTTATGGCAAGAGTATGAATGCATTGGGGAACAGGAAACATGTTGAGGAAAGAGTGCTGTGTTGTTTGCAAATTTTTGAATTGAGATTTCTGGTCATTTACCTTTACAAAGAAGAAAGGCATCATTGAAAAAGATAGGAAACATCAAGCATTTGTAAACAAAAATGAGAGCTTGTGTGCAACATTTTAATAAAGACACTTATAAAATAGAATGGCTTACAGGTTGTAAAAGTAGAGTAAAATTATTTTATAATGAAAATTGAGTCGGTGTTGAAACACTTGACATCACTTACATGTAAATTAATCTTGACTGGTTTCAAGAGCTTAACTTACTCCCATCATCGCAATACTATGTTAATTCACATAAAGCAAAAATGAATAATAATAAGGAATATAAACAATTTAAGAATGATTTGAAACAAAAAAGAGAATGTGATCCTAACATCTTTTTTCAAAATTTTAATATGCAAGAACTGAACAAAGTCTCCTGGACTTACATTCAGAGTTCATAAAAGACCTTGGAAAAACAGCAAAACTCTACAATCTATCCTGAAAACCACTGTACCTGCCGAATGGCAAAAAGCAATAAATTGTCCTACTCTTAAAGAAGGATAAAACAGCATCAGAAATAAAAAATCGTAGACCAATAGCTCTTATTAGCAAAATAGCAAAAGTGATGGAAAGAATGATGCCAAACAGCTTAAATTGGTTTCTAGAATCACAAAATTTAATTTCCCCATGTCAAGCCAGATTCAGAGATCTCCACTCTACAAATGAACAAGTCTTACTTCTCAATCAAGGAATCAAAGACTCCTCCTTCAATAGTAAGTAAATAAAGTAACTAAACCCCAGCACAATTCATGAAGGGCCCAGACCAGGCATCATTGGTGAGGTGCAGTAATGGAAAGTGGGACTGGTCAGTGCCCTGGGCCCTCCCGGCCAGTTATGCAGCCTTGTCGACCTAGGAACACTACATCTCCTCAAGCAACTCCTCAATTGGCCCCCAGGACCTAATGAGGCTTAGTGCACCCCGTACCAGACCTCCCAGGAGGGGAAAATCCCCATGCTGGTACTGGGGATTGAACCCAGATCCTACGTGCCAGAGGCAAACACACTACCAACTGCACTATGGAGGCGGCCCTCCTTCAATAGAAAACAAGATAATGTAAGGTTTTTATTGATTTCCAAAGTGCATATGATTCTAACGAGTGATCCAAAACTTTCTCAGGGGTCTCCATCTAGGGGATATGTGAATGGCGACCACAAGGTACCCAAGCTGAGCAAAACATTACTTCCACTTACTGGTGTTTTGCTCCTCACTGTAGCTTTTCTATCTGACCTTACCTTGGTCATCTCTTGTTCTCTTCCGACCCCTATGCTATTAGGGTTCCTGAGGGCTTGGGAGTCTTTATTTTTCCAACCTCTCCATTTCTCTAATTTCTCTCTAAACTCTTAACCCCTAACATGCTGACCTGTCATGGCATGTATACGTCCTCTGATTGGTAAACAGAGGATATGGTTGGTGAATTTATTTTGATGACTCTCCCGTTCAGGTCGGTGAGACCCATAAACCAACGACAAGTGTGCTCCTCCAGACATTCTGGGGGTTTTGAGAGAGCAATGTGACCGCCAAAACATAAAAATATGGTGCTCTCTAAAAAACGGTTACTATTACTGCTATTGCTCTCTTCAATATCAAATTATGAAATATGACTCGAGGGGTAAAATGTTCCGGAGTTAAAATAGTCCCCCATTCGGATCTCTGGGTGGGGACTACTTCTCAAGAACGAAAACTTTATATAAATAGAAGATCTAACATCAGAATTCTACAAGGGAATGCAGGTGGTCTCACCCAAACAAAAAGAATAGAATTGAATAAAATTGTATTTGACTATAAAATAGATATATTTGTCATACAAGAAACAAATTAAACAAATGATCAACTTAAATACTTCAATTTTACTGGATTTTTACTACACCTACTAACCAAAAATAGACAGATAAGTAGCAGAATATTAGTTGGAGTCAAAAATGATATTAAATCCTCCTTTCAAATTGTTAAAGAAATGGATAACACAATAAATCTGAATTAATAAAGCTAAATTTTTGGGATAACAAAACACATCTTGATTTATACAGTATTTACAATCCTCCCAGGAATGAATCAGATCTCTCACTTATTGAACAGTTAAATAAAACAATCATAATTGGGGATTTCAATGCCCATTCCAAAAGATGGGGTTATGAAAAAGTGGATTCTACAGGGCAGATAGTAGAAGAATTTTTGAATACCACAACCTTTGAACTGATTTATGATAAAGAAGATCCCAAAACCTTCATACATTACTCTGGAGCAGGTAGTAACCCAGACCTCTTGTTAGCTACAACAGATGTTGTTTCAAAAATTAAAAAACAAGTTATAGAAGACTCAAGTTCTGATCACAGAGCAGTAATTGCTGATATAAAACTAGATAATACTAATAATAGTCAAAATCACAGAAATCTGTATTGGAACTTCAAAAAAGCAGATTGGAACAAATATAAAACTGAACTGGAACATAAATTTAAAGAACAAACAAGCTCACAGCCACCACCCAGATCATATGAACAAAAATTTCTGTAAAGTCATCCTAGAAACTGCAAGAAAACATATTCCTCGTGGAAGAATAAACAATTTCAAATCCTTTTGGGATCCCCAGTTAGAAGAACTGAAAAAGCAAAGGGATATAGCTAGAAATACAGCTGAACAAACAAAAAACATATCGGATACACAAATATGGCGGAAGGAATGTGCCTCACTAAAAAAAGAAATTATTACTGCTAAAAAGAATCACTTTAATAATTTCTTAGAAAAAATGGATTATAGGACAGATAGCAATAAAGCCCATAAGTTCATAAAAATGTCAAGGACAGGAGAGAAAGCAACAGCACACCTATTATACACAACAATAAAATATTAACAAATGATGCAGCCATAGCCGAAATATTTAATAAATATTATGCTAATTCACATAAAGTAACAAGAAATAATAAAAAGGAACGTAAACAATTTAAGAACAATTATTATTTATTTATGCCAACAAACTTACTGTTGGTGCTTTTAAACACACAAGCCGTGTGTGGGCAAAGTTTAAGAGGAAAAATACGAACTGGCTTGAGAATTTAATGCCATTCTGGCAGTTTGTCACAATAGCTCAGTGGTTAGAGCGTCCGCCCGGCAAGCGGAAGGTCTGTGGTTCAAATCCCAGTTGTGGCATTGAATTTTTAAGTTCCGGTTCTACCTCTTAAAATTTAAGAACAATTTGAAACAAGAAAGAGAATGTGATCCTAACACTCAATACAATATCTTTTATCAAAATTTTAATATACAAGAACTGAACATTGCTAATAATAATCTAAAAATCAAAAAGTCTCCTGGACCAGATCACATACATCCAGAGTTCATAAAAAACCTTGGAAAAACAGCAAAACAACAACTACTAAAACTCTACAATCTATCCTGGAACACCACTGTACGTGCAGAATGGCGAAAAGCAATAATTGTCCCACTCTTAAAGAAAGATAAAACAGCATCAGAAATAAAAAATTATAGACCAATAGCTCTTACTAGCATAATAGCAAAAGTGATGGAAAAAATGGTGTCAAATAGGTTAAATTGGTTTCTAGAATCCCAAAATTTAATTTCCCCATGTCAAGCTGGATTCAGAGAGTTCCACTCTACAAATGAACAAGTCTTACTTCTCAGTCAAGAAATCAAAGACTCCTTCAATAGAAAAGAAGATAATTTATCAGTTTTTATTGATTTCCACAGTGCATATGATTCTATATGCAGAACAAAACTGCTAAAGGAAGTAAAAAAAATAGGGATACAAGGTCCAATGTTTTCATGGCTATGTCATTTCCTAACAAAATGCTTTATTGCTACCAGATATGGAAGAAATATATCTAAATATAAACAAGTACACTGCGGCTTACCACAAGGCGCAGTGCTCATCACTACACTTTTTAATATATTTATGCCACAACAAATACAAGAATCAAGTGTGAAGTGTGCACTATTTGCTGATGACTTAGTAATGTGAACTTCAAAACCAAAAAACAAAAGTACAGAACTAGAAAAAAACCATGCAACAATCCGTAAACAACCTACAAAAGTGGACCAAAGAAAATTTAATGACTGTTAATACAACAAAATCAAACTACCAAATCTTTTCACTAAGAAAAAAACCACTAAAAATAAAACTAAATTTTGAGGGTCAACAATTACCAGAAACAAAGGAAGCAAAGTATTTAGGAGTTACATTTGATACCAAACTTACATGGACCAAACAAATAGAAAATGTAATACAAAGAGCAGAAAGGTACCTTTCACTGTTAAAGCATCTAACAGGAATGAAGTGGGGATGTTCTAGAGCAACTCTTAACACAACATACAATGTATATATAAAGCCATTGTTTACTTACTGCAGCGAAGTTCTTGTAACAGCAAACACAAAAAAAAAAATTCAAATCTTTCAAAACCAAAGTCTGAGACTAATTACAGGTGCTATCAAAACCACACCAATACCAGCTATGGAAATACTTATCAACCAATACCCCATTGAATATGAAATAGAAAACGCAGCTCTTATTCAACACGAAAAGTTGATGAGACTCCCATTCAATACATGGCACAAGAGAAATTTTACACTTACACTTAAGACTCAGGAGAGCTTTCTTTCCAAAATTCAAGACATCAAGAAGAATGTGTACCTTCCTAACTCAAAGGAAAACTTCATATCTAAAGTCAATCCGACACAAACATTAGACATCACATATTACTTACACCTGACAGAAGAAGTTAAGAAAAGTGATACTCCAACTAGTGTTCTAAAATTATTGGCATTAGAGACAATCCATACTAGATTTCCAGAACACAAATGGCTCCATATTTATACTGATGGATCATTGATATCAAACCGAGATGGAGCAGGGGCTGGAATCACGTGTCACCTCTTTTCCTATTACAAATCTTTAAGTTATGGAACTACAAACTTTGATGGAGAAATTGAAGCAATTCAAATGGCCCTACAAAATTTCTTGTATAGAATTTCACATTTTAATCAAGCAGTTATTCTCTCAGATTCCAGGGCAGCAATTATAGCAATTACTTTCAAGTTGTCACCAAAAAACCAAACAATTATAGAATGTTGGAAGATGCTTACCCATCTAACAGCACTTCAAAAACACCTAGTCTTCCAATGGATACCAGCTCACTGTGGACTGAGTGGTAATGAGACAGCTGATTTTCTTGCTAAAAAGGGTACTGGCAATGTGCAGAAATCTATAGTTAATCTACCATTTTATGCAGCTAAAAGATTAGTCAACTCTGAATTCAAAAAAGTTATTGCAAAATATTACTATGAAAAATCAAAAAATAAAAGATGGGAACTACCAAACATTCAAACAGTAATTCCTGAGTATCCTCGAAAAACGGCAGTTGCAACCTTCAGGTTGATTACAGGACATGATTGTCTGGCAAAACATTTGACCAGAATTGGGATATATTCTTCACCACTCTGTCCTCTATGTGATCTGCAAGAGGAAATGTACCAAGACCACCTTCAAATATGCCCGGCCACTTCTAGTGCCCCATCCATCAGTGAAAAATATTGGAGAGCAAGAGGATTAATGACTTCATTGTCAGAAATCCAGCATTGGCTAACAACAACAATATATTTTTAAAACTACTTTTAAAGATTTTACTTACCAATATAATTAAAGCAGATGTTCAAACTGGCCACCGTTTTCCATACATTTTTGGCACCACTTTAGGAAATTATCCATCACTCACTGTAGTTCATGTTGGGAAATGCTGGCAATTTCCTCACGGATGTTTTGTTTTAATTCTTCCAGGGTGTGTGGGTTTGTCTTGTACACTTTATGCTTTAAGTTACCCCAGAGATAGAAATCGCAAGGAGTTAGGTCGGGTGTGATTCAATGATCAGCCTAGTAGCGTGTAGTGATGATGTATGGTATGGAAACAATAATGTTGAGAAGAGTAGATATGACCAACAAAATAATTTGATTTACGTATTTAAGGTTATTTTGAGTCACTTATTTACACTCACCTTCACTACTAAACTGCTTTTTTAAAGTGGAAACGTTTACAGGACCATTCGATCCCATCATCAGCCGTTGGGTGACTGACATTATCCTCTTGTTCCTTTTCTCTGCTGTCTCTATTCTGCTGCCATCTGGTGTTAGGGGCGCAGAGCTTTAACACTTCATTCAATGCTGGTATTTCGAAATTAATAACTTTATTGGTGTTTTTGATGATGTATATTTTTTCCCAAATATTCAGTTCTATTGGTGAATTATAATTATATATTAATTATAAATATAATTCACCAATAGAACTGGATATTTGGGAAAAAATATATATCATCAAAAACAGTAATAAAGTTATTAATTTTGAAATACCAGCATTGAATGAAGTGTTAAAGCTCTGCGCCCCTAACACCAGATGGCATCAGAATAGAGACAGCAGAGAAAAGGAACAAGAGGATAACGTCAGTCACCCAACGGCTGATGATGGGATTGAATGGTCCTGAAAACGTTTCCGCTTTAAAAAAGCAGTTTATTAGTGAAGGTGAGTGTAAATAAGTGACTCAAAATAACCTCAAACATGAAGAATACTTCACTGTCAATAGTGCTTCTATTTTTAATATTGATTTACGTATATTTAAATAAGCTAGTAACAGTGATGTGAATCTAAATTATGATGAAAATTGAGTTGGTATTGAAAATCTTAGCATCACTTACATGTAATTTAATCTGTTGTTGTTGGCTAATGCTGGATTTCTGACCATGGAGTCATTAGTCCTCTTGTTCTCCAATATTTTTCACTGATGGATGGGGTGCTAGAAGTGGCCGGGCATATTTGAATGTGGTCTTGCTCCATTTCCTCTTGCAGATCACATTGAGGACAGAGTAATGAACAATATATCCCAATGTTCAAATTTTTTGCCAGGCAATCATGGCCCATAATCAACCTGAAGGTTTGTTTGTTTGTTTGTTGTGTTTAACGCCCGCTTTTACTACTACGGCACCGCAGGCGGTGACACTGATGATACATGGAATGAAGATGGAGCACCAGTGGAATGAGATGGCGGGGGAAACCGGAGTACCCGGAGAAAACCCGCCCTGACGCCGTTTTGTCCACCACGAATACCACATGCGGGTCCCTGGGATTGAACCCAGGCCGCCTAGGTACCTGAAGGTTGCAACTGCCGTTTTTTGAGGATACTCAGGAATTACTGCTTGAATGTTTGGTGGATCCCATCGTTTATTTTTTGAATCCTCTTAGTAATGTTTTGTAATTTTTTTGAATTCATAGTTGACTAATTGTTTAGTTGCATAAAATGGTAGATGAACTATAGATTTCTGAATACTGCTGGTACCCTTTTTTGCAAGAAAATCAGCTTTGTCAGTACCACTCAGCCCACAGTGAGCTGATATCTATTGGAAGACTAGACTTTTTGCAGTGCTGTTAGGTGGGTAAGGATTTTCCAACATTCTATAATAGTTTGGTTTTTTGGTTACAACTTGGAAGTAATTGAGATAAGTGCAGCCCTGGAATCTGAGAGAATAACTGCTTGATGAAAATGTGAAATTCTATGCAAAAGATTTTGGAGGGCTATTCGAATTGCTTCAATTTCTCCATTAAAGTTTGTAGTTCCGTAACCAAAGGATTTGTAACAAGAAAAGAAAAGAGGTGGCACATGACTCCAGCTTCTGCTCCATCTTGGTTTGATATCAGTGATCCATCAGTATAAATATGGAATCATTCAGTTCCAGAAATATAGTATAAATTGTCTCTAATGCCAATAATTTTAGAGCATTAGTTGGAGTATCACTTTTGTAAACTTCTTCTGTCATGTGTAAATAATATGTAGTGTCCAATGTTTGTGTCAGATTGACTTTTATGTATGAAGTTTTTCTTTGAATTAAGAAGGTCTACATTCTTCTTGATGTCTTGAATTTTGGAAAGAAAGTTATCCTGAGTCTTTAGTAGGTGTGTAAAATTTCTCTTGTTCATGTACTGAATGGGAATCTGATCAACTTTTTGTGTTGAATAAGAGCTGTTTTTTCTATTACGTATTCAATGGGGTATTGGTTGATAAGTATTTCCATAGCTGGTATTGGTGTGGTTTTGATAGCACCTGTAATTAGTCTCAGACTTTGGTTTTCAAAGGTTTGAATTTTTTTTGTATTTGCTATTATAAGTAATCATGTGCCCTGCAGAGACATATTTATAACAGCAGAAATATTAACAATTATTACTCCATTGTATGTATACAAGGTAGTCATTATATTATTATAAATAAGAATCCTATGATCATAAAATATTACCATAATTATAGTACAAGAACTCATAACAATTATTATAGAGAAAGTGTAAATGAACAAGCTGCTGAAAAGGATCACCTCATAATGGGTATAATTTGATACAAGTTATCAAATTAAATAAAGTTTGAAGTGATAAGATAATTCATAATAAATTAAAATGATACTTAATTTAAGGTTTGTACAGCCTGGATGAACTGTAAATTCAAATGTGAATATCTTGAGAGGTAGAACTGGAACTTAAAAATTCAATGCCACAACTGGGATTTGAACCACAGACCTTCCGCTTACCGGGCGGCTGCTCTAACCACTGAGCTATTGTGACAAACTGCCAGAATGGCATTAAATTCTCAAACCAGTTTGTATTTCTCCTGGTAAACCACAGTAAGTTTGTTGGCATAAATAAGTAATAATTACCATGTGAATATCTTGTTGTAAATTCACATGTAAACATCTTGACAAGGCTTCAAACTTGTACTCATTGGGCCATAAGGTAATGCAGATCATCATCGTCGTCATCGTCACTGTCATCACCACCCCGCCACCGCCACCGCCAGTTCTCATTCTATCTCTTTGCCTTAAATGAACTGAAAAGGAGCAATAAATGTTACCTTAAATGTTTTAATGTGTCTGAAAAGCAATACACCTAGAAGACAAGCCATATAAAGACTGACCTCATAGTTCAGCTGCTAAAGCACCTGTCTAGTGTGCAAGGGGTTCCAGGTTCAATTCTAGACAAGATTATTCCCTATGCTTCCCAGAGTCTGGAAGTATGAGAGCATGATAAAGAATAAAATATTTTCAAATAATTTCAAATTCAAATTATTCAATAAAGAATTTGAATGATGATTAGTATTTATCTTTATTGTCGCCATCGTCGTCATCGTCATCGTCATCATCGTCATCATCATCATCATCAACAACAACAACAACATTATCATTATTAATCATGCAGCGAGGAACAGTAGTTACAGTTCCGACTGTATTCCAAGTACAATGAAAAGGCACCACAAGTTTGTATACTGATAAACTTGGTTACTTACATTTTAATTATTTAACATCTCAGGAATAAAAATAGTTTTATGACCAATTTTGTTTCGCGGAAGTTCTACATGGATGAAAGAAAGAGGTGAGGTTGATGTAGTGACAGAATGTAAAGAAATGAAGTATGTAAGTATAATGAAAAGGCACCACAAATTTGTATACTGACAAACTTGGTTATTTACATTTTAATTTTTTAACAGCTCAGGAATAAGAATAGCTTTGTGACCAATTTTTGTTTCACATAAGTTTAACATCGACAAAAGAAAGAGGTAAGGTTGATGGAGTGGGAGAAAGAAATGGAAAGAGGGACAGGGAAAGAGGGAGGGGGAATGCAAGAGAGATAGGAAGAAAGAGAGGGGGAGAGGTACTGGGAAAGGGGGAGTGCGAAGGAGAGGGAGAGGGAGAAAGAGAGAGCGAGAGAGGGAGAAAGAGGGAAAGGGGGAGTGCGAGAGAGTGAGAGGGTGAGAGTGAGGGAGTGAGAGAGTGTGATGGTGAGGGGATGAGAGAGGCAGGGAGAGAGAGAGCTAAAATCCTTGCCTCGCAAATAGTAAAGATATCGCTCATTGTTTAATTAAACAAGCTGCGTCTATGACTTTCTATACCGCTCGCAAAAGTTAAAGGCGAGCGAATGCTGGCCAATGCTCAAGGAGAGCGCTGTTGTCAAGCGTAGGTGTACCAGCAGAGGTTCCGTACATAAGAGCGCGTGAGATGCGTGTACCACATTCGGCAGCGCTGGTAGGAGGGGCAAGCTTAGGATTCGCTGGAGTCTGCAGTACGGCCCGCCTCCATATGCCGTTAACTTTTTGCGAAGATTATAGCACTTGTCGCACACAACACTTGAATTTCCAGGTCATAATGAGGCTTTCACGCTATCGTTAATACCAGTAGTTAATACAGTCACTGTCCTCAGGGAGGAATATTAAGCTTGATGGGGTGGTGGTGGTGGTGGCGGTGTGTGTGTGTGTGTGTGGGGGGGGGATGTTAATGATGTACATACATTTGCAAATATATATTAATCTCTCGGGGGGAGCTTTTGGAATTCCCGTGGGAATTTTCCCTTCCTGGCCACTCCCTGTATTCATCACTAGTTAATACACTAGTGCTAGGCGAGAAACATTCTAGATCAGTTTTAACAGGAGATAAAGTAAATGAAATCGGTGCCGGTTCATAGAGACCACCTTGAAAATCGTAAAGAAGTTGCTCAAAAAAATCACTGTGAACGCAGTCGATATTGGCTTTCAGAAGAAAAAACCTGTGCTATCGCGCCAATCGCTTCATAATGACCTGGAAATTGAAGTATGCTAGAAGAATAATAGAACCCATTTTATTTAATGAAACAAGATATAGGTATGCTGTCTGTTTCTGTGATAAGACACCTCTGCCGACACTATTTCGACAGACACTTGTAGGGCACCTAGGGCACAGATCCCGCGACTGGGTTACCATACGTTTTAATGTCCCTATGCTACAAATAAGCACATATGTTTAATAAAGTAATCAGGAACAAAGCAGAAATGGTGACGAAGACTGGAGAGAAATATCAAGTTAACCAAAATGTGCGATAAGCGTATTTGCTGTATGAATGAAGCTTTAGATCTATCCACAGAATCTACCACATTGGTCTTAGTAGTCAGTTGGTTAGGCGCTGGCCAATTGATCCATGAGTGTCGGCAGACTTTTTTTCCAGGGGGGGTCATATGTTGGAAGTTTGTAATCAGATAATATTACATCATTATTTTAGTGTCAAAATTTATATTTGTTGCAGATAACCGTATTAATTTGCTCTAAACAAAAATTGTTCTTTACATCAACATTAAAATAATAGTTTAATAGTCAGTAATTGGCTGCACATTAAGTTTACCAACTTTACCCCCCATTTGCGACGCCCATGAATTGATTCCATGGTTTTTAAGTGTGCTTAGAAATGACAGCTGGCATGTAAAGAATTTCGGCGCTGATATGATCCTGGCAATTGACAGCATCATTCACAAACGAAATAATTTAATTGATAGTACACTTATCACAGAGTCGTTTAGTCGAAAAGTTGTTTGTCCAATTCATAATTGATGATAAAATGTTCAATAGTATTAATATTGCAGAGATATTTCTTTCCCCCAATTAGGAGTATTTGGTGCATAATATTTAGAACTTTCCTTAGAATAAGTATCACATCAATGTTTATTCTCTCCTCTTAAATGAAATACCCAAGTTTCAAAAGGGTTCGTTTCTTTGTTACATTCCAATAAATCTGGATTTTAAGCTTTATGCTTATTTTTGGCCTGTGTTTGCAATTTGGTTTTCTAAATTGGTGTACCTGCCTATGTCTCCACGATTGCAGAGACATCTTGCGATATACGTGGCAGTATATAAATGTTTTTATGCCGATGTTGTCAAGTTGGAAAGCATCAATGGGGAGAATATTGAGCAGTTTACGTATCTAAGTTAATCTGCATTAATTTGTTAGGTTTTAATTTATTTTTTTTAGTATGTCGACCTTTCATGTTTTGATTGCGATATTCGTGATAATTGGAGTGAGTGGCGATGAACATACACACATAGTAAGTTCAATTATTTCTCTGCATCTACCCGTAAAGGGCGTTCACAAATTGACGTCTAGTTGTAAGGCCCGGCATTTACATATCACAACAAAATATTTTGACAACAAATTTAGACTCAAAGAATTATTAATAAGAGGCCTGACATTGTCCAGAGCCTTTAATAAAATGGAAAATAATCATGCTATTTGCCCGAACGTATTTCGTTTTATAAAGATAGGTTATTTGTTACTAAGGAAACATTGATTATCAGCTGTAAAACCAGGTTACACGACCTGGTAGGTTTTGCTTAGCCCGAAATCAGCATTTAAGTATGTAATAGGCTATCTGTCTGTATCAGCTGATGATGTGTACAACATTACCTATAACAGTTTCTGTATGTTGTTTATGATGAGAACAAAATTAGAAATTTCATCAGTTGTCAATGGAATAACTCCAATCATGGTACTCATTAGGAACCAATAAGTCTGAGGACTGCTTAAGATTGCAATGACAAGGCCACAGATGATGTTTGTTTGCAAAGCAAATGTATACCTATAATATATCTAAATTGAAAGCACTGTTTAAATTACCATTAATGCACTGGTGTGTAAACTTGTGATACCCTTGTTTATTTACATTTTACTGCATTGTATTATACATACTTGCAATATTATCAGCATTCTACAAATTGGCGCACATTTAATTTAATGTGTAGTAAAACTTGCCTCTCTGTAGCTCCAGTAAGGAGGGTTCCTTTTTTTTTTCTTTTTTTAAATGTTTCCTGAGTGATACTACTTGTGCTTGACATTTATCTGAGTGTATTTATAAGTCTTGACAGTTATACTAGATTACAAATAATGTTAAATCTGACTTACAAAAAACAAAATGTGGTGTCCCTCACAGATCTGTGCTAGGACCCATTCGATTCCTAATATTTATTAAGTATAGATATTACCAATATCAACTTGAAAGGAAAACTTACACTTTTTGCTGATGATATGTCACTCTTTCTCATTGGTGAAAATGAAGCATCACTTGCTAATATGCTAGCATCTGAATTTGTTTAGTCAATGGATATTAGCTAATGAATTAATTGTTAACACTTCCAAAAGCAAATACATGTTCTTTAATAAACCCTCGTATACAATTTGTCAACATTTTCATTTGGTGCTTTCTAATGAAATTATACAGAAAGTGCAATGTTTTACCTGTCTTGCACTTACATTGAACTCTAAACCTTAACTGAAATTATCACATTGATAACATTAAAACTAAAGTTACCTTAATAATTGGCGTAATTTTCTGATTGAGAAACATAGGATTATCTAGCTCTCCTTTAAATAATGTCTACTATGCACCTTACCTACATGGACTTGTCTGGCTATCATGTGCAAAAGCTCTGCAACATTAACTTGAAGTTCTATAAGACCATCTGATTAAAATAATTTATAATCTTGATTTTTTATACTCCTAAGCAAGTGTATTGGTATACAGTATTATTCCATTGTCAATAAGTCTCAAGCTGCCCATTAATTTAGTTGTTTTCAAGGTCCTCATTGGGTTATTCCATACAAATATCCATATAAGAAGCCAAATAGTGTACACCACCATTATATGAGATGTGTGCTTTCTTATTCTGGATCATCCAAATATGGATTAAAGGGTATAATTCACTTAATGATCATAGCGTATAATGAACTCCTGATGAACATTAAAGTATTCACAAAATTCACCCTTTTTAAGAACATACAAAAATCTACCTGCTTCAGAATACTTTAAATAAGAACCTATTTTCAATACTCAAGTGGAGGATGATTTTTTTTTAATATTTGATTCTCCAATGTGCAATAATATGTCTTGTCTTGTAAATAATCACCCTGGAATATGTTTTCCATATTTCTAGTTTTCTGGCTCCTATTATTATTATGCTATATAAACTATAGATTCTGTTGTTATCTTATATGTAATAGATTTTTCTTGTATCTAGTCCCTAAGTATTATTATATATTTTCTTCAATGTATTCTCCTTTTAGTTACTCACAGAAACACACCAATGTGCACATTTCTTCCATACATCTTTGCACTATACAGTTGCAAAGTGAACTGAACTTGCAAGAGCATTGAAATTGGGGAAAAAATTGTAACTGAAATCTTAATTGTTGCACAAGCAAAACATCAAAGATTATTATTGTGCTCTACTTGGTAGTTTATACCTCTAAATGACACCAGACCCTCATAACTATAGCAAAAATGTTATTTGAGAGCAAAATAATGCAGGGATCTTTTTGATCCCTTAAGACAGTCTAGGCAGTGGCATCAATACAACTACACCCACTTATATTAAAGTTATAAACTCACAATTTTAAACAAAATACATCAAGTAATAAAAATCTGATGTGTTGCACTCACATGACTTTCTCTACTCCTGTACTAACCATTCTTACAAACTGTTATTACTATATCTTCTTCGTGTTAGTTAAGATAAACATCTGTACAAATTATCTTATTGCTTATTTCCTTGTAGGTGCAAGGGGAATATTAGAAAACAGTAGGCCTTGTGCGATAGTCAAATTTTTTAAAGCTTTGAGATTCCGTTCTCTTTGCACACTTTACATATAAAAAAATGAACAACGATGTTCCATTTCACAAAAGTTTTGTTTTCTGAACCTCACACACATAACAAAGAATATCTCCGAAATGGTTCACCCTACAAGAAAATTTATTCAGACATAAATTGTGTATTTTAGCAAGATCTACATTTTTTGTAGAGTATGATTTGGTCTATCTTTAATGGTTTACCAGTTATGCAAAAGTCGTCCAGAGTAAATACGACTACAGGGACTATAGTCAGAAAATTCAAGATATGCATTTCATTTGTAATAAAAATATCTCAAACATACAGCATTTTAATCAAAATCGTTAGAGCCATTTTCAAGAAAATCAAAATTTTCCATCTAAAGGGTAGTTTAGGGTGGGGCTATTTTCTTCAAAATCTTCTTCTCGCATCCTTGAAAGACACTAAACTGAAATACTAACTTTGGTTTTTAACCTACTTTTTATTTTTGTGTTATGCTGTCCACAGACTGACACAAACACACATGTAGACCTTTTTCTAACAATGCTTTTTTTTTATTCAGGGGTTCTCAAAACATATTTCCAGCACAATCTCAACATCAAATTTTTGGGTGGAATACAATACTTCCCCTACTTACGGTAGAGAAAGTAAAAAGTCATAACATTTTTGGTCAGTTGAGCCATAGTTAAACAAGATCCTGACTTTAAAAAATTGCAAAGGTATCAAAATGATCCCTCAGACGTTCTAATGTTCATCGTTTTGAGATAACATATTCCAATGGCAACTTATGTCATAAGTACTTTCAGTTCCTGGCTTCACCTTAGGCCTATTGAGAAGCGTTTTTTTAAAAACTCGATGCACAAAATGCGTTTCTGAGAAAAACGGTTTTTTCTGTTTATTGGCAATAGTAATTGGTTAGCACAGCAACTATATTAATCATTCAATTCTCCTTCGTGATACTGCCTCATTGAATGTGAAAAGAAACAAATAGCATAGTTTAACTGTGCAAATTTGGGGTTCGAAAGTGCAGAGTTTTTTTCAAAAACTGATAGATACTGATTAACTTTTCTGCGTGAGCGAGAAATTAACACATAAAGTTTTTATTTTTATCATTTATTGTTTTTGTTGCTTTTTATTTACATATTTATAATTTTTTAATTTATTTTGACCTTTTTATAATACATAATGTACTATACAACCAACATTAATGTTTGTAAGGATTATTTTATTAGGTATAAACTGCTACATTCACAATAACAATATATTTTGTTTTACTTATATAACAAACATATTGAATACACACAAAGTAATTTCAAACAATATGAATAAGTAAGCTTTCACCTTTATTAGTGCTTGTGCAGTCTATACATGGTTCTTAGTTTGTTTTTCTTTTCCACATCTGCCTCTGTCTGTCCCATTTTGCAGGTTGAGCATGTGTCAGTGTTTGGTGAGTGGAATGAAAGATTGAAGAAGTTGTAAAATATGTTTTTATATTTTGACAACGGGCGGGCTGGTAGATTTCTTAATCTTCTTTCGTTGCAAGTTGGTCCACATTTTTCTGATATTAAGTTCTGGAGGTAAATATCCTCTCCTTGATTTTGGTCTTCCATAGTGACTTTCTCTACATCTGTGCTTCTTAATGTCTTGCTTTATAGCAGCAGTAATGTCCTTCTATAATATTCCTGTTCTGTCACCTCCTCTGGTTTCCTTTGGTGCATTCTTAGATAAGTGAAATTTTCTAGCCAAGAGAGATAATTTATCTTTTGACACCCATGTGATTGCTTGGAAGCTTGCAGCACATACTGACAATACTCTGCCATCATTAGTTCTCACACTGTATTTATTGCTAACAGTCTGCTTTCTATTTGCAGACTCTTTATTCACCACTCTGCGATTGGGAGATGTATAACTCATACATTTCATAACAAATTTATCTTGATCTATTTAGTTGAGTACGGAAGGGTGTTGGTGAAATGTTTTTGAAATTCCTGCCTCCTGCGCATTCTATGACTGGTACAGTTTCACAATCTGAGTTCCTGTCCATTGTGCATTGTCTCAACTAAGAATAAAAATGCCATGTAATAATGTGTGCTTTATGTATAATAAAGCTTGCAGAAGCACCTGCCTGCGGTGCAAGTGAACCCGGGTTTGATTCCCGGCAGGGGGGTAGGAATTTTTCTCCAGCCAAGATTATTCCTCAACCTTCCCTTAGTCTGGAAGTATGAATGAAAGTGTGAATGTGTGTATGAATTCAACATATAAAAACCACCAAAGACTGAAAAGCCCACTGTTAAACAATGGGCAAGGCTGCTGATATGACCTCTGCAGTTAAAGACGGGATATAAATGGAACAAAAAAAAAAAAATCTTGCAGAAATGTGAAATCCAAGTTAACAACCTGAGTTCGCAGTTATTGCCAACAATGCAGCAGTGTAAAAAGCTTGCAGAAATGATTGAGAATTCCAAGAAATGCAACAGTGAGATGGCAGTCAATGCTAACATGTGTTTCATAGAATTGAGGTTGCTATACGCTGGACATGTGTTTCATAGAATTGAGGTTGCTATAAGCTGGATCATAAAATCATAAAATTGCATCTATCGACCTTTGCTTTAACTGAGCAAGAGCATCTATCGAGTTTTGAAAAAACTGTTAATATTCCCTACCTTCTACACAGGACAAGAATCAAATTTTGCATAATCTGATTTCACAGAACGATGCAGAAGGTGAAAATCATGCCCATACTATAGTATGGGCATGATATAGTATGAGTTATATATATATAACTCAATTTTGTAAAATTTTGCATCTATCAAGTTTTGAAAAAATGCTCCTCAATTGATTTGTGCTCCAAAGAAGAAGAAATGGACATGGAACATTTTAGCAAATTGTGGCTCTCTTGTAGTTTTTCAAAATTTAAAATAAAAATATTGGAAAGCTATAAGGAGAATGATTTTGATATTAACTCCAGTGCATTAAATACACACAAAGACACATACATGCTATTAGATCAATCAGGATTATTAAGTTTGAAAATTATTTAAACTATTTTGTTTCTTAATGACACCGTCAATTATCAGAATCCTGTCATTGTCATTGTGCCAGAATTTTGTCTGTTCTTTTCCATGCCAGTAAATCTACTGACATGGAGCTGTCACTTTTAAGCACACTTAAACACCATTGGTCTGCACTGGGTTTGAACCCATGACCTTGAAAGCAGTTGGTCAGTAGCTAACAAACGGAGCTATCCAGACTATTACATTTGAGAATTTCTACTTTTCTGGGGAAATGTGAGAAAATTTAATACTATGCCAGCATGTTGCCATGGTAGCTCAGTTTGTTAGAGCTGCAGCACACTTAAGAAGAAACATTTTCTGTGTATTGTATGTAGGAATAACTAAATTGCATTTTCATTGTTTATTTCAAAATATGATATTGACAAAACACACATTAATAAAATAATCCAGTGTAAAATGACCAAAAATAGCAGAAATTAGCTATTACCCGTATCAACAAATATCTGATTTATGAAATACTGCCAAAATGTTTTTTTTTTTTTTATGGGGGGGGGGGGGAATGTGCTAAAATGGCTGAACTGACCTTGGGACTACAGTAAATCAATAATGTTTCCTCACAATTGGAGCACTCAAGTTTGAAGTACTTGTGCAATCAAATTTGCAGATGTAAAATATATTACAGCTCTGCAGTGAAACAAGAGAATTATTTTCTATTGCTACTCCAAAGCTGCCTTTTTGGGTTTAGGCGTTATGCATTTCTATTACTTACACTTTGGCAGATTAAATTTTGAACATTGCCATAAATTAAACTGACTGCTAAATGGAGAGATTTCTAAATTTTTGGCAAATATTTTTGCTATTATTTTCTATGTTTTGACTAAAAAAAATTGGTTTTTGGTTTTATTGGAAATTAATTGTTCTTTCACACTAGCCATGTGTAGGACAAGCTTGGAAAGGGTAGAACTATACTGAAAAATTCAATGCCATAGCTGGGATTTGAACCACAGATCTTCCGGTCTCTGTCCGGTGCTCTAATCACTGAACTACCATGTCATCATGCCAACATGACATTAAATTCTCCAACTGACTCTCACTATTCCTGGTGAACCATGAGATCTCAATTCATATGAAATGTCATTTCCTGATGGCAGCTAACAATGCTATAAGTACTTAAGTCTTGGCCTTTATTGTCTAATCAACTGTTAAGTCAAACAATGGAAATTGTTCTTTCACACTAGCCCTGTGTAGGACAAGTTTGGAAAGGGTAGAATTAGACTGAAAAGTTCAATGCTACAGTCAGGATTTGAACCACAAATCTTCCGTTATGCTACTGAAAAATTTACAAATTTTCTAAAAGTCTTATACTTTATGTCAATTAAGTTTAAGGTAATTTTTCCTAAACCTGGAAAAACAAATAAGAGAAGGCAAAAAGTTGCCTGGATACGGTAAATTCAACTCCTTGGAAGAGAGAAATTTATCTGAAGAAAAGACAAGAAAAAGGAAAAATTTAATGTGTTGCACTCACATGACTTTCTCTCTTCTTGTACTAACTATTCTTACAAACTCTTGTTCCTTTACCTTCTTCATGTTAGTCGAGACAAACATTTGCAGAAATTATCTTATTGCTGATTTCCTTGTAGGTGTAAGGGGAATTTGGGAATACAGTAGACTTTGAGCGATAGTCAAATCTTTTAAAGCACCGCCAAGAGATAAGAAAGATGAATGACAACCTTTCATTTGAGAAAAGTGTAAGTATTGCAATACTCTCACGAATAACAATGAATATATTAAAAAATCGTTCGCATTTGGGCATAACTTGGTGTTTTAATGAGGTCTACATTTTTACTTTCTCTACTGGTAAGTAGGGGACGTAGGTATTGTATTCCACCCAAACATTCGATGTCGATATTTCACCGGAAATATATGTTTTGAGACCCCCTGAATCCAAAAAAAGCATTTTTAGAAAAAGGTCCGTGTGTGTGTGCGTGTGCGTGCATGCATGTGTGTCAGTCTGTGGACAGCATAACTCAAAAACGAAAAGTCTGTAAAAGCCAAAGTTGGTATTTAAGTTTAATGTCTTTCAAGGATGCGACACAAAGATTTTGAAGAAAATAGCCCCACCCTAAACTACCCTTTACATGGAAAATTTTTCGAAAATTTTGATTTTCTTGAAAATGGCTCTAACGATTTTGATTGAAATGCCATATGTTTGAGATATTTTTATGACAAATGAAATGTATATCTTGAATTTTCTGGCTATAGCCTCTGTAGTCGTATCTACTCTGGACGACTTTTGCATAACTGGTAAACCGTTAGAGATAGACCAAATCATACTGTACAAGAAATGTAGATCTTGCTAAAGTATACAATTTATGTCTCAATAAATTTTTTTGTAGAGTGAATCATTTCGGAGATATTCTTTGTTTTGTGTGTCAGTTTCGGAACACTTAGAACTGTCATGCAATGGAACATCGTTGTTCATTTTTTATATGTTAAACGTGCAAAGAGAATGGGATTTCAATGCTTTAAAAGATTTGATAATCGCTCAAAGCCTACTCTATTCCCATATTCCCCTTGTACCTACAAGGAAATAAACAATAAGATAATTTGTACAAATGTTTATCTCAACTAACACGAAGATAAAGGAATAAGAGTTTGTAAGAATGGTTGGTACAAGAGTAGAGAAAGTCATGTGAGTGCAACACATCAGATTTTTTTGCATAGTAAGATTTGGCTTATCCCTTACAGTTTACCAGTCATGCAAAAGTCATCAAGAGTAAACAGGACTACAAAGACTATAACCAGAAAATTTAAAAAATACATTTCGTTTGCCAGAAAAATATCTTAAACATACAGCATTTTAATCAAAATCGTTAGCTATTTTTTAATCAAAATGTTGGAAAGATTTTCCATGTAAAGGGTAGCTTATGGTGGAAGAATTTTCTTAAAAATCTTTTTAAGACCTTTTTCTAAAAATGCTTTTTTTGGGGGTGTTCAAGGTGCCTCAAAACATATATTTACAGTGAAATCTTAACATTGAATTTTTGGGTAGAATACCATACAGTAGAACCCTGCTAATCCGAATTAATTGGCATAGTGATTTGTTTGGATTATCTGAAAAATTAAAAAACTATATAAATTCAAGTATAGGATTAGCAGCTACAAGGTAAGTAGCACAGCTATACGAGGAAGTGACAGTGTTGCGATTATCACACACAACATAATGACTATGCATTCTTTTGACCTTTGTATCATAGAAACCTAAATAAATAAGCAAATAAATTAAATGAGGAAAATAACTGCAAAGGATGTATTCTACTGCTTGCTGATGTTTGGGACTGTTTGAATAAATAGTTACTACAAAAATCGTGGAAGAAACTGTGGCCAAGTCTCGTGTTTGCAGGAAGATCAAATTGGCATTGCACTACATAGAACAGGACGCTGCTGCCACACCAACGGCATGATATTCTTGCAATGCTGGCATAACATCACATTTTCAAGCAGGTTTAGTTCTTTACAGCAGAAGCAGATTACTGATTTTGCAAGTTAAGTGACAATTATTGCTTCATAAACAAGTGATAGTTACAGATATGGTACCTAAGTAAATATGAAAATGCCTATAGCAAAGTTCAGCAAAAAATGTTTGTGCAATAAACATTTTTTTCTTGTGTGTGTAGTTTCAACAATCAGTTTGCAATAAAAATGCTTTCTCTACACTACAAATAAGTGTTTTGTTTTTTAAAACCATGGATTTTGTGTTCAGATTATCTGGAATTTTGGATTAGCAGGGTTCTACTATGCCTCTCCTTCTTATTATACATAGTAGAGAACATAGAAATAACTGTAAAGGATTATAGCAGAACAGACAAGAAGGGTAATATGCAATGTTGGAGAGACAGTAGTGTATTTCACAAGATGAGAAAATCTGTAAGCATATGCATATTTTAGGAGAAAATTTTTAAAAGGGTCAAAACCAGTGTGTTAAAGGAAAACAAAAAATAAGAAAAGAATTTAGAAAGAAAGGATGGTAAATCTTTTAGGAAGCACATTGTAAACTACATTCCAGGAAGACTGTTCTTAAAAGTAACTTAGCTTACTTTTCTACATTTTAGTGTAAGATGCACAACAATTTTTGATATTTTAGGATTACAGTTGAATTCTGTTGAATGTGTTATAGTAAAGGTAATAAAATTACATGATTCATCCTATCATGTTAACTCTTTTAAATCAAGTCTCCTAACTCCAAAATAAGTAAACTAATGGGGAAAAATAGAGTCACTAAAACGGTTACTGGACAGCTTGTCAGTTTAGGCAAATGAAACATTTAAGTTACCAGAACAAGGCTTTCGGGTTTAAGATTTTAATCAAGCAATTTTTATAAAGAAAATTTAAGACAAAACAGGGAACTGCTGAGGGGAGTCATGTTGAACTATTTAGAAATATTTTGACGAAATACAAAATGTTGAAATTAGTGAAAACCAGAATGGATATTTCTCTAACATTCATACAGTTGGTGCGGTTTTTGCGATTATTATTATCGTTGTGTCTTCTAGCTATTGAGATCTTTGTGATCTCAGGGTGTGGTAACAGATGGAATGAAAAATCACACGATGTTTCTTCACCACAATGTATTTTATTAACACTTCATCGATACTTTACATTAAATAATTCCTCTTAGCACCATTCAAAATGATTTAAAACGTTTCCACTTTTTCATTTAGTGGAACTAATGCTTGATGAAAGTCTGGTGAAAGTTCCATACCCACACGTCACACCAATACGTCCATATGTCTTGATTACACACACGCCAATGGACAGTTTATGGCATCCTCACGTGACACCGCCTTTTTCGTATGCGTCCATCAAATAGTTCTTTCTTGTTAGGGGAGCGATCCCTAACCATCCTCCCTTACTTTTATTATCGAACACATATAATTCTAATATTTATACATATATATTAAAATCAAATATGGAAATATTTATGACGTCTTTAAACTAACTTATTGTTTATAACAATGAACATTTGCAAGACGTTTTCGTCAGTTGATCAGTTCATACCAACATCAAAAAACAAATTACACTTTTAACAAATATTCATATAAACGATTTTCTTTTGGGGTCTTCTAATATTCTGTCTCACAGTGTTACAATTTATTTACAATTTATTTATTAAGTCATTAAGTAAATACACAATTTACAATAGACTTCGTCACTTACGGCTAAAAATTTCAAATCATATATTATTCTTGTCCAGCTCTTCAAATTCATGCATATCATATACAGGATTATTCTACTAGCCATGTATAAACTCTATTGTTAAATGCTTGAAGACTTAGGTTACATATTCTGTTCGGCAGTGCATTAAAAAGCTTTATACCTATCAGTTTATGACATTTACTCGTCTTGCTTAGTCTATGATATGGCATATCCAATTTGTTTATGTTTCTTGTATTGTAATTGTGTATTTCTTTCCGTACACTGTGATTAAGCATATTTTCTTTTACATATATTAGTACATCATATATATATATATAAATTTATAATCGTAGGAATCTTTTGTTTTACAAAGAGTATTTTACAATGATCCATTGCTTTAGCATCACATAGAATTCTAACTACCTTTTTTTGAATCCTTAGTACTTCTAATACACGTGAATTGCTGCCCCATAAAATCAACCCATACCTGAATATACTCTGAGTATATGTAAAAGTGAGCCTCATTATGCAAAAATTAAAGTAGGCAAAAATAGATTATTCTTGTTGCTTCTGAACTGCAGTTAACTGTTCAAGTAAATAAGTGTGTGTAAAATTTTAATTTTGGTAATATTTTATAACTATTTTATACTATTTAATTGGAAGGGGTACAAATTATTAATTTAATAGGAAGATAAGTGTTATCATACCCGTGGCAGAAAAGAGCATAAAAGTAAATTAGGAGTAGTAATTTCAGTAGGATATGCCTAAAATGCCTTTGTAAAAGTAAGGGTATATGGATGATAAGTGTTTACCGAAAGCTTCAGTTTTTAGAAATATATCTATTTTAAGATAATGTAACTTATAATTAATGTCACACCCATGATACTTCCATAACATCCTGACATAACAATCTTAATTTACCTCTTAATACTGAGACAGAATATTAGAAGACCCCAAAAGAAAATCGTTTATGTGAATATTTGTTAGGAGTGTAATTTGTTTTTTGATGTTGGTATGAGTTGGTTAAATGACGAAAACGTATTACTAATATTCATTGTTACGAACAATTAAGTTTGTTTAAAGACGTCACAAATATTTCCATATTTAATTTTAATATACGTATATGTATAAATATTAGAATTATATGTGTTCAATATTGAAAGCGAAGGGAAAATGGCTAAAGATCGCTTCCCTAACAATGTGGGAACTATTTTATGAACGCATGCGCAGATGTACACGTGGCAGTCTGAATGATAGACTCGCAACTAAAAGAATCGGGACTAGCGTCTGTATATTCAAGGTGAAAAGATGCATTTTGGTAGCGTGTGAACATTATAGAACGTTTACCAGACTTTCATCAAGCTTTTGTTCCACTTTTTGAAAAAGTGGAAAGACTTAAATAATCTAAAATGGTGCTAAGAGGATTTATTTAAATGTAAAATAGAGAAAAAGTGTTAATAAAATAATACATTGTGGTGAAGAAACATCGTGTGATTATTCATTCCATCCGTTACCACGCCCTGAGAGAAATAAGAGCCTCATCGCTCAAAATTGAAGCAACACTACAATAAAAACAGCACCAATACAAAATATTAAACAATATTTGCCAAAACAAATTAAATAAATCTGTAAAATGTTTTACATTGATCTAAGACTCTTTCATTAGGTTTTTTTTTTATTTTAAACTAGGTGAAATATCCAGTGTTGCCTGTTGTTTAATGATTTATCCCTACAACTTGTAGACCTAGGTAACACTTGTCCAATAGCCTTGTGTATCTTTGGAGACATTTAAAACTTGTTACTTAACATGTTTAAACAAATTGTTAAACTCTTAGGATACTATAAAGAACAAAAAATAAAACAAATAAATAAAAACACAGGAAGACACCGTGCAAACACACTGTTAATCACAAATATGTTGGGCAGAGGTTGGGGACGCAGTGGCTGGGCATTAGGCCATGGCCCTTCATGGGCTTCGCACTGGGGTTTAGTTTTAGATATTTAAAATTTACCATCACTCTCTTCTCTAACACCATTTATCCATACCAGTAATGTAAGAAGTTGAATTGGATTGTTCAATGTAAGCATTGAAAATTGTTCGTTTGTTGGAGGAGCAATTTTACAGGTGTATTTCAGACATAGAACAGTCTGCGGCCCCCCCCTTAGAAATTAATGAATTTAATGTGCAATCAATTACTGATTATAAGATCATTGTTTTAATTTTCATGTGAAGAACAGTTTTATCCAGCACAAATTAATATGGTTATCTGCAACAAATACTATAATTATTATTTATTTATGCCAACAAACTTACTGTCTGAAGGTTATTTAATCCTGGGTATAAGTACTTACAATAGTAAGTCACCATTGGGGTAATTGTCTCTGATGTGAGACTGCCTTTGTGGTTTACCAGGAGAAATACGAACTGGTTTGGGAATTTAATGCCATTCTGGCAGTTTGTCACAATAGCTCAGTGGTTAGAGCAGCCACCTGGTAAGCGGAAGGTCTGTGGTTCAAATCCCAGTTGTGGCATTGAATTTTTAAGTTCCAGTCCTACCTCTCAAACTTTGCCCACACACGACTTGTGTGTTTAAAAACACCAACACTAAGTTTGTTGGCATAAATAAATAATAATTACCATCTGAAGGTTATTTAATCCTGGGACATAAAGTACTTACAATAGTAAGTCACCATTGGCGTAATTTGTCTCTGATGTGAGACTGCCTTTGTGGTTTACCAGGAGAAATAGGAACTGGTTTGAGAATTTAATGCCATTCTGACAGTTGGTCACAATAGCTCAATGGTTAGAGCAGCTGCCTGGTAAGCGGAAGGTCTGTGGTTCAAATCCCAGTTGTGGCATTGAATTTTTAAGTTGCAGTTCTACCTCTCAAGCATAAGGCTTATTACCAATGTTCACAGATAATTATATCATTTACACATGTAATGTAAGGTGTTATTTTAGGACAAACCATAAAAATACATTACCAAATGAAGGAAGAAGGGAGTACATTTCACAAAAAAAGCCAACATTACATAAAACAGACAAGTTATTCAATAAATTGAATTACTAGTAAAACCTGCAACCAATTTCACACTAGATACCACTGGTAATTGTTTTTGTTGTTACTTTTATTATTTTTATTATTGTTATTGTTGTTACTTTTATTATTTTTATTATTGTTATTGTTGTTACTATTATTATTATTATTATTATTATTATTATTATTATTATTATTATTATTATTATTATTATTATTATTATTATTATTATCATCATTATTATACTTTTAAGAAATGTATTCCAAACACTAAAATCACATAATTAGCAGTTCAGTATATTACATGTGATGCAATTTATTAACTGAATAATACATTATATTCTTGTAAATTAGACAGTTTCTTTGTTTACTTGAGATGATAATAGCATGACAGAAATAATGAGTATCAGTTTAGTGGGCATGCTACTCCAAAAATGACCATCACTGCATGCCATTTTTGTTTGCCCCATATTCTCTTAGGTCAGTTATAATTTCCAAACAAAGATATATACATATCAAATTAGGTAGTAAAAAGTATAAAATAAGTTTAAAATACAAGTAATTGTTGGTGTGTTGCAGTACGAAGACAATGAGGAGGTAGTACTATGGATGAACACTGTTGGCCCATATCACAACCGCCAGGAAACTTACGCATATTTTTCACTACCATTCTGTGTGGGGACCAAAGAAAGCATTGGGCATTACCATGAAACTCTTAGTGAAGCTCTCCAGGGTGTGGAATTGGAGTTTAGTGGCTTGGAGATTGAATTTAAAGGTATGTGCTATTTAAATATTTTATTGTGGAAATGCACATTGTAATCTTCACTGAAAGTGACTGCATTGTCTTAAGTAAACCTGTATCTTATTTCTGCAGCTGACATATCAAGCACACCATATTGTGAGATACAACTGACTGAAGAGAAGCAAAAAGCTTTCACATATGCTGTGAAGAATCATTATTGGTATCAGATGTACCTTGATGATCTTCCTGTATGGGGTATGTTTTATTGCATTTTACTTGTGTACTCTTCTTCTACAAGTATTGTTTTTTAAGTTCATTCAACAGAACAGTAGAGCTTGACTAGCTTTTACTACGAAAAACCTATCCTACATATATTTATCATTCCTATTGCAGGAATTGTTGGTGAGATGGAAGAAGAAGATGGAGTTGTAAATTACTATATCTGGACGCACAAAAAGTTTGACATAGGCTACAATGGCAAGCAGATTGTGGATGTGAATCTGACTTCAGAAAACAAAGTAAAGCTGAAGCTTGATGCTAAAATTCCATTTACATATGAAGTGAACTGGAAGAAATCCAATGTTAAATTTGAAGATAGATTTGACAAATATCTGGATCCTAACTTCTTTCAGCATAGGGTAAATAAATACATTATTTATTTCTTGAAAAGCTGTTGCAAAGGATCAAATCCTATCATTTCTTCTATGTATCAGAGATATATTAATGCAGAACTTTACCTTCATTAAACAAATACATTTGGAGGCTATTAAAATCTGACAAAAGTGATTGTAATATGAAAGCAAAACAGTATTCACAAAACTTTTCATCTCATACATGCAGTACGTCCACACAAATATTCTGTGATATATAAACATTATTATATTGCTGTACATAATTGGAAATTGAAATGAAACTTGTGAGATTAGATACAGAAACTAAAAAATTATAGTATAGCTCAATTACGAGGTGTGTAAAGGTACAGGTGTATCATATAAAATGGTCATGCTCTTATCAGCACCTGTTCTTGGGTGCATGCAACTTGCCTGCTGTGATTGCAATTCCTGTATTTGCATCATATATGGCATAACTTTCTGACTCATGTTACATATAACAAAGGAAGGCAATAGATAACATTCTCTGGTGGTGTTCAGTTGTGTGTTAGTCCAGTCATGGTGCAGTTTAGAACTAAACAAAGAGTTTTAATTTGTTGCAATTAATAAAACATGAATCATCTCTGTGTCATAGAACGTTTCAGGAATGCTTTCCTGAGGTTGATCTGCCTAACAGAAGTACAGTTCATAAAACAGTCAAGAAATTCAAAAGTAAGGTACTAGTGTTAGACCAGGAAAAAATTCTAAAATTGCTGACGTCTTTGATGACGGTGATTAGTGTAGGGATTTGGCCCGGTGAATCCCCAGACCTCGCGCCTTGTGAGGGCAATGTGAAAGACAAAATGTGTAAATCTAATCTTCAAAGATTACAAGAACTGTACATAAAATAATATACAAGAAGTAATAACCATCATATCTCTAGAAGAATTTCAGTATGTTTTTGATAATCTGTTAGATGTAATGCCTGCGTACAAGCAAGGCCATCTCTAAGTAACAGGCCTGGATATGCGATTCGTGACGTCACAACACAAGGCCGATGTTCCAAGCATTGCATACAGAATAAAGACATGTTTTACAGCATTTCTGCACTGGAAGAAGGTGCATTCATTTATATTTTCACATTTTGTATTAACAGCTAATGTGTGTTAGTATTATAGTGGAAAACATGCTTTGCATAGTTGTTAATGGCAGAGCATGCTTCTTAAGTTCGCAATGCGAATATATCTCCAGTTTCTTTTCTTTTTTTTTTTTTTTTTTTTTTTTTTTTTTTTTTTTTTTTTTTTTTTTCCTGTAGATAATACCAAACTGTGTTGTTTAATAATGCAGTAGTTTTTCAAGAGGATGTTGGTTATTACTTTTATTATTTTCCTCATCAAAATAGCATCCGATAACTCGCAATCACTAGCATTACAGTCAGCACCGATATTATTAATGTCACATGTCTCATCACCTAAATGTAGAATTAAGTTTCTCTGGTTTTCTACTGTAAGAAATTCTTGTTCATATGTCTCAAATTTACTACTTTGTTAACAATGTTGCATGGCTGCTGGCCAGCACCTAGGAGGCAGTGTTGTGAGATAGCGTCGCTTAATACTTCTCTGAGGCACAGATGCTGCGACAATATTGTAACAAAACGGCAAAATACCAATTCTGGTTACTTTACTATCACTTTATTGTTCTCTAAATTTACTACAAATGCACAATTTTCTTCTTGTTGTTAACACAGCTTATAGTCCTCTTTGCTATTACAATTGACAATTGCTCTTCTGATAATTTTTTCTCAGTCTTTCAATGTCTTTTTCCACTTTCAGAGTCTCTTATTTCTTGACTATTACGATACAATCACTTGACACATACATACTTGTTGAAGGCTGGCAGACTTATTCTTGTAACTAAAGCTAACTGTACACAACTCGACTCTAAACTAATTCTACTCAAACTAACTCTAAACTGACCCACTGGCTGCTCTCGCAAATTTCATTTATACTGGAGCTGGCGTCACGTGACCACCTTCAAGATCTTTCCATGTGCACATGTGCAGTGACTCAGCTAAAATTAACGAGAAGCTTCTGGACCCTACTGGTGTTATTGCAGTGTTGGAGTCACGTACAAACACAACTACTCCAGGCCGGCACCCTCGTCTGTATGTTGTTGAGCAACCCAAAGTCACAGCACCATTGTAGTTGGCCAGACAATCCCAATGTACCATCAGCATCTTCTCTCAGGGCATACCCTGGGTGCAGTACTTGCCATTGTATCACTTCTCCAGCTGGCACGGTCCTTGGCAATGTTGTTGGATATTGCCCCTTGATCTGGGTAGGGCGACACTTTAGTAAACACTTATTTAAATAAGGAAATAATGAAGCTGACATTATTTATTCGTGCTAACAAACCTACCGCCGGTGTTCCCAAACACACAAGTCGTGTGTGTTTACTGGGAGAAATATGAACTAGTTTGAGAATTCAATGTCATTCTGGCAGGTTGTCACAGTGGTTTAATGGTTAGAGCACTTGCCTGGTAAGAGGAGGGTCTGTGGTTCAAATCCCAGCTGTGGCATTGAATTTTCAAGTTCCAGTTCTACCTCTCAAACATTGCCCACACACGGCTTGCATATTTAAAAACATCAACAGTAAGCCTGCTGGCGCAAATAAAGAATAATTACCATCTGAAGGTTATTTAATCCCTGGACATAAAATACACAAATTTAAGTGTAGTCAAATTCTAAGACTGCAATGGACAAAGCTTCACTTGAAGCTTAGACTATGCTTTAAGGCTATTGGTGCATTTTGGTACAATAAAAAGCTTGTATGCTCAAAACACATCTTTTTTCCTAAGTAGTGTTAATTCTTTATAGGCTAGATTTTTTAGATCCTAGATTCACTTTAGTCCTGGAAAAATTAGAGCGGTAGAATCAGACTGCAAGACTCAATGGCAGGGCTGGGTTTTTTATGCCTCAGTTAATGAATCATCATAACTTATGGATAGGAAATTCCCGATACCGTTGTAGAGATTTTCTCCCTCTGGGAGATCTGGTTAGGGGAGATCGTTAGGCTCTAAGGGGCCAATTGAGGAACTGCTTGATTGAAAAGTAGCTGTTCCTGGTCAAGAAGACCACATAACTGGCCGGGAGGGACCAGAGTGCTGACCACATCCCACCTCCAGTACTGCACACCATTCATAATGCCTGTGGTGGGCGGAGGTGGGGAGTGTAGTGTTTGGATGGAGGTCCTGGCCCAGATGGGCTGTTGTACCATGGTGGTTATATTTTACAGATAGGAAATTAAACTCTCCAACTGGCTCATACTTACCCAGTAAACCAAAAGGATTTTTAAATTCATATCCGGGATTTGTAAGGTTTTACTCTGGTTGAAAGATTACCTCACTGCGATCTGAGGGTACCATTTGCTGTTTGGTGTGGGGGGCGTCAATTATTCTTTGCCGGGCTAGCACAGCGGCAAGCTTGAATGATTTTTTTTTTTATCTGTAGTCCAGTAAAATGCTTGCATCCAGGGCGTAGTATGGGTCAACATACAGTATGAGTAATTAAAGTTCAAATTTACCTTGTGGAACTAGTTTATTTTCACTCTCGCTCAAAAATATACACTTCAATACAGGGGATTGGCATCCTTTTTCATATGTACGGGGTCCACACGTCGATATCACGGACCACACACTTTTGCATTTTCTCTAATTTTTTTAGTTTATGACCCGCGTCATAAATTATATGTTTCTTTTGCGGAGAATGATTTCTAATTGCTTTTAGACAAAACTATTTGTGTATCAGGACGTCATATGCCGCTAAATTCTGATTTTACCCGGTCTTCGCGTATCACATACGATACCAATCCAGACAATTGTAGAACAAGAAGAACAAGACAATTGAATATACACATAATTGCCCACTATAATAACGATTCACAATTTTAGGGGGCTTTTTCAAAAAAAATATCACCTCAGATTTTAATGAAAGCTACAATAAAGTGGGGTGGTGACTAATACCAGCAAGTTTGTCACTAGATAGCAGCTTAATGAGAATGTATAGTAGAAAGAAATACTGTTAGGTGGCAGAATTACTGTTTGGCTGAAATATAACATCGGATGACTCAGTGATATTATAAAGTTTATCACCAGGTAGTGTGCTGTTCTACTGTGGTTTAGCATGTTCTAATGGATGGCAGGGATGTCAATTTCTTTCTATTGTAATATATTCCTCCATGATAACATTAGCAGATTTAATGAAAATAAAGTTAATATAATACAAGATGTTAGGGAAAACAATTACATCAATGGTAGGAACCATATAAACTTATGTGTTTCTAATTCTGAAACAATCTTGTTTCTTAAATTCCAGATTCACTGGTTCAGTATCTTCAACAGTTTTATGATGGTAATATTCTTAGTTGGGCTGGTGTCAATGATACTCATGAGGACTCTAAGAAAAGATTATGCACGTTACAGCAAAGATGAAGAACTTGATGATATGGTATGTTAATTACTTTGAGAGCATTTATATTTATTAAGAAATTTATGATGAGTGCTATAATTATGAAGTGATTTTTGTGAAATAGGATTCCAGGTTTTTATGCATCAATCTATTTGGTAGCAAACTTGCTAAATAAAAACAGTTGTTTTCCAGTTTGGAAATTAAGTTTCTCTTTAATTACTTTCACATGAGTATTTGTCGAACACAATTTCCATATCGTCCTTTCATAGAAGTTTGAAAACAGTTGTTATAATTAATTTAACTTAAAAGGTGAGTCAATTAATAACACTTAATAACAATTTCCATAGATTACATAAATTGTAGTATGACACTTTGTGTGGTTAAAATCAGATGTTTATGAATTTAATAATTTTCACTGCTTTGGATGCTTATTAATTTTTCTGAGAGTAAAACAATTATTCTGTCATGTTTTGACTTTCACGTGCTTTACCACAAAGCTAGATTTCTCGCTCAATGCATCTCTTGTGGAATGTAATGCTTTTTACATATATGCTAGTCAGTATGAGGGTGACATTGAAGATTTTTAGAAATCAAACAGGATTATTATAAACAATTTTAATGATTTTACTGTTTTTCAAGATATTCCCCTTTAATATCAATACGCTTTGACATTCAATGAAATTAGTCTTCAATACAATGATACCACTCTTATTGGGGCACTTCAGAAACCGTGTTTTGATAATGTTCCACCGCTTCATTTGATGATGAAAAACTGGTTCCACGTATTTTACATTTAACTTTTGGAAACAAAGAAATCAACTGTCCAATCCATGTGAAACTTCAGAATTCCATTTATGCTTTCCAAAGAAAGAATGCAGATATAACTCATTGTCCAACACCTAGAATTAACATGAAAAGTAATTTCTTTTGCTTCCAGTACCACCTCGTCAATCATTTGGTCAAAAACTGTATTCAGGAAACAAGCAAATCAACAAATGATAAGGATCAAATGGAGTGCTTAATGGGTGGATAAATTTGATCCTCTACTATCACTCTTGGTTCCTCTCATAGCTACCCTCATACAGATCCTACTAGTGATTATAAAGAATAATGGACTCTTAAAGGACCCATTTGTATACGCATGTGGAACTGTCAGGACATAACAACTACCATGTATTGCTGCTCTTTCTTTTGACATGTGAAATAGACATAGACACTCTCCTTGCTACAGAAACTGAGCTAGCACCACATATACATTTTAGGATACAAGATTTATCAGGCTGACCATCCCAGCAATGATAGAAAAGGTGGTTCCACCATATTTGTTAAATTCTGCAATTCATCAGTGAGCTACCAAGCTTAATAGAGCGTCAATATCAAGTATCCCAAATCATTCAGAAACTAGAATGAAAGAGCATCTTAGAAATATCAAATATAAACAAATTGATAAATCAGCTCTGGTGGATCATTTTTGGCCGTTTAATTGAAATAAATCCAGAGGTTAAAGTATTAAAACAATTAGATGGACCTATAGATTTAATGGTTTGGGATAAGATATTCATTTTAAAAAACAGGAACCGCGTTATGAATTATGAAATACCACCAATAGGCTGTATGTATAAATTTTTGTTTTCAGAGGTTGACGACAAATAGATCTTTTAAGTTGAGTGATGGTAGCTATGGTAACTTGTTTGGATAGCTTTGAAAATAAATTGGATACAACTTGAAACTAGTCAGCATTTGAAGAACTTGCAATATTAATAAGATCAGTGAAGCTTTTATTTTCTAATTTGTTCTTATTTGATATCCCAAATCATGTTTGATATGGGCCATATTAAACTATAAATTGGTTCTTTTTATTCAGATCCAGCAAACAAACTGACAATGGTAGATTTCTGGTCTTAGGTGTCTTCTTTGATTTGGAGGCCTATGACATTACATGCACTATGGAATCCTCTATACCCTACACAGCTGCAGTTTGCGCAGTCATTAGTGTTCTTCCTTTTTAACTTTTTAGAACTTTGCCACTTTCATGTGTGTATTGGAAACACACTATCACGTTAGAGGATCCAGGAGAATGGTGTGCCCCAGGAGTTGATACTTAGTGTAATGCTTTTTGCCATCACCATTAAAAGCATCGCTAGTTATTCGTAGCGGAATCCCAGTGTCACTGTATGTTGATGACTTTGTGATTTACTACAGCTGACCATAACATCCATCAGCTTTCATAACATTCATCGGCTTCGCACTGGCTTTCAATTTTCCCCTCCAGAAACAGTGTATTCACTGTCATCGCCAAATGGTGTACATCCTCCTGATCTTCATTTCCATGGCATACATCTGCCATTTATTCTGCACTTCAAGTTCTTGGGCCTTCACCTTGACAGCAAACTCACCTGGGAACGCTATATTCGTCACCTTCGTGCTTTCCGTGATCGTTCACTTCAAGCGCTCCAAGTTTTATCTGAAGTACCTTGGAGTAGCAATCGTACCATCATGTTGAGGTTGTGTTGCTCATTGGCCTGGTTCAAACTCAACTATGGCAGTTTTATCTATGCCACGGCATCCACCTTAAACTAGGCCTTTTAGACACTATTCATCACACTGGTATCTATTTTGCTACTGGGGCTTTCCACACCAGTTGAATCGAGTGTTTGTATGCAGATTCAGGTGAACCTCCACTGTCTATTTGGCACTCGCTTTTATGTTCTTACTCTACCAGGTTGGCAGCCCACCCTGGTCACCCTTCTCTTAATCTTGTGCCTGGAATTTGCTCACTGTTATCTTTGGAATACTACTACTTTGTCTTCGTCTTCTTCTTCTTGTTCTTGTTCTTCTTCTTGTTTTTCTTCATCTTGTTCTTCTTCCTCTTCTTCTTCTTGTTCTTCCTCTTCCTCCTCCTCCTTTTCCTCTTGAGAATAACTGCTTGATGAAAATGTGAGATTCTATACAAAAGAAGATGTGAAGATGTTTATTTTGCACAGGTCTGCTGCAAGACAGTCATACGCTGTTTTGAGTCTGAATAATGCCACTGCTTCTTTCCATGGTAAATGTTTACTGGTGGTTCATGCTGTTTGTATTGTAGCCCATTGTTTGTCTTTTATGTCATCCTGGATTTTAGTTTTGTAATCTTGCCGAGCCTGTCTATTCAGAAGTGTTTTAATTTCTTGGATATTTAGAATTTTATTTGTTTTTGATAGAGTTGTTGCCTGTTTTGCCTGAGAAACTGCTAATTTCATTGTCTTTTTCAGTGCTGTTGCACTGTGTAACAATATGCTTGAATTTGCAAATTTTGTTTTAAGGGCTTCTTTATTTCTTGTGTTGTGCGTGATTTTGGTTTTTGTTAGAAGAGATTGCTGGTATTACTGCTTTTGAATCAACAAATATAACTACCTTTTCATATGATCTTTGTCTATATAGAAGTTATGTGAGTGCAAATGCAGTTGCTTGGCTCTCTCCTTCGAACACACCTGACCTGTTGCAATAAAATGACTAAAGAGTTCCCAGTAAACTCCCACTCCATCTCCTTTTTCTGTTATAAGCGAGCCATCTGTGTAGACCCTCAGCCATGTTTCTGTGGGGTACTTCTCATTGATAGTTTCCATTCCCAGCATTTTTAATATTTCCAGTGAATCCAACTGTTTATTGGCTGGTTGTATGAGATCTGTATGAATATCATAATAGGCATGTTCTATTGGAATATGGTGATTGCTTAGCCTCGGTTGGGACTCCTAATGTTTCCATATAGTTAGTTGGTGATTGACAGCAAACTCATACGCCTATAATTGATTAGATCTTTTACACTTCCTTTCCCTTTATAATTAGGTACAATTACACTTGTCCTCCAGTCATGTGGTACCTTTCCTTCTTCAAATATAATATTCAGCAGATTAACCAGTATCTCAGACCTATTGCTATTCTCTATCCATTTTTTCCAGAATTCCCTTGGTATATCATCAATCCCTGATGCTTTATTTGCTTTATTATTTTTAAACCTTTCAGTTTCCTCCCATACTTTGGTTGCACATGTTTTCTTGTCTAGGCTGTCTATATATTCTAAATCTAAAGACAATGGGATTAAGTTTGTTAATTTGGTATGCATACCTAATAAGTTTTTAAAGTAATTACACTAAATTTCTGGTGCTATAACATTTCCCCTTTTATTACTATTATACATTCCTTGGATTATTTGCCATACTCTGCAGTTATCATTTTTACTTGCAGCTTCAAGCAATTCTTGCTTATACCACCACCCCATTCTTTCTTTTTCACTTCAATTAAACATTTATAACTCCATTTCATTGTTAAATAATTTTTCCTTAAATGCTAATCCTCCTGTAGCTTCCATCCCCTTAATTCCTGTTGCACCCTCCTCTTAGCTTCAATTTCCTTTTGCCACTTTCCTTTGTTTCATTTTAACTACCCACTCCAATCTCTCAGTTACTTTCTCTGATCTTTTCCTTTGTAATAATATGTTTAAATTACTCTTTGTGTCTTCCCCCATATTTAAATTAAGTCTGTCCAAATATAGTTCTTCCTCCTCCTTTCTCCATTTAAATACTTTTTTCTTCTTTCCCACCCTAACAGGTTCATCATTCTCCACCTCACACTTCATCCTAAATATAGTCTTCAGTGGAAAATGACAGCTAGTGAAAGCTCCCTATACTACTTCAAAATCTATTAGTTTAGTTACAATGAGTAAAGTAATTAATCGACTACATTCTCTCCATTATTATTTACAAACGTAATTTCATCCATCCTATCTTTTCCTTTAATTCCATTACAAAAATTCAAATTATTTTCTTTACAAAATTGTAGTAATTTTCTACCTTCTTTATTTACTATCTTATCTCTACTTTGTTTTTTCTCTATTTCCTTTGTATTTTCTTCAGTTTTTATTGAGATTGTTCACATCTGACTTAGCATTAAAATTACTTACTAAAACAATTTTTATATCAGAATCTATGTTACATAATACCTCCATGTGTTGCTTAATTTATAAAATAATTTGGGGCGATAAAATTCAGATACACTTGGTGGGTTATATACAGTGCCTAAAGCCACCTTGCCAACTTTTCCTAATAAGCCTATTGTTAATAGTCACTGCACCTTACCATCACATAACTCCTCTACTATCTTAGCATGAAAATTTCTCTCCTTCTTTATAAAGACTCCTAATCCCCCTGATGCTCTCCCCTTGTGGCTATTTCTCATTGCTAGTTGACTGAAATAATCATAGACCTCCATATCTATTTTCACACTTTTCCATATGAAGCTTCAATTACTGCAAGTATATCAGCCACTTTTAATAATTGCTTGATTTCCCCACTACTCATTTTGTCCCATAGGCCCTCGACATTCCAATATGCTGAAGCTTTTCTTTCAAATTGAAATTGGCTCAGTTTAGATCTACAACGTGTCATTCTTTGTTCTTCTCCCTCTATAGCACTTGTATTATACTACCACTCGGTGTTGACACTGCACTCATATCGCCTTGGTTCTAAACATCTGATTCTGTCATTGCTCCTAACGCTAATTGCATGGAGTTGTTTCTCATTTACTGCATTGGCTCAACAGTTTTCCTGGCGATGTCATCAGCTGATCTCTTTCTTCAATCCTGCACACCTCCTCTCTCCTAATGTCACACACTGTGTCACTTGTCCATATGTTCATCACTCTTCTCTCTTGCATCATCAGGTGGGGATCAAAATGGCTTACTTCTCTTGTTTCCTGCTTGTGTGTCTCCCATATCAAATTCTGATGACTAATTTCCTGCCTGACACTGTTTATCCATAATGAAAGTCCTCTTACGTATGCCTTCTTTCCTTGATTTTTTGCCAGCTGCATCTCTCTTATTAAAAAGTTTCTGAACTCTCTTTTCCCATAATCATGTTCAATGAAAATTCTTGTTCCTTGTAGCTTTGATGCATTACTTAAAATGTCCCATTTGAACTTTACTGTTGCCAGTTTTACTATTATAGGTCTAGAGTTTCCTCCTCTTCTTCCTACTTTAAACGAATCAGTTATTTCCCATCCTGTTAATTCAATCTTCAGCTTATTTTTCACACGATCCTCCACCTGTTGCCAACATCTTTTTCCTATCTCTTCCTCATATCCGAAAATTACTATATTCCTTTTTCTGTTGGTATCTTCCATTTTCTCCAAGTATGTCAATCTCAGGTTTAATTCTGGTACCTTCTCTTCCATTAAAATATGATTTGAAGCTTTCCTGGCGACGAACATATTCAAGATGCTCTCGGGCTTCGAGCCAGGTGTAGTGATGAAGAGACATCAACGTTTCGGGAGTGTACATCTCTCCCATCTTCAGGATGAAGAATGAATAGCAAGAGTGAAGGGACTATATGTACTGTCAGCCAGTACGTACCGAGTAGAAAACACCCAGTCTAGTGCGGAGGTGGCTCACCGCTCCGTTGGAATCTGTGTTTTCTGAGTCGGTTGATTTCCAATTTTAAGGCTGGTTTCCAGGATGGACTAAACTGCAATCCAGCGTCCCGGTTCAGTGTACTCTTCTCGGAGGAGATGGACAGAGCCTCCTTAACCCTCTGTTCCCATAAACCGCTACATTTTGCCACAATGGTCGTTTCTTTGAAGTTAGCTCTGTGGTCTTTTTCAAAGCAGTGCTACGCCAGCCCTGACTTGTCAGGCTGCATTAATCGTACAGACCGTTCGTGCTCCTTGACTCTGGTGGAAATGGTCCTGCTGGTTTGCCACTGCATGCCCCAGAGTACCGTTGCTGTTTCTGGAGATTGCAGTTTAGTCCATCCTGGAAACCAGCCTTAAAATTGGAAATCGACCGACTCAGAAAACACAGAGGTGAACCACCTCTGCACTAGACCGGGTGTTTTCTACTCGGTATGTACTGGCTGACAGTACATATACTGGTCCCTTCACTCTTGCTATTCATTCTTCATCCTGAAGATGGGAGAGACGTACACTCCCGAAACGTCAATGTCTCTTCATTACTACACCTGGCTCGAAGCCCGAGAGCATCTAGAATATATTCTCTTCCATTTTTCTTTGAAAATTCCCTTTTATTTTTTTTATTTTTTCTGTGTTTCTGACTAATCTCATATCAATTCTTTTTTCCATCTGCTTATGTCTAGCATATCTTACGTGATCTTTTATATGACCTCCTCCATCTCCAGCCCAGGGTTCACTTCCACTCCACTGACAATCAGTAGAAATGCCAGGATTATAGCCAACCATATCACTGCTGATATTGTTCCTTTAACAGTAATCCCACTTTTTTAACATTTCACACTGTTAAAACTGCCGATTTGTGCACTGTAATTTTCTATCACATGAATTTTCACTCATGCAGTTCGTACAATACACGTCCGTACTCAACTGCTCGTCTCCAGCAACTCCAGAAGACTAAAAAGAAAATGGCACAACAACCTACTTCTTTAATTTTTCTATTATGTAAATATGACAAATGTTTATAGTTTTATGTGATTGATGAAATTGCGTAAGCTTTCACGGCCAGTGTCATAAAATACAGAATGAATATTCGGGCTTGTGGGCTGTGGTCTAGTCGAAATTCTTCTTCCATACGTTTCGTTTGAAACTGCGTCAAACATCATCAGTGGTGTGACCATAGTACTGTGCTACTTTCGGTGAACTGATCAGAGCCGTTTGGTTTCACAGGTTTTATATGCTTAGCATGTGTGGGCGTGTGACGGTTGGTCTGGTCTTTGTTTATTGGCTTGACTGCTGCGTGGGCCAGTTTAAAGTGGGGGCTTCTATTGTTGTCGAAGGGTAGATATTTAATGCAGCTGAAGCTGGCATATGATTTGAATTTTTCTCCAGACAGGTTTTTTGCGTACTATGTATAATGCTGGATGCCAAGCTTTATTTAAGCGCTTTGTTTCTTCCTTCCTATTGAAGTTATCATTATGTTTGAAAATCTCTATGGCTTCATGACTTAAGCGGGTGTGATAATGAACTGTGGCAGACAGAATAGCTGTGTCTGAATACTGTATAATGTAACAATTCCAGCTGCTCAATAAGTGGAAGATCTGTGGTTCAAATTCTGGCTATGGCATTGAATTTTTCAGTCCTGATTCCACCTCTTAGAAGAGTAGATTTTCTACATGTAGATACATCATTATTTCAAATTCCTGTAGCAAAAGTGCCTTACCGAGTGTCATTTGTGTGTTAATAGTAAACATTCAAATTATTTGGTGTTCTATTCTCCAAAGCTCAGTGAGAGTCATGATGCACATTTGCTGGAATTCCTTCTGGTTTTATTTCTCGGCTTGCAATCAGAGTTGCGTTTTGAAGAGTCTTGTATGCTCAGTATCGATTAATACGTAATTCCCAGGAATAAAAATGAAAAAGTTAAAAGCTCACCAAGTCCTTTTCTCCCCCCCTTCTGTTTCCAGAACCTAATAAAACTTCCATTACTTGTGAGTGCTTGCTTTGTACTCATGTGTTTTAACTTAGTCATTCCCAATCATTGTGAACCATGCTCGATAGCCTTGTCTCTTAAGCAGGACAATGCTTTTCATTTGCAAAAGAATTATCAAAATTGATTTAGTGGTTTCTACTATACAGGCTCCCTCCCCATACATGTAAATTTTCTCCCTTAATAATATTACTAGATGTAAGTAGATGGAGATTAATTGAACTTGTTTGCAGGAGCGAGACCTGGGAGATGAGTATGGTTGGAAGCAGGTACATGGTGATGTTTTTAGACCAGCGTCCCACTCTATGCTGTTCTCTGCCCTGGTTGGTGCAGGATACCAAGTCACTGTCGTGGTTCTCAGCGTTATTATATTTGCCATACTAGGAGAACTTTACACAGAGTAAGACTTAACTCCCTGACAATTTACACTTGTTTTGCATTGTTTATTACTGGGAAATAAACTGATATGCATAACATTTTTTGCAGACGAGGTTCATTGCTGAGTACTGCTATATTTGTGTATGCTGCAACATCGCCAGTAAACGGTTACTTTGGAGGCAGTCTATATGCTCGTATGGGTGGCAAGATATGGATACGACAAATGTTACTTTCAGCATTCATGCTTCCGGCTTTAGTTTGTGGCACAGCTTTCTTTATCAACTTTATTGCTATTTACTACCATGCATCTCGAGCTATACCTTTTGGAACCATGGTAAGTATAAAAATTCTGTAGTCAGAAAATGTGGACTTCTGCTAGAGTATTCTGTATTAACATTCCAACACTTATTGGATTCCTTTGGGCAATTTCAGGTGGCTGTGACATGCATCTGCATCTTCGTGATTCTTCCTCTTACATTGGTTGGAACAGTTCTTGGACGTAACTTAGCGGGTCAGCCTGACTTTCCCTGCCGTATAAATGCTGTGCCACGTCCCATACCAGAGAAGAAATGGTTCATGGAGCCAGCTGTCATTGTGGTCCTAGGAGGAGTTTTGCCTTTTGGCTCCATCTTCATTGAAATGTATGTTTTGTACCATATGTGATCTCATACAGAATGGGCCAAGTAATTTTACAATTTTAAAATTTAAATTAATAATACAGTAAAACCACGTTTATCTGGATCAGGATTTAAATTCAGTGTTCACATTAGATAGTAAATTTAACTATGATAGCAAGAATATAACTACGAGTATGCCAAATATTGGCTTTTTAGTTTGATTCTATGTACAGTTCCCGCGTAAATTGTACAATAAATAATGATAATATGTACATACTGTACTGCACTGTAAAATGCTACCTGTTGAGTTTAAGAAGAATTAGGAGTGTGTCACATGGTGCTGATGTGATATGTCTCACCAATTATAAATAGCACCGGAAGAAAGCATTGACATTGGTCCGTAACTGTCACTACACCTTCCTCAAACGGCATGTGTCACTAAATTTGTGTGTGTTTCAACCGGATTGTTTTTGTGTCTTATCAGTGTTTGGGAATGTAATTCAAACTTCGTTCAAATGTCACATGTGTAAAGCAGCAGATGTGGATAAATTCGTTGTTAGAGAATGATGTGATTAAGATTGTTGGTCTGGGTGGCTCAGTTGGTTAGACGCTGGCCTACTGACCCCAAGGTTGCAGGTTCAAATCCAGCCCAGATTGAGTGCTTAAAAACGACAGCTCCATGTCAGTAGATTTATTGGCATATAATAGAACTCCTGCAGGATAAAATTCTGGCACAACGGTGTCGCTGATATCCTGGCAATTGACAGCATTGTTAAACAACAGAATATTATTTATTTATGCCAACAAACTTACTGTTGGTGTTTTTAAACACACAAGCCGTGTGTGAGCAATGTTTGAGCGGTAGAACTGGAACTTAAAAATTCAGTGCCACAGTTGGGATTTGAACCACAGAACCTCCGCTCTAGAGCACCTGCCTAGTAAGCGGAGGGTCTGTGGTTCAAATCCCAGCTGTGGCATTGAATTTTTAAGTTCCAGTTCTACCTCTCAAACAGAATCTTATTTATTTGTGATTAAGATATTTTGTAGTGTCTTGTAAACAATACATACTATGCACTGTACATAATTTTGTTACAAGACAGTTTTTTATCGTCATAAATGGCAAGTCTGCTTATTTAAGGAGTTCAGAATTTCGTTTTGTTTACTACCCATAAAACCCGGATTATTTGGATTTTCGATTTTCCAGATTGCCTTTGGTCGCATTTAGTCCAGATAAACGAGATTTTACTGTATAGTGGAACTTCAGGGTATGGTTTTCCAAGGGAGTAAGTAAAAAAAACATGATAAATGTAGGAAAATTATGGATACAGGAAGGGCACAAATCATGTACAAGAAATAAATACAATATTTTGCATCAATTTTATATGTTACGCATTTATAACTTTCTTTTAAAAAAATTTTTAATCTATATTTGCTTCTTAGTTGCTTTTCTTAGATGTGAAACAACAAACTTTCTACATTCAACACATTTTGTTGCTCTCTTCTGCTACTATCATGAGCATAGATGAATATGCATACAATTTCATATCCACTCAAAGCTTTGGCAAAGTCAGTACTGCCCTTTCTCCCTCCTCACACCCTTGTCCAAATATTTCTGTTAGGTCATCACATACTTCATCTACACTTTGGATATCACCTGCTTATGCATTCTGATCAGGTGTCAAGCTGATGACCCCTTCAATTTTGGCTCATAGAGGTATACCCTCAACCTCCCGACATAACTGTATGTGCATTAATGCGTTATTTGAGTTCCGTATGTCAGGATTACGAGGAACTTTATGTAACGTGGCAACGCTATGGGACATTATGTAAAGTAAGAAACTAGAAGGTCTGTTAGAATGCCCTTAACGTAATGGGAATGATTCTGTTTGATTATTCTTCTACTTGGCAGACATGGTGGATATTCAAAGCAGCTCTCTTTTTTTATTCAGAGATTGTTTTCCAAAAATGAAAAGAGAGAATTGGAAAATTTGAAGTAAAAACATTTTTAAATGGCAAATAAAGTACTATGAAGCTGGCCATAACCTACTTTAGGAGCTATACAAAAGAAATAGAGAATGAGTTTTGATATAGTTACATGGAGAAGCACAAGTTATTCCTGCACGGCACTACTTGCCAATTGGTTTAGATTAGTCACGTGACCTCCAAACTTTACTTAACGTGAAGGAAAAGCTTGGCATTGCCAAACGCTCATGTTATGCCACGTTATGTTGTCATGTTAAATTGACTCTAAACAGCTCCATTTAATGTGTTAGACTTTCCCATTATGTCCCATTGCTGTAAGTCATGTTACGTTAAGTTCATTGTAATCCTGGCATTACTCCAGCTGGTATAGACTGCTCTAAAAGTATCTGGAACTTGTGAATTAGAATTTCTGCTCCAACTATTTTACCTTAAAAATAATCATTTGAGAATGGAATTTATTTGGGACTGAAATGTAATGACTAATGAATAATGCAGGAAAACATTTTGAAGAAATTATGAATATGGGTTTTATTTAATTAGGTTATGGTGTAAACTTGCTGGGACCATATAAATTGAACATTGAATGCCGATGAATAGTTTTGGGAAGTGTAAATCAAGGTTCGACTGTATAATCCTCTAGTAAGTTAACCATGAAATGCAGGCCATTTAAATGCTTGTAATTTTTAAGGACATATTATGTAAATAGATGGAAGTAGTGTATGTTCATATTTTAAACTGCAGATACACAAAAGTTTCTATGTTATTTATACAGTTTTATAAAGGATTTTTTATGAATACTTTCAAGCTATGAAAAGTTGAAAAATTTAATATAATTTAAAATAAGCCAATGTTCTAAATTGAATTTTCTGAAACTTTTGTATACTTTTAGAGCAATTATATCTAAATGGCTGTTATTGTAAAGTGCAAATGAGTATTATTTTACACAGAAATTTTAAATATGAATTTTGAAAAATTTGAATAGTGAAGAAAGATGAATGCTATCAAGAAAAATTAACTATGGCGGCATTTCTTGAAAGATTTAAACAATTTATGTTGGAGTTATTACATCAAAACCCAATATGGATTGAATTAAATAGTTTTTTTTCCTAATCATGAACAACCAGAGAAAAGCTTTTCAGCCAAGGGTTTTGAGTTGTGAGCTTAAATATTCCTAAAAGATTCACTATAGTGCTGTACACATACCAAATTCTGGTTGTATTCCAGCACTTTGAAGTCTTCTCTTCTCTACAGCCTGGGAGTTATTCTGAGGGGTTTAACAAGTTAATTGAGAGTTGTCAGGAGCAAAGTTATAGTAGTGGTTGTGTAATAATACTACAGTCTATTTGTGTATGTTCAAATCTTAAGCTTAAATGAGTTATAAAAATTGTCAAATCAAATAACAAAGTTTGTATCCTACTAAAAATATTTTGTTTGAAGCATATAGATGCAGAAAGTTACATGTGATCCTTGAGCAAATGTTATTCTAGGTTTTTTAATCTTTGGAATGTCACACCAAAGCAAAACCTTTGAAGCGTTTGGAAAATTGCCCTATCACTCTTGCTTAGCATTTTTGTACCTTATTAGGATATGTTTCGCAAATCCTCATTTGCATCTTTAACTTAATTGCTACTGATATCAGTTCCAGATGTTTGATTATTGGACATGCTACTTTCATCTACTGGATTTTAGATTGAAGTTCTACTCTTTGTTTAGTTTCATGATTTTGACCAAAAATGGCCTGCAACGGCTGATTTATCAGTTTTGTTTTTGTTTTTGTTTCAGTGTTCAGTTTTGTTTTTTTCTATTAAACCTATTCACAAGAAAAGAAACTGGCCCTCTAGTTCATTAGGTGTTCAACAAATGAAACCATATGAAAACTGGATCTGATATATCACAACAGAGCTGAAGGTGTGAACAGGGATTTACAAAAGTATTGCTAATAAAATACAAAAAATAGAAATAGTGATTGTGCAACTAGTTGAAACCTTAGTGATAAAGTTTGGTTCACAGCAACTGGAAACAGAAATGGAATGGAAACAAAAACATAAAAATAATATGTGTATTACATTATGAGTATTCATTGAGAGCTTATGAGAGTCTGGGAACAGCATGTTGAGTTCATATTGCTATATTCATGGTGAAAATTATTCAAGATGTTCTGCCAAAAGAGCTCCCTAATTGCAAGCTTGGAAAGAAAAGTAGAACAAACAACCAAAAACTAAATAGAACAACAGATTTTAATATATACCATTAATTATAATATTAAAATGACACCTTAGCAAGTTAAATCAGAAATAGTAAAGGCATGTCTTTAAGGAAATGTTTATTGCATCAAATTTTTAAAATGGTTAATTTGTATTATGTAGACTGCATTGCAAGCAGGTGAAAATACTATAGTAGTTGAGTCACAAACAAATTAAATCCAGATTCTCACATTTGGCTCTCCACATTGTTTCGTTCTAGTGTATTCTGAACTAAACAATGCAATTAAAGATATTGCTGTTAAAATACATGTAACATGGCAAGGCATCTTAATGTTTTTTTGTACACCTAACTAGCGGATACTGGAGATTAGAGAATCCCCTGCTTTTGAATTACCTGTTATACTGAGTACCCTGACAACTGTATTTGATTAGCTTGTGCCATATACGTTTAACTGTATTTTGTTTTGCTTGCAGGTATTTCATCTTTACGTCATTCTGGGCATACAAAATCTATTACGTGTATGGCTTCATGCTGTTGGTATTCATCATATTGATGATTGTGACAGTTTGTGTTACCATTGTTTGCACATACTTCCTGCTGAATGCTGAGGATTATAGATGGTATGTTTCATGCAGTGAATGATTCCATTTTAGTGGTAGCAAAAGTACAAAGAAGGTCTAAGTTCACAGTTCCAAAATAACAGTCCTGCAACTTGGCACTTGTGTGATCATTCAAGCACTTTAAGTTAATTGTACCTTTGTCTTGCACATAAGCCAAATTTGTGTTTGCTGCTGAGCAAACTGACTATGATGATTTAAGCAATATAGTGTTGTGCAGCCATGGACAAAAGAAAATGAGTCATGTCTTGAATGCTCAATTTTTCTGACTCCTATAAGGCACAGTGCTTTGTTTGTACCATATACAATACAGTTGCGCAGCCGCTGCTGTTAGTTGTGGTACATTACTAAACATCAGGGTTTGAACCTTTATACAGCTATTGCAAAATGAGGCAATTTGCAAGCTACCTGTCACATGGGCAGAGAGTAACGTCATTGCACGCATACAGAAACAACTGAGCTCACTGCCTACAGTGCATAGTGTCTCTTGAGTGTGTTCACATATTTACACATTGCTGAACTGATGATATTGAAGAGAGCAATAGCAGTAATAGTAACCGCTTTTTAGAGAGCACCATATTTTTATGTTTTGGCGGTCACATCGCTCTCTCACAACCCCCAGAATGTCTGGAGGACCACACCTGTCGTTGGTTTACGGGTATCACCGACCTGACCGGGAGAATTATCAAAATAAATTCACCGACCATATCCTCTGATTACCAATCAGAGGACGTATTACATGCCATGCCATGACAGGTCAGCATGTTGGGGTTAAGATTTTATAGAGAAATTAGAGAAATGGAGAGGTTGGAAAAATAAAGACTTCCTAGCCCTCGGGAACCCTAATAGCATCAGGGTCAGAAGAGAACAAGAGATGACCAAGGTAAGGTCAGATAGAAAAGTTACAGTGAGGAGCAAAACACCAGTAAGTGGAAGTAATGTTCTGCTCAGCTTGGGTACCTTGTGGTCGCTACTCACATATCCCCTAGACGAAGACCCCTTAGTCAAGATAAAAGAAGTGGATTGTTGACTTCATTGTCAGAAATCCAGCATTAGCTAACAACAACATTGCTGAACTTGTACAGTAATTTTGGAATGAGTATTTTACTGCAAATGGTGACGGCATTGAATGTAAGTTATGCAGCAATATTATCTACATTGCTGCATAACTTACCTAGCCTCCTCTGTGTTGTGAACATGTGGCAGATTAACCCCTCCCACTTCCTATAGTCCAAACTCTGCAACCTTTTGTTTCCTGTATAAAGCTTCAGTCCCTGTTCTAAGTTCCATATATCTGCTCTTAGCACTGCTGCAAAGCATAGGGTACTTCCATGGTTAAGACAACAGAGCTGGGTGAAATTAACCAGGGAAGGGATTAAATGCCATTGTCCAGATTCAGGAAGAATACGCGTGTCCATTTGCAAAATGAATGCAGCTTTTATTGCAGTAGTGGGGAGAAACACTTTCAAAACTGCTTCTGAACTGAAGGCACGCTCACAATTCTCTGGATCAGTTCTGCGATGTGTAAACGATGCAGGATTGCTTTGATGAACAGCAGATGAAAAGCAACATCTAATGAATGATAACGATTGTTGTGACTTGTGCTTGCAGAGAAAAATGCCAACCATGACTGAAATAACATGATATTCCCAGATGAGTTGAAAGGTAATTGTATATTTTCCAATTTGACCTCACAATTCCATCATGATTGCATATCTGTGCCTTGTTAGGGCTGGATGCAGAGGGACAGCCTAGGTGTGTTGCTGAACTGTGCAATACACGGTAATACTTGAGAATGTTTTGATTCCTCCTGTGAGGATGAGATATCTTGATGGAATTATTGAACTCATAAGGATATTAACCCTATCCACACAAGTTAAAAGCTTTCAAATTGATTCTCAGAGGCAAAATATCAGTGATAGACTGGCCTCCCTGTTTACCATGATTTGAACCCTATAGACAAAGTGTGGGTTGAGGTGAAAAGGAAGCTGCACTCAAATTTCCCTGCAGATGCACAAGGACAAAAGATGGCTTAGGGGCATAAATTCAAGCTATGTTGTAGCTTCTTATCCATGTTACTTTTGGGATTCCATTTCACCTATGCTTAAAGATTGAGTGTAGTTATATGTGCAGAGGGTTCATATACCCAATATTTATTTTTAATTCACCTTTTTCCGGCTGCAGTTTTAGGTTACACCTTCTATACCTCTGAAATACCTCCCTTAATTTTTGATCATGCTCCTTAAGCTACCCTGCATAGATAACTACATTGCCCAGGAAAACTAAACACAGTAATTTTTTTTAAACTTGATTAGTGTGGTCTTCAGGCCAAAGGGCAACCTGACATACTGCCATGGCCATTAATTGTCGAATTCCCTAACTAATCTAGGATTTCCATAATATCTGGAGTGGATCAGCATTTCCTGCTGTCTTTTTGTTTATTTTCCTGAAATTTCCTGGTTTCTGAATGACGTTTAGTTTTACCAGTATAAACCCTATCATATTCCAAACAGCTAAATTGCCAGATTTTTTTATAATTTGGAATTTTATGCTTTTTAGAAAAATTTAGTAAATTTTGTATATTAAATTTATTTTAAGGGACCAAATTTATTCCATATTCTATAAAAAATGTTGTAAATTTTTTATTGGCCCACAGATGGTAAGTACATTTTTTAAAAATACAATTATCTTTTATTTTTTAGAGGGTAGAAACCTCTTTAACAACCTTTTGATACTTAAATTTTTCTATCTTTTTATGTGTAAAAATCTGTATTAAAACCATTAATTACCACAGTGTTAATAATGTATTTATATTCTGTGTTAAATTCTTCCTTATTAAGGGGTATATTTATTAACATATAAATTAAACTATTGAAAACAGCAAATTTGTGTGAAAAAGGACTAAAACTTATTTTTTATGTAATTAGCAGTTTGAGTAGATTTACTATTAATGCCAGGGGTCTCCGTCTAGGGGATATGTGAATGGTGACCACAAGGTACCCAAGCTGAGCAGAACATTACTTCCACTTACTGATGTTTTGCTCCTCACTGTAACTTTTCTATCTGACCTTACCTTGGTCAACTCTTGTTCTCTTCCGACCCCGATGCTATTAGGGTTCCTGAGGGCTAGGGAGTCTTCATTTTTCCAACGTCTCCATTTCTCTATAACCTCTTAACCCCTAACATGCTGACCTGTCATGGCATGTAATACGTCCTCTGATTGGTGATCAGAGGATATGGTCGGTGAATTTATTTTGATAACTCTCCCGGTCAGGTCGGTGAGACCCGTAAACCAACGACAGGTGTGGTCCTCCAGACATTCTGGAGGTTGTGAGAGAGTGATGTGACCGCCAAAACATAAAAATATGGTGCTCTCTAAAAAGCGGTTACTATTACTGCTATTGCTCTCTTTATATTGAGAGCAAGAGGATTAGTGACTTCATTGTCAGAAATCCAGCATTAGCTAACAACATATTTATTTTTTGTGTGTTTTAGTTTTAAAATATGTTGTCTCCCTAGCACAGTGGTAGCACTGCTGTCTACCAAGTGAGAGACCTAGGTTCAATTTCTGGTAGTGGTGTGGGGAATTTTCTCCCACTGGGAGACCTGCTCAGAATTTTGTGTCACATGAACTTCTTAAATAGTCTTCCTTGTTTGATTTCTCTCATGTACCCAACAAATTGCAACAACACATTCTACAATACTGCAAATGAAGGTATCAGCCATCATTTAGTTCACACAATGTGAAACATGTAACGGAAAACAACAGTAATAACAGGACTTTGTACTATGTTGAAGCCTGTGCAATAATTAAATAAAGAAAAAAGGTGGTAAATCAAATTAATTAATTTGTCATTGGAGCTTATCGTGCAACATTGGCTAAGCTAACTAATATAAAGAGAGAAAATTGTTAACATTAGAAATCAATAAACTGATATTTTTTAATTAACAACTCAGAAGGTTGTTGCATACTATGTGTACGAGGTGCATCCAGAAAGTAAGTCCCGATCGCGTCCAGAGGTGGCACCACCAGTCGGATAGGAATACGCGTGCGCAGGATAAGAGAGGAAGTATATGGTAGTGTTGCAGTAAAGTTTCAGTTTTGTGATGGCAGTAGTTACTGCTCTGTGCTAGGAGAAAATGGCTGCTCTGATATTGTCTCCCACCAAATGCGAGGTTCCTGCAGTCATCCAAGTTTTGCATGCTCAAAAGCAATCTCCAGCAGAGATCCATTGCCAATTGTGTCACGTGTATGGACACGACATTATGTGTGACAGTATGGCAAGACGATGGTGCAGGCAATTCACGGAAGGAAGAACCAATATTCACGACGAAGACCGTAATGGCCGACTGCCCGTGGTGACCCCAGAAGTGTTGGAAAGTGTGCAGCAAGCAATTGTGCAAAACCGGCGCTTCACAATTTCAGAACTCCCTTATCAGTTTCCCCAGATGTCTCGCTCGCTTTTACATGAAATTTTCTCCCTGTGGCTTAATTTTCACAAAGTGTGTGCAAGATGGGTGCCTAGACAACTGACAGATGAACAGAAACCCAAACATCTGGCCGCAGCATTGGCATTCCTACAGCGTTCCGCAGTAGAAGGTGACCAGTTTCTCGACAACATTGTCACTGTGGATCAAACATTGGTGACGAATGCCACACCAGAGACAAAGCAACAATCAGTGCATTGGCGGCATAGTGGTTCACCTGCGAAGACCAAATTCAAGCAGACAATCTCTGTCAAAAAATCATGTGCACTGTCTTCTGGGATCGACGTGGTGTCCTCTTGTGCGGCTTTTTACCGCGAGGGGAGACCGTAAATGTTCATTGATATTGCCAGACGTTGCACAAACTCAGGCGGGCAATCTAGAACAAGAGACAGCCCGACCTCGCTCCAAGTAACGTTCATCTCTTCTGTCTCATGAAGCGTTCTCTGGCAGGAAAACGCTTTCACAGGATGCTGAGGTGCAGAATGAAGTGACTTTGTGGCTGTGGACATTGGCGGCAGAATCCTATGACTGGAGCATACCTTTAATGGTGCACCGTTGCGATAAATGCCTCAACAATGGTGACTATGTTGAAAAGTAGCCAGTGAGTCTATGTAATTATTCCAATAAATATTTCTTACTTAGTGATGTTTTTGTTCTCTTTATCGGTCATCGGGACTTACTTTCTGGATACACCTCGTGTTTTCCAAAGAGATTAATGTGGTGGCCTGGGAATGTGAAATCTACATATTCACCAGCTTCAGCTCTATGGTATATGTTAAGTGTTTCTGCACTATGTGAAAATTATTGAGTAACTACTGTACCAAAGATAAGTTACAAAAATTAAAAATTTCACCCATTGTAATTAACAAAGATAAGAAGAGATAATTTAATATTTAATTTCCAGGCAATGGACAAGTTTTTTGGCAGCCGCATCCACATCTGGTTATGTCTACATGTATTCCTTTTACTACTTTTTCTTCAAAACAAAGTAAGTACTGTTACACTTTTCTATCTTTCTTTTAAGTTACAGTATAAAGAAAAATGAAACAAAGAATGAAGGATTCAGGAAGAAGTGACAATGAGCACAATGTTTAAGCTTCTCTAACTTTGAAATTAGCAAAAGCTGTTTTTTTACCAATCAATATTAGCTAATCACAGAGACCTTAGGCATTGGGACTAATCCTCCATCTTAAGTAAAATCGGATTCAAAAGGAAAATGCAAGCCTCGGACACCGAGGTAAACCCCTAACACCACAATAGTGGTCGAACAGGGAAGTTAAAGGAGTATTAGCTAATCCATTAAAACTTGTTAATATGCAGTTTTAAAAAATACTGAACTTAGGAAAATGGATGCCATAAGTAAACCTATAGGTGGTTAATTACTGCATTTGTGAGTTCTGAAGTCCTTCCTAATAAATACACAACTGCAATCATTAAGAATTTTAACAGTTGAGAAGAAAGCATTTTCCAAAACAATAAGCTTCAAAAGCTGTGGTCAGCGAGAAGAGGTTAGCTGTGCTGTAGCAGAACCCATTTTTATTTTAAAACGCACTGAAATGTAATTTGTTTTAGTTTAAAACATTAAAAACTAGTGAAGTAGGAATTCAATGGCATTTGAAAAGTACAAGCATCACTTGTTTTATTTATTTGATTCTGCTATAACTTTTTAATGCTTTTCACGTAACTATCTGCAACAGTGTTGGCATGGATTCTTCAAGAATTGGCTTAAAAGATCTGATGTGTTGCACTCACATGACTTTCTCTACTCTTGTACTAACCATTCTTACAAACCCTTATTCCTATATTTTCTTCGTGTTAGTTAAAATAAACATTTGTACAAATTATCTTATTGGTTATTTCCTTGTAGGTGCGAGGGGAATATTAGAATACAGTAGGCTTTGTGCGATAGTCAAATCTTTTAAACCTTTGAGATTCCATTCTCTTTGCACACTTTAACATATAAAAAATGAATGATGTTCCATTTCGGAGAAAATTTTAAGTTTTCTGAAACTGACACACATAACAAGGAATATCTCCGAAATGGTTCACCCTACAAGAAAATTTATTGAGACATAAATTGTGTATTTTAGCAAGATCTACATTTTTTGTATAGTATGTTTTGGTCTATCTGTAACAGTTTACTAGTTATGCAAAAGTCATCCAGAGTAAATACGACTACAGGGTCTATAGCCAGAAAATTTCAGATAAACATTTCATTTGTCATAAAAATATCTCAAACATGAAATTTTAATCAAAATCGTTAGCCATTTTCAAGAAAATCAAAATTTTTGAAAAATTGTCCATGTAAAGGGTAGTTTAGGGTGGGGCTATTTTCTTCAAAATCTTCGTGTCGTATCCTTGAAGGACATTAAACATAAATACCAACTTTGGTTTTTAACCGACTTTTCGTTTTTGAGTTATGCTGTCCACAGACACACACACACAGACTGACACACAGACACACACACACGGATCTTTTTCTAAAAATGCTTTTTTTGGATCCAGGGGTTCTCAAAATATATATTTCCGGTGAAATCTCGACATCAAATTTTTGGGTGGAATACAATACTTCCCCTACTTACCAGTAGAGAAAGTAAAAAGGTACACACTTCTCAAATTATAAAGGTAGTAGTTTAGTTTATGAAGGGTGTTTAACAAATATTACTCATACAGACTTTTGCTCCCTCAAAATACTTTCCCCCTCCCTCCAATGCAATGCACTTGTCGCATCTCCTTTGCCATTACTGGAAGATGCCCAGGAAGCCATTCTTTGACGTCCTCTTCAGGGTTGCCTCTAAAGGTTTCACTGGCTTGATCTCATTGGACTAACATCCTAAGTTCCTTTTTTGGCTGTCACGTTGAGAAAAAAGTCGCAGAGCTAAGTTGAAACTGAAAGGCAGATAGGGTGCCATAGAGATGCTTTCTTTTGCCAGGAACTCTGTAAGAGCATTAGTAATATGTTGTGATGGAGCTTCCATTTCCCAATGAGGTTCCTTCATTTCTGGGGGATGTAATCCTTTATTAACTTTATCAATTGCTTAGGACATTGTCGATCAATCAAAAATAATGTAAATTTATAATTTAAATGCTATTTATATATTCTCGTACATACATCTTCTTAAAATCTTGAAACATACAGTGTTAAATATCATGAACAGTCAGTTATACTTCTCTGAAGAAGTAATCTTGCAGAAAACATCTGTTGTTGTTAGCTAATGCTGGATTTCTGACAATGAAGTCATTAATCCTCTTGCTCTCCAATATTTTTCACTGATGGATGGGGCACTAGAAGTGGCCGGGCATATTTGAAGGTGGTCTCGATCCATTTCCTCTTGCAGATCACATAGAGGACAGAGTGGTGAAGAATATATCCCAATTCTGTTTAAATGTTTTGCCAGACAATCATGTCCTGTAATCAACCTGAAGATTGCAACTGCTGTTTTTCGAGGATACTCAGGAATCACTGTTTGAATCTTTGGTAGTTCCCATCTTTTATTCTTTGATTTTTCATAGTAATATTTTGCAATAATTTTTTTGAATTTAGAGTTGACTAATCTTTTAGCTGCATAAAATGGTAAATTAACTATAGATTTTTGTTCACCGCTGGTACCCTTTTTTGCAAGAAAATCAGCTTTCTCATTACCACTCAGTTCACAGTGAGCCGGTATCCATTGGAAGACTAGGTGTTTTTGAAGTGCTGTTAGATGGCTAAGCATCTTCCAACATTCTATAATAGTTTGGTTTTTTGGTGACAACTTGGAAGTAATTGCTATAATTGCTGCCCTGGAATCTGAGAGAATAACTGCTTGCTGAAAATGTGAAATTCTGTACAAAAGCAGAAAACATCTAGCTTGTTTGAAATATCAAGAAATTCCACACAACTGAAGTTTTTAAAATTCTACTTCCCTAAAACAATACCTCTAACTGAATCAATAGATCTGTTCCTTTCATCTGTCCACTGTGCTCTTATTAGTAAAAATACTCTTTCAACATTAGCATTGTGTTGCAAATGCTGCGTTGCCAACCTCTTGTTCAATGTTACTGTGCATGAGTACACTGTTTGACTGTAGCCGGTATAGCGCTGTTACCCTAGAGAGTTGTAGTTAAGGCTAATAATCAATTATTCATTTCTAGTTTCACTTTCTAACAATCATTGCTTGTTTCTGAAAATAGAGGACATCAAACTTTTCAAAAATTCCCGCCAGATGCTGGACAAATGGTTAAAATACAGGAATTTCTGGACATCTGGTAACCCTTATAATCGTGGCATAATTTGCCAACTTCTGGGCTCATGCCTTGTGGTGGTGGTTGACCATTCTGTGTTGCTCCACGTCACCTCTGGGTGATATCATCAGTAGTGATGATATTCTGCCACCAAGCATCAACCCTTGCCCTCAACATGTTTCCAGTAGCAGCAACCATGAATATGAATCTGCTTTTGCTATAGAGTAAGCAGTCGCAGTGTCCTTTGGGCATACACTCTAGACGTGTGCAAACGTTCTCTTAAAATTGGGTGAGTGCTGCCAAGGATGTAAGCAAACTGTCTCACAGCGAGATGAGTCATCACCAATGACGACACCTGCTGTGTTGGTTGTTGTCTTTTATAGAAGAAACAGGTGCATCTTATGTTCTCTTCAGTTCATTGTAGGCTCCTGTTGCATTTTTCTTCTATAGAACACAAAACATTTCTTACTAAAATCGCCATGCCAATGTTAAGAATTATGAAACACGTTTACTCCAATAAGCTGCCAATACTCAACTGATGGAGCTATTTCTGTGAAACTTCCACTGATTATTGAATAGAGTATGTAGTTGCTCCGTGTAGGGCCAGACATTGCAAGCATTCAGTTAACAGGAGGGAAAAAATTCAGTGCAAATAGAGTTTTGTCTCAATTCAGCAGAGAGTGACATGTTTAAAAATTCACATTAAAGACTAGTCTGCTTTAGTGATAGATATTTCTTCAGGAGGTACCTTTAAACATGTATTACATCTTATCCACCTGCAGCATTGCCTCTAATAGGTCTAATCATCACTTGGTGAAGTTAGGTTTCCCTAAAGGTTGTAAGAAACCATATGGGGAGCATTGAAACAAACTTCTGAAATAAGAATTCAACGTTAAGGCAGAATCTGGTCCCATTACTGCATGTTCGGGAGCCACAAGATACACGCAGTCTTCTCAATCACATTGCTCATGGACATTAACATGCTGGAACAGGAAAAATTAATTGTAAATAGGTATTGTAAAGGTTTTATAAATTTATTAGTGTCAACAGCACAACAATAAACTATTCTGACAATGTTTAAGAGGTAGAACTGGAACTTAAAAATTCAATGCCACAACTGGGATTTGAACCACAGACCTTCCCAGTTGTGGCATTGAATTTTTAAGTTCCAGTTCTACCTCTTAAACTTTGCCCACACACGGCTTGTGTGTTTAAAAACACCAACAGTAAGTTTGTTGGCATAAATAAATAATAATTATTCTGACAATTATTAAATTTGACGTCTATTGTCAGTAATGCATAAGGGCATAAGAATTGCATATAATTCCTGCTAATGTTTATAATATAAACAATTACTGTGTCTGCCTGCATTTAAAACACACCAACATAAAAGATGCACTACACTATTTAAGGCTTTTTTTAGGGAAAATGTATCTCACCTTATGCATCTACTGGAAAACAATTATATGTGCACATACATCAAATATCTGGGCAATATAAGCAGGAAAAAGTGCTTGCATTGTAATTTTTGTCATCAGATCCACAAAAGTCATCCTCTATTTTCCTTGCATTAATGACAAAGCAATGAAATTCAACAATTTGTTCTTCGTACTCACCTATATTTTCTGTTATATTTTTCTCTTGGTCTGCATACAAAGTCAGTACCTCTCCATAAATCTTGAACACCATGAATGCTGATCCACTAAAGTCGGCAACCTCTAGTGGGTATTTGTTTTGCATGATGAATAATTATTTTCTTAGAAACTGAAATTGCTGTTTGTTCTTTAAAATTCAAGCATAGAGTTCTGCTTCAGGTTATGGCCATTTAACAGTTCCACTTCTTAGATCATGTTTACTGCGAGGTGCTTTCTTTAAAACATCTTCCTCATTTCTCCAAGTTCTCATCATTTTTTCAGTTAGACATGGCCCGAAATGCTATTTTCTGCAGGCCTGTTTACACGCTTTTTAGCATATACAGTCACATGCAGCTTAAATGCAGCAGTATGGCAATGCCTTTTTTCAGCCATAGTGAGTGAGTGGTGATGTTTAAGGGCCTGTCGACAACTAGGTCATTAATCAGCCATAGTTTACAAATAAAACCACAATATAGGTATGCCACAAGTGCATCTCCACATTAAACACGATAAATGAAGCTTGAAAGACCAATACCAAAACTAATAAAAATGGCACATGTGCATCTGCTAAACTATGCAACTGGAATACTCAAAATTCACAAGAAACTAAAAGTGAATTTGCTCTAAGCAGAAACAGACATTTTTGTAAAGTGGAGCTTATAGGTACTTTCCATAACTTGCTACTGGCATATAAGATGTATCTTATACACTGGCAAATATGGTATATGTTAGACAAATCTGCCATTGGAGACATTTGCAATGGTGGAGGATAACATCGCCATGAGTTCGAAAATTCAAAACCAAACCAAACCAATAAAATAAGAGTAAAGGAAGTAGTCTAGTCTAGTGGTCCTAGCTACTTAGTTATTTCAAGAACTGAGGAAGGAAGGAAGTTTTTATCGGTGAGCCCATTTACTATTCAAAAGGGCTTGGATAACATTGCTGGTCCAGTAAAGTCATGCATTAGATCTCACAATGGCACTCTCCTGGTTGAAGCACGTTCAACTACCCAGGCTGCTAAGATACTGAAAGAGAATATGCTAGCAAGTTATCCTGTACGTGTTGAGATGCACAGAACCTTGAAGTCCTCGTGTGGTATGATAAACACCTGTGCATTGGAGGGATTATCCAATGAGGAGATTAAGAGAATCTGACAGAACAAGGCATCATCCACTTTTACTGGGTTCAATGTAGAGAAGGTGGTGAGTTAAAGCCAGCTAATACCCTGTTCCTCACCTTTGACCGGGTAGATCTCTGCAAAGGATTAAGGCAGGGTGTGAATCCATCGAAGTTAAGCCTTTTATCCCAAACCCACTCAGATGTTTCAAGTGCTAGCACTTTGGACATACAAGCGAGCTTTGTAAGGGACTAGCTACATGCCCTCAATGTGGACATGAATTCCACGATGGTGCATGCACTGCAGCTCCGTCATGTGTGAATTGCAGAGGTGAACATCCATCTAGATCCCGAGATTGCCCCCGTTTTGTAGAGAAAACAGTGATCCAAGAGATACGGGTTAAAGAGAAGGTGCCCTTCTCAGAAGCCTGGAAGCTCTTACGTATACGCCAACCCTCTATTCCAAGATCCGGAACCTATAGCTCAGTTGCAGCTAAAGCGGTACCGAGCAGAGAGATTGCAACGCAGACCAGCGATTTCAATGGGGTAACTATTTCTGAAAAGACACTTGTTGTCCGTAGCTCTATTCTAAAGTCCTCAACATCAGCGCGTACATCTGCATCAACGTGTACAAAATCTGTTGGTGAAAAAAATACAACTGTTAGATCATCAACGAAAATGTCAAACTCAGCACAGAAGACTAGCAAACCTGTAATTTACAATGCCTCACGCATAAAGTTTAAGAAGAACTACACTAAGAATAATTTCCTCAAGGAAGATAAGCCTGATCCCAGTACATCAAAGGGATATAAGAGTCCAAGAAGATCTCCTTGAAGATCCTCTTCTGGGGAATCTTCAGGGGTGGACTCAGACCGGCATCTTTCAACTTCACCAGTCCCCATTAGCAACCAGTTCAAGACACTCGAACTCAAGTTTGCTATGGGAAAACGGACGTCCTCGGCAGAGGACATGGAGTTAGACCAATCTGCCCACACTGGGAGAACCCCAGTGGAAAAGAGGCGTGAAAAAGCGTCCGAGCAGAATGTCAGCCCAAGAGAGAAGAAAAGGGCTAAATTAATTTGACAACCACCTACTACAAAGTAATGCAGAGTTACCTTGGATTACCTGTCTCATACAAATATCAATATGGCTATCCTACAATGGAACATACTTGGTATTAGAACTCAACGGCTAGAACTTGAGCTTTTGCTCAAAGAAAACAAACCTCTGGTCGCATGTTTGCAAGAGACTAAGCTGCGTCCTCAAGACGCTTTCCATCTAAGGCGATACACCCCAGTACAGTGTGATATCACACCAGAAGAGGGTGTCCCAGCACATGGCGGCACTATGCTGCTTGTCAGAGATGACGTATACTCACAATCTGTACCATTACACTCTGATATACAATTAGTTGCTGCAAGGATTATACTGCCAAACATCCAGATCACCATTTCTAGCTTATATTTTGTCTCCGTCCCATAACTTCTCGCACACTGATTTAGAAGATCTACTTTCCCAGTTACCAACACAGTTTCTGTTGGTGGGAGACTTCAATGCGCACCACCCACTTTGGGGTTCAAGTCGCGCTTGTGCGAGATGTATGCTCATTGTCGATTTCTTGGATAGTTACAACCTAGCTCTCCTCAACACTGGAGAGCTTACATTCATTTCTGACTCTTACAATAGTTTCTTGCACTTTGATCTTGCAGTTTGTTCACCTCAGTTGGCAGTCTCCTTACAATGGAATGTCATCTCTGATTTACACTCTAGTGACCACTTCCCATGTCTTATTAGTCTCTTAACGCAACATACATGTTCCACACGTATGCTCAGATGGCGTTTGGACCATGCCAACTAGAACCTTTACACCCAGTTGGCTGTCTTTACATTCACGAGCACGACTCAGTGTATGATTTGGCTCAGCATCTCCGGAGAGAATTCTCTCTGCTGCTGAACAATCAATTCCACAGTCCACTACACACCCCCATCGATTTCCCGTCCCCTGTTGGACCAAAGAATGTCAGAATGCCATTCGTGCTCGAAGGCGTGCTCTTAGGGTTTTCCAACGTCACCCTACTTTGGATAACCTAATTGAATATAAGAAAATGCATGCCAGGTCCAGACAAGTCATTAAGGATATCAAAAAGTCATCTTGGAACAAATTTGTAGCTTCATTTAACCGACACACACATGGACGATTGGCATGGTGGTTAGAAAGTCGTAACCTACTGACTAACATCCATGTGGTTTTCGATGATGCCATTCAACTGTTGACCATCTTGTGTTAGTATTGACACAGATAATGGATGGCTTTATGAAGAACTGTCAAACCGTCGGCATATTTTTCGATCTTGAGAAGGTTTATGATACGTGCTGGCGAGCAGGGATTCTATGTTCCCTGTATGCCTGGAACATACATGGATGCCTACCACTGTTCATTCAGGAGTTTATGAAGGACCGCTTTTTCCGAGTAAGGCTCGGCTCGGGTTTTTCTAATTCTTTTGTTCAGGAGGAGGGAGTACCTCAGGGTTCAGTGCTAAGTGTCATGCTCTTTGCTATAGCAATTAACTCCATCTGGAAATGTGTTCCATCTGGAGTTTCATCATGCCTATTCGTAGACAACTTCGCTGTGTATTGCACTTCTCAGCGCATGGCGTTCTAATGGCGCCTACAGCAATGTTTGGACAACCTTAGAGAATGGAGCTCCAAAAACGGCTTCCGTTTCTCAACTGAGAAGTCAATCTGTTTTCATTTCTGGCATCGTAGGAGACGATTACCACCTTCGCTCCGATTCGGTCCAGATTTACTTCCCTTCACAGAAGAGATGCGCTTCCTGGGTTTGCATATTGCACAGCTAAGAGCAGGATGTGACCGTTCCCTAAATATCATGCGAGTACTGAATGCCTCATCGTGGGGAGCAGATCGGACAATTTTGTTGCAAATCTATCGCGCACTCATCCGATCCAAGCTAGACTATGGGTCTATTGTTTATTCGTAAGCACGACCATCTGTGCTGAGAAGATTAGACATGGTCCACAATAGGAGTTTTTCCAACAAGCCCATTGGTGAGCCTTTACGCCGAGTCTGCAGAGCCTCCTCTGCAATATCGGCGTGAGTTTCTCTTGGCAAATTATGGTTGTGCGCTTAGATGTATGCCTAAGCACCCAACGTTTGCTTCTTTTTTCACCACGACGCTAAGAGAACGGTATAGGAATAGCACCCTTAGTCCTAGGCCTGCAGGGTTTCAGTTCCAAGATCTTCTAATGAAGCTTGGAGTGGAACTACCTAGAATGTTCGCCAAGGGCGAGAGGCTTTATCCCCCTTGGCTATCTGGCACGCCTCATGTAGATCTTGGAATGACCGTACACGATGCCCATTTAAAGTATCCACACGTGTTTTTTAGAATTTTTGTCAGGCTACACTGACCGTCGATGTATTTATACCGACGGGTCACAAAGCACCAACGGTGTTGGATGTGCTTATGTTTATGGAACCGAGTCGGTCTGGGTGGCTCAGTTGGTTAAATGCTGGCCTACTGATCCCAAGCTCGCAGGATCAAACCCGGCCCAGGTCAATGGTTTTTAAGTGTGCTTAAAAACGACAGCCCCATGTCAGATTTACTGGCATGTAAAAGAACTCCTGCGGGAGAAAATTCCGGCACACCGGCGACACTGATGTGATCCTGGCAATTGACAGCGTCGTTAAAACAACAAAGTATTTTAAAAATATATTTTATGGAACCGAACCACATACATTCGGTTTTCCAAATAGCACTTGTATTTTTACTGCAGAGCTTTATGCAATTTACTGAGCCGTTTTGTATGTGCACCATCGTAAATTAGGTGACTGCCTGATTTTGAGCGATTCCCTTAGTGCACTTCAGAGCCTCTGTGAGCTGTACAACCCCCACCCTATTGTATAACGTATCCAGGATGCCTTCCATGTTTTACACGCTGCTGGCGTTGATGTGTATGCATGGATTCCTGGTCACATAGGTTTGCCAGGGAATGAAATGGCAGATTTGGCAGCAAAGATGGCAATTAGTATTACCATTGGCATCATCACCATATAAATAACAATAATGGACGTTAACAGTCAAAGCTTCCACTACTTCTCTGCTTCCACATTGAAACTCTGACCAGTGCAGATGGAGGATCGTGTTACCCTGATGATACCAAGCGCAGTACTTGGCGAAACGTTGGTATCTACCATGCCTTTTAGACCACGGCCTACAAGCCCGGAAGAACTAAACCTTTTGAATAGTCAATCTTTTGTCTGTCCGTCACGTGCTGCTAGAGTGTTGCTCTCTGCAGCTGCCTGCCAGACTTGCAGAGGTCTTAGCAGAGGACAAAACAGTGGTTGATGGAGTTGAGTTTTTAGCGGAATGTAATATCAATTTGAGGATTTAAAATGTTAGATATTTGCCTTTTGTCATATTTATTGACTTGTTTTATATCCTGCTATTGTGACTGTTTTTTACGTTTATGTGTATATTTTCTTTGGTACTAGTAATTTTATTTTTGATTAAAGTTTATACATTGTGATACCAAAATTTAGATTTCAAATCGAATGGGCTTGATAAAGACACGTTTTAATTTAATTGCCGGATATGAGATTTGCGATAAGTGTTGAGTAATAACATAAATAGATAATAGAGTAGGAAGTGTTGTAAGGTGAGCAAGATATGAGTAAATAATAGTCGTTAAATTTGTAGGATAAACGCATTATTGGTTTGAAATTAACGAGTCATGACGTCATACGACATAGTTTGAAATCAGTCAAAATTCAGGTCTGCCAACCTTAAAAGTCGCGCGATATTTTTAATAGAATATAAAGAAAACATCGTTTAATCATAAAAAGGTAACTATATATATTTGGAATTCAAAAAAGAACATGTTATAATAGAAAGGGACATTTCTAAATTGGGAAAAGGAATGAAATAGCATTTTGGATACGAGGCTTTCTTTTGGATGACGTCATGAAATTTAAAATCGGAAAGAACGTTTTCTTAGCGTGGGGACGCCAGGAAGCGTGATCACTCGCCCCCAGACTGGTGGTGGACGTTGTGGTGTACACACGTGAGTGCGATTGCTCTGCGAGTATCTCTATGTATCGAAAGTCTGCATAACTCCCGAAAGTGTCAGAGAGTAAAAAAATAAATAATATACAAAAGTTCTTCTGGGGTAATCTGTAAAACCTACCTACGCATACCCGGGATTAAAGAGATTTCATGCTGAACTAGCCAGTGCAGACGACATCAATTTTTCGCATCAATTGGCATACTGTCTTATCAGTACTAATAATAGTTAATTATTTAACACTTTCTACTGTAGTTTCAGAGTTTTACAATTTTTTTTGAACTTTCAAGCATAAGTAAATTGGCATCCTGAAAAATAAGTATGTGGAGCATCTAACATTATTTCATATAAGGAGGATCAAATTATGCCGCATTTTATCCAGAGACAAAATTTTTATAGGAAAGATAGAAAACATCAGATACTCCTGAACATATTACTAGGTACATAAAAATGGATTGAAAAAAATGTATAGTTAGATATATTAAATGGGGAAGTATTAAGAAAGAAATAGCTTTCAACTTCCATTCTATAAATTTAGCACACTTGTGTAAAGAATATAATTTACTATGATGATATAAAAATTAGATATACAACAATATATGATATTTTAATTTAACAATATTTTTAGTTTAAAATTACTAATATGCATCATTACTATATTTGATACCAATCTTAAAATTAATAACATATATACTTCTTCTTGTCATAGAGGACACTAATATATAGGAACATAAAATTATATTAATAAACAATACATTTTGTGAAAGGAAGAATCTTAAGGCATACTACTGAAATTTTTCAAGTCCTCTGGATCTATCATACTGGTAATAATACTTACAAATGGTGCTTTTCATCTGCAAAAAATCAGGCAAACAGAACAAAGTGTGTGGAAATGTAGATAAATCACTGTAATGTATCAAATTATCTAGATACCAACAATACAATAAGTTAATGTGATTACCCTCACTGTTCAAAAAACTTCCAATCAAGTAAGTATTCATAAACATAAATTGCATTTTATGTAAAAGTATGATTGTCATATTCTATTTACATGTGAAACATCTATTTTTTAATATATATTACAATTTACTCTTTTTAATATATATTACAATCTACTCAGTACTCAGGGGTCTCCGTCTAGGGGATATGTGAATGGCGACCAAAAGGTACCCAACCTGAGCAGAACATTACTTCCACTTACTGGTGTTTTGCTCCTCACTGAAACTTTTCTATCTGACCTTACCTTGGTCATCTCATGTTCTCTTCCCACCTGATGCTATTAGGGTTCCTGAGAGCTAGGGAGTCTTTATTTTTCCAACCTATCCATTTCTTATAAACTCTTAACCCCTAACATGCTGACCTGTCATGGCATGTAATACGTCCTCTGATTGGTAATCACAGGATAGGGTCAATGAATTTATTTTGATAACTCTCCCGGTCAGGTCGGTGAGATCCATAAACCAACGACAGGTGTGGTTCTCCAGACATTCTGGTGGTTGTGAGAGAGTGATGTAACTGCCAGAACATAAAAATATGGTGCTCTCTAAAAAGCGGTTACTATTACTGCTAAGTCTCTTCAATATTTATGAAATATGACTCGAGGGGTAAAATGTTCCGGAGTTAAAATAGTCCCCCATTCGGATCTCCGGGCGGGAACTACTTCTCGAGAACCAAAACATGATATAAATAGATCTACCATCAGAATTCTACAATGGAATGCAGGTGGTCTCACCCAAACAAAAAGAATAGAACTGAATAAAATTGTATTTGACTATCACATAGATATATTTGTCATACTAGAGGCAAATCTAACAAATGATCAAGTTAAATACTTTTACTGGATTTTTACTACACCTACTACCCAAAAATAGACAGATAAGTAGTGGAATACTAGTTGGAGTCAAAAATGATATTAAATCCTCCTTTCAAATTGTTAAAGAAATGGATAACACAGACAAAGCTGAATTAATAAAGCTAAATTTTTGGGATAAGAAAACACATCTTCATTTATACAGTATTTACAATCCTCCCAGGAATGAACCGGATCTCTCACTATTCGAACAATTAAATAAAACAATCATAATTGGGGATTTCAATGCCCATTCCAAAAGATGGGGTTATGAAAAAGTGGATTCTACAGGGCAGATAGTGGAAGAATTTTTGAATACCACAACCTTTGAACTGATTTGTGATAAGATCCCAAAAACTTCATACATTACTCTGGAGCAGGCAGTAATCCAGACCTCTTGTTAGCTACAACAGATATTGTTTCAAAAATTAAAAAACAAGTTATATAAGACCCAAGTTCTGGTCACAGAGCAGTAATTGCTGATATAAAACTAGATAATACAAATAACAGTCAAAATCACACAAAGCTGCATTGGAACTTCAAAAAAGCAGATTGGAACAAATATAAAACTGAACTGGAACACAAATTTAAAGAACAAACAAACTCACAGCTGTATGACCACCCAGATCATATGAACAAAAATTTCTGTAAAGTCATCTTAGAAACTGCAAAAAAACATATTCCTTGTGGAAGATAAAAAAAATTTCAAACCCTTTTGGAACCCCCAGTTAGAAGAACTGAAAAAGCAAAAGGATATAGCTAGAAATACAGCTGAAGAAGCAAAAAACATATCGGATACACAAATATGGCGAAAGAATTGTGCCTCACTAAAAAAAGAAATTAATACAGCTAAAAAGAATCACTTTAATAATTTCTTAGAAAAAATGTATTTAGGACAGATGGCAACAAAGTCTATAAGTTCATACAAAATGTCAAGGACAGGAGAGAAAGCAACAGCACACCTATCATACACAACAATAAAATATTAACAAATGACATAGCCGAAACATTCAGTAAATATTATGCTAATTCACATAAAGTAACAAGAAATAATAAAAAGGAACGTAAACAATTTAACAAAGATTTGAAACAAGAAAGAGAATGTGATTCTAACACTCAATACAATATCTTTTATCAAAATTTTAATATGCAAGAACTGAACATTGCAATTAATAATCTAAAAACCAAGAAGTCTCCTGGACCAGATCACATACATCCAGAGTTCATAAAAAACCTTGGAAAAACAGCAAAACAACAACTTCTAAAATTCTACAATCTATCCTGGAATACCACTGTACCTGCCGAATGGCAAAAAGCAATAATTGTCCCACTCTTGAAGAAAGATAAAACAGCATCAGAAATAAAAAATTATAGACCAATAGCTCTTACTAGCATAATAGCAAAAGTGATGGAAAGAATGGTGTCAAGTAGGTTAAATTGGTTTCTAGAATCCCAAAATTTAATTTCCCCATGTCAAGCTGGATTCAGAGGGTTCCACTTTACAAATGAACAAGTCTTACTCCTCAGTCAAGAAATCAAAGACTCCTTCAATAGAAAAGAAGATAATGGATCAGTTTTTATTGATTTCCAAACTGCATATGATTCTATATGCAGAACAAAACTGCTAAAGAAAGTAAAAAAAAAATAGGGATACAAGTTCCAATGCTTTCATGGCTATGTCATTTCCTAACACAACACTTTATTGCTACCAGATATGGAAGAAATATATCTAAATATAAACAAGTACACCGCGGCTTACCACAAGGTGCAGTGCTCATCACTACACTTTTTAATATATTTATGCCACAACAAATACAAGAATCAGGTGTGAAGTGTGCACTATTTGCTGATGACTTAGTAATGTGAACTTCAAAACCAAAAAACAAAAGTACAGAACTAGAAAACAACCATGCAACAATCCTTAAACAACCTACAAAAGTGGACCAAAGAAAATTTAATGACTGTTAATACAACAAAATCAAACTACCAAATCTTTTCACTAAGAAACAAACCACTAAAAATAAAACTAAATTTTGAGGGTCAACAATTACCAGAAACAAAGGAAGCAAAGTATTTAGGAGTTACATTTGATACCAAACTTACATGGACCAAACAAATAGAAAATGTAATACAAAGAGCAGAGAGGTGCCTTTCACTGTTAAAACGTCTAACAGGAATGAAGTGGGGATGTTCCAGAGCAACTCTTAACACAACATACAATGTATATATAAAGCCATTATTTACTTACTGCAGTGAAGTTCTTGTAACAGCAAATACAAAAAAATTCAAATCTTTCAAAACCAAAGTCTGAGACTAATTATAGGTGCTATCAAAACCACACCAATAGCAGCTATGGAAATACGAGTACTAACCAACCAATACTCCATTGAATATGAAATAGAAAAAGTGGCTCTTATTCAACACAAAAAGTTGATCAGACTCCCATTCAATACATGGCAAAAGAGAAATTTTACACATACACTAAAGACTCAGGAGAGCTTTCTTTCCAAAATTCAAGACATCAAGAAGAATGTATATCTTCCTAATTCAAAGGATAACTTCATATCTAAAGTCAGTCCGACACAAACATTAGACATCACATATTATTTACACCTGACAAAAGAAGTTAAGAAAAGTGATACTCCAATTAGTGTTCTAAAATTATTGGCATTAGAGACAATCCATACTAGATTTCCAGAACATGAATGGCTCCATATTTATACTGATGGATCATTGATATCAAACCGAGATGGAGCAGGGGCTGGAGTCACGTGTCACCTCTTGTCCTATTATTAATCTTTAAGTTATGGAACTACAGACTTTGATGGAGAAATTGAAGCAATTAGAATGGCCCTACAAAATCTTTTGTATAGAATTTCACATTTTCATCAAGCAGTTATTCTCTCATATTCCAGGGCAGCAATTATAGCAATTACTTCCAAGTTGTCACCAAAAAACCAAACAATTATAGAATGTTGGAGAATCCTTACCCATTTAACAGCACTTCAAAAATACCTAGTCTTCCAATGGATACCAGCTCACTGTCGATTGAGTGGTAATGAGACAGCTGATTTTCTTGCTAAAAAGGGTACCGGCAATGTGCAGAAATCTATAGTTAATCTACCATTTTATGCAGCTAAAAGATTAGTCAACTCTGAGTTCAAAAAAGTTATTGCAAAATATTACTATGTGAAATCAAAAAATAAAAGATGGGAACTACCAAACATTCAAACAGTAATTCCTGAGTATCCTCGAAAAACGGCAGTTGCAACCTTCAGGTTGATTACAGGAGATGATTTAAACAGAGTTGGGATATATTCTTCACCACTCTGTCCTCTATGTGATCTGCAAGAGGAAATGGACCGAGACCACCTTCAAATATGCCCGGCAATTTCTAACACCCCATCCATCAGTGAAAAATATTGGAGAGCAAGAGGATTAATGGCTTCATTGTCAGAAATCCAGCATTAGCTAACAACATATCTGGCTATTGCCCTGAATTTTATAAGGGTGCTGATGACCTAGAAGTTGAGCGCCCTTTAACCCACAAATTAAATCATGTTAAGACAAATCAGCAACATTTATAGATTTTTAGTTATGTATGTTTTTGTAAAAGCCGAAGCCCTTCAATTCAATATCAAAAGATGTTAAACATATCTTTATCTGTATTGTAATACATACAAATCTGATCTGTATTCATTCCATTCTGTATTCTGTTGCAGAATGTATGGGCTGTTCCAAACAGCATTTTATTTTGGCTACATGGCATTGTTCAGTCTTGCACTGGGAATAATGTGTGGCACAGTGGGTTATGTTGGCACAAGCATCTTCGTTCGCAAGATCTACTCCACTGTCAAAATAGACTAAAAAGGAAACCTTAAAAGTATTTCAGTGTAGAGACATATTTTGCAAGGTGACGAAGTTTTTGAGGTATTCTGTATGATGGAACATCATCAAGGAAAGAGTGCATGTGAGTGTATGTATGTGTGTGTACAGCATTTTTGTTTGTTTTATTTGTGAAGGTATCCTTTTTGATTTTCCTCTTTCACAGAAAAACAAGCATGTTTATCTTGAATACAGAAGACTTGAGGAGAGGAATACATTATGATGAGCAAGACAAACATGGCAATTTTGAAGTACCTTATGCTAAAGAAATCATTGTAATAATGATAATACTAATAACATTGAATAGGTGCTGCACTGAAGTTGTAAGCTGTTGTTATTAATTTGCAACTTTATAGTCAGATGTTCTCTATTATTACTTTTTATTGTCTCCTTTCCCACTAAAAAGTACTGTGTAAATATATTTCAAAGCATTATGTTTTGAGAAATTATTTATGTAGGGTTTGAATAATAAATACAAGAAAAGGTAAATAAAATTAGCAGAAGAAAGAAACATTGTATTTGTTGATCTGTATATGTATAATGTGAAGGTTGATGTAAATGTGTTTCTCGATCTCTTCAACTGCTATGCATTCTTTGCACACAGTACTGTATAAGACAGCAGAAGTCTGTCATTGTCTGTGATCAGAGATCTTTAAATACCAGGGCAGATCAAATATGAACCAGATTTTATCACTGAACTACATGTAAAGATAATGCCACATTTTTGCACAAAATTCCTTATTCCTATTTCAAACTACTATCCTCCACATGTTCATTGGTCAAAAATTGAAATTGCAGAGTGTAAACCTAAGGCTGTAAATATGTTAGGGAATTTCTTGTCTTTGGTTCGGCACTATCAGATCAGCTGTTATTTTCTGGCAGTGATGTGGATAATGTGGAGAATGATCAAGATGTGTGTGAAGTTCTGAGACATTGAGTAGCTCCTGCTGTCAAGCACCTTTGGACCAACACAATTTATCTATGATAGAAGTGGAATTAGCAAAATATTAAAATTAAGAGTATTATTTTCTTGAATTTAGACACTTAGGTTTAAACTTTAGACACGTTTTAAGGATGTTCATCCCATATTGCTCAAGAGAAGGAAGGTCCTTGAAATATGTCCAAGTTCAGATAAGTGGGACTAAGTGTCTAAACTTGACTCTAAATTTAATACTCTATCTTAGTATCTTTAGAAGATTTTGTGAGGTTTATTTTTTACAGCAAGAATCGGCAAATTGGTCTAATGTTAATTCAATATGGAAATTACAACAGAGCACGTAGTTTTCATCTGTCAATCATGATCTGTTTTAGATTTTAGACTGCAGTTTAGAATAAAATTGCTCACACGTATATGCTCACACATAGCACTAATACCTGCAGCAAATGAACAGAGACAGAAATGTCATATCAAGTTCTTTTCGCAACTTTGTTTTGTAATTGTGGTTTCAAAATTGTAAATTTGCAATCGTGATTTTATACAATGATCTTCAGGGTTTTTCTAAACTTAATGTAGGTGCGTTGTAATCCACTTCTTCACTAGACTGTGAAGTGTCATTGAATATTTAAATTTGTTACATTTACTGGCAAAGATTGGTTTTATAATACTATTTTAAAATACCTTAAGATTTCATACTTGTGACTTGGTTGCAGTCTTCCTTACAACATTCCTAGGATTGTTTTAGTTCAAACAAAACTTTCAGACATTCACATTTTCACCATAGAGCATCGAAAATATTGTTCTTCCCATCCTTGTGAGAATAGGAAGATTCCTTTGCATTTTTATAGTTTTGAAAAAACCACATCTTAACGATGAGGTGTACACCACTGCTTGCTTAATTTTGAACCTTGGTGATTGAAGGGGATAGGTTTGATGGAGGGCTACCTATTGCTTTGCCCCTGATGATGGTATTTCATTTCATTAGCTGGTACAATTTTGCTGACCTCTACTCTACAAAACTGATGGGAGTTTATCACTGAAAGAGCCTTCCTTGTCAAAATGTTTTGCAGCTTGCCTCCTTTTAGTGAGAAACTTTCTTAGTATGCGTTCCTGACTCATAATGCTTATGAGAGCTGTGGTCAGTTAGGTGAAAAATGTTAGATATCCCCCTCACTACCTGATTTAATAGATTAAGCTCTGGTTTATATTTGATTCACTCTCATGTGAAATATTTGCTGTATATGTAATAAGTACTGCAGTAAGTCACACATAACATGTGTATTTCACTCCAGAATCATTGGCGCATGTCAGATTTAGACTTTACAGGTTGCCAACTATGAGGCAATATATTAAGCACAAGCAAAAAGATTAACAATGTTTGTAAGAAATTATTTTGTAATGTAGCAATACATAAGAAACAATGGACTTTTCAGATTGCTGCTTCTTTGTAATAAAAGTATAATATTTAAAATGTAAAAAATCTATGTTGTACAATTAAGTGAACAATGTGACGAGAACGTCAGGTCTTTCATTAAGGGTGTGAATGTAGTATTTCTTTATAATTGGAGATCTTAACACCAGCTGGTGCTAGTGACAAAACTGTTCTCCTCTGCCGACCTTTAAGGTGATTGTTACCAAACCTGACAAAACAGAAAGTGAAAGTGGAGTAATTAGCTTTCTGCTATAAGTCCATTATGCTCGATAATGTTGAAATAAAGATTAGTCAATTAAAAGCCAGTAGAAATATAAGTCAACTCAAGTTAGTTGCAAAGGATGCATAACCTTTATGTATGCATTTTCAATTTTATGTAGCAGATACCGTATCACAGAGAATATGATTAAAGTGAAGATTTTAACAAATCTTAGAGACTGTAAACTTTACTTATCTTTATCTGCTGAAAGTTCTTAGCCTCCAAGATCTGTTAAAACTTTTAGAATTGTATTGCTTCACTGCTTCAGTTTTTTCATGATTAAAGTAAATTACTGTAAGACTGCAGTTTTGCTAACCAGAACAAAATAATATTTCAACCATTCTCCAGCTCAAAAAGCTCAAGACAAGCCTTTAGGCAGAGACGGAAAGTGAATATGTGACCATGATATGAAACATCCCTTCATATACAAGTATGCACAGTGACACCTATAGAGAATTAAAAGCACTTGAGGCTTTCATCCACTAATATGCAGTACTAGTGGCAGTACTGGTTCTTTCTTTTTTCTCAGTGAGAGAAAGACTAGTGCTATTTAATAAACACAGTTTAATTGACAAAACTTAATTATTGCAGTCTTAGAGTTATAAAATCTTTTTTCAGATTCACAAAGGTCATGTTCTTCAAGCAAGTTCCAAAAATTAGTCACTTTTTCTTATTTCACACTTATAACAGGTGATCTAAAAGACTCTGAATCTGCTGCACTGTGATTTGCCTGTACACATCCTTGGCACTCATCGCCAACTGCCACTGTCATAAAACAGGGTGCATGAAACCATTCAACGTTTTTAAAATTACTTTCAAAGGCTTAATTACCAATACTATTAAAGAAGATGCTGAAACTGACCACTGTCGTCCATACATTTGTGGCACCTCTTTAGGAAACTATCCATCATTCACCGTAGTTCACATTGAGAAATGCTGCAATTTCCTGGCAGATATTTTGTTTTAATTCTTACAGGTTGTGTGGGTTTGTTTTATACACTAAAGTATTTTAAGTTATCCCAGAGATAGAAATCGCAGGGGGTTAGTTCGGGAACCAGTGGGCCCACAAATCTACTAATAATTCTGTGTCCTCCAGTATGTCGGTTTCTTCCATTTTTATACTTTTCGCGGAGGGAAAACAAATTTTCACTACAAAATGTGACTGGCAATGTTCTGATAGATTGCACTGCTGTGTTTATTCAAGAATAAAATACGTTGGCTATTCTGTATCCATCCAACAGCGAAAAATATTGGAGAGCAAGTGGATTAATGACTTCGTCAGAAATCCAGCATTAGCAAACAACAACAATTCTGTACTGCGGGAACTGATATGTGTGACATTGTGTGCACAGTGGAAAAAAACAGTGCAGCAATTCAGACTTTTTGGATCTCTCTGTATAATAAAATGACATATTGTAACACTATTTTCCATAAGGGCCATTTTTGCAGATAATTTTAATATACTGCAGTGAACCATATAAGATGTAACCAATGATTAGTTTTAACATATGAAAGTCCGAATGTATGATTTATTTTCAAACTTTCTGTGTCTTAACTCCTTTGCAAATCTTGATGCCTTTCACACCAGTCGTTAACACTTGTTCTTTTATTCCCCCTCCAGAATGCTCTTTAGTCTATTGGCTAATAGCCTAATACTGTTTACTATTGTTTAGAAGCTTAGAAACTTAATTCATGCTATAGCTAGGATTTTTTCAGTTCTGATTCTACTTTTCAAAGTTAATCTGCACACGGTTTGTGTATGTTAAAAAATTATTATTGACCCAATATATGGGAACTATAAGAACTTAATGTTTACACTTGAAGTTTTCTAGAAAGTTGTATTCATTAATTTATGAATGCGAGTTCAACTCTGATTTGTTTAATGCAGTGAAATTTTATTGAACAGTTTCTCATATTGGTGTTGGCTTCATCTAATCGAATTTTAAGTGTAGTAGTGGAAATCCCTGGGATCTATAAGTACTTCATATGTCTTGAGTAAAGAATTTTTCTGCTCTGATCAAAATTGTATTCCTGTGCCTTTGCTTTAAGCTCCAGTCATGCTTTTACATATTTTAAGAATTGAAAATAAACATAACACACTCATTGTGCTATGTTGTCTGTTCCAATATACATTAAGCCTATTCACATGTTGCTTGCAGACTACAATTAAAACTTTATCTATAGAAAAATACTGGCTCTGCATGTGTCTTAAGATTTATGTGGCATTCTAGATCAATGACAAAGACCACCAGTGTTAACTTTGTGTGTAGGATGTGAATTTGTTTACACTAATAACTGGTAATACCTTTAATAGTGCCATCAATGAGGTCAACATGCTATTTTGTGGAAAAAGAGTTGTATAGGATAGAGAAAACCATGAGAATTTTGGAATTGAAAAACTTGGAATAAATTTACTTTCCTAAAATGTAGGATGGTGGTGTCCTCTATGCCATAAACAAGCAAATGAAACTACAGAGTTATTTACCTATTTAGGTATATGTACTTATTTTTAATGCAGCTATTTTGTAAATAAAGAATCCTATAATAACGCTAATTTATATTTGACCTCATATGAAAGTATATGCATGTGCTTTATACAATTGTTAAAAGGACTTTGCTACAAATAAAAAAAGTGGACAATGCACATATCAGCCCTAATCGAACAATATTCAAAACCATTTCCAAAATATGTGAGCTCTTGAAAAATTAAGATCAATAACCATCATAAAAATCATGTACCTGGCAAAAATTAGTTATGTTATTTATAAGATGATATAAGATCAGAGGCTTTTACTCGCTTTTTAGCAAAACAAAAAGAATTGAATAGAACATACTTGTGATTGTGAATTACAGTAATAATCGCAGCTCTATGAATATTCAGATTTGCCTTTTATTGATGGAAGCAATAGCAAGCTGCCACTTAAACCTTTATTGCTAAAACATAACAACTGTTGTATATGAACTTACCCCTTTTATATGTTATCTTAATGGAACTGACAGTCCTTTGTAGAACTATAGCCAATCCAGGCTGGTTGGAACTATCCAGAAATTAAGAATGGTAGAATGCAGAAATTTTGCAATCTCTGCTTTCATCATATTTTTATTCATTGTTATAGAAGCAAGTTGTCCTGCACAATGAGGGAATCTCTTCCTCTTTTAAAGTCTGTAAATCATCTGAAGATAATGGATTATAAAGAGCAAATAACTTCAAATGCATGATGCAATCTTTATATACATTCTTTCTCATTAAACCAATTTAATAAGATAGAAAATCTCACCATGTAAATGCTCTGACTTGACATGTGTGCTAGTGTCTAAGCTGGGAACACCACATATACCTAAATATAAGAAAGTGCCAAAACTGCATTTTGTTGGAAAACAACTCCTTCATTCACAAAACTTTCATATGCATCAACTTGCTGCCAGAGGAAAAGAAAGTCAACAGCAAGTGCAATCTGCATATATGAGAGAATTTAATGGAACACTCATGTTTAAGAATAAGCAAGACCAAACAAATGTCAGTCCAAATAAATAAAACAAAATTCTTCTCACATTAAGCTTGGCATTCGTGTTATGTACTGAGCAGGTGAAAAACAATTTGGTAGCATTACCTGCATGATGGTTTTCTTTTTCAGCAAATATAAACTATGCATACTAATAGTTCATGTTTGAGTGATGAAGGCAAGGATGACACAGGAGCACTCTCCCCCTAACAGGAAACTTTCTGGACATAAGCATTTTTCTGAACCAAAATGCATATATCTGGAATTTTTCTTGCTTTTGTTTTCTACATACAAATCAGCATTATTTGAGGGAAATGACATGCCATCTAAACATGACGTAATATCCATTGTCATGAGGATAAAGATTATAAGTATTTTAGAGCAAACTAGTGTTCACTTATTCTTAGTGCATCTGTTTATCCCCTCTTCTTTTTTGCAACTCCTGCTTTATAATTACTGTTATACCTTAGCAAAACCTTGGAAGACTTCCTCTTATAAAGGGGAATTGAAAATACTAAAAATTAAAAATGATTTTGTGACAGGGCTGAATGTGCAACTCTGTTATAAGGTTAATTATAAAGGGACAGTCACCAACTCTAGAACTGTCTATGCTGTATTTTCCAGTGGGAATATGGACACATAGTGTCACACTTCTGGTGCAGTTTTGCTCTGTTCTGGAAGTGCAATATTGAGTTGACAGTGATACTCATAGTGTAGTTTAGATGAGAGTTATTTTTCCATGTACTTAGTCTCAAATTATACTATGGCTCTATGTTTTCTACTGCACAGTGTGTATTTATTTATGATTTGTATGTGTTAACTCAGAGAGCTCATGAAGCGAAAGTACGATTTACAGAAAGATTTCTGGGTGTAAAAGTTGCAGGCTGTACAAAATCCATAACTTTACAATAAATTTCAGGTCATAATAAAATAACTGGCACATGTTCTTCAAGCAGGTGATACTTTAACTAGATGCACGTTTTGTGATGTCTCAATAGTGTATAGAGTTGCAAAATAAACCTAATATTGTTTATGAAGTACCCCTCCATGACAAAAAAATTTATGTAAAGAAAGGGGAAAGGGGAAAGAGTTATAGGGCTAATTTTTTTTAGTCAAGTGTTGATGCCCATACATATGTGAATGCAATTTTGTCTCCTTTTCGTAGAAAATTAACAGACAGGGAATGTGATTTTGCCGTTTTTCAATAAGACACTGTAACAGCTCATATTTAGATGAGAACAATTGAAAGTGTTCAGTCTAAAAGGTGAGTCAATAACACTAAACAACACTTAGATTAATAATTTTCCAGAACGCATTTCGGAGGTTAACTTTCCTCCATTATCAACCGGACAGTGACTGGGTTTCCATGGTGCAGATGGCGATGCTTCTTCTGATGCTTCCTCTGGTGACGGTTCAAGGAACTTATTGAAAATATCTTTCTGTGGAATGTCAAAATTAAATACTCGGTTTTCAACATTCCCCAGAAAGATATTTTCAGCAAGTTCCTTGAACCATCACCAGAGGAAACATCGAAGAAGCATTGCCATCCACACCATGGAAACCCAGTCATTGTCCGGTTGATAATGGAGGAAAGTTAACCTCTGAAATGCGTTCCTGAAAATTATAAATCTAGTGTTATTGACTCACCTTTTAGAGTAAATTGATTACACAACGCTGTTTCCAAACTTCTAAGAAAGGAAGATAATTGAAATTGTGTTTGAGGACAAAATAATTATTAGAATTTAATTTAAAAGGTGAGTTAATAACACTGAACAACACTTACAACATACTGTTGATAATGGAGGAAAGTTACCTTCGAAACGCGTCCCGGAGAAGTATGTTGTAAGTGTTGTTCAGTGTTATTAATTAACTCACCTTTTAAATTAAATTAATTACAACAACACTGTTTTCAAACTTCTATGAAAGAAAGATAATTATTAGAGGTTTGTGGCCCTCTCGGTTCCCCGACCTAACCCTTTGCAATTTCTATCTCAGGGGTATCTTAAAGTTAGTAAGTAAAGCCTTAAAAAGTAGTTTTAGAAAGATTCCATGGCTGCTTCCATGCCATTCTATAATAGTGGCAGATGGCAATGAGTGCGATGATGTACACAGCCAGTTCTTAGCTCATTGACTCTCTCCGTAAAAGCAATAACAGAAATAAAGCAAAAGAAAATAATATGCTTTCTAATCCAATACCAGTAATTTTGTAATTAATTGGTATGGTTTCTGTTTGTTACGAAAGTTAGCTAGAATCATTCCAATTAGTTTAGAGATTTTAATGTTTCAAGCAGTTAAAAAGCAAGAATAACATAACTGGTTATGTGGCTATCTCAGTGATACGGTATCGTCAGACAGAAAACTTTTTAAATCTTGAAGCAGAATTAATGGTCTAAGAAGAAACAGTTCTTGACTACGCAGGAAACACATTCCTTCCTAAGATTGTTGTTTTTAATTTCTCTTACCTTTTTATTTGTTCATTCTTGTAGATTAAGAATGGTGTATTTTTTGTTATACTAAAAGATTGTGTAAGTGAAATGTAATTTAAGAACTTCGCAAATATAATACAGTGTAACTGTCTTAAAATGTGTTGACTCTCTCTGTGAAGCCCTTACTTCTAAAACAATCTTTATAACATGCTTTGTTACTTGAAGTTATGCTTGCTCATTTTAAGGCATACATTTAAAAAAATACTAGATTGTAAAATATTAGTGTCTGAGAGTTCGTATGATAATGAGAAATGTACGGTAATTTTTTTTATCCTATTTCCCAGACAATACATTAACGTTTGTGAAATTTACTTTGATGTCTATGTTTCTATATGGATTCCTTAGTTCCATGCTGCCTCTTAGAAAGGTCAACCAGTGTTTTTGTTAAGATTGCTTCTAAATCTGTTATTTTAAATTTTGTTTTTTTCCACCCAGCTCATTTTGTGATGCAGTATTTGCGTTCTTGTTATTAAAAGGAGCATGTATCCTAAATGAGGCAATTAATACTACAGACAAGTTCTCTCCATCTGAAAAATAGTTGAGAATATATTTGAGGGATTTAGTCAAGTTAAATTCAAATTGGGTAATTGAGGGGGGGGGGGGGGGAGGCGGGGAGCTTGCCTGCAGTGATATCACTAATATTCAAATTGAATAGTTGTAAAATAATTTCTAGCAAATACATACTTCACTCTATGTCTACCCACTTGGCTTTATTTATTTGTTAACCAGAGCTCACTGCCCTCTCACAATTATAGAAAGATTTATATAAAAAATTGCATATCGCCTCACAGCATTCAACAAATCTTTAAACATAACCTGACACTAAAGGAAAACATAGGCTCACATAGGCTACGCCAGATTTGTATATAAGTATAGCATGGGGAGATAGGCTAGTATAGGCTCACATTGGCTACACGAGAAGGGTGTATAAGTATAGGCTGAGGAGATAGGTTAGTACAGGTTCACATAGGCTACACAAGATCTGTATATAAGTATAGACTGTGGAGGCACGCTAGTATAGGCTCACATAGGCAGATCTGTATATCAGTACAGACTGAGGAGATAGGCTAGCATAGGCTCACATAGGCTACACCAGATATGTATATAAGTATAGGCTGAGGAGATATGTTAGTGTAGGCTATTCCAGCTCAGTATGTAAGTATAGGCTGGGGAGATGGTCTAGTATAGGTGCAGATTGGCTACACCAGATCTGTATATAAGTATAGGCAGGGGACATAGGCTCACGTAGGCTACACCAGACTGTATATAAGTATAGACTGAGGAGAGAGACTAGTATAGGCTCACACAGGTTACTCCAGATCTGCATGTAAGTATAGACTGAGGAGATAGGTCAGTATAGGTTCACACAGGCTACACGGGATCCGCATATAGTTATAGAATGAGGACATAGACTAGTATAGGCTCCCGTAGGCTACACCACATCGGGATATAAGTATAGACTGAGGAAATAGGCTAGTATAGGCTCACATAGGCTACACCTGGTTGGTATATAAGTATAGGCTGGGGACATAGGCTAGTGTAGGCTCACATAGGCTACACAAGATCTGCATATAAGTATAGATTCCGGAGATAGGCTAGTATAGGCTCACATAGGCTACACCAGATTGGTATGTAAGTATAGACTGAGGACATAGACCAGTGTAGGCTCACATAGGCTACACAAGATCTGCATATAAGTATAGATTCTGGAGATAGGCTAGTATAGGCTCACATAGGCTACACCAGATTGGTATATACGTATAGACTGAGGAGATACACTAGTATAGGCTCACATAGGCTAAACCAGATCTGTAAATAAGTATAACCTGAGGACATAGGCTAGTGTAGGCTCACATAGGCTCCACCAGATCTGTATATAAGTATAGGCTGAGGAGATAGGCTAGTATAGGCTCACATAGGCTCCACCAGATCTGTATATAAGTATAGGCTGGGGAGATAGGCTAGTATAGGCTCACATAGGCTACACCAGATCTGTATATAAGTATAGGCTGAGGAGATAGGCTACACCAGATCTGTATATCAGTATAGGCTGGGGAGATAGGCTAGTATAGGCTCACATAGGCTCCACCAGATCTGTATATAAGAATAGGCTGGGGAGATAGGCTAGTATAGGCTCACATAGGCTCCACCAGATCTGTATATAAGTATAGGCTGAGGAGATAGGCTAGTATAGGCTTACATTGGCTCCACCAGATATGTATATAACTATAGGCTGAGGAGATAGGCTAGTATAGGCTCACATAGGCTACACCAGATCTGTATATAAGTATAGGCTGAGGAGATAGGCTAGTATAGGCTCACATAGGCTACACAAGATCTGTATATAAGTATAGACTGAGGAGAGAGATTAGTATAGGCTCACATAGGCTACACCAGATTTGTATATGAGTATAGGCTGAGGAGATAGGCTAGTATAGGCTCACATAGGCTACACCAGATCTGTATATAAGTATAGACTGAGGAGAGAGATTAGTATAGGCTCACATAGGCTCCACCAGATCTGTATATAAGTATAGGCTGGGGAGATAGACTAGTATAGGCTCACATAGGCTCCACCAGATCTGTATATAAGTATAGGCTGAGGAGATAGGCTACTATAGGCTCACATAGGCTACACCAGATCTGTATATAAGTATAGGCTGAGGAGATAGGCTACACCAGATCTGTATATCAGTATAGGCTGGGGAGATAGGCTAGTATAGGCTCACATAGGCTCCACCAGATCTGTATATAAGTATAGGCTGAGGAGATAGGCTAGTATAGGCTCACATAGGCTCCACCAGATCTGTATATAAGTATAGGCTGGGGAGATAGGCTAGTATAGGCTCACATAGGCTCCACCAGATCTGTATATAAGTATAGGCTGAGGAGATACGCTAGTATAGGCTCACATAGGCTCCACCAGATCTGTATATAAGTATAGGCTGGGGAGATAGGCTAGTATAGGCTCACATAGGCTCCACCAGATCTGCATATAAGTATAGGCTGAGGAGATAGGCTAGTATAGGCTCACATAGGCTCCACCAGATCTGTATATAAGTATAGGCTGAGGAGATAGGCTAGTATAGGCTCACATAGGCTACACCAGATTTGTATATGAGTATAGGCTGAGGAGATAGGCTAGTATAGGCTCACATAGGCTACACCAGATCTGTATATAAGTATAGACTGAGGAGAGAGATTAGTATAGGCTCACATAGGCTCCACCAGATCTGTATATAAGTATAGGCTGAGGAGATAGGCTAGTATAGGCTCACATAGCTTACACCAGATTTGTATATGAGTATAGCCTGAGGAGATAGGCTAGTATAGGCTCACATAGGCTACACCAGATCTATATATAAGTATAGGCTGAGGAGAGAGATTAGTATAGGCTCACATAGGCTACACCAGATCTGTATATAAGTATAGACTGAGGAGAGAGATTAGTATAGGCTCACATAGGCTACAGCAGATCTGTATATAAGTATAGGCTGAGGAGATAGGCTAGTATAGGCTCACATAGGGTCCACCAGATCTGTATATGAGTTAAGGCTGAGGAGATAGGCTAGTATAGGCTCACATAGGCTCCACCAGATCTGTATATAAGTATAGGCTGGGGAGATAGACTAGTATAGGCTCACATAGGCTCCACCAGATCTGTATATAAGTATAGGCTGAGGAGATAGGCTAGTATAGGCTCACATAGGCTCCACCAGATCTGTATATAAGTATAGGCTGGGGAGATAGGCTAGTATAGGCTCATATAGGCTCTACCAGATTCGTATATAAGTATAGGCTGGCGAGATAGGCTAGTATAGGCTCACATAGGCTACACCAGATCGGTGTATAGGCTGAGGAGATAGGCTAGTATAGGCTACACCATATCTGTATATGAGTATAGACTGAGGAGAGAGTTTACTATAGGCTCACAGAGGCTACACCAGATCTGTATATAAGTATAGGCTCACATAGGCTACACCAGATCTGTATATAAGTATAGGCTCACATAGGCTCCACCAGATCTGTATATAAGTATAGGCTCACATAGGCTACACCAGATCTGTATATAAGTATAGGCTCACATAGGCTCCACCTGATCTTTATGTAAGTATAGGCTCACATAGGCTCCACCAGATCTGTATATAAGTATAGGCTGGGGAGATAGGCTAGTATAGGCTCACATAGGCTCCACCAGATCTGTATATAAGTATAGGCTGGGGAGATAGACCAGTATAGGCTCACATAGGCTCCACCAGATCTGTATATAAGTATAGGCTGGGGAGATAGGCTAGTATAGGCTCACATAGGCTCCACCAGATCTGTATATAAGTATAGGCTGAGGAGATAGGCTAGTATAGGCTCACATAGGCTACACCAGATTTGTATATGAGTATAGGCTGAGGAGATAGGCTAGTATAGGCTCACATAGGCCACACCAGATGTGTATATAAGTATAGACTGAGGAGAGAGATTAATATAGGCTCACATAGGCTCCACCAGATCTGTATATAAGTATAGGCTGAGGAGATAGGCTAGTATAGGCTCACATAGCTTACACCAGATTTGTATATGAGTATAGCCTGAGGAGATAGGCTAGTATAGGCTCACATAGGCTACACCAGATCTATATATAAGTATAGGCTGAGGAGAGAGATTAGTATAGGCTCACATAGGCTACACCAGATCTGTATATAAGTATAGACTGAGGAGAGAGATTAGTATAGGCTCACATAGGCTACAGCAGATCTGTATATAAGTATAGGCTGAGGAGATAGGCTAGTATAGGCTCACATAGGGTCCACCAGATCTGTATATGAGTTAAGGCTGAGGAGATAGGCTAGTATAGGCTCACATAGGCTCCACCAGATCTGTATATAAGTACAGGCTGGGGAGATAGGCTAGTATAGGCTAACATAGGCTACACCAGATTTGTATATAAGTATAGGCTGAGGAGATAGGCTACACCAGATCTGTATATCAGTATAGGCTGGGGAGATAGGCTAGTATAGGCTCACATAGGCTCCACCAGATCTGTATATAAGTATAGGCTGAGGAGATAGGCTAGTATAGGCTCACATAGGCTCCACCAGATCTGTATATAAGTATAGGCTGGGGAGATAGGCTAGTATAGGCTCACATAGGCTCCACCAGATCTGTATATAAGTATAGGCTGAGGAGATAGGCTAGTATAGGCTCACATAGGCTCCACCAGATCTGTGTATAAGTATAGGCTGAGGAGATAGGCTAGTATAGGCTCACATAGGCTCCAATAGATCTGTATATAAGTATAGGCTGGGGAGATAGACTAGTATAGGCTCACATAGGCTCCACCAGATCTGTATATAAGTATAGGCTGAGGAGATGGGCTAGTATAGGCTCACATAGGCTCCACCAGATCTGAATATAAGTATAGGCTGAGGAGATAGGCTAGTATAGGCTCACATAGGCTACACCAGATCTGTGTATAAGTATAGGCTGAGGAGATAGGCTACACCAGATCTGTATATCAGTATAGGCTGGGGAGATAGGCTAGTATAGGCTCACATAGGCTACCGCCGATCGGTATGTAGGTATAGGCTGGGGAGATAGGCTCACATAGGCTACACCAGTTCCATATATAACTATAGGCTGGGGAGATAGTACAGGCTCACATAGGCTCCACCAGATCTGTATATAAGTATAGGCTGGGGAGATAGACTAGTATAGGCTCACATAGGCTCCACCAGATCTGTATATAAGTATAGGCTGAGGAGATAGGCTAGTATAGGCTCACATAGGCTCCACCAGATCTGTATATAAGTATAGGCTAGGGAGATAGGCTAGTATAGGCTCACATAGGCTCCACCAGTTCCATATATAAGTATAGGCTGAGGAGATAGGCTAGTATAGGCTCACATAGGCTCCACCAGATCTGTATATAAGTATAGGCTGAGGAGATAGGCTAGTATAGGCTCACATAGGCACCACCAGATCTGTACATAAGTATAGGCTGGGGAGATAGGCTAGTATAGGCTCACATAGGCTCCACCAGATCTGTATATAAGTATAGGCTGAGGAGATAGGCTAGTATAGGCTCACATAGGCTACACCAGATTTGTATATAAGTATAGACTGAGGAGAGAGATTAGTATAGGCTCACATAGGCTCCACCAGATCTGTATATAAGTATAGGCTGAGGAGATAGGCTAGTATAGGCTCACATAGCTTACACCAGATTTGTATATGAGTATAGCCTGAGGAGATAGGCTAGTATAGGCTCACATAGGCTACACCAGATCTATATATAAGTATAGGCTGAGGAGAGAGATTAGTATAGGCTCACATAGGCTACACCAGATCTGTATATAAGTATAGACTGAGGAGAGAGATTAGTATAGGCTCACATAGGCTACAGCAGATCTGTATACAAGTATAGGCTGAGGAGATAGGCTAGTATAGGCTCACATAGGCTCCACCAGATCTGTATATACGTATAGGCTGAGGAGATCGGCTAGTATAGGCTCACATAGGCTACACCAGATTTGTATATAAGTATAAACTGAGGAGAGAGATTAGTATAGGCTCACATAGGCTACACCAGATCTGTATATAAGTATAGACTGAGGAGAGAGATTAGTATAGGCTCACATAGGCTACACCAGATCTGTATATAAGTATAGACTGAGGAGAGAGATTAGTATAGGCTCACATAAGCTACACCAGATCTGTATATAAGTATAGGCTGAGGAGATAGGCTACAGCAGATCTGTATATCAGTATAGGCTCACATAGGCTACACCAGATCTGTATATAAGTATAGGCTGAGGAGATAGACTAGTATAGGCTCACATAGGCTCCACCAGATCTGTATATAAGTATAGGCTGGGGAGATAGGCTAGTATAGGCTCACATAGGCTCCACCAGATCTGTATATAAGTACAGGCTGAGGAGATAGGCTAGTATAGGCTCACATTGGCTCCACCAGATATGCATATATAACTATAGGCTGAGGAGATAGGCTATTATAGGCTCACATAGGCTACACCAGATCTATATATAAGTATAGGCTGAGGAGATAGGCTACTATAGGTTCACATAGGCTCCACCAGATCTGTATATAAGTATAGGCTGAGGAGATAGGCTAGTATAGGCTCACATAGGCTCCACCAGATCTGTATATACGTATAGGCTGAGGAGATAGGCTAGTATAGGCTCACATAGGCTACACAAGATCTGTATATAAGTATAGACTGAGGAGAGAGATTAGTATAGGCTCACATAGGCTCCACCAGATCTGTATATACGTATAGGCTGAGGAGATAGGCTAGTATAGGCTCACATAGGCTACACAAGATCTGTATATAAGTATAGACTGAGGAGAGAGATTAGTATAGGCTCACATAGGCTACACCAGATTTGTATATGAGTATAGGCTGAGGAGATAGGCTAGTATAGGCTCACATAGGCTACACCAGATCTGTATATAAGTATAGACTGAGGAGAGAGATTAGTATAGGCTCACATAGGCTCCACCAGATCTGTATATAAGTATAGGCTGAGGAGATAGGCTAGTATAGGCTCACATAGGCTCCACCAGATCTGTATATAAGTATAGGCTGAGGAGATAGGCTAGTATAGGCTCACATAGGTTACACCAGATTTGTATATGAGTATAGGCTGAGGAGAGAGATTAGTATAGGCTCACATAGGCTACACCAGATCTGTATATAAGTATAGACTGAGGAGAGAGATTAGTATAGGCTCACATAGGCTACAGCAGATCTGTATATAAGTATAGGCTGAGGAGATAGGCTACTGTAGGCTCACATAGGCTACACCAGATCTGTATATAAGTATAGGCTGGGGAGATAGGCTAGTATAGGCTCACGTAGGCTCCACCAGATCTGTATATAAGTATAGGCTGGGGAGATAGGCTAGTATAGGCTCACATAGGCTCTACCAAATTGGTATATAAGTATAGACTGAGGAGATACACTAGTATAGGCTCACATAGGCTAAACCAGATCTGTAAATAAGTATAAACTGAAGACATAGGCTAGTATAGGCTCACATAGGCTACACCAGATCGGTGTATAGGCTGAGGAGATAGGCTAGTATAGGCTACACCATATCTGTATATGAGTATAGGCTGAGGAGATAGGCTAGTATAGGCTCACATAGGCTCCACCAGATCTGTATATAAGTATAGGCTCACATAGGCTACACCAGATCTGTATATAAGTATAGGCTGAGGAGATAGGCTAGTATAGGCTCACATAGGCTCCACCAGATCTGTATATAAGTATAGGCTGAGGAGATAGGCTAGTATAGGCCCACACATAAGCTCCACCAGATCTGTATATAAGTATAGGCTGGGGAGATAGGCTAGTATAGTATCACATAGGCTCCACCAGATCTGTATATAAGTATAGGCTAGGGAGATAGGCTAGTATAGGCTCACATAGGCTCCACCAGATCTGTATATAAGTATAGGCTGGGGAGATAGGCTAGTATAGGCTCACATAGGCTCCACCAGATCTGTATATAAGTATAGGCTGGGGAGATAGGCTAGTATAGGCTAACATAGGCTACACGAGTTCCATATATAAGTATAGGCTGGGGAGATAGTACAGGTTCACATAGGCTACACAAGATTTGTATATAAGTATAGACTGAGGAAATAGGCCTGTATAGGCTCACATAGGCTACCGCCGATCGGTATGTAGGTATAGGCTGGGGAGATAGGCTCACATAGGCTACACAAGATCTGCATATAAGTATAGGCTGACGAGATAGGCTACTATAGGCTCACATAGGCTACACCAGATCTGTATATAAGTATAGGCTGGGGAGATAGGCTAGTATAGGCTCACATAGGGTCCACCAGATCTGTATATAAGTATAGGCTGAGGAGATAGGCTAGTATAGGCTCACATAGGCTCCACCAGATCTGTATATAAGTATAGGCTGGGGAGATAGGCTAGTATAGGCTCACATAGGCTCTACCAAATTGGTATATAAGTATAGACTGAGGAGATACACTAGTATAGGCTCACATAGGCTAAACCAGATCTGTAAATAAGTATAAACTGAAGACATAGGCTAGTATAGGCTCACATAGGCTACACCAGATCGGTGTATAGGCTGAGGAGATAGGCTAGTATAGGCTACACCATATCTGTATATGAGTATAGGCTGAGGAGATAAGCTAGTATAGGCTCACATAGGCTCCACCAGATCTGCATATAAGTATAGGCTGAGGAGATAGGCTAGTATAGGCTCACATGGGCTACACCAGATCTGTATATAAGTATAGGCTGAGGAGATAGGCTAGTATAGGCTCACATAGGCTCCACCAGATCTGTATATAAGTATAGGCTGAGGAGATAGGCTAGTATAGGCCCACACATAGGCTCCACCAGATCTGTATATAAGTATAGGCTAGGGAGATAGGCTAGTATAGGCTCACATAGGCTCCACCAGATCTGTATATAAGTATAGGCTGAGGAGATAGGCTAGTATAGGCTCACATAGGCTCCACCAGATCTGTATATAAGTATAGGCTAGGGAGATAGGCTAGTATAGGCTCACATAGGCTCCACCAGTTCCATATATAAGTATAGGCTGAGGAGATAGGCTAGTATAGGCTCACATAGGCTCCACCAGATATGTATATAAGTATAGGCTGGGGAGATAGACTAGTATAGGCTCACATAGGCTCCACCAGATCTGTATATAAGTATAGGCTGAGGAGATAGGCTAGTATAGGCTCACATAGGCACCACCAGATCTGTACATAAGTATAGGCTGGGGAGATAGGCTAGTATAGGCTCACATAGGCTCCACCAGATCTGTATATAAGTATAGGCTGAGGAGATAGGCTAGTATAGGCTCACATAGGCTACACCAGATTTGTATATAAGTATAGACTGAGGAGAGAGATTAGTATAGGCTCACATAGGCTCCACCAGATCTGTATATAAGTATAGGCTGAGGAGATAGGCTAGTATAGGCTCACATAGCTTACACCAGATTTGTATATGAGTATAGCCTGAGGAGATAGGCTAGTATAGGCTCACATAGGCTACACCAGATCTATATATAAGTATAGGCTGAGGAGAGAGATTAGTATAGGCTCACATAGGCTACACCAGATCTGTATATAAGTATAGACTGAGGAGAGAGATTAGTATAGGCTCACATAGGCTACAGCAGATCTGTATACAAGTATAGGCTGAGGAGATAGGCTAGTATAGGCTCACATAGGCTCCACCAGATCTGTATATACGTATAGGCTGAGGAGATCGGCTAGTATAGGCTCACATAGGCTACACCAGATTTGTATATAAGTATAAACTGAGGAGAGAGATTAGTATAGGCTCACATAGGCTACACCAGATCTGTATATAAGTATAGACTGAGGAGAGAGATTAGTATAGGCTCACATAGGCTACACCAGATCTGTATATAAGTATAGACTGAGGAGAGAGATTAGTATAGGCTCACATAAGCTACACCAGATCTGTATATAAGTATAGGCTGAGGAGATAGGCTACAGCAGATCTGTATATCAGTATAGGCTCACATAGGCTACACCAGATCTGTATATAAGTATAGGCTGAGGAGATAGACTAGTATAGGCTCACATAGGCTCCACCAGATCTGTATATAAGTATAGGCTGGGGAGATAGGCTAGTATAGGCTCACATAGGCTCCACCAGATCTGTATATAAGTACAGGCTGAGGAGATAGGCTAGTATAGGCTCACATTGGCTCCACCAGATATGCATATATAACTATAGGCTGAGGAGATAGGCTATTATAGGCTCACATAGGCTACACCAGATCTATATATAAGTATAGGCTGAGGAGATAGGCTACTATAGGTTCACATAGGCTCCACCAGATCTGTATATAAGTATAGGCTGAGGAGATAGGCTAGTATAGGCTCACATAGGCTCCACCAGATCTGTATATACGTATAGGCTGAGGAGATAGGCTAGTATAGGCTCACATAGGCTACACAAGATCTGTATATAAGTATAGACTGAGGAGAGAGATTAGTATAGGCTCACATAGGCTCCACCAGATCTGTATATACGTATAGGCTGAGGAGATAGGCTAGTATAGGCTCACATAGGCTACACAAGATCTGTATATAAGTATAGACTGAGGAGAGAGATTAGTATAGGCTCACATAGGCTACACCAGATTTGTATATGAGTATAGGCTGAGGAGATAGGCTAGTATAGGCTCACATAGGCTACACCAGATCTGTATATAAGTATAGACTGAGGAGAGAGATTAGTATAGGCTCACATAGGCTCCACCAGATCTGTATATAAGTATAGGCTGAGGAGATAGGCTAGTATAGGCTCACATAGGCTCCACCAGATCTGTATATAAGTATAGGCTGAGGAGATAGGCTAGTATAGGCTCACATAGGTTACACCAGATTTGTATATGAGTATAGGCTGAGGAGAGAGATTAGTATAGGCTCACATAGGCTACACCAGATCTGTATATAAGTATAGACTGAGGAGAGAGATTAGTATAGGCTCACATAGGCTACAGCAGATCTGTATATAAGTATAGGCTGAGGAGATAGGCTACTGTAGGCTCACATAGGCTACACCAGATCTGTATATAAGTATAGGCTGGGGAGATAGGCTAGTATAGGCTCACGTAGGCTCCACCAGATCTGTATATAAGTATAGGCTGGGGAGATAGGCTAGTATAGGCTCACATAGGCTCTACCAAATTGGTATATAAGTATAGACTGAGGAGATACACTAGTATAGGCTCACATAGGCTAAACCAGATCTGTAAATAAGTATAAACTGAAGACATAGGCTAGTATAGGCTCACATAGGCTACACCAGATCGGTGTATAGGCTGAGGAGATAGGCTAGTATAGGCTACACCATATCTGTATATGAGTATAGGCTGAGGAGATAGGCTAGTATAGGCTCACATAGGCTCCACCAGATCTGTATATAAGTATAGGCTCACATAGGCTACACCAGATCTGTATATAAGTATAGGCTGAGGAGATAGGCTAGTATAGGCTCACATAGGCTCCACCAGATCTGTATATAAGTATAGGCTGAGGAGATAGGCTAGTATAGGCCCACACATAAGCTCCACCAGATCTGTATATAAGTATAGGCTGGGGAGATAGGCTAGTATAGTATCACATAGGCTCCACCAGATCTGTATATAAGTATAGGCTAGGGAGATAGGCTAGTATAGGCTCACATAGGCTCCACCAGATCTGTATATAAGTATAGGCTGGGGAGATAGGCTAGTATAGGCTCACATAGGCTCCACCAGATCTGTATATAAGTATAGGCTGGGGAGATAGGCTAGTATAGGCTAACATAGGCTACACGAGTTCCATATATAAGTATAGGCTGGGGAGATAGTACAGGTTCACATAGGCTACACAAGATTTGTATATAAGTATAGACTGAGGAAATAGGCCTGTATAGGCTCACATAGGCTACCGCCGATCGGTATGTAGGTATAGGCTGGGGAGATAGGCTCACATAGGCTACACAAGATCTGCATATAAGTATAGGCTGACGAGATAGGCTACTATAGGCTCACATAGGCTACACCAGATCTGTATATAAGTATAGGCTGGGGAGATAGGCTAGTATAGGCTCACATAGGGTCCACCAGATCTGTATATAAGTATAGGCTGAGGAGATAGGCTAGTATAGGCTCACATAGGCTCCACCAGATCTGTATATAAGTATAGGCTGGGGAGATAGGCTAGTATAGGCTCACATAGGCTCTACCAAATTGGTATATAAGTATAGACTGAGGAGATACACTAGTATAGGCTCACATAGGCTAAACCAGATCTGTAAATAAGTATAAACTGAAGACATAGGCTAGTATAGGCTCACATAGGCTACACCAGATCGGTGTATAGGCTGAGGAGATAGGCTAGTATAGGCTACACCATATCTGTATATGAGTATAGGCTGAGGAGATAAGCTAGTATAGGCTCACATAGGCTCCACCAGATCTGCATATAAGTATAGGCTGAGGAGATAGGCTAGTATAGGCTCACATGGGCTACACCAGATCTGTATATAAGTATAGGCTGAGGAGATAGGCTAGTATAGGCTCACATAGGCTCCACCAGATCTGTATATAAGTATAGGCTGAGGAGATAGGCTAGTATAGGCCCACACATAGGCTCCACCAGATCTGTATATAAGTATAGGCTAGGGAGATAGGCTAGTATAGGCTCACATAGGCTCCACCAGATCTGTATATAAGTATAGGCTGAGGAGATAGGCTAGTATAGGCTCACATAGGCTCCACCAGATCTGTATATAAGTATAGGCTGGGGAGATAGGCTAGTATAGGCTCACATAGGCTCCACCAGATCTGTATATAAGTATAGGCTGAGGAGATACGCTAGTATAGGCTCACATAGGCTCCAACAGATCTGTATATAAGTATAGGCTGGGGAGATAGGCTAGTATAGGCTCACATAGGCTCCACCAGATCTGCATATAAGTATAGGCTGAGGAGATAGGCTAGTATAGGCTCACATAGGCTCCACCAGATCTGTATATAAGTATAGGCTGAGGAGATAGGCTAGTATAGGCTCACATAGGCTACACCAGATTTGTATATGAGTATAGGCTGAGGAGATAGGCTAGTATAGGCTCACATAGGCTACACCAGATCTGTATATAAGTATAGACTGAGGAGAGAGATTAGTATAGGCTCACATAGGCTCCACCAGATCTGTATATAAGTATAGGCTGAGGAGATAGGCTAGTATAGGCTCACATAGCTTACACCAGATTTGTATATGAGTATAGCCTGAGGAGATAGGCTAGTATAGGCTCACATAGGCTACACCAGATCTATATATAAGTATAGGCTGAGGAGAGAGATTAGTATAGGCTCACATAGGCTACACCAGATCTGTATATAAGTATAGACTGAGGAGAGAGATTAGTATAGGCTCACATAGGCTACAGCAGATCTGTATATAAGTATAGGCTGAGGAGATAGGCTAGTATAGGCTCACATAGGGTCCACCAGATCTGTATATGAGTTAAGGCTGAGGAGATAGGCTAGTATAGGCTCACATAGGCTCCACCAGATCTGTATATAAGTATAGGCTGGGGAGATAGGCTACTATAGGCTCACATAGGCTCCACCAGATCTGTATATAAGTATAGGCTGAGGAGATAGGCTAGTATAGGCTCACATAGGCTCCACCAGATCTGTATATAAGTATAGGCTGGGGAGATAGGCTAGTATAGGCTCATATAGGCTCTACCAGATTCGTATATAAGTATAGGCTGGCGAGATAGGCTAGTATAGGCTCACATAGGCTACACCAGATCGGTGTATAGGCTGAGGAGATAGGCTAGTATAGGCTACACCATATCTGTATATGAGTATAGACTGAGGAGAGAGTTTACTATAGGCTCACAGAGGCTACACCAGATCTGTATATAAGTATAGGCTCACATAGGCTACACCAGATCTGTATATAAGTATAGGCTCACATAGGCTCCACCAGATCTGTATATAAGTATAGGCTCACATAGGCTACACCAGATCTGTATATAAGTATAGGCTCACATAGGCTCCACCTGATCTTTATGTAAGTATAGGCTCACATAGGCTCCACCAGATCTGTATATAAGTATAGGCTGGGGAGATAGGCTAGTATAGGCTCACATAGGCTCCACCAGATCTGTATATAAGTATAGGCTGGGGAGATAGACCAGTATAGGCTCACATAGGCTCCACCAGATCTGTATATAAGTATAGGCTGGGGAGATAGGCTAGTATAGGCTCACATAGGCTCCACCAGATCTGTATATAAGTATAGGCTGAGGAGATAGGCTAGTATAGGCTCACATAGGCTACACCAGATTTGTATATGAGTATAGGCTGAGGAGATAGGCTAGTATAGGCTCACATAGGCCACACCAGATGTGTATATAAGTATAGACTGAGGAGAGAGATTAATATAGGCTCACATAGGCTCCACCAGATCTGTATATAAGTATAGGCTGAGGAGATAGGCTAGTATAGGCTCACATAGCTTACACCAGATTTGTATATGAGTATAGCCTGAGGAGATAGGCTAGTATAGGCTCACATAGGCTACACCAGATCTATATATAAGTATAGGCTGAGGAGAGAGATTAGTATAGGCTCACATAGGCTACACCAGATCTGTATATAAGTATAGACTGAGGAGAGAGATTAGTATAGGCTCACATAGGCTACAGCAGATCTGTATATAAGTATAGGCTGAGGAGATAGGCTAGTATAGGCTCACATAGGGTCCACCAGATCTGTATATGAGTTAAGGCTGAGGAGATAGGCTAGTATAGGCTCACATAGGCTCCACCAGATCTGTATATAAGTACAGGCTGGGGAGATAGGCTAGTATAGGCTAACATAGGCTACACCAGATTTGTATATAAGTATAGGCTGAGGAGATAGGCTACACCAGATCTGTATATCAGTATAGGCTGGGGAGATAGGCTAGTATAGGCTCACATAGGCTCCACCAGATCTGTATATAAGTATAGGCTGAGGAGATAGGCTAGTATAGGCTCACATAGGCTCCACCAGATCTGTATATAAGTATAGGCTGGGGAGATAGGCTAGTATAGGCTCACATAGGCTCCACCAGATCTGTATATAAGTATAGGCTGAGGAGATAGGCTAGTATAGGCTCACATAGGCTCCACCAGATCTGTATATAAGTATAGGCTGAGGAGATAGGCTAGTATAGGCTCACATAGGCTCCAATAGATCTGTATATAAGTATAGGCTGGGGAGATAGACTAGTATAGGCTCACATAGGCTCCACCAGATCTGTATATAAGTATAGGCTGAGGAGATGGGCTAGTATAGGCTCACATAGGCTCCACCAGATCTGAATATAAGTATAGGCTGAGGAGATAGGCTAGTATAGGCTCACATAGGCTACACCAGATCTGTGTATAAGTATAGGCTGAGGAGATAGGCTACACCAGATCTGTATATCAGTATAGGCTGGGGAGATAGGCTAGTATAGGCTCACATAGGCTACCGCCGATCGGTATGTAGGTATAGGCTGGGGAGATAGGCTCACATAGGCTACACCAGTTCCATATATAACTATAGGCTGGGGAGATAGTACAGGCTCACATAGGCTCCACCAGATCTGTATATAAGTATAGGCTGGGGAGATAGACTAGTATAGGCTCACATAGGCTCCACCAGATCTGTATATAAGTATAGGCTGAGGAGATAGGCTAGTATAGGCTCACATAGGCTCCACCAGATCTGTATATAAGTATAGGCTAGGGAGATAGGCTAGTATAGGCTCACATAGGCTCCACCAGTTCCATATATAAGTATAGGCTGAGGAGATAGGCTAGTATAGGCTCACATAGGCTCCACCAGATCTGTATATAAGTATAGGCTGGGGAGATAGACTAGTATAGGCTCACATAGGCTCCACCAGATCTGTATATAAGTATAGGCTGAGGAGATAGGCTAGTATAGGCTCACATAGGCACCACCAGATCTGTACATAAGTATAGGCTGGGGAGATAGGCTAGTATAGGCTCACATAGGCTCCACCAGATCTGTATATAAGTATAGGCTGAGGAGATAGGCTAGTATAGGCTCACATAGGCTACACCAGATTTGTATATAAGTATAGACTGAGGAGAGAGATTAGTATAGGCTCACATAGGCTCCACCAGATCTGTATATAAGTATAGGCTGAGGAGATAGGCTAGTATAGGCTCACATAGCTTACACCAGATTTGTATATGAGTATAGCCTGAGGAGATAGGCTAGTATAGGCTCACATAGGCTACACCAGATCTATATATAAGTATAGGCTGAGGAGAGAGATTAGTATAGGCTCACATAGGCTACACCAGATCTGTATATAAGTATAGACTGAGGAGAGAGATTAGTATAGGCTCACATAGGCTACAGCAGATCTGTATACAAGTATAGGCTGAGGAGATAGGCTAGTATAGGCTCACATAGGCTCCACCAGATCTGTATATACGTATAGGCTGAGGAGATCGGCTAGTATAGGCTCACATAGGCTACACCAGATTTGTATATAAGTATAAACTGAGGAGAGAGATTAGTATAGGCTCACATAGGCTACACCAGATCTGTATATAAGTATAGACTGAGGAGAGAGATTAGTATAGGCTCACATAGGCTACACCAGATCTGTATATAAGTATAGACTGAGGAGAGAGATTAGTATAGGCTCACATAAGCTACACCAGATCTGTATATAAGTATAGGCTGAGGAGATAGGCTACAGCAGATCTGTATATCAGTATAGGCTCACATAGGCTACACCAGATCTGTATATAAGTATAGGCTGAGGAGATAGACTAGTATAGGCTCACATAGGCTCCACCAGATCTGTATATAAGTATAGGCTGGGGAGATAGGCTAGTATAGGCTCACATAGGCTCCACCAGATCTGTATATAAGTACAGGCTGAGGAGATAGGCTAGTATAGGCTCACATTGGCTCCACCAGATATGCATATATAACTATAGGCTGAGGAGATAGGCTATTATAGGCTCACATAGGCTACACCAGATCTATATATAAGTATAGGCTGAGGAGATAGGCTACTATAGGTTCACATAGGCTCCACCAGATCTGTATATAAGTATAGGCTGAGGAGATAGGCTAGTATAGGCTCACATAGGCTCCACCAGATCTGTATATACGTATAGGCTGAGGAGATAGGCTAGTATAGGCTCACATAGGCTACACAAGATCTGTATATAAGTATAGACTGAGGAGAGAGATTAGTATAGGCTCACATAGGCTCCACCAGATCTGTATATACGTATAGGCTGAGGAGATAGGCTAGTATAGGCTCACATAGGCTACACAAGATCTGTATATAAGTATAGACTGAGGAGAGAGATTAGTATAGGCTCACATAGGCTACACCAGATTTGTATATGAGTATAGGCTGAGGAGATAGGCTAGTATAGGCTCACATAGGCTACACCAGATCTGTATATAAGTATAGACTGAGGAGAGAGATTAGTATAGGCTCACATAGGCTCCACCAGATCTGTATATAAGTATAGGCTGAGGAGATAGGCTAGTATAGGCTCACATAGGCTCCACCAGATCTGTATATAAGTATAGGCTGAGGAGATAGGCTAGTATAGGCTCACATAGGTTACACCAGATTTGTATATGAGTATAGGCTGAGGAGAGAGATTAGTATAGGCTCACATAGGCTACACCAGATCTGTATATAAGTATAGACTGAGGAGAGAGATTAGTATAGGCTCACATAGGCTACAGCAGATCTGTATATAAGTATAGGCTGAGGAGATAGGCTACTGTAGGCTCACATAGGCTACACCAGATCTGTATATAAGTATAGGCTGGGGAGATAGGCTAGTATAGGCTCACGTAGGCTCCACCAGATCTGTATATAAGTATAGGCTGGGGAGATAGGCTAGTATAGGCTCACATAGGCTCTACCAAATTGGTATATAAGTATAGACTGAGGAGATACACTAGTATAGGCTCACATAGGCTAAACCAGATCTGTAAATAAGTATAAACTGAAGACATAGGCTAGTATAGGCTCACATAGGCTACACCAGATCGGTGTATAGGCTGAGGAGATAGGCTAGTATAGGCTACACCATATCTGTATATGAGTATAGGCTGAGGAGATAGGCTAGTATAGGCTCACATAGGCTCCACCAGATCTGTATATAAGTATAGGCTCACATAGGCTACACCAGATCTGTATATAAGTATAGGCTGAGGAGATAGGCTAGTATAGGCTCACATAGGCTCCACCAGATCTGTATATAAGTATAGGCTGAGGAGATAGGCTAGTATAGGCCCACACATAAGCTCCACCAGATCTGTATATAAGTATAGGCTGGGGAGATAGGCTAGTATAGTATCACATAGGCTCCACCAGATCTGTATATAAGTATAGGCTAGGGAGATAGGCTAGTATAGGCTCACATAGGCTCCACCAGATCTGTATATAAGTATAGGCTGGGGAGATAGGCTAGTATAGGCTCACATAGGCTCCACCAGATCTGTATATAAGTATAGGCTGGGGAGATAGGCTAGTATAGGCTAACATAGGCTACACGAGTTCCATATATAAGTATAGGCTGGGGAGATAGTACAGGTTCACATAGGCTACACAAGATTTGTATATAAGTATAGACTGAGGAAATAGGCCTGTATAGGCTCACATAGGCTACCGCCGATCGGTATGTAGGTATAGGCTGGGGAGATAGGCTCACATAGGCTACACAAGATCTGCATATAAGTATAGGCTGACGAGATAGGCTACTATAGGCTCACATAGGCTACACCAGATCTGTATATAAGTATAGGCTGGGGAGATAGGCTAGTATAGGCTCACATAGGGTCCACCAGATCTGTATATAAGTATAGGCTGAGGAGATAGGCTAGTATAGGCTCACATAGGCTCCACCAGATCTGTATATAAGTATAGGCTGGGGAGATAGGCTAGTATAGGCTCACATAGGCTCTACCAAATTGGTATATAAGTATAGACTGAGGAGATACACTAGTATAGGCTCACATAGGCTAAACCAGATCTGTAAATAAGTATAAACTGAAGACATAGGCTAGTATAGGCTCACATAGGCTACACCAGATCGGTGTATAGGCTGAGGAGATAGGCTAGTATAGGCTACACCATATCTGTATATGAGTATAGGCTGAGGAGATAAGCTAGTATAGGCTCACATAGGCTCCACCAGATCTGCATATAAGTATAGGCTGAGGAGATAGGCTAGTATAGGCTCACATGGGCTACACCAGATCTGTATATAAGTATAGGCTGAGGAGATAGGCTAGTATAGGCTCACATAGGCTCCACCAGATCTGTATATAAGTATAGGCTGAGGAGATAGGCTAGTATAGGCCCACACATAGGCTCCACCAGATCTGTATATAAGTATAGGCTAGGGAGATAGGCTAGTATAGGCTCACATAGGCTCCACCAGATCTGTATATAAGTATAGGCTGGGGAGATAGGCTAGTATAGGCTCACATAGGCTCCACCAGATCTGTATATAAGTATAGGCTGAGGAGATAGGCTAGTATAGGCTCACATAGGCTCCACCAGATCTGTATATAAGTATAGGCTGGGGAGATAGGCTAGTATAGTATCACATAGGCTCCACCAGATCTGTATATAAGTATAGGCTAGGGAGATAGGCTAGTATAGGCTCACATAGGCTCCACCAGATCTGTATATAAGTATAGGCTGGGGAGATAGGCTAGTATAGGCTCACATAGGCTCCACCAGATCTGTATATAAGTATAGGCTGGGGAGATAGGCTAGTATAGGCTAACATAGGCTACACCAGTTCCATATATAAGTATAGGCTGGGGAGATAGTACAGGTTCACATAGGCTACACAAGATTTGTATATGAGTATAAGCAGTATAGGCTCACATAGGCAGATTTGTATATAAGTATAGACTGAGGAGACAGGCTAGCATAGGCTCACAAATGCTACACTAGATCTATATATAAGTATAGACTGAGGAAATAGGCTGGTATAGGCTCACATAGGCTACGCCCGATCGGTATGTAGGTATAGGCTGGGGAGATAGGCTCACATAGGCTACACCAGTTCCATATATAAGTATAGGCTCTGGAGATAGTACAGGCTCACATAGGCTACACAAGATCTGCATATAAGTATAGGCTGACAAGATAGGCTAGTATAGGCTCACATAGGCTACACCAGATCGGTGTATAGGCTGAGGAGATAGGCTAGTATAGGCTACACCATATCTGTATATGAGTATAGACTGAGGAGAGAGTTTACTATTGGCTCACAGAGGCTACAGCAGATCTGTATATAAGTATAGGCTCACATAGGCTACACCAGATCTTCATATAAGTAAGGACTGAGGAGAGAGAGATTAGTATAGACTCACATAGGCTCCACCAGATCTGTATATAAGTATAGGCTGGGGAGATAGGCTAGTATAGGCTCACATAGGCTCCACCAGATCTGTATATAAGTATAGGCTGAGGAGATAGGCTAGTATAGGCTCACATAGGCTACACCAGATCTGTATATAAGTATAGGCTGAGGAGATAGGCTACTATAGGCTTACATAGGCTCCACCAGATCTGTATATAAGTATAGGCTGAGGAGATATACTAGTATAGGCTAACATAGGCTACACCAGTTCCATATATAAGTATAGGCTGGGGAGATAGTACAGGTTCACATAGGCTACACAAGATTTGTATATGAGTATAAGCAGTATAGGCTCACATAGGCAGATTTGTATATAAGTATAGACTGAGGAGACAGGCTAGCATAGGCTCACAAATGCTACACTAGATCTATATATAAGTATAGACTGAGGAAATAGGCTGGTATAGGCTCACATAGGCTACGCCTGATCGGTATGTAGGTATAGGCTGGGGAGATAGGCTCACATAGGCTACACCAGTTCCATATATAAGTATAGGCTCTGGAGATAGTACAGGCTCACATAGGCTACACAAGATCTGCATATAAGTATAGGCTGACAAGATAGGCTAGTATAGGCTCACATAGGCTACACCAGATCGGTGTATAGGCTGAGGAGATAGGCTAGTATAGGCTACACCATATCTGTATATGAGTATAGACTGAGGAGAGAGTTTACTATTGGCTCACAGAGGCTACACCAGATCTGTATATAAGTATAGGCTCACATAGGCTACACCAGATCCTCATATAAGTAAGGACTGAGGAGAGAGAGATTAGTATAGACTCACATAGGCTCCACCAGATCTGTATATAAGTATAGGCTGGGGAGATAGGCTAGTATAGGCTCACATAGGCTCCACCAGATCTGTATATAAGTATAGGCTGAGGAGATAGGCTAGTATAGGCTCACATAGGCTACACCAGATCTGTATATAAGTATAGGCTGAGGAGATAGGCTACTATAGGCTTACATAGGCTCCACCAGATCTGTATATAAGTATAGGCTGAGGAGATAGGCTAGTATAGGCTCACAGAGGCTACACCAGATCTGTGTATAAGTATAGGCTCACATAGGCTACACCAGATCTTCATATAAGTAAGGACTGAGGAGAGAGAGATTAGTATAGGCTCACATAGGCTACACTGGATCTGTATATAAGTATAGGCTGGGGAGATAGGCTAGTATAGGCTCACATAGGCTCCACCAGATCTGTATATAAGTATAGGCTGAGGAGATAGGCTAGTATAGGCTCACATAGGCTACACCAGATCTGTATATAAGTATAGGCTGAGGAGATAGGCTACTATAGGCTCACATAGGCTCCACCAGATCTGTATATAAGTATAGGCTGGGGAGATATACTAGTATAGGCTAACATAGGCTACACCAGTTCCATATATAAGTATAGGCTGGGGAGATAGTACAGGTTCACATAGGCTACACAAGATTTGTATATGAGTATAAGCAGTATAGGCTCACATAGGCAGATTTGTATATAAGTATAGACTGAGGAGACAGGCTAGCATAGGCTCACAAATGCTACACTAGATCTATATATAAGTATAGACTGAGGAAATAGGCTGGTATAGGCTCACATAGGCTACGCCTGATCGGTATGTAGGTATAGGCTGGGGAGATAGGCTCACATAGGCTACACCAGTTCCATATATAAGTATAGGCTCTGGAGATAGTACAGGCTCACATAGGCTACACAAGATCTGCATATAAGTATAGGCTGACAAGATAGGCTAGTATAGGCTCACATAGGCTACACCAGATCGGTGTATAGGCTGAGGAGATAGGCTAGTATAGGCTACACCATATCTGTATATGAGTATAGACTGAGGAGAGAGTTTACTATTGGCTCACAGAGGCTACACCAGATCTGTATATAAGTATAGGCTCACATAGGCTACACCAGATCCTCATATAAGTAAGGACTGAGGAGAGAGAGATTAGTATAGGCTCCACCAGATCTGTATATAAGTATAGGCTGGGGAGATAGGCTAGTATAGGCTCACATAGGCTCCACCAGATCTGTATATAAGTATAGGCTGAGGAGATAGGCTAGTATAGGCTCACATAGGCTACACCAGATCTGTATATAAGTATAGGCTGAGGAGATAGGCTACTATAGGCTTACATAGGCTCCACCAGATCTGTATATAAGTATAGGCTGAGGAGATAGGCTAGTATAGGCTCACAGAGGCTACACCAGATCTGTGTATAAGTATAGGCTCACATAGGCTACACCAGATCTTCATATAAGTAAGGACTGAGGAGAGAGAGATTAGTATAGGCTCACATAGGCTACACTGGATCTGTATATAAGTATAGGCTGGGGAGATAGGCTAGTATAGGCTCACATAGGCTCCACCAGATCTGTATATAAGTATAGGCTGAGGAGATAGGCTAGTATAGGCTCACATAGCTTACACCAGATTTGTATATGAGTATAGCCTGAGGAGATAGGCTAGTATAGGCTCACATAGGCTACACCAGATCTATATATAAGTATAGGCTGAGGAGAGAGATTAGTATAGGCTCACATAGGCTACACCAGATCTGTATATAAGTATAGACTGAGGAGAGAGATTAGTATAGGCTCACATAGGCTACAGCAGATCTGTATATAAGTATAGGCTGAGGAGATAGGCTAGTATAGGCTCACATAGGGTCCACCAGATCTGTATATGAGTTAAGGCTGAGGAGATAGGCTAGTATAGGCTCACATAGGCTCCACCAGATCTGTATATAAGTATAGGCTGGGGAGATAGGCTACTATAGGCTCACATAGGCTACACCAGATCTGTATATAAGTATAGGCTGAGGAGATAGGCTACTATAGGCTTACATAGGCTCCACCAGATCTGTATATAAGTATAGGCTGAGGAGATATACTAGTATAGGCTAACATAGGCTACACCAGTTCCATATATAAGTATAGGCTGGGGAGATAGTACAGGTTCACATAGGCTACACAAGATTTGTATATGAGTATAAGCAGTATAGGCTCACATAGGCAGATTTGTATATAAGTATAGACTGAGGAGACAGGCTAGCATAGGCTCACAAATGCTACACTAGATCTATATATAAGTATAGACTGAGGAAATAGGCTGGTATAGGCTCACATAGGCTACGCCTGATCGGTATGTAGGTATAGGCTGGGGAGATAGGCTCACATAGGCTACACCAGTTCCATATATAAGTATAGGCTCTGGAGATAGTACAGGCTCACATAGGCTACACAAGATCTGCATATAAGTATAGGCTGACAAGATAGGCTAGTATAGGCTCACATAGGCTACACCAGATCGGTGTATAGGCTGAGGAGATAGGCTAGTATAGGCTACACCATATCTGTATATGAGTATAGACTGAGGAGAGAGTTTACTATTGGCTCACAGAGGCTACACCAGATCTGTATATAAGTATAGGCTCACATAGGCTACACCAGATCCTCATATAAGTAAGGACTGAGGAGAGAGAGATTAGTATAGACTCACATAGGCTCCACCAGATCTGTATATAAGTATAGGCTGGGGAGATAGGCTAGTATAGGCTCACATAGGCTCCACCAGATCTGTATATAAGTATAGGCTGAGGAGATAGGCTAGTATAGGCTCACATAGGCTACACCAGATCTGTATATAAGTATAGGCTGAGGAGATAGGCTACTATAGGCTTACATAGGCTCCACCAGATCTGTATATAAGTATAGGCTGAGGAGATAGGCTAGTATAGGCTCACAGAGGCTACACCAGATCTGTGTATAAGTATAGGCTCACATAGGCTACACCAGATCTTCATATAAGTAAGGACTGAGGAGAGAGAGATTAGTATAGGCTCACATAGGCTACACTGGATCTGTATATAAGTATAGGCTGGGGAGATAGGCTAGTATAGGCTCACATAGGCTCCACCAGATCTGTATATAAGTATAGGCTGAGGAGATAGGCTAGTATAGGCTCACATAGGCTACACCAGATCTGTATATAAGTATAGGCTGAGGAGATAGGCTACTATAGGCTCACATAGGCTCCACCAGATCTGTATATAAGTATAGGCTGGGGAGATATACTAGTATAGGCTAACATAGGCTACACCAGTTCCATATATAAGTATAGGCTGGGGAGATAGTACAGGTTCACATAGGCTACACAAGATTTGTATATGAGTATAAGCAGTATAGGCTCACATAGGCAGATTTGTATATAAGTATAGACTGAGGAGACAGGCTAGCATAGGCTCACAAATGCTACACTAGATCTATATATAAGTATAGACTGAGGAAATAGGCTGGTATAGGCTCACATAGGCTACGCCTGATCGGTATGTAGGTATAGGCTGGGGAGATAGGCTCACATAGGCTACACCAGTTCCATATATAAGTATAGGCTCTGGAGATAGTACAGGCTCACATAGGCTACACAAGATCTGCATATAAGTATAGGCTGACAAGATAGGCTAGTATAGGCTCACATAGGCTACACCAGATCGGTGTATAGGCTGAGGAGATAGGCTAGTATAGGCTACACCATATCTGTATATGAGTATAGACTGAGGAGAGAGTTTACTATTGGCTCACAGAGGCTACACCAGATCTGTATATAAGTATAGGCTCACATAGGCTACACCAGATCCTCATATAAGTAAGGACTGAGGAGAGAGAGATTAGTATAGGCTCCACCAGATCTGTATATAAGTATAGGCTGGGGAGATAGGCTAGTATAGGCTCACATAGGCTCCACCAGATCTGTATATAAGTATAGGCTGAGGAGATAGGCTAGTATAGGCTCACATAGGCTACACCAGATCTGTATATAAGTATAGGCTGAGGAGATAGGCTACTATAGGCTTACATAGGCTCCACCAGATCTGTATATAAGTATAGGCTGAGGAGATAGGCTAGTATAGGCTCACAGAGGCTACACCAGATCTGTGTATAAGTATAGGCTCACATAGGCTACACCAGATCTTCATATAAGTAAGGACTGAGGAGAGAGAGATTAGTATAGGCTCACATAGGCTACACTGGATCTGTATATAAGTATAGGCTGGGGAGATAGGCTAGTATAGGCTCACATAGGCTCCACCAGATCTGTATATAAGTATAGGCTGAGGAGATAGGCTAGTATAGGCTCACATAGCTTACACCAGATTTGTATATGAGTATAGCCTGAGGAGATAGGCTAGTATAGGCTCACATAGGCTACACCAGATCTATATATAAGTATAGGCTGAGGAGAGAGATTAGTATAGGCTCACATAGGCTACACCAGATCTGTATATAAGTATAGACTGAGGAGAGAGATTAGTATAGGCTCACATAGGCTACAGCAGATCTGTATATAAGTATAGGCTGAGGAGATAGGCTAGTATAGGCTCACATAGGGTCCACCAGATCTGTATATGAGTTAAGGCTGAGGAGATAGGCTAGTATAGGCTCACATAGGCTCCACCAGATCTGTATATAAGTATAGGCTGGGGAGATAGGCTACTATAGGCTCACATAGGCTACACCAGATCTGTATATAAGTATAGGCTGAGGAGATAGGCTACTATAGGCTTACATAGGCTCCACCAGATCTGTATATAAGTATAGGCTGAGGAGATATACTAGTATAGGCTAACATAGGCTACACCAGTTCCATATATAAGTATAGGCTGGGGAGATAGTACAGGTTCACATAGGCTACACAAGATTTGTATATGAGTATAAGCAGTATAGGCTCACATAGGCAGATTTGTATATAAGTATAGACTGAGGAGACAGGCTAGCATAGGCTCACAAATGCTACACTAGATCTATATATAAGTATAGACTGAGGAAATAGGCTGGTATAGGCTCACATAGGCTACGCCTGATCGGTATGTAGGTATAGGCTGGGGAGATAGGCTCACATAGGCTACACCAGTTCCATATATAAGTATAGGCTCTGGAGATAGTACAGGCTCACATAGGCTACACAAGATCTGCATATAAGTATAGGCTGACAAGATAGGCTAGTATAGGCTCACATAGGCTACACCAGATCGGTGTATAGGCTGAGGAGATAGGCTAGTATAGGCTACACCATATCTGTATATGAGTATAGACTGAGGAGAGAGTTTACTATTGGCTCACAGAGGCTACACCAGATCTGTATATAAGTATAGGCTCACATAGGCTACACCAGATCCTCATATAAGTAAGGACTGAGGAGAGAGAGATTAGTATAGACTCACATAGGCTCCACCAGATCTGTATATAAGTATAGGCTGGGGAGATAGGCTAGTATAGGCTCACATAGGCTCCACCAGATCTGTATATAAGTATAGGCTGAGGAGATAGGCTAGTATAGGCTCACATAGGCTACACCACATCTGTATATAAGTATAGGCTGAGGAGATAGGCTACTATAGGCTTACATAGGCTCCACCAGATCTGTATATAAGTATAGGCTGAGGAGATAGGCTAGTATAGGCTCACAGAGGCTACACCAGATCTGTGTATAAGTATAGGCTCACATAGGCTACACCAGATCTTCATATAAGTAAGGACTGAGGAGAGAGAGATTAGTATAGGCTCACATAGGCTACACTGGATCTGTATATAAGTATAGGCTGGGGAGATAGGCTAGTATAGGCTCACATAGGCTCCACCAGATCTGTATATAAGTATAGGCTGAGGAGATAGGCTAGTATAGGCTCACATAGGCTACACCAGATCTGTATATAAGTATAGGCTGAGGAGATAGGCTACTATAGGCTCACATAGGCTCCACCAGATCTGTATATAAGTATAGGCTGGGGAGATATACTAGTATAGGCTAACATAGGCTACACCAGTTCCATATATAAGTATAGGCTGGGGAGATAGTACAGGTTCACATAGGCTACACAAGATTTGTATATGAGTATAAGCAGTATAGGCTCACATAGGCAGATTTGTATATAAGTATAGACTGAGGAGACAGGCTAGCATAGGCTCACAAATGCTACACTAGATCTATATATAAGTATAGACTGAGGAAATAGGCTGGTATAGGCTCACATAGGCTACGCCTGATCGGTATGTAGGTATAGGCTGGGGAGATAGGCTCACATAGGCTACACCAGTTCCATATATAAGTATAGGCTCTGGAGATAGTACAGGCTCACATAGGCTACACAAGATCTGCATATAAGTATAGGCTGACAAGATAGGCTAGTATAGGCTCACATAGGCTACACCAGATCGGTGTATAGGCTGAGGAGATAGGCTAGTATAGGCTACACCATATCTGTATATGAGTATAGACTGAGGAGAGAGTTTACTATTGGCTCACAGAGGCTACACCAGATCTGTATATAAGTATAGGCTCACATAGGCTACACCAGATCCTCATATAAGTAAGGACTGAGGAGAGAGAGATTAGTATAGGCTCCACCAGATCTGTATATAAGTATAGGCTGGGGAGATAGGCTAGTATAGGCTCACATAGGCTCCACCAGATCTGTATATAAGTATAGGCTGAGGAGATAGGCTAGTATAGGCTCACATAGGCTACACCAGATCTGTATATAAGTATAGGCTGAGGAGATAGGCTACTATAGGCTTACATAGGCTCCACCAGATCTGTATATAAGTATAGGCTGAGGAGATAGGCTAGTATAGGCTCACAGAGGCTACACCAGATCTGTGTATAAGTATAGGCTCACATAGGCTACACCAGATCTTCATATAAGTAAGGACTGAGGAGAGAGAGATTAGTATAGGCTCACATAGGCTACACTGGATCTGTATATAAGTATAGGCTGGGGAGATAGGCTAGTATAGGCTCACATAGGCTCCACCAGATCTGTATATAAGTATAGGCTGAGGAGATAGGCTAGTATAGGCTCACATAGCTTACACCAGATTTGTATATGAGTATAGCCTGAGGAGATAGGCTAGTATAGGCTCACATAGGCTACACCAGATCTATATATAAGTATAGGCTGAGGAGAGAGATTAGTATAGGCTCACATAGGCTACACCAGATCTGTATATAAGTATAGACTGAGGAGAGAGATTAGTATAGGCTCACATAGGCTACAGCAGATCTGTATATAAGTATAGGCTGAGGAGATAGGCTAGTATAGGCTCACATAGGGTCCACCAGATCTGTATATGAGTTAAGGCTGAGGAGATAGGCTAGTATAGGCTCACATAGGCTCCACCAGATCTGTATATAAGTATAGGCTGGGGAGATAGGCTACTATAGGCTCACATAGGCTCCACCAGATCTGTATATAAGTATAGGCTGAGGAGATAGGCTAGTATAGGCTCACATAGGCTCCACCAGATCTGTATATAAGTATAGGCTGAGGAGATAGGCTAGTATAGGCTCACATAGGCTACACCAGATCTGTATATAAGTATAGGCTGAGGAGATAGGCTACTATAGGCTTACATAGGCTCCACCAGATCTGTATATAAGTATAGGCTGAGGAGATAGGCTAGTATAGGCTCACAGAGGCTACACCAGATCTGTGTATAAGTATAGGCTCACATAGGCTACACCAGATCTTCATATAAGTAAGGACTGAGGAGAGAGAGATTAGTATAGGCTCACATAGGCTACACTGGATCTGTATATAAGTATAGGCTGGGGAGATAGGCTAGTATAGGCTCACATAGGCTCCACCAGATCTGTATATAAGTATAGGCTGAGGAGATAGGCTAGTATAGGCTCACATAGCTTACACCAGATTTGTATATGAGTATAGCCTGAGGAGATAGGCTAGTATAGGCTCACATAGGCTACACCAGATCTATATATAAGTATAGGCTGAGGAGAGAGATTAGTATAGGCTCACATAGGCTACACCAGATCTGTATATAAGTATAGACTGAGGAGAGAGATTAGTATAGGCTCACATAGGCTACAGCAGATCTGTATATAAGTATAGGCTGAGGAGATAGGCTAGTGTAGGCTCACATAGGGTCCACCAGATCTGTATATGAGTTAAGGCTGAGGAGATAGGCTAGTATAGGCTCACATAGGCTCCACCAGATCTGTATATAAGTATAGGCTGGGGAGATAGGCTACTATAGGCTCACATAGGCTCCACCAGATCTGTATATAGGTATAGGCTGAGGAGATAGGCTAGTATAGGCTCACATAGGCTCCACCAGATCTGTATATAAGTATAGGCTGGGGAGATAGGCTAGTATAGGCTCACATAGGCTCTACCAGATTCGTATATAAGTATAGGCTGGGGAGATAGGCTAGTATAGGCTCACATAGGCTACACCAGATCGGTGTATAGGCTGAGGAGATAGGCTAGTATAGGCTACACCATATCTGTATATGAGTATAGACTGAGGAGAGAGTTTACTATAGGCTCACAGAGGCTACACCAGATCTGTATATAAGTATAGGCTCACATAGGCTACACCAGATCTGTATATAAGTATAGGCTCACATAGGCTCCACCAGATCTGTATATAAGTATAGGCTCACATAGGCTACACCAGATCTGTATATAAGTATAGGCTCACATAGGCTCCACCTGATCTTTATGTAAGTATAGGCTCACATAGGCTCCACCAGATCTGTATATAAGTATAGGCTGGGGAGATAGGCTAGTATAGGCTCACATAGGCTCCACCAGATCTGTATATAAGTATAGGCTGGGGAGATAGACCAGTATAGGCTCACATAGGCTCCACCAGATCTGTATATAAGTATAGACTGGGGAGATAGGCTAGTATAGGCTCACATAGGCTCCACCAGATCTGTATATAAGTATAGGCTGAGGAGATAGGCTAGTATAGGCTCACATAGGCTCCACCAGATCTGTATATAAGTATAGGCTGGGGAGATAGGCTAGTATAGGCTCACATAGGCTCCAGCAGATCTGTATATAAGTATAGGCTGAGGAGATAGGCTAGTATAGGCTCACATAGGCTACACCAGATTTGTATATGAGTATAGGCTGAGGAGATAGGCTAGTATAGGCTCACATAGGCTACACCAGATCTGTATATAAGTATAGACTGAGGAGAGAGATTAGTATAGGCTCACATAGGCTCCACCAGATCTGTATATAAGTATAGGCTGAGGAGATAGGCTAGTATAGGCTCACATAGCTTACACCAGATTTGTATATGAGTATAGCCTGAGGAGATAGGCTAGTATAGGCTCACATAGGCTACACCAGATCTATATATAAGTATAGGCTGAGGAGAGAGATTAGTATAGGCTCACATAGGCTACACCAGATCTGTATATAAGTATAGACTGAGGAGAGAGATTAGTATAGGCTCACATAGGCTACAGCAGATCTGTATATAACTATAGGCTGAGGAGATAGGCTAGTATAGGCTCACATAGGGTCCACCAGATCTGTATATGAGTTAAGGCTGAGGAGATAGGCTAGTATAGGCTCACATAGGCTCCACCAGATCTGTATATATGTATAGGCTGGGGAGATAGGCTAGTATAGGCTAACATAGGCTACACCAGATTTGTATATAAGTATAGGCTGAGGAGATAGGCTACACCAGATCTGTATATCAGTATAGGCTGGGGAGATAGGCTAGTATAGGCTCACATAGGCTCCACCAGATCTGTATATAAGTATAGGCTGAGGAGATAGGCTAGTATAGGCTCACATAGGCTCCACCAGATCTGTATATAAGTATAGGCTGGGGAGATAGGCTAGTATAGGCTCACATAGGCTCCACCAGATCTGTATATAAGTATAGGCTGAGGAGATAGGCTAGTATAGGCTCACATAGGCTCCACCAGATCTGTATATAAGTATAGGCTGAGGAGATAGGCTAGTATAGGCTCACATAGGCTCCAATAGATCTGTATATAAGTATAGGCTGGGGAGATAGACTAGTATAGGCTCACATAGGCTCCACCAGATCTGTATATAAGTATAGGCTGTGGAGATGGGCTAGTATAGGCTGACATAGGCTCCACCAGATCTGAATATAAGTATAGGCTGAGGAGATAGGCTAGTATAGGCTCACATAGGCTACACCAGATCTGTGTATAAGTATAGGCTGAGGAGATAGGCTACACCAGATCTGTATATAAGTATAGGCTGAGGAGATAGGCTACTATAGGCTTACATAGGCTCCACCAGATCTGTATATAAGTATAGGCTGAGGAGATAGGCTAGTATAGGCTCACAGAGGCTACACCAGATCTGTGTATAAGTATAGGCTCACATAGGCTACACCAGATCTTCATATAAGTAAGGACTGAGGAGAGAGAGATTAGTATAGGCTCACATAGGCTACACTGGATCTGTATATAAGTATAGGCTGGGGAGATAGGCTAGTATAGGCTCACATAGGCTCCACCAGATCTGTATATAAGTATAGGCTGAGGAGATAGGCTAGTATAGGCTCACATAGGCTACACCAGATCTGTATATAAGTATAGGCTGAGGAGATAGGCTACTATAGGCTCACATAGGCTCCACCAGATCTGTATATAAGTATAGGCTGGGGAGATATACTAGTATAGGCTAACATAGGCTACACCAGTTCCATATATAAGTATAGGCTGGGGAGATAGTACAGGTTCACATAGGCTACACAAGATTTGTATATGAGTATAAGCAGTATAGGCTCACATAGGCAGATTTGTATATAAGTATAGACTGAGGAGACAGGCTAGCATAGGCTCACAAATGCTACACTAGATCTATATATAAGTATAGACTGAGGAAATAGGCTGGTATAGGCTCACATAGGCTACGCCTGATCGGTATGTAGGTATAGGCTGGGGAGATAGGCTCACATAGGCTACACCAGTTCCATATATAAGTATAGGCTCTGGAGATAGTACAGGCTCACATAGGCTACACAAGATCTGCATATAAGTATAGGCTGACAAGATAGGCTAGTATAGGCTCACATAGGCTACACCAGATCGGTGTATAGGCTGAGGAGATAGGCTAGTATAGGCTACACCATATCTGTATATGAGTATAGACTGAGGAGAGAGTTTACTATTGGCTCACAGAGGCTACACCAGATCTGTATATAAGTATAGGCTCACATAGGCTACACCAGATCCTCATATAAGTAAGGACTGAGGAGAGAGAGATTAGTATAGGCTCCACCAGATCTGTATATAAGTATAGGCTGGGGAGATAGGCTAGTATAGGCTCACATAGGCTCCACCAGATCTGTATATAAGTATAGGCTGAGGAGATAGGCTAGTATAGGCTCACATAGGCTACACCAGATCTGTATATAAGTATAGGCTGAGGAGATAGGCTACTATAGGCTTACATAGGCTCCACCAGATCTGTATATAAGTATAGGCTGAGGAGATAGGCTAGTATAGGCTCACAGAGGCTACACCAGATCTGTGTATAAGTATAGGCTCACATAGGCTACACCAGATCTTCATATAAGTAAGGACTGAGGAGAGAGAGATTAGTATAGGCTCACATAGGCTACACTGGATCTGTATATAAGTATAGGCTGGGGAGATAGGCTAGTATAGGCTCACATAGGCTCCACCAGATCTGTATATAAGTATAGGCTGAGGAGATAGGCTAGTATAGGCTCACATAGCTTACACCAGATTTGTATATGAGTATAGCCTGAGGAGATAGGCTAGTATAGGCTCACATAGGCTACACCAGATCTATATATAAGTATAGGCTGAGGAGAGAGATTAGTATAGGCTCACATAGGCTACACCAGATCTGTATATAAGTATAGACTGAGGAGAGAGATTAGTATAGGCTCACATAGGCTACAGCAGATCTGTATATAAGTATAGGCTGAGGAGATAGGCTAGTATAGGCTCACATAGGGTCCACCAGATCTGTATATGAGTTAAGGCTGAGGAGATAGGCTAGTATAGGCTCACATAGGCTCCACCAGATCTGTATATAAGTATAGGCTGGGGAGATAGGCTACTATAGGCTCACATAGGCTCCACCAGATCTGTATATAAGTATAGGCTGAGGAGATAGGCTAGTATAGGCTCACATAGGCTCCACCAGATCTGTATATAAGTATAGGCTGAGGAGATAGGCTAGTATAGGCTCACATAGGCTACACCAGATCTGTATATAAGTATAGGCTGAGGAGATAGGCTACTATAGGCTTACATAGGCTCCACCAGATCTGTATATAAGTATAGGCTGAGGAGATAGGCTAGTATAGGCTCACAGAGGCTACACCAGATCTGTGTATAAGTATAGGCTCACATAGGCTACACCAGATCTTCATATAAGTAAGGACTGAGGAGAGAGAGATTAGTATAGGCTCACATAGGCTACACTGGATCTGTATATAAGTATAGGCTGGGGAGATAGGCTAGTATAGGCTCACATAGGCTCCACCAGATCTGTATATAAGTATAGGCTGAGGAGATAGGCTAGTATAGGCTCACATAGCTTACACCAGATTTGTATATGAGTATAGCCTGAGGAGATAGGCTAGTATAGGCTCACATAGGCTACACCAGATCTATATATAAGTATAGGCTGAGGAGAGAGATTAGTATAGGCTCACATAGGCTACACCAGATCTGTATATAAGTATAGACTGAGGAGAGAGATTAGTATAGGCTCACATAGGCTACAGCAGATCTGTATATAAGTATAGGCTGAGGAGATAGGCTAGTGTAGGCTCACATAGGGTCCACCAGATCTGTATATGAGTTAAGGCTGAGGAGATAGGCTAGTATAGGCTCACATAGGCTCCACCAGATCTGTATATAAGTATAGGCTGGGGAGATAGGCTACTATAGGCTCACATAGGCTCCACCAGATCTGTATATAGGTATAGGCTGAGGAGATAGGCTAGTATAGGCTCACATAGGCTCCACCAGATCTGTATATAAGTATAGGCTGGGGAGATAGGCTAGTATAGGCTCACATAGGCTCTACCAGATTCGTATATAAGTATAGGCTGGGGAGATAGGCTAGTATAGGCTCACATAGGCTACACCAGATCGGTGTATAGGCTGAGGAGATAGGCTAGTATAGGCTACACCATATCTGTATATGAGTATAGACTGAGGAGAGAGTTTACTATAGGCTCACAGAGGCTACACCAGATCTGTATATAAGTATAGGCTCACATAGGCTACACCAGATCTGTATATAAGTATAGGCTCACATAGGCTCCACCAGATCTGTATATAAGTATAGGCTCACATAGGCTACACCAGATCTGTATATAAGTATAGGCTCACATAGGCTCCACCTGATCTTTATGTAAGTATAGGCTCACATAGGCTCCACCAGATCTGTATATAAGTATAGGCTGGGGAGATAGGCTAGTATAGGCTCACATAGGCTCCACCAGATCTGTATATAAGTATAGGCTGGGGAGATAGACCAGTATAGGCTCACATAGGCTCCACCAGATCTGTATATAAGTATAGACTGGGGAGATAGGCTAGTATAGGCTCACATAGGCTCCACCAGATCTGTATATAAGTATAGGCTGAGGAGATAGGCTAGTATAGGCTCACATAGGCTCCACCAGATCTGTATATAAGTATAGGCTGGGGAGATAGGCTAGTATAGGCTCACATAGGCTCCAGCAGATCTGTATATAAGTATAGGCTGAGGAGATAGGCTAATATAGGCTCACATAGGCTACACCAGATTTGTATATGAGTATAGGCTGAGGAGATAGGCTAGTATAGGCTCACATAGGCTACACCAGATCTGTATATAAGTATAGACTGAGGAGAGAGATTAGTATAGGCTCACATAGGCTCCACCAGATCTGTATATAAGTATAGGCTGAGGAGATAGGCTAGTATAGGCTCACATAGCTTACACCAGATTTGTATATGAGTATAGCCTGAGGAGATAGGCTAGTATAGGCTCACATAGGCTACACCAGATCTATATATAAGTATAGGCTGCGGAGAGAGATTAGTATAGGCTCACATAGGCTACACCAGATCTGTATATAAGTATAGACTGAGGAGAGAGATTAGTATAGGCTCACATAGGCTACAGCAGATCTGTATATAACTATAGGCTGAGGAGATAGGCTAGTATAGGCTCACATAGGGTCCACCAGATCTGTATATGAGTTAAGGCTGAGGAGATAGGCTAGTATAGGCTCACATAGGCTCCACCAGATCTGTATATATGTATAGGCTGGGGAGATAGGCTAGTATAGGCTAACATAGGCTACACCAGATTTGTATATAAGTATAGGCTGAGGAGATAGGCTACACCAGATCTGTATATCAGTATAGGCTGGGGAGATAGGCTAGTATAGGCTCACATAGGCTCCACCAGATCTGTATATAAGTATAGGCTGAGGAGATAGGCTAGTATAGGCTCACATAGGCTCCACCAGATCTGTATATAAGTATAGGCTGGGGAGATAGGCTAGTATAGGCTCACATAGGCTCCACCAGATCTGTATATAAGTATAGGCTGAGGAGATAGGCTAGTATAGGCTCACATAGGCTCCACCAGATCTGTATATAAGTATAGGCTGAGGAGATAGGCTAGTATAGGCTCACATAGGCTCCAATAGATCTGTATATAAGTATAGGCTGGGGAGATAGACTAGTATAGGCTCACATAGGCTCCACCAGATCTGTATATAAGTATAGGCTGTGGAGATGGGCTAGTATAGGCTGACATAGGCTCCACCAGATCTGAATATAAGTATAGGCTGAGGAGATAGGCTAGTATAGGCTCACATAGGCTACACCAGATCTGTGTATAAGTATAGGCTGAGGAGATAGGCTACACCAGATCTGTATATCAGTATAGGCTGGGGAGATAGGCTAGTATAGGCTCACATAGGCTACCGCCGATCGGTATGTAGGTATAGGCTGGGGAGATAGGCTCACATAGGCTACACCAGTTCCATATATAACTATAGGCTGGGGAGATAGTACAGGCTCACATAGGCTCCACCAGATCTGTATATAAGTATAGTCTGGGGAGATAGACTAGTATAGGCTCACATAGGCTCCACCAGATCTGTATATAAGTATAGGCTGAGGAGATAGGCTAGTATAGGCTCACATAGGCTCCACCAGATCTGTATATAAGTATAGGCTAGGGAGATAGGCTAGTATAGGCTCACATAGGCTCCACCAGTTCCATATATAAGTATAGGCTGAGGAGATAGGCTAGTATAGGCTCACATAGGCTCCACCAGATCTGTATATAAGTATAGGCTGGGGAGATAGACTAGTATAGGCTCACATAGGCTCCACCAGATCTGTATATAAGTATAGGCTGAGGAGATAGGCTAGTATAGGCTCACATAGGCACCACCAGATCTGTACATAAGTATAGGCTGGGGAGATAGGCTAGTATAGGCTCACATAGGCTCCACCAGATCTGTATATAAGTATAGGCTGAGGAGATAGGCTAGTATAGGCTCACATAGGCTACACCAGATTTGTATATGAGTATAGGCTGAGGAGATAGGCTAGTATAGGCTCAGATAGGCTACACCAGATCTGTATATAAGTATAGACTGAGGAGAGAGATTAGTATAGGCTCACATAGGCTCCACCAGATCTGTATATAAGTATAGGCTGAGGAGATAGGCTAGTATAGGCTCACATAGCTTACACCAGATTTGTATATGAGTATAGCCTGAGGAGATAGGCTAGTATAGGCTCAGATAGGCTACACCAGATCTGTATATAAGTATAGACTGAGGAGAGAGATTAGTATAGGCTCACATAGGCTCCACCAGATCTGTATATAAGTATAGACTGAGGAGAGAGATTAGTATAGGCTCACATAGGCTACAGCAGATCTGTATATAAGTATAGGCTGGGGAGATAGGCTAGTATAGGCTCACATAGGCTCCACCAGATCTGTATATAAGTATAGGCTGAGGAGATAGGCTAGTATAGGCTCACATAGGCTACACCAGATTTGTATATGAGTATAGGCTGAGGAGATAGGCTAGTATAGGCTCAGATAGGCTACACCAGATCTGTATATAAGTATAAACTGAGGAGAGAGATTAGTATAGGCTCACATAGGCTACACCAGATCTGTATATAAGTATAGACTGAGGAGAGAGATTAGTATAGGCTCACATAGGCTACACCAGATCTGTATATAAGTATAGACTGAGGAGAGAGATTAGTATAGGCTCACATAAGCTACACCAGATCTGTATATAAGTATAGGCTGAGGAGATAGGCTACAGCAGATCTGTATATCAGTATAGGCTCACATAGGCTACACCAGATCTGTATATAAGTATAGGCTGAGGAGATAGACTAGTATAGGCTCACATAGGCTCCACCAGATCTGTATATAAGTATAGGCTGGGGAGATAGGCTAGTATAGGCTCACATAGGCTCCACCAGATCTGTATATAAGTACAGGCTGAGGAGATAGGCTAGTATAGGCTCACATAGGCTACACAAGATCTGTATATAAGTATAGACTGAGGAGAGAGATTAGTATAGGCTCACATAGGCTCCACCAGATCTGTATATACGTATAGGCTGAGGAGATAGGCTAGTATAGGCTCACATAGGCTACACAAGATCTGTATATAAGTATAGACTGAGGAGAGAGATTAGTATAGGCTCACATAGGCTACACCAGATTTGTATATGAGTATAGGCTGAGGAGATAGGCTAGTATAGGCTCACATAGGCTACACCAGATCTGTATATAAGTATAGACTGAGGAGAGAGATTAGTATAGGCTCACATAGGCTCCACCAGATCTGTATATAAGTATAGGCTGAGGAGATAGGCTAGTATAGGCTCACATAGGCTCCACCAGATCTGTATATAAGTATAGGCTGAGGAGATAGGCTAGTATAGGCTCACATAGGTTACACCAGATTTGTATATGAGTATAGGCTGAGGAGAGAGATTAGTATAGGCTCACATAGGCTACACCAGATCTGTATATAAGTATAGACTGAGGAGAGAGATTAGTATAGGCTCACATAGGCTACAGCAGATCTGTATATAAGTATAGGCTGAGGAGATAGGCTACTATAGGCTCACATAGGCTACACCAGATCTGTATATAAGTATAGGCTGGGGAGATAGGCTAGTATAGGCTCACATAGGCTCCACCAGATCTGTATATAAGTATAGGCTGGGGAGATAGGCTAGTATAGGCTCACATAGGCTCTACCAAATTGGTATATAAGTATAGACTGAGGAGATACACTAGTATAGGCTCACATAGGCTAAACCAGATCTGTAAATAAGTATAAACTGAAGACATAGGCTAGTATAGGCTCACATAGGCTACACCAGATCGGTGTATAGGCTGAGGAGATAGGCTAGTATAGGCTACACCATATCTGTATATGAGTATAGGCTGAGGAGATAGGCTAGTATAGGCTCACATAGGCTCCACCAGATATAAGTATAGGCTCACATAGGCTACACCAGATCTGTATATAAGTATAGGCTGAGGAGATAGGCTAGTATAGGCTCACATAGGCTCCACCAGATCTGTATATAAGTATAGGCTGAGGAGATAGGCTAGTATAGGCCCACACATAAGCTCCACCAGATCTGTATATAAGTATAGGCTGGGGAGATAGGCTAGTATAGTATCACATAGGCTCCACCAGATCTGTATATAAGTATAGGCTAGGGAGATAGGCTAGTATAGGCTCACATAGGCTCCACCAGATCTGTATATAAGTATAGGCTGGGGAGATAGGCTAGTATAGGCTCACATAGGCTCCACCAGATCTGTATATAAGTATAGGCTGGGGAGATAGGCTAGTATAGGCTAACATAGGCTACACGAGTTCCATATATAAGTATAGGCTGGGGAGATAGTACAGGTTCACATAGGCTACACAAGATTTGTATATAAGTATAGACTGAGGAAATAGGCCTGTATAGGCTCACATAGGCTACCGCCGATCGGTATGTAGGTATAGGCTGGGGAGATAGGCTCACATAGGCTACACAAGATCTGCATATAAGTATAGGCTGACGAGATAGGCTACCATAGGCTCACATAGGCTACACCAGATCTGTATATAAGTATAGGCTGGGGAGATAGGCTAGTATAGGCTCACATAGGGTCCACCAGATCTGTATATAAGTATAGGCTGAGGAGATAGGCTAGTATAGGCTCACATAGGCTCCACCAGATCTGTATATAAGTATAGGCTGGGGAGATAGGCTAGTATAGGCTCACATAGGCTCTACCAAATTGGTATATAAGTATAGACTGAGGAGATACACTAGTATAGGCTCACATAGGCTAAACCAGATCTGTAAATAAGTATAAACTGAAGACATAGGCTAGTATAGGCTCACATAGGCTACACCAGATCGGTGTATAGGCTGAGGAGATAGGCTAGTATAGGCTACACCATATCTGTATATGAGTATAGGCTGAGGAGATAAGCTAGTATAGGCTCACATAGGCTCCACCAGATCTGCATATAAGTATAGGCTGAGGAGATAGGCTAGTATAGGCTCACATGGGCTACACCAGATCTGTATATAAGTATAGGCTGAGGAGATAGGCTAGTATAGGCTCACATAGGCTCCACCAGATCTGTATATAAGTATAGGCTGAGGAGATAGGCTAGTATAGGCCCACACATAGGCTCCACCAGATCTGTATATAAGTATAGGCTAGGGAGATAGGCTAGTATAGGCTCACATAGGCTCCACCAGATCTGTATATAAGTATAGGCTGGGGAGATAGGCTAGTATAGGCTCACATAGGCTCCACCAGATCTGTATATAAGTATAGGCTGAGGAGATAGGCTAGTATAGGCTCACATAGGCTCCACCAGATCTGTATATAAGTATAGGCTGGGGAGATAGGCTAGTATAGTATCACATAGGCTCCACCAGATCTGTATATAAGTATAGGCTAGGGAGATAGGCTAGTATAGGCTCACATAGGCTCCACCAGATCTGTATATAAGTATAGGCTGGGGAGATAGGCTAGTATAGGCTCACATAGGCTCCACCAGATCTGTATATAAGTATAGGCTGGGGAGATAGGCTAGTATAGGCTAACATAGGCTACACCAGTTCCATATATAAGTATAGGCTGGGGAGATAGTACAGGTTCACATAGGCTACACAAGATTTGTATACGAGTATAAGCAGTATAGGCTCACATAGGCAGATTTGTATATAAGTATAGACTGAGGAGACAGGCTAGCATAGGCTCACAAATGCTACACTAGATCTATATATAAGTATAGACTGAGGAAATAGGCTGGTATAGGCTCACATAGGCTACGCCCGATCGGTATGTAGGTATAGGCTGGGGAGATAGGCTCACATAGGCTACACCAGTTCCATATATAAGTATAGGCTCTGGAGATAGTACAGGCTCACATAGGCTACACAAGATCTGCATATAAGTATAGGCTGACAAGATAGGCTAGTATAGGCTCACATAGGCTACACCAGATCGGTGTATAGGCTGAGGAGATAGGCTAGTATAGGCTACACCATATCTGTATATGAGTATAGACTGAGGAGAGAGTTTACTATTGGCTCACAGAGGCTACAGCAGATCTGTATATAAGTATAGGCTCACATAGGCTACACCAGATCTTCATATAAGTAAGGACTGAGGAGAGAGAGATTAGTATAGACTCACATAGGCTCCACCAGATCTGTATATAAGTATAGGCTGGGGAGATAGGCTAGTATAGGCTCACATAGGCTCCACCAGATCTGTATATAAGTATAGGCTGAGGAGATAGGCTAGTATAGGCTCACATAGGCTACACCAGATCTGTATATAAGTATAGGCTGAGGAGATAGGCTACTATAGGCTTACATAGGCTCCACCAGATCTGTATATAAGTATAGGCTGAGGAGATATACTAGTATAGGCTAACATAGGCTACACCAGTTCCATATATAAGTATAGGCTGGGGAGATAGTACAGGTTCACATAGGCTACACAAGATTTGTATATGAGTATAAGCAGTATAGGCTCACATAGGCAGATTTGTATATAAGTATAGACTGAGGAGACAGGCTAGCATAGGCTCACAAATGCTACACTAGATCTATATATAAGTATAGACTGAGGAAATAGGCTGGTATAGGCTCACATAGGCTACGCCTGATCGGTATGTAGGTATAGGCTGGGGAGATAGGCTCACATAGGCTACACCAGTTCCATATATAAGTATAGGCTCTGGAGATAGTACAGGCTCACATAGGCTACACAAGATCTGCATATAAGTATAGGCTGACAAGATAGGCTAGTATAGGCTCACATAGGCTACACCAGATCGGTGTATAGGCTGAGGAGATAGGCTAGTATAGGCTACACCATATCTGTATATGAGTATAGACTGAGGAGAGAGTTTACTATTGGCTCACAGAGGCTACACCAGATCTGTATATAAGTATAGGCTCACATAGGCTACACCAGATCCTCATATAAGTAAGGACTGAGGAGAGAGAGATTAGTATAGACTCACATAGGCTCCACCAGATCTGTATATAAGTATAGGCTGGGGAGATAGGCTAGTATAGGCTCACATAGGCTCCACCAGATCTGTATATAAGTATAGGCTGAGGAGATAGGCTAGTATAGGCTCACATAGGCTACACCAGATCTGTATATAAGTATAGGCTGAGGAGATAGGCTACTATAGGCTTACATAGGCTCCACCAGATCTGTATATAAGTATAGGCTGAGGAGATAGGCTAGTATAGGCTCACAGAGGCTACACCAGATCTGTGTATAAGTATAGGCTCACATAGGCTACACCAGATCTTCATATAAGTAAGGACTGAGGAGAGAGAGATTAGTATAGGCTCACATAGGCTACACTGGATCTGTATATAAGTATAGGCTGGGGAGATAGGCTAGTATAGGCTCACATAGGCTCCACCAGATCTGTATATAAGTATAGGCTGAGGAGATAGGCTAGTATAGGCTCACATAGGCTACACCAGATCTGTATATAAGTATAGGCTGAGGAGATAGGCTACTATAGGCTCACATAGGCTCCACCAGATCTGTATATAAGTATAGGCTGGGGAGATATACTAGTATAGGCTAACATAGGCTACACCAGTTCCATATATAAGTATAGGCTGGGGAGATAGTACAGGTTCACATAGGCTACACAAGATTTGTATATGAGTATAAGCAGTATAGGCTCACATAGGCAGATTTGTATATAAGTATAGACTGAGGAGACAGGCTAGCATAGGCTCACAAATGCTACACTAGATCTATATATAAGTATAGACTGAGGAAATAGGCTGGTATAGGCTCACATAGGCTACGCCTGATCGGTATGTAGGTATAGGCTGGGGAGATAGGCTCACATAGGCTACACCAGTTCCATATATAAGTATAGGCTCTGGAGATAGTACAGGCTCACATAGGCTACACAAGATCTGCATATAAGTATAGGCTGACAAGATAGGCTAGTATAGGCTCACATAGGCTACACCAGATCGGTGTATAGGCTGAGGAGATAGGCTAGTATAGGCTACACCATATCTGTATATGAGTATAGACTGAGGAGAGAGTTTACTATTGGCTCACAGAGGCTACACCAGATCTGTATATAAGTATAGGCTCACATAGGCTACACCAGATCCTCATATAAGTAAGGACTGAGGAGAGAGAGATTAGTATAGACTCACATAGGCTCCACCAGATCTGTATATAAGTATAGGCTGGGGAGATAGGCTAGTATAGGCTCACATAGGCTCCACCAGATCTGTATATAAGTATAGGCTGAGGAGATAGGCTAGTATAGGCTCACATAGGCTACACCAGATCTTTATATAAGTATAGGCTGAGGAGATAGGCTACTATAGGCTTACATAGGCTCCACCAGATCTGTATATAAGTATAGGCTGAGGAGATAGGCTAGTATAGGCTCACAGAGGCTACACCAGATCTGTGTATAAGTATAGGCTCACATAGGCTACACCAGATCTTCATATAAGTAAGGACTGAGGAGAGAGAGATTAGTATAGGCTCACATAGGCTACACTGGATCTGTATATAAGTATAGGCTGGGGAGATAGGCTAGTATAGGCTCACATAGGCTCCACCAGATCTGTATATAAGTATAGGCTGAGGAGATAGGCTAGTATAGGCTCACATAGGCTACACCAGATCTGTATATAAGTATAGGCTGAGGAGATAGGCTACTATAGGCTCACATAGGCTCCACCAGATCTGTATATAAGTATAGGCTGGGGAGATAGGCTAGTATAGGCTCACATAGGCTCCACCAGATCTGTATATAAGTATAGGCTGAGGAGATAGGCTAGTATAGGCTCACATAGGCTACACCAGATCTGTATATAAGTATAGGCTGAGGAGATAGGCTAGTATAGGCTCACATTGGCTACACCAGATCTGTATATAAGTATAGACTGAGGAGATATACTAGTATAGGCTCACACAGGCTACACCAGATCTGTAAATAAGTATAGACTGAGGAGCTAGGCTAGTAATAGTAATCTTAATTTCCATTTCATTTACAAATTATAACATTTATATACTTGTTACCACATTGAGTTGCTGATTGCCATTGAGCCCATTAGGCTTAAACAGCTAGTCTAGTATAGCCTACACCAGATCTGAATATAGGTATGGACTGAATAGTGGGATTACTATAGGCTCACATAGGCTCCACCAGATCTGTATATAAGTATAGACTGAGGAGACAGGCTAGCATACGCTCACATAGGCTACACTAGATCTGTATATAAGTATAGACTGAGGAAATAGGCTGGTATAGGCTCACATAGGCTACCGCCGATCGGTATGTAGGTATAGGCTGGGGAGATAGGCTCACATAGGCTACACCAGTTCCATATATAACTATAGGCTGGGGAGATAGTACAGGCTCACATAGGCTACACAAGATCTGCATATAAGTACAGGCTGACGAGATAGGCTAGTATAGGCTCACATAGGCTACACCAGATCGGTGTATAGGCTGAGGAGATAGGCTAGTATAGGCTACACCATATCTGTATATGAGTATGCACTGAGGAGAGAGTTTACTATTGGCTCACAGAGGCTACACCAGAGCAGTATATAAATATAGGCTCACATAGGCTGCACCAGGTCTGTATATAAGTAAGGACCGAGGAGAGAGAGATTAGTATAGGCTCACTTAGGCTACACTGGATCTGTATATAAGTATAGCCTGAGGAAATAGGCTAGTATAGGCTCACATAGGCTACACCGGTTTGGTGTATAAGCATAGGCTGGGGAGATAGCATGGGCGTCCCGAACGGGCGGCGAGGGAGAGCCACGTCCCCCCTTGGAAGTTGGTGAACTTATGGTGCAATCAATTACTGACTATTAAACTATTATTTTAATTAAGAATTGTTATTTAGCATAAATCAATACGGTTATATGCAACAAATATAAATTTTGACAATAAAATAATGAATTAATAATATATGATTGCATATTTCCAACATGTGCCCCCCCCCCCTGGAAAAAAGTCTGGCGAGGCTCATGGGAGATAGTCTAGTACTGGCTCACATTGGCTACACCAGATCTGTATATAAGTATAGACTGAGGAGATACACTAGTATAGCTAGCTCACATAGGCTACACCAGAACTGTATATAAGTACTGGCTCACATTGGCTACACCAGATCTGTATATAAGTATAGACTGAGCAGATACACTAGTATAGGCTCACACAGGCTACACCAGATCTGTAAAGAAGTATAGACTGAGGAGCTAGGCTAGTAATAGTAATCTTTATTTCCATTTCATTTACAAATTATAACATTTACATACTTGTTACTACATTGAGTTGCTGATTGCCATTGAGCCCATTAGGCTTAAACAGCTAGGCTACTATAGCCTACACCAGATCTGAATATAGGTATGGACTGAATAGTGAGATTACTATAGGCTCACATTGGCTACACCAGATCTGTATGTAAGTATAGACTGAGGAGATAGGCTAGTATAAGCCCACATAGGCTCCACCAGATCTGTATATAAGTATATACTGAGGACATAGGCTCACATATCTGTATGTATCGACTGAAGAGGTATGCTTATGTAGGCTTACATAGGCTACATCATATAGGTATATAAGCATAGAGTGAGGAGATAGGCTAGTGTAGGCCCACATAGGCTACAACTGATCGGTATATAAGTATAGACTGAGGAAATAGGCTGGTATAGGCTTACATAGGCTACGCCTGATCGGTATGTAAGTATAGGCTGGGGAGATAGTCTAGTATAGGTGCAGATTGGCTACACCACATCTGTATATAAGTATAGGCTGAGGAGATAGGCTAGTATAGGCTACACCAGATCTGTATATAAGAATGGACTGGGGAGAGAGATTAGTATAGGCTGACATAGGCTACAACAGATCTGTATACAAGTATAGACTGAGGACATAGGCTAGTATGGGCTCACATAGGCTACACCAGATCTGTATATAAGTATAGACTCGGGAGATATGCTTGTATAGGCTCATATAGGCTACACCAGATCTGTATATAAGTATAGACTGAGGAGAGAGATTAGTATAGGCTCACACAGGCTACTCCAGATTTGTAAATAAGTATAGACAGGAGATGACTAGTATAGGCTCACAGAGGCTACACCAGATCGGTATATAAGTATAGTTTGTGGAGATAGACTAGAATAGGCTCACATAGGCTGCACCGGATTTGTATGTTAGTATAGACTGAGCAGAAGTACTAGTACATTCTCACATTGGCTGCTCCAGATCTGTATATAAGTATAGACTGAGGACATAGGCTAGTATAGGTTCACATAGGCTACACCAGATCTGCCAATAAGTATAGGCTGAGGAGATAGGTTAGTATACGCTCACATAGTCTACATACATCGGTATATAAGTATAGACTAAGGATATAGGCTCACATAGGCTACACCATATCTGTATTTAAGTATAGACTGAAGAGGTAGGTTTGTGGAAGTTCACATAGGCTACACCAGATCTATATATTAGTATAGACTGAGGAGGTAGTCTTGTATAGGCTCACATAGGATACACCAGAGCTGTATATAGGTATTGACTGAGGAGGTAGGCTAGTATAGGTTCACATAGGGTACTGCGGATCGATATATAAGTATAGACTGAGGAGATAGGCTAGAATAGGCTCACATTGACTACACCGTAACTGCATATAAGTATAGGCTGGGGAGATAGGCTAGTATAGGCTGACATAGGCTACACCAGATCTGTAAATAAGTATAGACTGAGGAGGTAGGCTTGTATAGGCTCACATAGGTTATACCAGATCTGTGTACTCAGGAGTCTCCATCTAGGGTATATGTGAATGGCGACCACAAGGTACCGAAGCTGAGCAGAACATTACTTCCACTTACTGGTGTTTTTCTCCTCACTGTTGCTTTTCTATCTCACCTTACCTTGGTCATCTCTTGTTCTCTTCCGACCCCGATGCTATTACTGTTCCTGAGGGCTAGGGAGTCTTTATTTTTCCAACGTCTCCATTTCTCTATAAACTCTTAACCCCTAACATGCTGACCTGTCATGGCATGTAATACGTCCTCTGATTGGTAATCACAGGATAGGGTCAATGAATTTATTTTGATAAGTGTCCCGGTCAGGTCGATGAATCCTGTAAACCGACAGGTGTGGTCCTCCAGACATTCTGGGGGTTGTAAGAGAGCGATGTAACCGCCAAAACATAAAAATATGGTGCTCTCTAAAAAGTGGTTACTATTACTGCTAGGTCCCTTCAATATTTATGAAATATGACTCGAGGGGTAAAATGTTCCGAGTTAAAATAGTCCCCCATTTGGATCTACGGGCGGGGACTACTTCTCGAGAACCAAAACATTATATAAATAGAAGATCTACCATCAGAATTCTACAATGGAACGCAGGTGGTCGCACCCAAACAAAAAGAATAGATGCAATAATATTAACCGGGCTTGTGGATCGTGGTCTATTGGGTTCCTTCTTCTTCCCAAACGTTTCGTCTGCGACTACGGCAGACATCTTCAGTAGCGGCGAGGTCGTAGTTTCCTAGTCGGTGCTGAGATCTCCACTAGGAAACTACGACCTCGCCGCCACTGAAGATGTCTGCCGTAGTCGCAGACGAAACGTTTGGGAAGAAGAAGGAACCCAATAGACCACGGCCCACAAGCCCGGTTAATATTATTGCATCTAGTAAAAAGAATAGAGCTGAATAAAATTGTATTTGAGTATAACATAGATATATTTGTCATACAAGAAGCAAATCTAACAAATGATCAAGTTAAATACTTAAATTTTACTGGATTTTTACTACACCTACTACCCAAAAATAGACAGATAGGTAGTGGAGTATTAGTTGGAGTCAAAAATGATATTAAATCCTCCTTTCAAATTGTTAAAGAAATGGAAAACACAGATAAAGCTGAATTAATAAAGCTAAATTTTTGGGATAGGAAAACACATCTTCATTTATATAGTATTTACAATCCTCCCAGGAATTAGCCAGATCTCTCACTTATTGAACAATTAAATAAAATTATCATAATTAGGGATTTCAATGCCCATTCCAAAAGATGGGTTTATGAAAAAGTGGATTGTATAGGGCAGATATTAGAAGAATTTTTGAATACCACAACCTTTGAACTGATTTATGATAAAGAAGATCCCAAAACCTTCATACGTTACTCTGGAGCAGGCAGTAACCCAGACCTCTTGTTAGCTACAACAGATATTGTTTCAAAAATTAAAAAACAAGTTATAGAATACCCAAGTTGTGGTCACAGAGCAGTAATTGCTGATATAAAACTAGATAGCACAAATAACAGTCAAAATCACTCAAATTTGTATTGGAATTTCAAAAAAGCAGATTGGAACAAATATAAAACTGAACTGGAACATAAATTTAAAGATCTACAAAGTCATCCTAGAAACTGCAGAAAAACATATTCCTCATGGAAGAATAAAAAATTACAAACCCTTTTGGAACCCCGAGTTAGAAGAACTGAAAAAGCAAAGGGATATAGCTAGAAATACAGCTGAACAAACAAAAAACATATCAGATACACAAATATAGCGAAAGAAATGTGCCTCACTGAAAAAAGAAATTAATACAGCTAAAAAGAATCACTTTAATAATTTCTTAGAAAAAATGGATTATAGGATAGATGTCAACAAAGCCCATAAGTTCATAAAAAATGTCAAGGACAAGAAAGAAAACAACAGCACACTTATACACAACAATAAAATATTAACAAATGATGCAGCCATAGCCGAAACATTCAATAAATATTATGCTAGAGAGGTAGAACTGGAACTTAAAAATTCAATGCCAGAGCTGGGATTTGAACCACAGACCTTCCGATAACCAGGCGGGTGCTCTACCATTGAGCCCACACACGGCTTGTGTGTTTAAAAACACGAACAGTAAGTTTGTTGGCATAAATAAATAATAATTACCATCTGAAGGTTATTTAATTCTGGGACATAAAGTACTTGCAATAGTAAATCACCATTGGGGTAATTGTCTCTGATGTGAGACTGCCTTTGTGGTTTACCAGGAAAAATACGAACTGGTTTGAGAATTCAATGCCATTCTGGCAGTTTGTCACAGTAGCTCACAGTAGAGCACCCACCTGGTAAGCGGAAGGTCTGTGGTTCAAATCCCAGCTGTTGCATTGAATTTTTACATCCCAGTTCTACCTCTCAAATGTTGCCCACACATGGCTTGTGTGTTTAAAAACACCAACAGTAAGTTTGTTGGCATAGACAAATAAATATTATGCTTATTCACATAAAGTAACAAGAAATAATAAAAAGGAACGTAAACAATTTAAGAAAGATTTGAAACAAGAAAGAGAATGTGGTCCTAACACTCAATACAATTGAGCCGAGTGCACCCCATGCCAGACATCTCAGCAGGAGGAAAATCCCCATGCTGGTAATGGAGATTGAACCTGGGCCTGAGCAGGTGTGCTACAGAGGCGGCCAATAATTTCAATGCCTTTAGTTTAATTATTTTATTTTGTTGAGTTATTTTATGGTGTTTAGTTGAGTGTAATTTTTACTCTTGTTTAGTCTAAATGTCACTTAATGAACAAGGCCACAAGAGATGGCACTGAAGCTTGTAGCATAGGAAGTTTACTTACATTTGTGCAGTCTTCTGTTGTCGTACGACAAACCCTAATCTTTTCATCTCCTGGAAAAGGATATCATATGCAGGAGTAAGTTACACATTAGGCTTAATAAGGATGTTTTATAGCAAATAAGTCATTCCTTTTATGACCAGATGGAATTTCTGCATGAAATAAGGGAGAAAATTTATCACATACACTCTAGGTTATTTATGCACTCGATATTGAACTCTTTAGATTTTAATACCCAATGAAGGATAAAACTTTGTATTGAAAAGAGAAGTGGTTGCAACACGTGTTAAATTTCTAAGAATAATGCATGGCAATGAAGTTAAGTACAATCACAACTGACTTGCTAAAAGGAATTTTCTATTTGCCTGCACACATTTTTGTTACTGTTTCAAGTTATGATTTTCAAACTACTTGTTAAATTAGCATGCAGACCAAGTTTATGTTGCTTCATTACAGTAGTACCCTATAAATTGTTTTCATTTCATCTTATTAGAGCATAAAGCGTTGCTATGTCCTTAAATGTTGCACTTTTCTGGTAGTGGTCAGCCACCATTAAATTTTGTGCCTGCCATAGTGCTGTACTCTTTGAAGCACGTATCTGTAGGTCACCTTTTTTTGCAAGTTTCCAAAAGTTTATTTTCTTGCATATTACCTTATGCACTGCTAAAACTGAACTAGTTATAGAAAAGTGTCACATACTTTGTTAAATTTTTAGATTGCCTGGTTGTCATTGCAAACTTATTGAGAAAAATTAATAAATGATGGAATGGGTCCTATACAGCATAGTTGGCACAATAAACTATACTTTTGTGCCTTATTTTGTAATTCTGAATGTTTAGCAATGGGAAATTTAACATTTTTCTGTCAATCATTTATTTAGACTTTGATAGAACTTTTGTTTTTCCCCTCATTAAACATGCTGTAAAGTCGTAAGTATGGATGATATACACTACTCAAAAGTAAAATCAGGAACATAGGTGACAATCACAGTGGTGAACAGCACTTCTTATTTGACATGAAATGACCCAAATCCAAAAGCTTTGAAAGCATAAGCAATATACGCAACTCAACAAACTGGTTCCAGTGTGTGGCAATGGTCTGTATGTTGTGTACCTCATTTCCCAACCAACCAAGGTACTTTCCCTGCTCATCACCTGTATGCGTGGTGGCAAAGTCCTGCTGGAAATAGCCAGAATGATATTCAATGTCCGTCAGCTATTTGAAACAACTACTTTACCTGATTACCCTTCCCTTATGTAGGACTTACAAGCCAGTGCCTAGTGTCAAGACACCTGTCAGGGAGCACAGAAACCTATGAACCGGACAGAATGAAGACCTGGAAGCGGAGGGTCAGTCAAGCACCAGGTATAAGTGAGGAAGAGGATGATGTGATATGAAATGCAGGCAAAATTGATTATTGGAAAAGTGATAACAGAGCAATTGGTGGAATGAAACTGAGAACACCCGCCCTGACGCTGCTTCGTTCACCACGAATAACATATACAGGTCCCTGGAATCGAACCCAGGTGGTAGGTGAATGATCTAACCACTCCGCCATGGCGCTGCCGCTATTCGAAACATGGTGCCAATATATTATTTCTGTATTCATGGTACACTCATAAAAAAATTTGCCCTATTATTCTGTATTCATCTATTGAACTTCATACCCCAATTTTTTGATCATGCAAGGGATTTTCATGAACAAAATTGGATTTGTCTATAGCATAATATCGGTTGTGTTGTGATGACACAGGACCATGTAAATGGAACTGTGCTTCATCACTGAACAGTATTAATTGTGGATTGATTGTTCCATTATTAACGTTCCGCAAAATCCAGTTACAGAAATTTACCCAACTCTGTGATCACGTGGTAGCAATTCCTGGACAACAGTAACCTTATATGGTTTGAGTTTTAAAAGTTTTAAAAATGCTATTTTTGGGTGGAGTACAATACTTCCTCTACTATACATTGTACTTTACTCAGTTGTGACTTTGTAACCATTTTGAATTAGCAACATTCTTGTTGTGCTAAACTCAAGCATGATTTGTTATGCTCAAGACTATTACTAGGTAAGGTCTTTTTGATGAGAAAGAAGCTCCAACTAAAAAGTGTCAATATGAACCTCGAGTTCCTATGCTGTTCGGAAAGCACTATCCCAGCAACATATTGCCCAAGTTCTATGCCACATCACATTATACTACATGTGCTGTGTAAGGCTGTTAGTTCTGGAGGAACAAAGGATACAACAAATTATGCACACATTGTACTTACACTAGAAATCAAATAGTATATGTTTTACGACAATTATAAATAACCATCACTTAGTATATATATATTTTTTTTAATTCTTACCATTTTCTGTACTGTTTGTACACCCTTTATTATAAAGATCTTACCACACAAGAAATTTGTCTATTAGATCATTGTTTTCAATTTGAAAACAATGTTTATTATGTACCTGAATAAAGTCTTAAATACTGCAAAATGCACTATTGATAAAAGAGTTTCCAAGGTTCTTCTGGAAGGTGTGTTATTAAAATAATAAGTGACAAGTGATATATTTTCTTTAATTTTCACTTTAGAATCTAGTCTTGACATAAAACCATAGTATAAAAGAACAAAAAATATTTTGTATAATAACATGCCTCACAATTTCCATTTCATCATTCTGGATATTTCAATATCCAATGAAGGGAGTCATTCAGAGATTCCAACCTGTTATTTATACATTAAATGAAATTATGGTCATAAAATATTTTTCATCAGAACATACACCAAAAATAAAGAGCATAAAGATGCATTAAACAGGCTTCTGAATGAAATAAGAAAAAAAGTTGTATCTTCAACTGTGTCAGGTGAAGCCTTTCTGCACATTTAGGAATCATTCTTTATCATAATTGTCCAAAAACAAATGAGAATAATCCACAGCTTCGTTCCCATTCTTCTGCAGGTCTATCCAATTGCTAAGCTTGAAATAAACGTGTCCAGATGGTTGAATTAAATTACTGATGGCCAATGTGAATATGTATCACTGAACAAATCCAAAGTAACACTGAGTTTAGTTAATTACCGAGTCAATTTTTACTTTACATCACTTTTTTAATGAAAGATGTTTCAGGAGCTATTCACTCCCACCCTCGGTTACTAGTCAACTGCCTGTGTCACTGAGGATAGAAGCAAATAGCTCCTGAAATATGCTTTCCTTATTCAAAAAGTGGTTTCAAAAATGGACTCAATAATTAACTAAATTATTAGTGCACATCACTGTTGCAAAGTACAACACACACAATGTTAATTGTAATTTAAATAACACTATGAAATTTGAAGCTGTAGGTACTTGATGTTACTTCATGTTCTATACACTGCCCATATTTCTTTCCCATGTAGAGGTTGTGTTTTAATATTAATTTTTTGTTAGTTACTGCAGATCTGCTTTCTGTGATAATCTTCTTAAATCAGCACTCAACTTTACACACATAATCACAGATCTAATGTTTTAAAAAATTCTTGCTTTACAAATATCTGCAAAACTTTTACTTCAGCAAATATATCTACTAAAATGTCTTGGATAACACCCGCAACAATGCTGAAGCTGTGTCGATTATTACAGCAGAAATTCATTCAAGTTAGTCAAACATTTGTATTCAGAAGCGTGCACGAATGTAGACAGCGGAGGCATCATGTTCTCCGTAACCCAATCTCTTGGCATGTTTAAAAAGTTCATTGGTTGACGCAGTCAAAGGTAAAGGTTGCTCCAGCTGGTCACCCATGTACAGTGACAGCTTGAGGTCCTTCTGCATGTGCTGCAATGGTAGATGTGTGGGGAAGCCTCCTTCTATTATGGCTGAAATATTAAGACAAACATTTATCAACAACTTGCAAATCTAGACTTCGTTCAGCCATAGATTTACAACAGCCAAACATTGTTTAATTACAAAGATAAGTAAAAATGTATGCACATATTAGCATAATTTTGCAAACATATTTATCTTGAGTGATGCAACATACAGCAGATATCATTGAATGACTTTGCCACAATGTAGTTTAACTCATGGCTTTATAGAGGGTATCATTTGCCGTTCAACTCAACAATGTCTGATATGATGTATAGTGATAACACTACATACAACAATCCATGTGCAACCTAAATTAACTTTTCTCATACCAAACCTAAAAACAAACATTACCAAGCTGGTACCTTGTATCCAAAATTAATCTTCTAATATTTCTCCATATTTGATCAACAAATTCGTATGTTATCAGTTTAGTAAGGACAGAATTGAACATTTTTATAATTGTAACACAATTACAGTCACACATTTAGCACATCATGTGGAGAAGAGAGAGGGGAGAACACTATTCATAGTTTACCAAGCTGGGTAAGCAGCTGAGTTAAATATCACTTCAGTTTTACTTTTTTAATGCATCATAACCGTAGATTGCAATCGTGCAGTTCTTTTTGTCAAATTGTTGGATTTTTAATTTTAACAATGGGTTGCTCACAACTTTCAGTATGACCCTAATAACTTCTTAGATGCATTTCAGAATTACTATAATATAGCACTAAAGCAGGAGTGTTTAGTTTTAGGATAAACTATCCCTACCTCTTTCCTTAGCACAAGGGTCAATGGAGAGGCTCATGCCTCTGACCTTTTAAATTCTTCACTCTCCCTTTTCCCTAATTCCTTTCGAATAGCACATTTAAACATGCAAAATATTCAAGAACACTTTGATAAATTCTTTTGTATACTGAACTTTCACGCATTCCTTATTTCTGAAACATGGCTAAATTCTCTCCTTCCATTAACACACATTGCAATGAATGGATATACTTTGCTACATAATGACAGGGCCAACAAAAGAGGTGATGGTGTAACTGCTTATGGAAGAACAGATCTCCATCCAAAAGTTATTTCTACCTCACCATCTGAGTATACAGCACAACCTGAATTTCTTTTCATAGATATAACTTCTAGTTGTAACAAATGCCTAATATGTAGAGTAGTTGCCTAAAATAAGATGGTCTGGATGACTCACTTCGTTAGGTGCTGGTCTACTGATTACAAGGACATACACCCTAAGACAAAAAATGAGCAGACTCTGGAGGCGTGTATTTGTCTAAGTCCAACCACTCGGCCATCCGCTCACATTGAATAGTTGAGTCAATATGAAAAATGACAACAGAACGCCGCTAAAGACACACGTTCCGTGACACCATTGAAAACAGGATTTCCAGAGTCTGCTATTTTTTTTTTGTCTTGTCTTAGGGTGTATGTTCAAACCCGGTCCAGACTGATAGCTTTTAAAAGTGTTATTATTTATTTATGCCAACAAACTTACTGTTGGTATTTTTAAACACACAAGCCCAGTGTGGGCAAAGTTTGAAAGAAGTAATATGAACTGGTTTGAGAATTTAATGCCATTCTGGCAGTTTGTCACAATAGCTCAGTGGTAAAGCAGCCGCCCGGTAAGCGGAAGGTCTGTGGTTCAAATCCCAGTTGTGGCATTGAATTTTTTAGTTCCAGTTCTACCTCTTTGCCCACACACGACTTGTGTGTTTAAAAACACCAACAGCAAGTTGGTTGGCATAAATAAATAATAATTACCATCTGAAGATTATTTAATCCTGGGATATAAAGTACTTACAATAGTAAGTCACCATTGGGGTAATTTGTCTCTGATGTGAGATTGCCTTTGTGTTTTACCAGGAGAAATATGAACTGGTTTGAGAATTTAATGCCATTCTGGCAGTTTGTCACAATAGCTCAGTGGTAGAGCAGCCACCCGGTAAGCGGAAGGTCTGTGGTTCAAATCCCAGTTGTGGCATTGAATTTTTAAGTTCCAGTTCTACCTTTTAAAAGTGTGCTTAAAAGTGAGAGCCCCATATCAGAAGATACAAGGTGCCTCCAGAAAGACCTGATGAATAAGAGAACAAAAACATCACTATGTAAGAAATACTCATTGGAATAATTACATAGATTCACTGGCTAATTTTCAACAGTCACCACCATTCTGGAGGCATTTATCATAACGGTGCACCATCAATTGTGTGCCCAAGTCAAAGGAGTATGCTACCATTGTCTGGAGATACGAAGTTGTTTCATTCTGTACCTCAGCGTCTTTGTGGAAATGTTTTCCTGCCAGAGAGAATTTCATGCAAAAGAGAGTGAGACATCTGGGGGAATTGACAAGAGTTCTGAAATTGTGAAATGCCAGTTCTGCAAAATTGTTTGCAGCACACTTTCCAACTCTTCTGGCATCACCAGGGACGACTGGCTGCTACTGGTCATTCTCAGGAGTGACTAATATAAACTTTTGGCTACTGAGAACCTTACAACTAACAACAATCTCCCATTCTAATAACAAACATCCTCACTCTCTAACTAACACACCATAGGCACATGTTTGCAATTCTGCTTGGCACAACTGTGACCGATAATTCAGAATATTGACTTATGAACAACTTCATAGGTGGAAATCAAAACATACCAATCATTGCTTATTCTCTGAAATGCCCTAAAACTGCACACAAAATAGCTACTCTACACACAAAACACATTGTCAGAGCTGGTCTGGAAAAAGATGCTCTACAGACGTACTGACATACAATTTGGACATTAAAAAATTTAAACGACAATATTAAAGTTTTCTCAAAGATAAACTGGAGTTATGAAGAGGAATTTTTAGTATAATATTCAACAGAAAACACTGCTAACTTAAATTATTAATGCAAATTTTTCAAAATTATTAATGCAAAAAAAATTTTGCTTTTGATGATCTTTCGCATATTTGTTGTGCCGGGAAAGAAAGGATAAGTTGCTAATGTGAAGACATCAGGTGAGTACTGTTTTCATTGTGCGACTGTACATTCCCAGTATTGCTTTTCCCCTCGCTTTCCCACACTCCCTGCAGATCCCTGGGCTTAAGGTAGTAAACAAACCTGTAGCACCCTCCAAGTGCACTCCTATCGCAGTCGAGTAGTACACAGGCTATAGCCACAAAATTCAGAATATACATTTGCCATAAAAATATCTTAAACATGCAAAATTTTAAGCAAAATCAGTCATTTTTGAGAAAATCAGAATTTTTGAAAATTTTTTCCATGTAAAGGGCAGTTAGGGTAGACAAATTTTTTTTTTTAATTTTTGTGTCGCATCCTTAAAAGATATTAAGGATGTTCCATAATACCAACTTTGGTTTTTAACATACTTTTCATTTTTGAGTTACCTTGTCCACATACACGCAGATCTTTTTCTAAAAATGCTTTTTTGGATTCAGGGAGCCTCAAAACATATTTCCGGTGAAATCTTGACATCTAATTTTTGGGTGGAGTACAATACCTCCTCTACTTACTAGACGTAGTAGAGAAAGTAAAAACCAACTACAAGAAGCATGTAGGTACATGATATGTGCATGTTGCCACAAAATTAGCTGTTGGTTACATGCAACCATTTGTTGATAACCCTTTGTTATTACACAACAGGAGCCTTTCAGAATGTGATAGATCATATTTATGTATACAGTATTGAATAATAAGACATGTGAGCCCCAACATTGCAAATGAGATTACAATACATAAATATGCCTCACAGTCAAGGCAATCATTTACGAACTGTAAGGCAAGGGTTCTAAGATTAGTAATTTCTCCAATGTTATTGGTGCTGTAAACTACAGTTACACGAAAATTCAAAGGCCTGGTGAAATGTTCAGAAACAGGACAAGTTACTTTTCCACTAATTAATTACTTTTTTTGTGTAAGTCCAAGCAATTTGCATTCCGAGGACATAGCTCCACATTGCCAACTTCCTTACTTTCAATCTATCTGATTTTATTTCATACTATTATTTTCTGAAATTAATGCTGACAATATGTTCTTCCTTTAAGAGGAAAGTTTACTTCTGCTCCTTTTGTTCTACATTTTGGCTTGCAGAAAACATAAAACAACTTTATCTACAATATTAGAAGTGCAATCTTGAACACGTGGCAAATGTTTGTTGCAGTGACATCATATGTGTGATTAAGATGATGTAACCGACAATGCTGGCTCTTATCAAACTACATCTTGTCTTCTTGAAGACGGGAGTAGCAATCAAATTGTCTGATGCCTTTGTTGCAACTCACTGAAGTTTAGAGACTTCACTAGTTTACCCGCCATTAACTATGGAAGAGAATAGCTTCTTACATTACAGTTTTCTAGCAACCTGGCATAAGTCTAGTACCTATGCAAAACAGCAAGTTACATCACCAGACGAAATTTCTAAGACTGGTTTTCTAGTAATATATATTTACCAATTTCTTCCTACTCTGTTTTACAGCATGCAAATGTTTTACTAATTACACAAACCACAACCACCATACACATTATTCAAACTATTTACCTCTGCCTTTTTCTAGGATTGTGGGACAGGCCAATGAAGTCAACTCAAGGACTTCTAAAACATCCTTTTGTTGAAGACCTGCTCTATCTGCTAGGGCCATGCCTTCTGCCAGACCTGCCAACGTTACTCCAGCCATCAGCTGAAGTACCAAGTTCATCTTAGAAGCGTTTCCAACTTCACCTATTAAACAAAATGATATTGGCATTTAATATTCAATGGACTTGGATGGGTGAAAACAAGAGTAAATGTCTTTTCACCAACTTCCAGTGGCAGTGGCAATTTAGGAAGAGACATACCCAAGGTGTGAAATATTTTCTATTTGCTCCAAGAGTGATACTCTGAGCAGCTAACTATTCTATTACTTGTACAGTTTACTCTATGTCAATAGTTTTCTTTCACATGGTCCTGTTATTAATACATTAGAAATCCTCATGGCTTTTTTTTTTTTTTTTTTTTTCAATATTTAAGTAACTTGGTTTCAGGAGACACAATAAAAGTGTAATTTTGATAAATTGCTTGCTTTATTAAAATAGAGCAGTGCATTGGAAATTCAAAATCACTATCTGAAAATTAATATATCCAGTGTGGATTCCAAGACAATCATTATGAAGTCATAAACTACATAACTGAAATCATACAAGATAATGTAAAATATATAATCCTTAATATCAACTTTTTTTTACTTTTGTAGTTATGATGGCACAGATATAACTCAAGTATTGCAGAAGTTCAATCATAGTCAGATGTTCTATCTGCACTAACATGATAGAATCCTAGGAAGAGCTCAACACTTCCTCAAAATTTAATCCTCTGGGTGGGATTTTGCTGAACTTTTCCAACAGGACAATTATGATGGGGTAAGTGTAATGGCAAGTTACCTGAATGATTTGCAGAAGAAAATTAGAATAACCGCAAGCTGGTTTTGTGCCTTGTTTTTGGAGTTCGACTAAACTTACTGCTGCAATAAGTGATTGTTACTGCCCAGAAACAGCAAGTTTCAGCTGTTTTACCACGTTGCCAAATGTTATACTACGAACTAAGATCAAAGTTGATCTTAGATTAGTTTTATATGATGCAATTCTACATCAATCTCAGTTCACGTTCTGACCTTAGATTAAATATGATCTCCAGTCAGCAATATTTATGCAACAGGGCCTGTGTCAATCAACTACTTCCGCATAAAGTAAATTATGACATAGGCGACTCACACAAGCTGAGGCAGACTTCATTGCACTGAAATAATACACATGGAAAACCATAATATAAAAAACTTGAGAAATCTCCAAGAAATAACCTGTGGAGTTCCATAAGGATCAGTATTGGGTTCTGTACTATTTATTCTATGTTTAAATAACTTGACTAAACAAATTACTTCACCACAGTATCATATGCTAAGGACACCAACATATTGCGCTGGAATGACATACTAAATGTATGTCTCCATTTCCAAAATTATTACATTTGAAAAATTCCTTGCAGGCAACATTTTTATGAAAGAACCAAATCTAAATTTACTATTTTCAACTTCAGTCACAAAATTAAACCTGAAAATAACTACAATCGGGAAATTGACTCCATGATTACAGAAGCACATTCCTACCTTGGGGTAGAAATTGACACTTTGCTGGGATAAATACATAAATAACTGTAAAGCTGTATAACCATAACACCGTGGCACAACAGCCCAACTGGACCAAGGCCTATCGCTGCATCCCCCACTTCTGCCCACCACAGGCATCATGAGTGGGGTGCAGTACTGGAGATGGGATGTGGTCAGTGTACCGGTCCCTCCCAGTTGGCTATGTGGTCTTCTCAACCAGGTACCACTACTTCTCAATCAAGGAGCCCTCAGGAACCTAACGAGGTCAAGCGCACCCCAGACCAGGTTTCCCAGTGGGAGAAAATCCCCACACTGGTACTGCCAATGTACATTTCAGCAGCATCTTCACCTTACAAAAGTAAACTATCAGAACAATGTGTAAGATTAAACCAACAATACTCTGTAGAACAATGTTCTGCTCTAAATGCACACTTATCTATTTATTCTTTTGTCTACAAAGTTGTTTCACTAGTAGCTGAAAACCTCTTACATAGACTCAAGAACAGTGAAATCCATACCTGTTCTTCAAGACATAACATTCACAGAATATCAACCAATAAAAATAAAACAGATCATGATGCCCTAAATTATTGATTCAATAATATATAATAAGATTACTCTCCTATATTAAAGCAACTAAAATCACATTACATGTAAGAAAAAACTTGAAATTTTTAATATAAAAATGTTTATGCAGATGAAATGCAGTATATAATAGCTCAGTTTACTACTTGTTCTATTTACTAATGACTATTAATTAGGACAAAATGCAACTGTTTGCAACTGTTTTATTTTTCTATTACATATTTTACATAGTGTGCAACTATGTATTATACACAGTAAGTTATGAGCTTCTTTAGTTACTTCAATAGTAGAAACGAAACATGCTAATGTAAAAACTTGACCATGTCAGTGTATTAAGCTCTAATAGCAATTATGAAGATTATTACTATTATTATTTCTTGATTTTAGGTCAAAAAATGTGCTGCCATTGCTTGTTTATAAATACTTTTGTGATGAAGATACCAGAAATGTTCTCTCTGTCTGGCACTGTATGTCGTTTGTCTTTTCTATCTAAACTTCCTCCAGGTGTTTGCATTTTGTACATTTGTCCTACTTAGAAAATTGCACTGCTTAACAAACACTTGATGTGTGATTGTGAGCACCATGTTACATAACATTTTTGAAACATTTTTGTAGCTCAAGAGTGATATGATCTCTTTTATTCTTATATTTGACAGTTTTTAGTCACCAGATCTTTTCGTCATTACTCTCTAGAAGATAAGTTTCCTGGATTTATGCTGTATTACAATAGGTGGGAAATTGTTTTGAAAAATTTGCTAAAAATGCAAATGTTTTTCATAACATTTTTCATCACAATATCTATCAATGTAAACACTTGGACTAGCGGCATTCCAATTTCTTCATAACATCAGAAAAATAGAATCTATCAAACTCTGCAAAATACTCATTGACAGTGATGATCACTTCCTCATTGGATGAAAATTTCATCTCCAAGCTAAATCTTCAAGTTAGGAAAGAATCCCTTGAAGCTAAATCCACAATTCAGAGTTTACAGTGAGTCAACTGGAAGCCCAAATCATGCATTTTGGGCTCTGCTAACTGCTTTGTGAACTGGATCACAGACTTGGTGAAACAACATTGTTTTGTTTGCCTATTTGTCATTTTTCATTCAATGTATATTTAGATGACCCAACAATGAAGTAGTCCTCAACTATAGTTCTGCCTTTCCTGAAGGAACATATCAGGATTATACCCTGCAAATTCTAAAGGTGGAAATTGTCTTTCCAGGCAACAAGAGTTTTCTTTCTTTGGTACACTCTTTATCATCTTTTTCCCACTATTTTGACTGATGCTTTGTCTCCAGTGTGTAATGGTGGACCCAAGTTTTTTTTAACAAATCAGCTTAAGAAGTTCCTCAGACTGTAATTAGCACAGTGTTGAAAAGTTTTTCTCCAAGCACTTTTGATCAAGTAAGCAATTGTGTCCCTAATTGCACACATGACTTTCTCATTTCTAATTTGTTATGCACAATATTATGTACTCATTCTGTTAAGATGCCTAGTCTCAGCTCACTTGCATACTTTCACTTGTCAGTTTTGAATTACAACATCATGCACTTTTTTGATACTTTCCTTCATGGTGCTCTCAAGTGATTGGCCAGAGAATGCTTCATTTTTGCTGCTTCTTTGACCAAATTTTAACTCATTTGTTCAGCAACAAATTCAACAGCAGTGCTGAGTGTGCATTAACTCCATTTTGATTTGTTATCCAGGCTAACGCTTTAAATGGAAACACTGGGTAACGGTCAGTTTTCCAAGACACATATACACCAATAACTTTACATAGCTCTCAACAATTAATTGAACTTCATATTTGAAAATTTGTGTAGAACCATTAAAGAAATCACTTACCACTTAACACAATTTTATACCATTTCCAGAAAATATTATACTAATCAAATTTCACTTGCATCTTCTATCAATCTCTTTATATCGTATCAACATTGTCTTGAGAAATATTGAGTAAATTCAGGTTTACACAGATTTTGCACTTCCTAATGTTTTAACACTACAAATGATTTCAGTTGCATTGCACACTCAAATTATTTTTACTGAGATAGCTTCCTGTTATGACATTAAGTATAGATATGAATATAAATAGAGCTTCATACCAAGATAAAACGAGTTCTTGCCCATGGCCTTGAAGCACGACTGACAATCATCAAACAGCGACCTATCTCCAGCAGCTAGTATAACAAGTGTGCCTTCTTCTGCCTGAGTCTTACTACCCTGTACCTGGGCTTCCAAGTATCTGCCACCTTTGGCGTTGATAGCCTGAGAACAAAGCATTTCAAGTAGTTGGTAGGGTTTTACTAATAACAAACAATTGAGAAGCTTCAAACAAATAGGTACCAACCTCTGCAATATCTTGAGAGGTTTCAGCATCGATCCCAGTCATTTCCACATAGCCTTTGGCTGAAGATGTCTCCAAGAGAACTCCGCAGTTACCAAACACCATCTGTGAGTAAGTTAAAACATTTTAAATTTAAATACACTGCAAAAACTCTGTTAACAGTGGCATAAGAAAATGCATACAGCTCCCATGCAGGTTTTAAGCAAGGCTCCCTTCAAAATTTGTTTCCTGATTTACCTACAACTTACATGCAGGTGAGAGAGAGGGGAGCAGGAGAGTGAGAGAGCTAAAAAAACTTATATCCAAAATAATTATGTGAAACAGCAATGCATTGGTTATGGTTTTTAGATTTCTATGAAGAGGTACAGAAATGCCACACTTTTCATCAATATTGTCCCCTACATTACTTACATTCAACTCTATCAAAAGAAACCATATTTTTTGAAACATTTGCATTGAAGAGATTTCAAAGTACACAAAAACTTTGTTTATCCAGACTACGGAGAGACTGGAGGTAATCCAGATTAACAATAATCCTGTAATCAGCAAACTATTAAATGAATACAAACTTTGATGTATGATAACGAAATCCAGATCACTGCAAAAGCAGAAGTAAACGAACTGAAAGCTTGTCCAGATGAGAAGTCCTAGATTGCTATCAGGATTGTTATGAAAATGAAATAATCTTAGGTGCCAATATTGCAACCATGTACATGCATAGATGCATGTCCTTTGGCTTCTTGTCCTTGGAGCCTGAAGATATAAGAATGGCAAATATCAAGAAAATGGTTTGTTTGTTGGGACCATTGGACTTGATTTGAAAGCCCAGTTTAAAAGGTCTATGCCTCTAAGACCCTACATGCAAGCTCTACTGAGACACTCACTTTATCATCACACCATACACATTAATATGCATTTATTATAGAATGGCATAATATTTTCAAGGTGAAAAAGCAAGCAAAAATTAATCTGGATTATGAAGATAAAATAAACAAGGCTTTTGTGTATCACCATTTGCAGGTGATACACAAAAGCATACTACCAGCATTATTGTATTTCATTCTAATAAAAAAGCTTGTTAGAAGAATTGCTGCTTATGTCCCATGTATTGACACTACCAGGTGTATGGAAAACTTTATTTCTAGCATTTTCCAATTCCCCCCTCCCCTCATCCTCTGGTAAGATAACTGATACATTCAAAAAGTCTTCACTTTGTTGGTATAATTAAATACTAAAACACTACTAAAATCATTATTGCACCATTCTCAAATCACCTCACTACTGAAGGAAAACGAGATCACAGAACTACACAAAGTGGTTTTTGAGAGTAGCAGTCATTTAATGTTTAATTGAAACTTTTTAAAACAGCATGCCAGCACAATTCACACTTATGCATGTGGAAGGTAAGAGGATACAGAGAGCAGTTCCAGCTGAATGGGTGCACATGGTAAGAGTTTGTTAATCTGAACTTTCCTGATAATCTTCCCTTGCCCCATTAACACTTTCAAGTTAAGAGTTTGATTAACTGGAACATTGATTCCTTGAAAAACACTACTGAAAATCAGAAAATTCAAATGTATACACCTTTAGCCGAGATTTTGGGCCTCAAAATGATGTAGCCCTATCTATGGTTAAACACTCTTTTTTCGCATTTTTTGTTGTTAGCTCTATGTGGCTTGTATTATCACTTTAATTTTGCAATACTTTTTAAATTCATGGTAACACTGGGGGAATGTTCTCCCGTATTCATTTTTTAATCTATTGTTTTACTCTTACCTGAAACATACTTCTGAAGTCATTCGTGTACAGCTTGTCTAAAACATCATGACACACTGTATACGCAAGTGAGGAGAAATGCAGAGAAGTGGTGAGAGTGGTGGGAGAACAAGTGACTAGAAGGTTATCAGAACTTGGAGGCAATCACATATACAATGCATGAACTTATCACTCACGCAGCTGGAAGACTGGCCCCCCCACTTCTCTTTTATGCAAATGGACTGCTCAGAGCTATTACGCATCTTTACTTTGGGAATGGGGGAATGTCAGGACGTTTTAGACAAGCTGTATTGCAGTTTCATCTATCTTTTCCACTAGGATGTTGGCTTTCAGTAGCATTGCAGTAGTGTCCATTACAAATTCAGTTTTTTTTCTATTTTGGCTTTCTTCTGTTTTTCTAGTAAAAGTTCTATGAATGTCTTGCATTTCCCAGATGTATTTAATTTACGTTTAAAATATTCCTTGTTTTAAAACAGTGTTCTGATATTGTATATTTTTTGTCCCACTATTCGAAATTCACAAAACTTGCACATCAAAATGTTGCAACTCTTTTGCTCTGCTGTGCACTGTAACATTTGCAGTCCATCCCATCTTTACTGATACAGTCTCTTAAGAAGTCATATTTAAATGAAACAATGAAAAGCATAAGAGCAAAGTGTTTTGTTTTCCGAGAATTCCCTACCATTTTTTACTTTACAGTCCAGGGCCATCTTTTTACGCTCAGTATGTTCAGGTAAAAAAGGGACAATTGCCTAGAATGCTAATCTTAATCCTTGACTATCCAGACCATCACTTCACTAATGACAGAATGGTCAACTTGCAAGAATGTTAAATTAACCTTAATCATCAGCCATTACTTAACGATTTTCTTAATTGAGAGGTTTACTTTATTCTTTTTTGTAATTCAACAATTCATAGGAATGAATTTAAAAGAAAGTGAGAACTAATTTTTATATTCAAGATCACTGGAATTTTACGTTTTTCACAAAATAAGGCAATTTTGCTTCACTCTGCACTTATAGCTAAAATTTGCTAAAATAATGATATTGATTTATTGATCAACATCACATAATTTGGAAAGATAATGGGAAATCGATTTAACATGTTTGTCGCTTTTATTGTTAATGCGGAAAAAGAGTGCTCCTACCTATGGTGCATACCTAATGGACCCACAGATTTCACTCTGAAAATATCTTACATTACTTCATTTTCCTAGTTTCTAAGTGCCAAATAAAACAAAGAAATATGAAAACAAATGGAATAATACATATTTGGTTTTATACTACAGGATTGTTTCTAAAGCTGGCCCTAGAGCACATTTGGTGGAGTAACGGCTTGCTATGCTACCTAAGGGTTCCGGGTTCAATTCCCAGCTGGGGGAATTGAACATATAGCAGTGCATATAGCATAGCACTAGCATATAGCAGTGCAAAGTACAGCAGTATAAATTGCAAGATTTGGATGCCAGTGAATAATGTAATTAATTATACATTAAACAGAACAGAATGCAGTTGCAGATTATTTGAGGGTGAAGCAACCTTTGCACCCAGCAAGGTTGCCATGTCATCCATTTCCAAGCACTACACAACTTCCCCATGTCCCCATTAACTCAATTTGTAGCAGTGTGCCTTCATTGGATTCTCCATTTCTGATAAAAAGCTGTAGAGCATTAAACACAATTGTTAATTTTGTAGTTCAGAAAATAAACATGCAAAAGGTGAGGATTGAACCCCCAGCAGCTAGAAGTTCTGAATTTCATAGTCAATGATGAAGAGCTCTTGGTTATTCTTCACTTGGGCATTCATGCTGTATCATATGATATTAAGCTTGTCACTAACTTGGCAGCTAATTTCACTGCAAGGTGGAAAATTTGCATGCACCTTTAGCAATGGTTTAAAACTTTGCTTTTTTTCTTCTAGGTATTCACTTACATTTATTTAAAGGAATAAGAAAAGAGAATATTTCTATAACAAGCACGAGTATTGCAGCGCTCAGTGGAGTTTCATTAACGACAAAGATAAAACGATATAATAGTAAATACACGTTCCCATTGTTAAAAGTACCATTAATTGAAAATAATATCAAGCAGATTCACATATACATGAGGAAGATTGAATGCTGAATATGTGATGACTTTATAGGCAGCAGTTATGTTCTAAACTTAAGATTATCTGATAGGTATTACAGTTCACTAAAATTAACTTAGTAGTCAACCCTCCACTTTGCGTAGCAGTAGATGTCTACTTTGTAAACTGGAGATTAAAATCAAATCCTGTTTGCATGAAATCACTAACTTAATCTCTCTTTTAAGGTTTCAATCGTGTCTCAATTTATTTATTTAATTGTAATACCCATGAGTCATTCATCTTTAGATATGAGTTATTTGGTATAAGTAATTATCAAAACAGACAATCATTAGTATTATTATATCTAATGGGAGAGTTAAGGCAAAAAAAAAGTTAGAGTACATATTAGTTTTGAACAAGTGCTTTGTAAATGAGAGTGATGAATCATGAGATAATGCAGGTCATTTCTGTAGCTGATAATATTTAGGCTGGCCTAAACTTTAAGGCTTGTGTAAAAAATAGCACAGCACCTCTCTTACGTCTTCTAACACGAAGGAAATTTGATGAAAATTATCTTTCAGAGCATGATGATTTAAAAACCTTAATTGAAGATATGAAACAATTAAACATTTTCTGTGTGTAAATGAAATCATAGCAATTATTGGACCTCGCTTTGTGCACTGATTTTATATGCACAGAAGACCAAAAAAAAAAAAAAAAAACAAGACTCTTACATTAAAAGCACCTTTAAATGCTAGAAATATAAAATAAAATAAATGTTTAAAAAGTGATCCTTTTTAAAATCCTTCTTGAAGATAGGTAACATCTAAAGCTGTTCCTGTTGTTGAAGATAGGTGTATATTCTCAGCAAGTAATAAATAAAAAATTAATTATTGATATTAGTGATTCATTCTCATTTGTCTGTCATTAATAAAAATAAACTAAACGAACTTACACTCCACACTGAACACTGCAATAGTTGTGCTTGTTATAGAAATATTCACTTTCCTTATTTCACTAAATAAACGTAAGCAAATACCTAGGAGAAAAAAAAGGGGGGGAGGGATTTTTAAACCATTGCTAAAGGTGTGCACGAACTTTCTGCCTTGCTGTGAAATTAGCTCCCAAGTTAGTGACAACAAGCTTAATAAATGATACAGTGTGAATGCCCAAGTGAAGAATAGCCAAGAGCACTTTGCCATTGACTATGAAATTCAGAACTTCGGGGGCTCAATCCTAGCTTTTTGCATGCTTATTTTCTGAAACACAAAATTAACAAAAGTGTTCAATTCTCTACAGCATTTTATCAGAAATGGAGAATCCAATAAAGGCACACTGCTAGAAATTGAGTTAATGGGGACATGGCAATGTTGTGTAGTGCTTGGAAATAAAAGACATGGCAACCCCGCTGGGTGCAAAGGTTGCTTCACCCTCAAGTAATCTACAACTGAATTCTGTTCCGTTTAATGTTATCAATTACATTATTCACTGGTATCCAAATCTTGTTATTTACACTATTATATTTTGCACTGTTAAGCGCTTATATATTTTAACCTCTTGAGCTATGGCCATTTAAAACGTCCGCGAGCCGAGAACTGCTAGCATTTAAATTGTTAAATGCTTCGTATATATACAGCTGTATTTTGTGTAAATATTAAGTTATTTTAATGAAACAAAAACTAGTATAAAACTTATTATATGCAGTATACATGTACGTCATCAGCAAAGTTGAGTTGCATTTACAAAATGTTGAAATGGAACTATTTTGTTTCACTGTGGTGAAAAGGTAACTTTGCTCTGTCGAACGCATCTAATGTAAGTTCTCTGAAAGAAACAGTAGTCGACCCATTGTATGTGTGGCTTATGCATCAGCAAAAACAAGGCATAATGTGACATAAAGCACTAGTGTATGCGTGGTCTCTGAGTCATCAGAATAGATCATGTTTGCAACTTTTGATTACCAGTGTTTCGTAACTTAGTAGGCTCCGTTTCTTTCTTTGTTGAAATACATAGGTGCATATACTTTCCTGCTTGTAGCTGAAGTGAGAAGTGGTATAAAAAGGTATTTTTGCACCATCTGGATATAACCATATACAATTGTTTGGTAATTTGGAGAGCTCTAAACCCACACAAGACAATGACGTACCTGGACTTCCAACTATCAATAGCTCGCAGCCTAATTGAACAATACCACATTGGTGGTAGAAAACCAAGAACCCCTGCACCCCTCAGACTTCAAGGAAAACATTATCCTAAAAGGATACCACCAACAGCCCATCTCGAAAGTGTTTCATGTGCCGCAAGAAGAAAAAAAAAAAAGTCGGTCTGGGTGGCTCAGTTGGTTAGACGCTGGCCTATTGATCCCTAGGTCGCGGGTTCAAACCCGGCCCAGGCCGATGGTTTTTAAGTGTGCTTAAAAACGACAGCTCCATGTCAGTAGAGTTACTGGCATGTAAAAGAACTCCTGCGGGACAAAATTCCGGCACACCGGCGACGCTGATGTGATCCTGGCAATTGACAGCGTCATTAAACAACAAAATAATTTAATTGCCGCAAGAAGGGAATTCGCGAATGTGGAGATGTACCCTTGTGTGTTTATTGCTCTTTTGAGGCATATCACTGCACAAGAAACATATAAAGGTAAGCCAGTAAAGTATATAGACTTTACTTAAATGTTTCATAAAGGGAAAATTAAAATAAGCTGAGTTAGATAAGGGATAAATAAGGGTTAAATGCACAAACGCAAGGACGTGCATACACGCCCATAACGCTTATCCGTCATTTTAACTGGACGTGATTTCATGTCCATATCGCTGAAGAGGTTAATATAGTAATAGTCTACAAAGTTTATAAACATGCTTTTGAATGTGAATATTTAAAGCGAAATATTAGTTTCGGGGGGACTGATTGAAAATTGAGATAGGCGTGCTTTATTTTCAGAAATTGCAGCTAATTTCTTATCAAGTATTCATTTGTAAAATTGCAATCATACTTCAGCATTCATAAGACGGCAGGAAAGGTTGCAATGGTATGAGGAATAAAAATACCTGGAGCAGCAGCTTTAACAGAAATAGATTCCATCAGTTTGTATAATTTTCTATTTCACACGGGTTATATAAGTAATGATGTTCCCCTTAAGAAAGAAAAAAGAAAAAGGGAAATAAAAAAGAATAATGTTAAATGGGATTCAAACCATGTCAGCCCATACTGTTGATTAGACAGTGTTATGATAATTTTGCCTTTGACATTTATTTCCTGTTTTTGTGTCTCCTAATAGTGAATAAATTATTGTGATTTTGAAGGTTTAATGAATGCTCTTGGTAAAATTCATAACCCAGATAAATGGAGGTTCTTCAAAATTAAGTTTGACAGCTGTGCTTTTATATAATGGTAATACACTGCCATCGGTACCCATTGGTCATGCAGTACAAGTGAAAGAATGTTACAGAAATATGCAGCTAATATTACAAAAAGTGCATTATGACAAGTACAACTGGTCCATCTGTGGCGATTTCAAAATGATTGGAATACTGTTAGGATTGCAAAGCGGATATACAAAATATTGCTCCTTTGTGTGCAAATGGAATAGCCGTGACAGATCCAAATATTACGATACTAAAATATGGCCTCCCTGGAAGAATTTTGTCGCTGGAGAAAAGAATATCTCAGCTGAAACATTGGTTGATAGATCAAACATTTTATTGCCTTCACTTCATATAAAATTAGGCCTGATGAATTTTGTCAAGGCATTAGACAAATCTGGAGCAGGTTTCAAATACCTGATTCCAAGAATCAGTGCTTCTAAGTTGAAGGAAGGCATTTTTGTTGGGCCTCAGATTCAAGAATTAATGAAAGATCAGCTGTTTGAAAGTAAATTGAATCATGTGGATCTTGAAGCATGGATATCATTTAAGACTATTTGCGAACAGTTCTCAGGTAATACTAGAGCACAAAATTATGAACAATTGAGAAATTACTAGAAGCCTATAGAAATCTAGGTTGCAACATGTCTCTCAAAATGCACTTCCTGCATTCTCATTTGGACTTTTTCCCTTCAAATCTAGGACAATTTAGTGATGAACATGGAGAAAGATTCCACCAAGATATTTCCCAAATGGAGAAAAGGTATCAAGGAAGATGCAATCCCAATATACTTGCAGATTGCTGCTGGAACCTCATAAGAGAAACCACAGGAAAGTACAGAAGCAGCAGCAAACAGCAGAAATTCAACTGACAGCAGTAAAGGATGGACTTCAAAATGAGTTGGCAATGTTTCCAGGTATGTTAATTTGTTACTTTTACAAAATTAGATGTAATTTTATTATGAAGGATTCTTCTACATATTACCAGTTAGTCTTTGATATTACTGGTGACTTTACATTTTATTTATAAATGACTAGAAGTATAAGTACACAATTTACTAAAAAACTGAGGGTGCTAGACAAAAACAAAGGCCATATTTGAACTCAGCACGTCAAAATACATAAGAAATGATGTGTTTTGTGTAAAAAAAATTTTTGAAGGTCAGTTTTGTTGTCCAGTGTAATTTAAAATTATAATTAAAATGCTAAGACATCTTGTCAACTACTGTTTAAATTATTTCTATATTGCTTGTTAAATTAACCAACCTACTATACAAAAAATATTTGTGAACATTCGCTGCCCATGACAAATTTGAATGCATCTCTTCTACTCATGTCACTCAGCAGCAGAAACAGAGTAAAATAAAAAGGGAAGCAGTAAGTTATTCTCTGCCCTCAGTACTTAAAGTTAGATTTCAAGGCATGTATAACCCAAATTTGCAACATTACAAATTACTTGCCTAATGCATAATCAATGGATTAAAAAGTACATTCTTTGACATTTTTTTCTGGAGTTTAACATGCTGTGAATTTTCCATATAAAGTGACTTTTTACAACAATCAGTGCAAAGTGATGTTTTTAATGTTTAAAATTGTTATTGTGCTATATAATTTAAAGCATTTAATTTGCCTAGCAAGCAGCCATAACTCAACATGTTGAAACGGTTCTGAAGAACAAGGTCTGTGCCTTCAGAGGAAGGATGAACAAAGCCACTGATGTTATTGACATTTCTTATTCAAATGTAGGCAGAATTGTCCAGAGGTTCTGAGAGAACAGTATCTACACCTTGGACCTGATTCTGGCCATAGGAGTGCCTCTAATTGCAACAATTGCTTTCTTTTACTGCAAGTTCATGATTGGCATACAACAGTGGTAGTGGCCGAGATCCATACACATCAAGTGTAGCAAGTTATCACTAAACTGATAAAGGCAATATGACATGACTTTACAGTCCAACAGACTTGCAGAAGGACTGCTGTTGACCAGGAAATACCATATCTCTGACGTGCACTTTGCTTGCACCCATCAAGTGGACTATGAAGCAATGAAGCACAGATGAGAGCAAGTTCTATTTGAGATCAGAAGGGAGAGATGTGAGGTCAGGAAGAATGCTATGTACCCCACACTTTTCTTCAAGGACAACTTTTTCTGGACATTTAGTATTGATTTGGGCAAGGATCAACATTGAAGCAAGAATGGAACTAATGTTCGACAAGAATGGATCACTGATGGCTCATTAGTACATCAAGACACTCACTAATCAAGTACTGCCTTTTGAATCAGTTATAGGTAAAAATATTACTCTTATGCAAGATAATTCTGTTCCACATATTGTATTATGTGGTCATCTCGTTACCACGTGTATTTTCTCCCACTCAGAGACCTGGTCCAGGGTGCACTCAGCCTCATTAGGTCCCAGATGAACAGCTACTTGATTGAAAAGTAGTGGCCCTGGTTGGGTAGACTACATAACCAGCTGGGACGGAGTGGGGCAGGGGAAGACAACTTCGGGCCGTGTGACGTATTTAAACGAAGAGCCAGCTTGTACGTTCGTGTGACGTCAGCCGAGAGCAGTGTATTGCTATGCAGCCTAGATCAGCGGCGCATGTGTTCAGTTCTCTGTGTTTCACACCAGTTTGACACCAGGCTTCAAGATCTAGAAACATTGTCAACTATGTTTCAGATCTTTGCGACCCCGTATTCATTGGATGTTAACAATGTTTCTAGCAGGTTGCAAATTGAATTGATAAATTTACAGTGCGACGATTTGCTGAAGGGCAAGTACAAACACGAGGAAGACTTGGCTAATTGTTATAAGAATGTTCCTCAAACCAGATTTCTGAGGTTATATGCACGGGTATTGTGAATGCTTGGCTCCACGTATGTGTGCGAAAAATTCTTTTCGGTTATGAACCTTTGTAAGTTAAAATCCCGAAGCATATTGTCAGATCACAATCTAACATGAAGTCTTCGGTTACAAATGTGCCGTACATTACGCCCTAACATTGACAAACTAGTTAAAGAAAAGCGAAACGACAAATGTCGGAAAATATCCACCTAATTGTTCTGTATAGCTCCCCTCTTGCTCAGGCAAAATAGTTATAATTTCTGTTCTATTTGCGTTATAACATGACTGTTCACATAAACTAGAATTCATATATATGGCATAAAACCGAAATGCAATTATTTATAATCTGTGACTATTCCGTAATTGAAACAGTCAGCATTAAGATTACGATGTTCCGTATGCCATTTCCTTTGGCTCGCTATGACGTCACATGTTCAACCTGCTTGCTCATGACACCTATGGTGGGTGGAGTTATGGGATGCAGCAGCTGGGTAGTAGACCTTGGCCTGGAAAGGACTGCTGCACCTTGGGTTGTTGTTGTTATTATTTTTATTATTATTAGTTTATTATTATTATTATTATTATTATTATTATTATTATTATTATTATTATTATTATTATTATTATTATTATTATTATTATTAGTGTTGTTGTTGTGATATGTTTCAGAGTTCCCGAACGTGGGGTTGGGGTTGACCCTATTGTATGACCAGCACCTAGTCCGGACTTGGATCCAATAGAACATGCCTGTAACAAACTTGGGAGATGAGCTAAGGGTCGCTTTCCTGATTCATAGCAGATCTTTGTGCTGCACTTCAAGCAGAATGGGAACTGAAACCACAAGCGGGTCTGCAGATCTTATGACTAGAAGTAGCACCAGACATCTTACAACCATCTAGAGCACCATATAGCAACTAAAAGTATTAATTTACAACAGCTTTAAAAGTTATTGTAATGTTTGACCATGTCTTCGATTTTTCTGCATTAAAATCAATAATAAGGGGTTTTTTTTCAATTAAAAATAGTCATTATGTGTCACTTGGATGGTAATATGTTTAGGTATTTATCAAATTAAGCAATAAGTGCTTAATGTAGAAGCTCCATTCAAATGTTTAGCCATTTGCAACAGTATGGGTTCTTGCAAATACACCATAAAAAAGGAATCAAACTTTCAAGTACGTCCACTAAATGTCATATTTGGAAACACACATACATTATTTCCACAATAGGGTTTTGTTTATCTTACAATTTCTCAGTCTTACAAAATCCAATCAGAATTAAGAGGACTCCATACACACTCACATAAAATTAATATATACATATCACTAATGCAAAAAGCCTAAACAGTATTTTAACAAAAATTGTTAGCCATTTTTGGTGTCGCTTCCCCTCCCCACCTAGCTGGTTAACTTTCTAAATTCTTGCTTTTGCCTAGTAGAACTCTCAATGTCACATTTTTGGATAGAATATGATACTTCCTCTAGTTACTATATGCAAGTGACACGGAAACTTATGGGGAAAAAAATATCTGATGTATTACACTCGCATGACTCTCTACTCACTCTTATGCAAACCATTCCTCTAAATGCTTACTCTTATACCTAATTTATGTTAATCCAGACAGACATTTATAGAAATGGGTTTATTACATATTTTGTTTTAGGTACAGTGAAATAGGAGAAATCAGTATGCTTAAGCAAAAGTCAAATCTTTTGAGCTGATCACAATGTGGTAGCTTTAAAATTTCATTCTCTTTTCATGATCAGGAATAAAAAAAGAAAGTAACAAATAACTACTTCCCATTTGAGAAAACTATACGTTGAAAAATGCAAGGGACATCTCGGAAATGGTTATCTTCACAAAGTTATTTGACATACATTGTGCATGTATTTTTTATGTAGAAAGATTTTGTCTATCTCTTACTGTTTACCTGTTATGCAAAAGTCATTCAGAATGAAGAGCACTTTAGAGGCTACTCCCAGAAAATTTAAGATATATGGTAATTTAATCAAAATCAGAGCCACTTCTGAGAAAATAAATTTTTCCGTGTTAAGAGTAGTTTGGCATGGAAGGTGTGTTACATTATTGGAAGACGAACTTAAATACAAGTTTTGTATTTAACTAATTTTTCACTTCTGAGTTATGGTGTTCACAGATAGGTGGATGCACATGCAAATCTTGGTATCACATTTTTGGCTGGAGTACAGTATTTCCTCTATTTACAGTAAATGTGTAGCAGAGAAAGTTAAAGTTGCCCTTTGAGTTTGATTTTGACCCCAAGTCAAAAATTATATATTGATATGATATTCTCATCAAACTACTACATTGTATTCATATCACAGTTCCACTTGAGAATATTTCCAGCAAATGAGACTAGTTTTGCTCTGCCCCATACATTCCCGCTTCCCAAAAACATCTGAATGATGGCTCTGATTGATCTAACTTCCCAGCTGATTTATATAACTGGCTAAATATTTTAAAATATTTTACACATGGTTTAGGATGTTTAGCATTTTGTACTGACTAGAAATATTAGAAAAAGAAAGTTTATATCAGAATGGTATCTCTCCTGGCATATACACCCCTCCACTTCCTTTGGTGGCCTTTATCTGCTTTTAGTGTGACATTGTACTGTTGAATTGTTTTATTGAAGATCCTAAACCACTCCTGAATACTTACATAAGAATTCTCTTAAAATAACTTTTTGACATTCTCAAAAGTTTCTGAAATGTATCTTAGATTTTTTCTTGAGAATTTGATACTGTCCAATTTTTAGTTTTGCTGCTAGGTTTTTACCAAGTGACCCTGCATTCTCTCACAAAGTACACTAACCAATATTATAACTGCTGATTACACAAAATGGACATATTAATGAGAGGTTACATACATCTTTAGCAGCCTGTGGGTCAGCAACACAGGAGAAGGTGATGTCTGCTGCTAGTATTACATCTGATGGTGTTAATCCTTGCTCTGCTCCTGCTTTGACAAAGTCCCGGCACTGCAACACAAGAAATAGATCCACATTATTATACACCTCTGCAATGCAAACACAGCAAACAAAGAAAACAAAGTCTAGCAGCTCTGACCAGTGTTTGAATCAGACTTTCTAATAAGGAGAGGAACTTAAGTTTGTGTTACATTTATAGCAATAATAGTAGTAATGCAAGTAGTACTAGCAGCATTGGTGTGGCTGTGGCTGTGGTGGTGGTGAACAATAGAATAGTGAGTTGCAAGAAACTGAATACTGCAAGCTGCAAATGTCATTGGTGGCCCAGGATTGCTGGAATTGTGACCCTGAATGTTAATCTAGCTAGTGAACCTGAGGATTGTTTTATTGTTTAAGTCTGGGCCACTCAGTTGTTTAGATGCTGGCCTACTGATTCCAAGGCTGTGGGTTCAAATTTGTGCTTAAAAACGAGAGCTCCGTGTCAGTAAATTTACTGGCATGTAAAAGAACTTCTGTGGGACAAAATTCCGGTACACCGGTGACAATGTGATCCTGGCAATTGACAGTGTCGTTAAGCAAAAGTATTCACTTGTGATATACTTTTGCTTACTCAAAACTCGCACTCATACCATGTACAGTCTGCATCGAAAGTGTTCCAAGTCTTGTATTTTCAAAGAGACTAATAGTAAATACACTAAAAAGGAAAATTACTTCCCTGGCAGAGAAGGAATACTTCTTTAATGAGTCAGAGAAATTATTTAATAAGAGGGGGAAATCTCTCCCTCCCCCATTAATTCAAACCCTGGCTCTGACTTGTTTCTAGTACAGTTGGTCAAATAATGGTCACTTGTCAGAACCAAGATCACTGTGCTTCTGAATTTATCCAAAGTTGTAGGAAGCAGGGGCATAGCGTCAATGGATGTGGGATATGTATTACATACCCTGTAATGTTCCACAAACTTATTGCCAAATTGGTGTGTCATAATTGTGTGTACATAATCGTTTTAATGTCATTAAAAAATCAGGATTTCCTAAACACCGATTTGAATTTGCACTGCTCTGCAGCAGTATGTTCTGATACAAAGCTTGAGTCAACATCATCTGCTGCCAGTTAGAGGAAGCTACAGTTTTGCACTTGATCCAAGTTGTGCAACGACCCAGGCCACATCTCATGTTAAGAATCGTGCTCACATTATTGCATTTAAAGCTGTGAATAGAGTAATTTGCAATTTGTTTTACTTCTTGTATGTGTGGTCTTCAATTGTGGACATCTGAGAAGGATTTGGACATCTGGTTACTTACTATTAAAGCAAAATGTAGGTTACGATCTGCATGGATTCCAGGTGAAGGTAGGCATGAGAGACAGTTGCATCCATGGCTCTCAACACAAATCAGAGCTAGAGCATGAACACAACTGAACTCCCATGTCATTGTAACAAAAATCAAAAACTGTTGTGTGATCGACAAACTCAATGTAAAAGCCTCCAAACATTAAAATTTCTCTAAAAAGCAATATGTAATCAAAGCAGATCCTACAAACCCCGCACTCAGTATTAGGATGAACATTAAAATATGTATAGGGTATTTTGACATCAAAGTCTATGAAAGGAGTCCTGGCTGTGTTGCAAACTTTGAAGAAATGTTTTCTTGGTCTTTTCTCAAAAGAAGCGAGTTTGAAACTCCAGCAGTTCTGAAGTTTTACAGAACATTTATAAGGCACCACAAAACATCTATTTTTGTAATCACATAGTATGCAAAAAACAACTAAAATGTTTGGGTTAACTCCATGGTTAACATTTTCATTGAGTAATCAGTATAAGCTCTCAGTTGAACAGCATAACAATGAAGAGAAAAAGAACAGAGCTTTACTTTCTCATTTTGTATGGGCTGTATGTTTAGGAAAATAGACATTTGCTTTTCACGGTCACAATGAGAATGAAGGATCTTCAAGCAGTGGCAATTATATTGAATAGTTAAATGAATATGACCTCTCTGAAAGAGCTCTTGGAAAAGTTGACTGTTTTTCGTGCAACTTCACCTGATATTCAGAACAACTTAATTTCAAGTGTGAGTGCCGTCATGACATATGGAATTAAGAAAGAAATTTCTGATGCCGTTTTTGTTTAATTAATATTAGATGAAACTCCAGACATTACTAGTGAAGATCAACTCTGTGCCGTTAGTTACATAAATGTTAAAGAGAGGTTTATTGGATTTACAGACTTAAGTTCTGAAAGAAACACAGATTCTCTTTTGAATCATGTTCGCAGTATTATCCAACATTTCTTTCAGACAATGATAAAAGATGAAAACTCTTACGGGCAGTTCTGTTTATGTAGGGTCATATTTTAATGAATTTTACAATATTCATTGCGTTACATACCAAACTCTGATAGTCGGGCTACACCACTGGTAGGAAGGGTCCCAAAAGCATTAAGGCATTGTACTGATTTGTGATAGTGAACAGTACTGACAAATCAATCTTCAATGGTACAATCATTTCAAATAAAACAAACGTTTTACAACTTTCTGGATTAAAACCAGAAGTGCAGATTAAACGGAATATAGTCTGGGACTGCTTTCCCTGTATAAAAATGTACTGAAAACAAGAGAATCAAATCATGGTTTCAAAGTGTCCGAGCAGTTCTAAGCCTCAAAACTGAAGCAGTATTTCTTGCATAAGCCCTCTGGAATAATTCTAACAGAAGAAGGAAAAAAGAGGCGGCAGAGATTGACTTGTCTGAAAAATAAACAACAAAGAAAAAATGGCCATGGATTGATGCCTTAGCGATGGAAGAAGTAAAATATACATGTATAGTACAATATCTGTATGTAAATAAAGTGTTTAAGGCATTTTATTAAATAATCTTCCTTATAATACATCCAACTGTGATCATGGGTAGCAGAATGTGCAGGTTCAAATCTTGCACACTATCTACACTTTTTAATTTTGTTTGTTGTGCATGACTTACAAATAAGTAGACAGTACGTTTTTAAATAAAAAGAGGGGTATGTACTATCATTATTGCTGCTAAGAGCAATTTTGGCCTAAAAATAATTATTTACATTTGAGTCACATTTTGGTATGTATCAAAAATTAAAATGAATGAAAACAGAACAAAAATAAAATACTTAATACCTAGTCCATTATTAAAATTGAAAATCTTTTGTAAATATTATAAAGGCCCATTCTTGAACAAATTCTTCTTATAAGTGCTTGTTCCTAAATCTCTTCATGTTAAACGAGATATATATTTGCAGAAGTTATCTAATTGCTATTCTTGTAGGTGCAAGGGGAATATGGCAATGCAGTAGGCCTTTAATGAGCAAAGTCTTTCAAAAGCTGCTCGCTATGTGACGCCTTTGAAATTGTATTCGCTTTACTTGCCAAAGATAAAAAATTAACAACTTCCCATTTGAGAAACATGCACACACAGCTTTTTCTAAAACTACTTGGTTTGCATTTAGGGTACCTTGAAACATGTATTTTTGCTGAAATCTCTTTTGAATTTTTGTATGGAATGCAATACCTTCCTACCTACTAATTGTGTGATAGAAGAAGTAAAAATCTGATGCTGCACTCACATGACTTTCTCTACTCTTGTACTAACCATTCCTACAAACTCTTATTCCTCTTATCTTCTTCGTGTTAGTTGAGATAAACATTTGCAGAAATTATCTTATTGCTTATTTCCTTGTAGGTACAAGGGGAATATTAGAATACAGTAGGCTTTGAGCTATAGTCAAATCTTTTAAGTTTTGAGATCCTGTTCTGTTTGCACGCTTAACATATCTCTGAAATGGTTTATTCTACAAAAAAATGTATTTAGCCATAAATTATGTTTTAGCGAGATCTACATTTTTTTAGTAAGATTTGGTCTATCTTTTACGGTTTAAGAGTTATTCAAAAGTCATCCAGAACAAACAGCACTACATAAGCTATAACCAGAAAATTCAAAATATACATTTCATTTGTCATAAGAATATCTTAAACATACGACATTTTAACCAAAATCATTAAGAGCCATTTTCAAGAAATTCAAAATTTTGAAAAAATTTCCATGTAAAGGGTAGTTTAGAGGGGGCTATTCTCTTTAAAATCTTGGTGTCGCATCCTTGAAAGACATTTAACTTAAATACCAACTTTGGTTTTTAATCGACTTTTCGTTTCTAAGTTATGCTGTCCACAGACTGACACACACAACATTTTTTCTAAAAAATGATTTTTTTTTTTATTCAGGGATGTCAAAACATCTTTCCCTGAAATCTCGACATCGAATTTTTGGGTGGGGTACAATACTTCCTCTACTTACCTGTAGAGAAGTAACAATTCGAAAAATGTTCCATCGATTAAGAATTTTCTTTCAGATCTTTTGCTGTATTCTTAGAAAATGCTGAACATGAAGATTTAGTGGAGTGTATAGAATACAATATACATTTTACCAATCACGGTTAAGGAAGTAAAAAATTCAACTAGGAAAGAGCACTATTTATTAATCCCGGAATGCTTTAAAATGGAATTGTCTAAATCAGCCCTATTCTGTAAGGAAGAATGAAATAATGGTCGTGTTTCAATGTGGCGGATGGGCCAATGATTACTACAAAAGCCTCTTTTTCAAAGGCAACCATGAAAGGAACAAAACAACATTATAAATAAGGGAGAAAGAACATGTACATTTAGCATATCTACAGCAAGAATAATAAAATTCATTTTATGCTATGTGGCGAATGAGAATCAAATTGTGTTAAAATGTTGACAGTAGCGCATACAAACTTCACATGTGGAAAATTTTATAACGGCTTGGGCGAAGCCCAGAGTCGCTGCATTCTCATTCGATATTTCAGTTCCCTGAATGACCGCAGGATGGCTCTCGCGTACACAATTCCTTGGCAATGAAGCAACGCCGACCTGCCACATCACACCCAAGCCAAGCCCAGCAGACATATTGCAAGAAACGGAAGTTTTCTTCCTGTTATTTCCAACATATTTCGATTCTGCTGATGCTGCTCAGAAAGCGAGACGCTTATGTAAATACAGTTTACATGGTATCCGGCACTTCTAATACGACACGTACATATAAATAATCGATTTGAATGCAAGTATCACTATGAAAATACAAAACATTGGTTTACGTAATAAACAAGTAAAACTATTGAGAATAATGCACTTATTAAAGAAATAATCCATTGAATTATTAACTACTATATTTTCCCTTCCATGCACTATACGGGCGGTGAAGCGGAATCGGCTGAATCTACAAGAACCACATCCGACAAATTGGACAGTATTTCATTCTTGTGAATTAACACAAAATTGCCTAGGAACACAGGCAACAAAATTTCTCGCAGTCTCTATGGCGTGGGGGTAGAATAAGTCTGCCTCACATTAAAGAGGTCCTGAGTTCGAATCTCGGTTAGGGCGAGTCATCCGAATAAGGTTTTTCCAGAGATTTCCCTTATTCTCAGAAGGCAACTGTCGCATAATTAAGTTCTATGGACTCTGGCCTCATGCAAGCACCATTTCACCCGTTTCATTCATTCATCATTCGATATGACCTACCAAATTAAAGGACGTTAAAATAAATCTCGTTCAGTTCCATAGGAGAGTAATGCCGAAGCTGCTAAAACTCCACCAACTTATCTGCAAGAAAATAAACCATATATATAGTAATTCCATATTAATGGGTGATTATATTCTTCATCGATAACTTTCGCTGCCGAGCAAAATGCTGCCTTGCTCAATCATGATCAAATAACATTTTAATCACTTTAGAAGGGAGTGCAATGTAAATACTATTTTACATGCATTCTATTTAACATGTGACTTAATTAGTGTTAATGTCTTACTGCATTACAAAATAAAGCCCTTAGAGTGAGCAATTAATCAGGCAACCATGACTTGATCTGAAGCTAACACTCATAGCAACTATCTGAACTTTAATACCGGTATTAACCGTTATTATGATTCAACTTGCTTTGTTTCTTTGACTACTTACGTAGGTATATGAATAGACAAAAAATCTATTGCACTCCGCCCAAACATTTAATATCGAGATTTCACCGGAAATACATGTTTTGAGGCTCGGTGAATGAAGTTCAAGACGCGTCCTTGTGTGTGTGTGTAACAGTGTAACTCAAAAACCAAAAGTCGGATAAATACTAAATTTGATAGTTCACTATAGTATCTTACAAAGATGTCACACGTATACTGCTCGCTAAACTTAGACGGCCTTGTCTCCAGTGAAAGGGGCATCTTACTGCTGAAGTAAGAGCAAGCAAAATCAAACAGTTAAAATGCAATGTTGTACATAACTGTTTAAAGCGTTCTTGCGCATAAGAGCACTATATCTTGAATTTTCTGGGAATAGCCTTGTGAAGTCCTCTTTATTAGGAAGAAATTTTATTTAATCTAGGATAACTGGCAAACTTTAGCGATAGAAGAAAAGGTAATAAAAAGCAAGTTTCTTTAAAATACACAATTTCACATAACTTTTTGTGGCATCACACCATTTCTGAGATATCGTTATTAATATTCGAATTATTCTTATGTTAATATTCGAATTATTCTTATGTTTGTGACTAAGTCCTGTCGACACCCACTTGTTTCTCACGATCACAGAGAAAGAGTATGGTATTTCAAGGCCAGAATATAGCGTTCAGTTCTTTCGCTATTCAACAAAACCAGAAGTTTCCTGAATTTTTCCCAGAACGAGTAACTAATTTGTGCAATTTTATTGAGTCACATGAAATGGGATATTGAAGTTTTAAATAAAAACAATGTTAGAATAACTATCTAATTGTAAAAATCTCTAAAATGTGAGAAAACCGTTGGTTACAAAGTTACGTTCCGTGAACTATTTAGAGCTGAACTATTTTTGAAATTAAATAATTCTGAACTGAATGGCTGTTTAGAGTATTTTGGCTGCAATTAGTATATAATGGCATATTTTACTTTAAAGTATTCCGAGTCTACTTGAGTGGTAGTACACATTTTCAATTCAATTTCACAATCTGATTTATAAACTCCAGAACGGTCTGTTTTTAATTTTTTCACCTAACAGCCGCTTTTCCAGAATCATTTCATTGCAAATACACAGACACACACAGCTCTCAGCGTGATAATGAAACTAATTAAAAGGCCGCGTAGTTTCCAGGAAACTCAATTCATTTAATAATTTCCTCGCCTTGTGCCCTGCTCTTCTTTCGTGCAAAAGGCAGGCGGATGCAATTACAGCGATAAAAATCGATTGTGATACTCACTAAGCCAACCAACTAAAGTGATCTTTATCTTCTATCACAGATAATGGCAAAGGCCCCTTCATTCTTAAGAATCGCTGAAGGAGCTAAACGCCATACCGAAAAGCAAGTTCCAGAAGTGCTTAGAAGATTGGAGAAAACCCTTATAAAGTGTATAACACCTGACACAATTGAAGGCGATACAATTTTAATCTTGAGGAGAAAATCTGACAAAAACTAAAATTCCGGGCGCTTTCTGATTAAACCTCGCAGTCCTATGTTTGTGTCTCAGAGTATTACTCAACGAACTGGCTAAACTGGTAATTACTATAACTACATCTCAAGGAAAAGTGAGGAAAATAACCAATGCCATTGCTTGGTCGCGTTGTCGAGAAGTCTTGCTCATGCAGAGAAGAAAAAAGGAAAAAGGGGAAAATGTCATCGACAATTTTTTTCTGCAGTAAAGCTTTTGACTACTCTGGTTTTCCATTAAAATATTCAAAATTCAATCAGGAAGATTTTATTAACTACAGTTAATTCAAGGCATACATTTTATATAGGCATTCACAATGCTCTTTTTAATACATTCTCTTTTATTCAACATCATTTTAACAGCTTTTGATTAAAAGGTTTTCCCTGTAAAAGAGTTTGGTGTAAGTTGCAGAGAAGAAAATACCTAAACCTACAATGAGTATTACAAAGAGAAAGAATGCGTGTATATGTGTGCAGAGTGGGGCAGCCTCCGGAACCACTCAACCATTTTTGATGGTTTCAGCTCTTCACAACAATTCACTTTCCATCCCGTTCCATTGAATATGCATAACTCTCACAGGCTTTATTACGAACATGGCAAATTTGTAATGAATGCTTTTCAACACCAAGAAGTAAATCAGAACACTCAAAATCATTTAAAATTGGCTTATTTGAGGGGTGGGAAGATGTATAGTGTGTTCCTATCACCAAATTGCCCTCCAATGTTCCTGAATTCTTATTGGTGTTATGACTAACACAATTTGGTTCGCTTTGATTTTAGAATCCGACAAAAATGAAGCTAGCCTTCAACTTTCAAAAATTTCGCTGTCCTATTTTCAAATGAACGCTCATTGGACTATTCAGACTAAACTTCGAACACCAATACAGCAGAAACAACGAAAACTGGGTACCTTACAACTCTGAAAAGAACTACCCTTACCATATTTTCAACTCCTTATGTAGAAACCTGGTCTTTTTAACTCATCTGGCCAAAATATCGTACACTATATTACAATCTATCGGACCTGGAATATATCAAATTTTGAGGCGCGAAAAAATAGGGCAACAAAATTTGAGGGACGGGAAACAAGTTTATAATTACACATAACGATTTGATTTTCAAAAACTAACTTGGACATTGTGGGTTTGCTAAGGAAAAAAAAAATCACTGATAAAATAGTTTTGTGATGTGATTGATTGCTGTTACATGTAGAGATTTCCAAATGCCATTTTAGGTAATGAACTAGTCCTAACGTATTTTCAATAACAGTTTGATTCAAATCAGCTTCCTATGTCACTTGCAGTTTCTGCGGTTAAAGGATTATTAATCATTTCTCTACATACTTTAAAAATAATTTCTATGCTTTATTTTGTAATGAATTTGTAACATTGTATGTTTGGGAACAACTGAAAAAGTTGGGACAGTTAAAAGCATACTTAAAGCAAGATGACCCCTTCCCCCAATCGTACGTTTAACCCTTATATAAGAATTTAAACCATCTGATTAATTTGACCAACTATGTATAATTACAATTTTGGTACGAGTAACATAGTATATTATGCAACGAGAGCCTAATTGCCATTAGACTCAAGTTTCATACTAGTTATGCTCAACTAAGTTTAAAACATTTGCAAAATATTTTTAATATTCTACGCTGCATGTTGTCACTGCTGTCCGACATTTTAATTATTTATTTATTGGATTGTACATATGCGAGAATCGATAGCAGCGCCTGCAAATTTTGTTATATTGGTCTTGACACAATGATACAGTATATATACGCTATAACCTTTAAAAGAGTAGACTTTGAAAAACGAGAAGACAAATTGCGCTTATTATACAGTTATTTACAATATTAACAGCAATTATTAAATAAACAGAGCAGCTTTATTCCGTATACGCTTTCAGCTGCGTGGGATTGTGCGCAGACGCCGAAGTATTGACCGCTACAAGTGGATCTTTTGAGTGGCAGCTAGCAGTATCATGATGAACAGGTGCACCTTTGATTGGTGGATTAGCAGTGTCATTATGAAGAAGTGGGTATAATGAGGTACATAGCAGTGGCGTATAAGTGCTACATAATGGCATGGTCGAGCATAAAACTACTTACAAAACTATCCCACATCATTATACCAACCCCTTAATTACAGTATGCATCCATGTAATGCAGCGTAAAAAGTAAGTAAATGTGGCTTTTAAGGAAATGTTTTCCGCTGTTTCTCTTTATATTATTTCGTATCACTTTTCTAGCTGAAGATAATGCGCACCACCCGCCATGTCCCCCATTTCCAGAGTTCTTAAACAGTATGTGAATAGTCGAGCGCTACGTTAATAAAGCTATAGGAGCAAGGTCAACTACATGTTATGTAACGGCGTCACCACAGCTGGGAGAAGGCAACTGCCACGCGTATCTTCTCTTTTTCTTTTCACACGAAAATAGTTCCCATTATGCAATCCAACCCTAAGGCTTATGTACTTGAATGCAACTGCAAACACTGTGCGTAGCTTGGTCTGGACGCCACGTCTACTGAATTTTCTCATAAACCACTCAACTTATTTGGATCTCCCTTTCACCTTCGAGGAGCTACGTTCTCCACAGACAGGTTGGAAGAAGACTTTCAATTACTAAATTATAAAAAACACTAACAAGGATATTTGCAAGACCTTATACGATATGGTATGATCTTTCTTTGGGAATACGTGTCACCGCAGTTTTACACTTGTCTTCTGCAGCCTATTCTTACAAAACCTTGTTTTTTATTTACATACTGTTAATTGAGATAACAACAGAAATATTTATTCTACATTTCGTTGCAGAACGTTGCTGTTGAAGCGACAGCTAAATTTTTAAAATGAGTTGTTATATGGCGACTTTTAAATTTCTCTTTGCACATTAGAAAGAGAAGAATGACGACCTATGCTTCATAGAATGTATCAAGTATTAACATTCAAGCCAATAATGAATATCTGCAATATGGTTAACGCTGCCTACAGAAAAGTTTGACAAATAGTTGCGACTTCACCCTGGTGTTCAGAGGGACATCTTCAGCTCTCTCGGGTGGACCTCGATTGACGTAGTATTCCCATTTTTCTACAAGAAACTTAGCAATAATTTCTGCAAACTTTTATTTCGATTAGCATCATACGCTTTTGTAAGAATTGTGCAAGAGTAGAGAAAGTCATGGGATGGCAATTCATCAGCTTTTTTACTACTATCATACTATTATTTTTATTAGCTAAATTCAATTCAGGACCCTACAATTTTATTGACAAGGTATTTTTTCTATACATTCTCTTCACACCAGAAAGGGGAGAAAAAAAACATGCCTACGTTTACGGTAGCATGCCCCTTGACTAGATCGTCAACAGCCCACACATAGAAATGCAATAATGCAGACTATTTCTAGTCGAACTGTGATATTCTCGTGCTAAATGTGGCATGTGGGTTGGCATCACTTGCGTGGGTGGAGACGCCCACGCTATCTGCTCAACTGGAACATGCTGTTCGTCACTTTCCGCCTGCTATAAAATCTATAGCTGATGCTAACCCGATCAAGAAAGACAACCGCCTGACTATTTCTCATCATTTATGAGTCGATCCACCCTTTTACGGCATTGCAGATATCTGTAAAACATTTGCTTGATTTCTACAGTTGCGCCTTCATTTAACTTACACAGATACGCAATAATGAGTTTTGAAACTAAGAAATATGTTTCTATACGCAAATAGAAAAATATCTGCATAATTGCCTAAGATTTGCTATTTTACGAGTGTGCCTAAATTAGCCTGCTAATATCATGAGACATTGTTGAACAGTTCGTATTTGAGGAAAGTTTTATAGAAAGCCTGCTAGATCAATAGGTAAACCAGAAGAAACAGTTTTCCTTTTTCGTCATTTACCTACAGTACATATTGCATTAAAATCGATAGATTTCGTCTGAAGTATACGTTTTGAAGTCCCCAAATAATACATTCACAAAACAGGTCACTGAGCATGTGCAGAACCAAAAATCGAATATCAAACCTGCTATTTAAGTTCTACAAATTAAAGATGCGATAAGTAGCTTTTAATGTTTGAGTATCACTTCAGTATCTGCAAGGTACTTGTATATTATACCTATAACGAAGTTTGGAATGAAACCATTACTACATACGAGTGAGTGTGTATTGTTTAAGGGCCCGTCGACAACCAGGTCATTGGGGCCCGTTACTGCAAACATTTACTCGATTAACGCCACTAACTGTCGTCAAATATGGACCGATACAATAGCAAAAACCGCACCTCCTATACGAGGATATTGTAATATTAGGTATTTTAGCAACTGGGGAGAGTGAGAGAGAGAGGGCGGGGGGGGGGGGAGCGAGATAAGCTGGAGAAAGTGGATTCGCAGCATAAACAGGAAAAGAGGTAAGTGGTAAGTATTGCGAATTTATTAGTAGTCATCTTTTTCCAGACTTGCGAGAAGACCCTAGAAGAGGTTTTCACGGTGTAACTGGTAACAGCGTAACTGTGCTGCAACATCATACAATTCTTTATAATTTTGCACGGTCAATATTAATAATTCGTCTCCATTGTCGCAAGTATCTGGCTTCTGTTTATGTGCATATGTGAAAAGCAGAGCACATTGAGGGAGTCGAACGATATGTAATATAACGAGGTTTACGAAGGCCACCCGCACCAGCGGAAGCTCCGGGGAGAGTCGTGTAGCAGGCATCCTTCTCGAAAGGAACGGAAGCCTGCCGCATTCGATCCGGCCAGTGTGTGTTTGCCCATTACATAATACAAATCCGACTCTCGCGGAAATTTTTTGCTTCATTCCGATCCGGTCGTTACGGATAGATCCGTCGCGATATGATCATGTAGTTAAAGGGACGTAAAATAAAAGAAAACCTGTTAACCCGAATCAAATTTTATTTTTAACATTTATCTTTTGTTTAAATACGCATTAATTAAATGTGCAATTGTTAAGCTACGGGTATCAAACTTAAATGGAAACATTTTTTTATATAATGGTCATGCTATTATTAGATGAAGATGTGAAAGAATTTCCTAACTTAACACTTCCGTGATGTTCTTCATAAGTGACACTGAGAAAATAAAGGAAGGAAGCTACGATAATCTTAAAACAAGATGTGGCCTTGCAAAATTAGAAACTCACTTGTGATTGAAACTGAACATGTCATTACTTTTCGTCACTCACAAATGGAATACCGCCATATGAATGAAAATGGCACGTAATTATCGACATTATTTCATAATGAATATACTGGGTAATGAAAAGGCTGGAAGGTGCCATATTCGTTGTTTAGGGTGCTATTAAATTTTAGAAATTCCAAACATGTATACTGAAACTGTATCGTGCAAATTCCTTGTGACAGAATTAAAGCTAGTCAACAGGAAATACAGTAGAATCCCTAAATAACGCGGTTCTTGGGGCACATGATTTAGCCCCGCGTTATAACGATTCCACTGTATATCGAAATGTGAGCTTAGAAGTGACAAAAATCGATCCCGCGGAGGTAGTGGGAAACATTCGTGCAATAATAAATTACTGTACATTGTAAAATATGTAATACGAGTATACAGCACAGTACACTACTTTTAAATGCAATTACACGCCAGTTATGTTAGGCGTGTATTCCAGTCTTACCTATCTTAATTATACAGTATATACAATAACACGCTACCTATTTTACACTAACCTAATTTTGCATTGTCTTAAAGAAATCAGTAAGTTTTATTTGACGGCATAATTCACAACACGTATTGTTTCGATTTCAGCAAGATGGAAACGAATACTTTTCCTCCCTACACAGAATCATCTTGTTCATCACTTCACTAAACTGCGGAATATCTTCACGTCTCGCTACTTGGGAAATTCTTAGCAATGCAGTGGCCAAGGTCAACGCTAGGAATGCAGCAGCCTAGGGGGGTATCGAAAAGTATATTCCAGTACCGCTCCTTGAAGAAAAGTTTAAACTCAACCTTGAAAAATAAAATAAATAAAAAGTAGGGTATATTTTCGGGGGATATACTTTCCCCCCGAGTTAAATCCGTATCAGCGGTATTTCGGATCGCGCTATTTCGAGTTATCCGGATAACATTTTTTCCCGAGGTTTTCCCTTAATCTGAGAAGACGAATGTCCGGTAACTTAAAGCTCTGTGGACCTCGGGCTCATTTTCTAAAAATGATTTATTGATCGATCAGCGCATGTGCGCTCTACAGACCATTGTTGAAATACACATAACAATAAATAAAATATAATAGATAACATTGAAATGAGACAAACCCCATTGGGCCTCTCACTGACAGTATTAGTTGAAATTAAATCAGGTCTTGCTGTGATAACTGGTCCAGTGGTAGACGACTCTTGATGCGGGTTGGAAAGCTGGATTTTCTGCCAAGAGTAGCGAATAGATCCAGGGACGTTCTTTAGATTGCTGTAAAATTGTTCGGCTTGTGAAGAAATTGACTTGAATGGTACTGATTCCAGTTTCTCTGTGTAGTTGTTTCTGACAAACCATGGCGCATTAGTTGAGATACGTAAGATTTTGTTTTGAAATGTTTGGATGCGTTTAATTTCTGTAGCACTGGCTCCTCCCCAAATTGGACAGGCATATAGTAATAGCGGCCTTAAAAGAGGTAGAGTAATATGCAGTTTTTTTTAACTTAAGCGAAGATCTTTTGTTGAGAAGTGGGTAAAGTTTTCTCAGTCTTATTTGGGCAAGTTTGAGTTTGTTACTTATATGTGGCTTCCATGCGAGTTTTCTATCAAACACCAATGTATTTCACCGTTTCTGTCACTTTTCCAGGGTATAGAATTTGTTGCTATGGTTACTGATGGTGGATATTCCGGTCTGCATAATGTAAACACCATTGCTTTACATTTGCTATGGTTGAGAGAAATGCGCCAGTTGTCAAGCCAGGGTATGATTAAGTTTAACGCCTCTTGAAGGCTCGTTTGAACATCATTTTACCCATTTCATTCATTTACCGTCCGATATGACACGATGTTCGAGGAAGTTTAAAAGAAAAACCCTCTGTCCTTGATATGTGTTATAATAGGTACATGCTGGATATTGACATATAGCTATAATTTACTCCATGAATAGCTATCATCCACTTAATTTCAAGCATTTGCAATGTTTCCGTACTATTCAAACCTATTCAAAAGTTTGATATTTAGAGGTTTAGGTTTCATGTTTATATTATGACAGGTTTGGTTGGGAAACAAACAACTTTCCCCCCTTTTTTCTTGTCCTGATTTTCAAGATTCAAGCTATATGAGGAATTGTGAACTGCATAGCGAAGCAGTTTGTGAAGGTGATCCACCTCAATGTTACCTAGTTGTACTGGTTGTACGACCTCCGTCCAGTTGCTTGACATATGTCCATTTGTCCGTTGCATGGTATTATCGTCCTGCTCAAATGGTTACTCTCGCGACTTCAAAGGTTGCGATAAGATTGCAGACAGTGAGCGAAATCCCAGGGGGCGGGATGCGTAGAGTTCCCCCCTCCCCAATGATTTTATATCCCGAATCCCCCCTCCCCCACTAAAATACCCTAGGCAGGCGGTTTATATAACGAGACAAACAGAAAATATACGCTACTCAGGGTTGCCAACATTTAAAAGTAAATTTATCGTACCAGCCACTCAAAATTATAGATTTGGATTAAAAATTATCGTACATCATAAAGCAAACGCTACAACAATAAAAATATCAGTATAATACTTATGAAAATATAAGAGTAATGATGTCTATTACGTCCAATTACAAGATTGATGACCTCAACAAATATTATATTACAACTTTAGCACTTATGTTTCTCGCACTATTCATCTGAAAGTTCAGCTTCCTCAACCGTTGCAGCATTGCACAAATTTGCTGTTGAGGTAAACCTTAACATCTTCTCGGTGACTTGCAGATTTTAAGATCTACCACATTCTTTCATAAGTTGAGACGGCAAAATTAGTACATTTACCGTATCTAGTGCCAATCTGTTTCTAACTTTGGTTCTTATTAAACCCAGTTTAGAAAAAAAAAAAAAATCTTTCACAAGAAGTGCTTCTGTAGGGCAAGGAAACCACTGATAATGCAAAGGCCGCCAGTTCTTTGAAATCAGTATTTCCACCAAGGTGACATATGTTTAACAGCACTCCAGAAACTGCTAGGTTCAGGCATGTTCTTTATTTCACACGGAATAGCACGTATTCCCAGTTTTCTACATTGATCGTCAATTTTCTGAACAGTGCCTTCTTCATTGAGATTATCAGACCTGAGCACACTGGCAATAAGAGGATAAACGGTAGCAGGCTTAGGAGCTATGGGGTGGAGACAGACAATGAGGACAAAAGTGGTGTTATTTGTAATTAGTTTCACTTCGCTGGAGTGACAAACCAGTGAAAATGATATTTCGCCGGTATCGAACTATCATACATTCAAATTATCGTACACCCCCATAATTATCGTGCGGGTTGACAACCATCGTACAAACATTAAAATTATCGTATGCCCCCATAATTATCGTACGAGTTGGCAACCCTGACGCTACTAAAATGCTTCCCCCCACCAACTTTTAACGACTTCGCACCTTGATTGCAAGTATCCAGTGTCGCAGAAAGCAACGCTGTCACGTTTTCTCCAAGTAAACATAAGCGTTACAAGCGAAGACGTTGAAACGCTGTGCTTTACTCCATGCCGACGGAACACCTATCTGCCATTGGTGATTTATATGTATTTAATGGCTGAAGTGACGTGCTCATTGGTGTAATTGGAATTGTCGGCGACTTCCAAGAACGATCAGTGCGTTATCTGAGAGGTTTCTCTTAAAGATAAAACGCAAGTTAACCTTTTGGGCAGCACGATTATAAGACTACCCATTTGAAGAATCATGTATGGAGATATCACTGGAATTACGATTGGCTTCACGTATTTTCAAATCACAATTTTCAATGCTTCCCTTAATATTTTCATTCACAGTTAAGCAAACATTTTATGAGCCTACAAAATATTAATCATTTTTCTTTCGTACAACCTTTTTACCTGTTTAGTTTGGATAATGAAAACCATTCAGAAGAGAGTAAAAAAAGCTGGTAAGAAAATACGAATAAGATTTAACCACGCATCTTCCAAATGAGCCCATCAGTCTCAAAACATTCGTGTCGAAAGAAATTGAGGGACGGGAAAGTCAATCAAAGATGTCGCAAAATTTCTGTTTGTTGAAAATAGTTTTCTCCCAAGCAGACTTCCTGATTTATGCATTGCTCAATAGAGCTATACCAGACTGTTAGGGCAGAAATATTTTCTAAACTGAAACTTATCAAAGCATTTCTTAGAAACACAATTGCCAGCGTTCAGTGTAAGTGCTTTAGCAGTTCTGAGCATTGAACATGAAACACGTAGTCCCCTTAACTTGGACGAAGTTTTAAAAAGTTTTAGAGTGCTAAGCGTAGGAGAACCGAAAGCATGCGGTTGCTGTAATCTAACTTCATAAAATTGCTTTTTACTTTTTCTAATACGTATAGTAAGGGAAGTATTGTATTCGACCCAAAATTTCGATGTCGAAATTTCACCGGAAATATTTTTGAGGCTCCGCGAATCTAAAAAAAAGCATTTTTAGGAAAAGGTGTGTTTTGTAGTGTTTAACGCCCGCTTTTACTACATACGGCACCACAGGCGGTGACACTGATACATGGAATGAAGATGGAGCACCGGTAGAATGAGATGGCGGAGGAAACCCGCCCCAGCGCCGCTTCACCCAAAAGCGGATGCCTGGGATAGAACCCGGGGCGCGCGCGCGCGTGTGTGTGTGTGTGTGTGTGTGCGTGCGTGCACAGCATAAATAAAAAACGAAAAGTCGGTTAAAAAACCGAAGCTGGTATTTAAGTTCAATATCTTTCAAGGATGCGACACGAAAATTTTGAAGAAAATTCCTCCACCTGAAACTACTCTTTATATGGACAATTTTGCTTTTTCTCAAAAATGGCTCAAACGATTTTTATTAAAATGACATGTTTAAGATAATTTAATGGCAAATGGAATGTACATGTTGAATTTTCTGGCTATAGCCCATGTCCTGTTTACTCTTGACTTTCGCATAGCTGGTAAACCGGACGATAGACCAGATCTTACTACACAAAAATGTAGATCTCCTTCAAATACGCAAGTTGCGTTCAAATGCATTTTTTGAGTGAATAACTTGGGAGATATTCCTGGTTATTTGTGCCAGTTTTGCAATACTTATACTTTAAAAGATTTGACTATCGCTCAAAGCCTACTATATTCCCAAATTCCCCATGCACCTACAAAAAATTAGCCATAAGATGATCTTTTTTGCAAATGTTTATCTCGACTAATATGAAGATAGAGAAATTGAAGTTTGTAGGAATAGTTATAATCTTCACAGAAGTTAGGCATATGGAGGCGGGCCGTACTGCAGACTCCAGCGAATCCTAAACTTGCCCCTCCTACCAGCGCTGCCGAATGTGGTACACGCTCTTTTGTACAGAACCTCTGCCGGTACACGCACTACGCTTGGCAACAGCGCTCCTCTTGAGCACTGGCCAGGGTTCACATGCCTTTAACTTTTTCGAGCGGTATAGTACAAGAGTAGAGAAAGTCCCGCAAGTGCAGCACATCATATTCTTTTGTTTCATGTTTCACGGCGCCTTTAACATCCAAGGCCATATCGGCGGCTTTTAACAACTTGGCAATGCTCAAAGGCACTGTTGTTCACTAGCTTAACGGTGGCTTTGGATTTCTGGGGTTTCTACAAGGTACTTTGGAATAACTTATTAAATTCACACTCACGTTCATACTTCCAGACTCTAGGGAGGATGGGGAATAATCTTTGTTATGGAAAAATCCCCACCTTTCAGCCGGGAATCGAATCCGGAGCCTTTGCACAGTGGGCAGATTCTCTATCGCTGAGCTACGGGGTCACCCTACTGAAGGCGTTGTTTGATTCACAAGATGAATCATTAGAGGAGTCTGTTTTATTATCATGTCATTTTAAATGTGCAATACTTTAATCTCTGGAGCTCTAAGCTGTATTACTAAGTGGGGATCGGGGATTCGTGAAATTTGCAGAGGGCCCCCAAACCTTTGTTACGCCGCTGCCACACAATGTAAACACGAAACGGCACGTTGGCGGATACCATAGTGCTGCAGTAAAGGCGGGCCGTGACAGTTTATTGAAGCTCATGTATTGATCATGGCGCAGATGCAAGAATGTGAGCTGAAAGACCAACTCTCACTTTTTCCAAAGCTGTGCAGTATGCCACCCAACTACCCATTAGAACAATACCTAAGTCAAGAATTTGATACCGATTTCAAGATAATCTTCTTCTTGCTCTTCCGACAATGGCATATTAATCCATTTTCTGTAGATGACAGAATTGTCATTGTAATTAAAATAATTTATTTGCAAAATGATATTAACATAAAAAAAGATAGCTTTCAAAACTAAAATTATTTGTCTGCCTTTAACACAAATTTGCTATAGGTTGCGCGTTTGTTCTTGACGAATGACCTTGAACAGAAATCCAGTGAGTAGGCCTACCCTTAATAAACAGGTCAGCAAATGTTTATGCTACGATAACAGACACCTCTGTTTTCCTCTGTCGCGTTTGTGTATACAGTCGACTGCAAAAGTTTTGTGCGGTACGGATGTGTACATGCAACGAAAATAACAGCAATTCAGACGAAGAAGAAGACGAGGGAGAAATGTCGGGAATAGAAGAAATACAATAAAGTTAAGTGGAAACAGTTATAGAGGTATAGTGTATAATACGTGTGGCTGATATTACTGGAAGTGCGATAAATTGATTTGTAGTGCTGTACTACTTCAGCTCAGAAGCATGTGCGTCATCTCACTGTAACTGTACCTCCGCTCTTTCGAAGCTAACGTTCCCGCAAAAGCTGAGTAGTGACTCGCATTCAACCTTTCATATAAAATTTTCATTCGTCAAGAAGTAACGCGCGACCTGTACCAAGACGGTCAGTATATTTGTGTACAATGTTAACAGTTTTGTTTCTGTATGAAGAGCTAGTTTGGCGCGACAGAGCGAAAGTATCTTTCTGCCACTGGTATAACCGGACATAATTGGTTATTTGCATAGGTTCTATTTTAGCAACTGTTGCAAAATAAATTTTATTTTTCTCCTGTGCCTTTAAGGTGGGTCATTTGATCATGCCAAAAAGGCATCTTCACTACAGTAAAGAGATTTTTTTCTATGGTTGATACATTAATTACGGTTTTGTTCGGTCTTAATTGAGAGCGAGTGATAATCTCCACGGTAAACAACGGACAACTATGTATGTATATATCATCTTCAAGGCGAACTGAGATAGCAAGTTACACATAAAACCGCATTACCACAAGACTAGGTTTAGTTGGATTTGTGGTAATGGAGTTTGTTTCCTACGGCAATACAGCTGAGCGAACTATTTATTCATTAGCTTCAACTGTTTCTTAAAAGTATTTTGAGAGGCTATTATAAAGACGGGTATGAATGTGGCAAGGTACTTATATCCTGATCAAGACAGAGGCAGAGAGGATGAGCTATCTGGGCAACAATACCATAGTGATCAATTATGGCACATTATTTCCAAAATATGTTCATTTTTGTCTTCCCTCAATCACATTTCCCCGCTTGTCTTTTGCACTATAGCTTCTAATATATTGTGACGCCGGGCGCGGCACTAAACAAAGGACGGTCGGGGCCAAGTTACTTCACACCACACACGTACCAGGCCGGCGAGCAAAGACTCCCAAGGTCTGCCTCGCGCCACTTTGTGTATACGTGACTAACAATCGAACGGCAAAAGCAAAAAGGTTTTCTTCAGATGATTCGAGAAGTGTCCGAAGGCCATCTTGTTTGAAAAAGTTCGCGAGAGGTTCGTGTGATGCCATTTCCACTATATAAGGAGGCGAGAAAGCGGCAAAGGAGACAGTTATAAACATGAATTGGTCAGTGTGTCAGTGCGAGACAGCTGTGTGTGTGTGTGTGTGTGTGTGTGTGTGTGTGTGTGTGTGTGTGTGTGTGTGTGTGTGCGTGCGCGCGCATGTGTGGGGGGGGGGGGCCGAGTACGGTCTTCGTGAAACGTACACCGCGTCGAAGTGAAGAAGATTTGACGAGCGTCGAATGATCGTATTGTCGGAGTTAGGTATGAGAGACCGAGAAACTGAACAAAGACAGTGGAAGGACTGAGTCAAGGTTTCAGAAGTAAACAGTTGTGGGCTGTAATATCACAAAAGACTGTAGACTGTGTAAATGCCAGTAGAAGAGAACTGTGTATTTGTGCAAAAGTCTGGAAGGAAAATAGAGTGGGGAAAAAGAGACTGAACTGGACTTTGTCATTCTGTCACATTATTTTATCATACAGTATTGTTTGGTTTAAGATACCTAAATTCTCGTACTTCATGAGCAGGGAAACAAGGAAGACGAGAAAGGCAGTTAAATGTTTGCATATCAATTCTGTGAAGTCCATATGAAACAGGAATCTCCTGTAGACTCCTCATTGAGTTTACTAGGGAGCTACCTATCTAATTTTTGAGGATGCGATACGCTCGCTTTTCATTTCAAGAGGAAGTTGTACTTCCTTTATAGCATAGACGGAAATGCCCTGGATGCTCTGCATTAAAAAGAGCAGGGACATGCATCTGCAGGAAGTTGTAACGTTTAACTTAAGCATTTGCGGTTTGATATCGGAAGCAATACGAAAAGCAAATTATGATAGCTTCCTTAAAAATGGTGTTATTCAAATACACATTAATTGAAACGTGACATTTCTCCCACTGCAACGTAATTTTAAGAAAGAATAATAAGTCAAAACCAAATTATTTGATCCATATTCAGCAGGCACAAAAAGGGGATAGTTCAGGACTCAATGCTACAAATTGTATTTCAGAAAACGTTGTACTAGATTAAGTCAAGCTCTTTCTATGCCAATCGTTTAATACTAGCTTATATTTGTAAAACTAAGTATTTTAAATAAAATATGATGCTTCCGATGCACGCAATGTTAAATTCCCAGCATTGCTAGTCCAAGAGCGCGTGTTTTCTAACAAGTCTACACCTTGTCACTTACACTTGACGAGATGTAACTTGGCACTTGCTTACAGAAAGCAAATACCATCCCTTACTAAGCCGTCTCTTTTATGACGAATCAGGATAGATGCACCAGTGGCGGGTAATACTTTTCCATTGTCACGTTGGCAACCGATGCTTCACTTGCAAGAATTGCAACGCCACAGATGTTTACTTACCCTCATACCCGCAGGTAATTAGGGAATACAATGGGACTGTAAAGCGGGAGTGGGGGGGGGGGGGGGCGCGAGGGGAGCTGACCATTTCAAAGAAAGAAACTCGAGGCTTTTCACAGCCTGTGCTAGACGAGGATAGTACAAAAGGTTGCAAGTTAAAACTCGTCCATTATAGTAATGTTGGAAGCCTAGCCGTAATCCCTCTCAGAAAACGCTAGAGTTGTTGATGTCCAACACATTTCTCGCAGCTACATTCTCGTGAGAGGAACACAGCACCTGCGCCTTGCCCCTCCAAGGTTTCGTTTTGGAATGAGCGGAGCCGAGTTTATTGATCCGTCAGAGCGGCAGCCCACCCCGGTCTACTGCGGCCTGGGCGACCCGTTCTCTACCTCCGCATTGCTATGCTTTCAACTGACCTTGCACATTTTTCCCGCTCATTCATTCCTATACCAACACTCAGTTTGTTGCATAAAGATTACCACAAAATCACAAGCGTTCTGAGTTAAGGTCGGTTGTACGATATCTCTTGTAATAGTTAATAGACATACCCTCACTAGAATACAATTAATGTGGCGACGTTTTTATTCATTAAATACTATTCCACTATTAGTATCCATTTCATTGTTAGCAGATTTAAATATTTACGTGTCTAGTGTATAATCTGACACATGTAGATATGTTTAGCACGTGAGTGAAAGCAAACACGTTAATTTTTACGAATGTCACAACGAAAAGATTCTACACGTGTTACAATGTTTTATGCGATTTTAGCATTAAAATACGTGAAAATAATTAAATTTGATAAATGAAAAATCATAATGTAATCAGAGATCACAAATGAATGGCGTAATATGGCTGCTAAGCAGATGTTTCAGCACTTAAGGATATGCATCTGTGAAAATAGCCCAAAATCTGTCAAAAATCACAAAAACTGATTTTGGTGTTATTAAATACTATGATTCTTCTAGTTTTGTTTTCTGTGCTTTTTATACCCCTACGGCCCTTTAAACCATGTCACGTGGTCATTTAAATGGCTCCCTGCAGGTGGGCGTACCCACTAAAATCGAAGATTTTGAGCGTGACTTAGTGCTTTTCATTTTTCTTATTTGAATTTCGCGGAATAATGTAAGGCAGGGTTGTTTGTTTATCGTAACGTGTGTTGGCTGCACTTCAAAACATTTGACAGTAGGTTTGCACTCTGTTTCCCTCCTAAATGTTTGTTTTGATGTTATAGATCTAGATGAAGGAAACAAAACTGTTTAGAGGCGAAGTTCTTGTTGTATTTTTGTGAAGAGCAGTGTCTAACACTAAACTCTCAATGTTTACAAGAGATGAAACACATATTTCAGAATCCTCCCATGACTTCACCTTGGTACACCCAACCTTATGGCAGAATATTTTCAGGGGCACCAAATGTGGTGAATGTGACCGTGCTAGTCTAGATGTAAAACTTACAAGTTTTTTGGGATTTGCATCTAAAATAGTTGTTAAATGCAATGATTGTGACACAGTTTTAAGTCAAAACTATACAAGTCCTAGAGTACACACAGCTGAGTCTACCAGGCCACCTTTTTAAACAGCTAAAAGGTCAGAAACCTGCAATTTTTTGTGATGCAATTTTAAAACCTCTTTTTATCGTATTTCAGTTTTTCAGCATTTCTTCAGATTTAATTTGCTCTGCACGATGCAGTTTTTCTTATAAATGTATGAAATTTTGTGTACCTCCTCATAATTAACTAAAAAAGATAATGCTAAGATGATTTTTTGATAAACTTAATATTTTGTATGTAATGAAATTAATAAGGTTTGTGTAATGAAAAATTTTAAGAAAAATAATTATTTCTCATGTTCAACAATTTTTTACACCCAAACTAGCAGTAAAAATAAAAATTCATCTTAGCAATTTATTAATACACTATTAATGTACTTAATTATAAAATTACAATTTTTTTAAAAAATAAGTGCATCGTATGGAATGATTTTTCAAAACAGTTTAAAAGTTGAATAAAAAAATTAATATCTAAGGAACTAAGATAGATATATGCATGAAACTTAGTATAAATACTATGCAATATGCTCTGATTACTGCATAAAATTTTCAAATAAATTGAACCAAAACTGTGGATTTTCAAAATTTCACAGATGCATATCCTTAAGACGAAAATGGAAGGTAATGATAAAACTATTGAAAGTAAGGATTATATTCCGCTTGACATTTTTACGAAGCCAAGAGTGCTGAGAGCTTATTAATTCCAGAAAAACAAATTTTTACAAACAGGAATATGAAAAGTTAACGATTCCTGTGATTTTGTTTCATTGCAGCTGCACCTGCGAGAGTGACGATTTCACGTTTTCTTACAGGCACGTTGTAGAAAATTGTGTTATGGCGATGACTCATTGCTGTTTTGTTGCCATGGTAATTACGTCACTTATTTTCTGGCATTGGTGCCAGAAATAGGGTAATTTCCCACAATTTATGCCGTCATAATAAGCCGTTTTAATGCTAGGATTACATAAACTTAGGCTTGGCTGTATTGTGAGTCATTATGACACTATTAATGCGCAATCATGGCTAGTTAGAAGCTTTGTTTTGCCGAAACTTTGTAGTAATGTAGTAATTTGCGTTGCATTTACATCAGCAACTCTTAAACTGCTATTTCTTATTTGAACAACTGCTTCTGTTCAAAATTATAATCCTGAAAGTTGTTATACAATATACTAACGCATTGTGAAACAAAAATACAGACGCTGTGATTTCTTGCGATAGGGTAAAAGTCCGAATAAATAACCATCTTTTGTGCAAAATTGTCTCGTACTGATTGTTTACCTTATTACTGAGTTTACAACAGTTTTCCATATTCAATACTACTTTTAACCTGACTTCTGTCAATGTATTCAGCAAAAATATTTTTAATTCGAATTTTGACAATTACATGTTAACCGAACAGGGATACTGGGACCTGAAGCTATTCCAGACCTTTAAAACGCGACTTGGCACTAAAGTATTAAGTATTGAAAATACAAACCAGCAACAACGAATACCTCGGAAATGCTTAAGACCATAAATTTTAACATAACCTGTATGGTTTGGCGAGATCTATTATTGTTGAGTTCCAAGCTTTGTCCATGCCTTATAGTATGAAAGTTTCGCAAAATTCACTCTGAATTAAGGACTTCACTGGCTATTCCCCAAAAAATTCAAGATGTGCATTTCATTGTCATGCATAATTCTTAAACTATGCTATTTTAATAAAAATTGTTACTTACTTTACAGAGGAAAAAAAAAAAAAAAAAAAAAAAAAAAAAAAAAAAAAAAAAAAACAACATTTTCCATTAGGGGTGGGAGATTTTCATGAAAAGTGGTGCATCCTTGGAAGGCCAAATTTAAATTAAGTTCGGCATTCGACATTTCGTTTTTGAGTTATACATACACGAGCCTTTTTCTAAAAGAGCATTCTTTTACACAGGAAGCTCAAAACATGTGAAATCTGCTAATATATGGAATTTTTGGATAGAACACATACCTCCTCTAGCTATAGTGGCTTATTAAGAAAGTAACATTGAAAATCCGAACAAAAAGGTTCACTTTTTGGGGCATATAATGGCCCTGAACTTTCTTGCCTACACACGAATGATAAATAACTGACAGAGGTCAAAGCGCCATTTTTTTTATTCTCGGAAATGTTCTTCCTGTTAGCGATCGATCTAGTATTGCCTCCACATAACTTCAGAGAGAAATTACCGCGATTCAAAGCAGTTGATCGGCTCTGGGCAATGTGGAAATTTCCAGTCAGGAAAAACGCATTTAAAGACAACATTCCTCTCCTGCTGGTACTTGCATAAATATGTAGCCTTTTAAAACAGCAACTGCAAGGTTTTGGCTGGAACATTAAAACTACGGGCACTCAACTAAATTCTTTAAATTTTTTTCAAGCTGGCTCGAAGGGATGTAAATTATTAGAATTTTATCCAAGCAAATATACTCCGATGGTCTTGTAAGAGCAATGCGCATTGCATGTTTTATAACTTCCGGTACTCACTTCGGACAGTTCTGTAACTACCGGTACCGAGTACCGGTGAGTACCGGCCCATAGCCCTGAGCAGTCGGTCTGGGTGGCTCAGTTGGTTAGACGCTGGCCTACTGATCCCAAGGTCACGGGTTCAAATCCAGTCCAGACGATTATTTTTAAGTGTGCTTAAAAACGACCGCTCCATGTCAGTAGATTTACTGGCATGTAAAAGAACTCCTGCGAGACGAAATTCCGGCACACCAACGACGCTGATGTGGATCCAGGCAATTGACAGCGTCGTTAAACAAAAATATATTATTATTATTATTATTATTATTATTATTATTATTATTATTATTATTATTATTATTATTATTATTATTATTATTATTATTATTATTATTATTATTATTATTATTATTATTATATAGCCCTGAGCAACGCTAGCAAGTAAACAAAGATAAAGCTTACAAAGTGTAACACTTCCACTTGAAATGGTGCTTAGGCAGTGGCATTTCTATTATCACCATCAACAGGAAAAAGCCCCTTTGCATTTATCTAACCAGGAAAGATATAGCCTTCAAAGCCCACGTGAAAGGACAGGTTACCTTAATCTTTTGCAGCCCAATGACACCATTATGCATGTTTGTAGCAGAACTTAGATAAAAATTCGACTTGTAAGAAGTATCTTCAGTATGGTGTGGCCTTAAACACTGTACTTATATGGGTTAACCTTTCTCATACAATCTGTGCATTCTCTGCTCGTTTCGGTAGTAAACTTTTTTATCTGACAAACCTAATTTGTCGTTGGTTGCATAATGGAACATTTTCGCGAGACAAAATTCACATAATCGGGTTCAAAGGCCTTGCACGTGGCAAAGAGGACAGAAATACTGCTTCGACAAAGATCTTTAACTCCATTTCCAAGTCTGGAGTGCGCACCATCTAGCTATTGGGTTCACACAATATTGATAATTTCACTATCCTGTTTTCTAATGCTGGAACAAGTCTTTTCGCTGCCAAAAACAATAGGCGCACTGAACGGATTTCCATTTCGCTATCCTTAATCCCAGCGTTGGGGTAACTTGACATATTAAATAGCTTTTATAATGCTGATAACACTTCCAATACTACTACTGTAATCTAGCTGATGTTTAAGGAATTGTTAAAATTTGTTTTATTTTTATTTTTTATTATCTCACTTTAAAACTGAATAAAATTTGATGTAATATTTCGGCATAACACAAGCAATGTTGCCGTGGATTTTGTGCCTCTCCGTCTGCTTGCTCTCACACCTTTTAACATATTTTTCATGTAAAACGGTTTGAAATTAAACATTTAAACAACCCCCAATGCATGTAATAAGTGTAAAACCCAGGGCAATTTTACGTACGTTACACTGTGAAACAGTACAGCGAATTGTATTATAGTTGAGTACAAAATCTGCTAGGCAAGGAGCACTTTGAACGAACACAAATGCTGAAAATATCCACAGCAAGAAGATATCAAACCCAATTGGATAGAGGCTTTAAAAATAGAATCCGATTGTGAATAATGAGCTTTTAAGATTTAGGAGTAATTAAATGATTTTATATGGTACTCTCATTAATAAACAGAGTTTTATTAAATAAAATTTCTCAAAACAGAATCCAAGATATCTTTAACAAAAGCATGAGATGGTAAAATTCCCAACTGACGTTCAGGCGCAGCAGTGGAAAGTAAATCACTGTCCAAAATTTCGGTGTCACGATTTCACCGGAAACAGATTCTAACGACCAAGTATGCTTAGATTGAGGTTCATGCGAGGGTGGGTGTAAACAATACGCTAAACGAAAATTATGTCCAGCATCTTTCTAGAAGGAAATTCGAATATTTGAATGAACCCCATCCTAAAAAACCCGTTACAGGAGTAAAATAATTCTAATGTATTACATTTATTAATTATGTCTTTTAAAACACTACCGTTTATTTTTATATAGCTTCTGCAAAATATTTTTGCAAAGTTTATTATCAATTGATGTAAATGTTTACATAAATGTTTCATTACATATTTCGTTATAGGCACAAAGAGAATAGCTATGTTTAAAATCTGGTCGATATGTAGGGCCTTGAAATTTCATAATCTTCTTTCCAAGACGCTGGATAAAGCAATGAATGATATGCAACATTTGCTTATGGAAGTCATCAGCGATATCAGAAAAAACTGCTGAAAACGTTGCTTTATTTATGGATGACAATGCCAGACGGGCGTCGCGAAGGGGAGGGGGGCTGTTCTTAAAAATCTCATTTCAGTAGTCTGTATCTTATTTGTACCAGCTTTTGTCAACGTCCATGTTTCGGATCCATAAAGAAAAGTAGCCACGGCCATTACTTTATAAAATTTAATGCATGTTTCTTTTCTGGTTTTTGTTTTAAGGCTTCTGTTTATTGTATCACATATTTGTTGGAACATAGGTAATTTAATTTTCAGATATGTTCCTAAATATTTAAAACCCGTGACTTGCTCTAATACGTCATCAATTACAATTTTGGTTCTAACGGTATATTTGCCTTGGAATACCATTGTTCTTGTTTTATGTGTCGAAATTTTAAAATTATAGTGGTCACGTAACTTCTGTAAAATATACACGGCTCTTTGCAGCTCGTCTTCAGCTTTAGCATAAATTAATAGTCTTAACAACAAACACTAACACATCTTTTACAGTTTTTGGTAACAGAATAATGAATTAATATTGTTTAATTGCAAACTTCCACATGCGGCCCCTCCCCCCTTAAAATTTTTTGCCGACACTCATGATGCCAGCCTTTACACTACGACAAATAATGCATTCTTTGGAGCAGAAATATACCTTATGCTTGTCTCATTGGCCATATTCACTTAGTATTGTTTCCGAATGTCAAAAAATGTACCGATAGGGATTTTCATCGCTCCAAGAAACTGCTTAAGCCTTTAAAACCATGTTTCTGGTATTTTCAGAGTGAAAAAACGAAAAGATAGAAAAATTTGTTCAATAAAAAACTTGGAAACTACAAGATTGGCGAAACGTACTAAAAAGAGGTAGACATCCTTAAACCACAGAATTTATGTCCGACCTTTTTGGAGGGAGGGGGCGTTGACTGATATATTTATTATTGAATACTTGATACATTTGTAAGTGCTAGTTATTGTTTTATTCCTTGCACGAACATGCAAAGAGCGTGGAATTTCAAGTCAGCAAACAAATAGTCCAGCTTTTTAAACATTTCACTATCGCTACAGTTCCCTGTATATCCTTTATATGCAATAAATATGAAATGAAAAGATTTATCTCGATTAGCAATATGTACCTAGATGAAGAGAAGAGGTTTAGCAAAATTGAGGTATACAAATAAAGGACACACACACACACACACACACACACACACACACACACACACACACACACACACACACACACACACACACACACACACACACACACACACACACACCAAAATTTAAGTGAAGAAATCAGATAATTTCTTCTTCATCGCACGAGCTCAACTTCGATTGGTGATATAAAATTGACTTCCGATTTCAGACACACATAAGCATTTCTACATGTTTGAACAAGACCATATTGCTCAACTATGAATAACTTCTAAGAAAACATTATGGTGAAGGACACCAAGTAGGATACAATGAACACATGAACTGTGTAATGCATAAAGGATACATTGAATGCATTCAAAGCTGTTAAAGTTGCACATTACGTGTTTCAAACTTCTGTCCAATAAGTGATACTGTTAAGAATGGCATATCTCCAACATTGCGTACTTAAGTAATACTAGATGAATAAAGACAGTTTTATCAATAAATAACTTCTGTAGCTGAATACAGGTGCCAACATCAACATAGCAAGTCAAGGACAAATTGCCAATACGGAGCCGCCACTGACGTGCCAGATGGTGTATGGTAGATATTCTCCAACTCCGAGTGCGTCAAATGTTCTAACATACGTCATGGGCCACATACCCTTGGTTACGACAGTAAACAACAACTGTTGCAAGAAAAATCCCTTCTTTGGCTTAGGTTCAACTCGCCAAGACGCATGATCTTCCCAAAAGAAATCGAGATACATTCACATGTTTTCTCTACCAGTGACAACTTCACACATATGCACTTATGATGGCTTCGTGGTAACGTGCGAGTCTTGCATTCGAACAAGTCTACAAGGTCTCAAGGCACGCTCTCGACTAGGATCATAAAAATAAGTTTGAACCGTTATTTATAGCACATTTGCATTACGTTTGACGTGTAATCTTAATCATACATGCGTTGGTCAAAATCTTAGTGCTATTTTGAACAGAAACAAAAATGAAAATTCTTCCATATAAAGGGAAAATAAAGACGAAACAAAGTTAATATGCATATAGCTATGTTGAGATGTCCGAAATTGCAAACATGCTGACGTCCACAGAGGTAGTAATACTTTTAATAATAAATAACTGCTCCCTTTGGCCAATTGGAAATGACGTAACAAGCCCACGGCAGCTGCAAAATCCGTTTCCTCGTCCATCCACATCCTGGGCATGTGGTCAATAAGGCAGTGTGCCGTAAACATGCCGCTTACTTCACGTGGATTCCAGGTCCATCAGCCGCCACATACAGAGACAGACAAAAGTATTCGGACACACGTAATACGTAATATTGAACCAGCATAATTATATTTAAAACACCCATATACTTTTCCCTTGTGATTGCATTTTGTCCCCTTCAGTCCTCTTGACTACTAGTGTTAGTATTTCAACAAAAATGTTCTTCTTTGATAAAATATGATAATTTCTTTACCATCATCTGTTATTATGCTTGGACATAAGTATTCAGATGCACCCCAATTTGATGGTACAAACACTGTAAACAGTATCTAGATGCAGTGTCTTGTTAGGTCAGTACTGTACTCGCAGTGTCCTATACACATACAATATTAATATGTGCAGTTGCCGCATTTAAATCACAATGGGGCAACAAAGGACCGGAAACTATGATTGTGGAAAGAAAAACCATCAACCTTTATAACCAAAGAAAAAAGTGCGCAGAAATAACTCTTGCTGTTAAAAGAACTCAAGAAACAATGCTCAGCATTGTAAAAACTACAAAGAAAGGAAAACAGTCATCGGCATTGCAAGACAAGGATGTCCATGTAAACTTAGCCTTAGGGATAGGAAGATAGTTGTCAAAATGGTGCAGAAAATCCACAAATTTCAGCATCCAAAATCAGAATCCTTTTAAGAGAAAATGTAGGAAAAGCCGTCCAATTCCGAACTGTCACCAGAATGCTGAATAGTGCTGGTTTCAATGCCCAGGATAAAATGCTACGTCAGTAAAGCAAATCAGAAAATGTGCAAGCAATTTGCAGAGGAAAAGATGAGTTCTGGAGCAGGCATTGTGGTCCGATGAAAGTAAATTCAATGTGTACCTCAGTGAAAGTATGACAATAGAAGAATAAAGAGTGGGATGTTAAGAACATGCAAGCCATGGTCAAACCCAGGGGCGTTAAATTTTGGTCTGGATATGTATGGTTTCATTTGGTGTGAGTAAACTTGCAATAATTTATGGGATCAAGGACAAGTATGTCTATTTAAACATACTGAAACAAAACGTGAAATTGAGTGATGAGAAGTTAGGTTTATGTAGGAGTTTCTACTTTTAGCAGGAGTTTCCACTTTCAGCAGGATAATAATCCCAAGCACATTGCGTGTGTAGTCAAGCTTTGGATTGATGGATGTCATTCATATTCTGAACACCCACCTCAGTCATCAGACATAAATCTTAAAATAAATATTGCATAACTGTAAATCCTGAAAATATCTGGAGGAATTACACAATAGGTTAAACAACCAGTTACTGACAAAAATAGATCATCTTAAACAGATAATTCTAGAAGAATGGAAGCAATTAAGTTCTGATGACGTCAGGAAGCATGTAACTCCATGCCTAAAATATTACGGACCATAATACAAAGAAACGGGCATACTATAACGAAACATTAAGTTTGTGTAGTTGTGCGTCTGAATACTTTTGTCACAAAGGAAAAGCAGGTTTAGTTTTTTATTGCTTATCACATGGATTCAAGTTCATTTAATATGTATTTAATATTTGTGCTCTTCAATAAGATATAGTTGTGTTATATAAATGACATGTCTAGCTTTTGCTATTACCGGAATACAGATAAATATTTAGTTGAAATATTGGTGTCCGAATACTTTTGTCTGTCTCTGTATCTGTAAAGCGGCTCCTCGACTGGTTCCAAGCTTTCCTTACTACTCCCCATTAGGAAAAAACATCCCCATGTTGGTACCGGAACTTCAAACAACAACAATAATAAAAATAATAACAATAACAATTTATTGTAATTATATTTTGATTTATATAATTTTATATTATATAATTAATAATTGCAGTAAAACCTGACAAAACCGGAACCCCTATATAACGAAAACCTGGACAACCGGAAAATCAATCTCGGAACGGAGCTATTTCCTATGTTAAATAACACTTTAAACCGGGAAACTGCCTAACTCGGAAACGGAATAGTTCCCGCCCCCCCCCCCCCCCCCGGAACCGTTTGCATAAATAACCTATGACGGATTTTCATTATGCTCAATACATAGTTACGTGCTTTGATAACGAACTTGCCAAGACTGAAGACATTCGAAGTGCAGCAGATATTGCTGCTGGAATCAGCAGTTGTGAAGTTATGGAAGGAATGGACGACGACAACGACGGAGTCAAGGAAAGGGGGCCAAAAATACACACTTTTGGATAAGTATTATCTGTTATGAGTGACCTTCAGGAATTTGCAGCTTCCAAGAATGTTTCAGAACTCCTGAAGCTGATGCAGGATACAAAGGAGATCATAGAGCGTTCTGTCAACTCGCGACAGTACACTTGGACGGATATGTGAGGGAAAAGAAAACTGAAATATGTATTACATGTAGTTGAAAATACAGCAAAACATACAACTGAACCTTTTTTTATTTACAGAATTTTATGTTAAATTATTCCTTCAGTTTAATTCTATACGATTATACTTTTTGTACTTTGCATTACTAAAATATGTACCACCCTTTGTAAGACGGAAACCCGTGAAAACAAACAATATTATTGGAATGATTCCGTTCCGTTTTATTCAGGTTTTACTGTACATAATTATTATGCGAACTATTTTTATTTAAAACAAAATTAGACAATGGGCCCGGGTCAGGTGGTTCAATGCATTCTATTCTCCGTCTCGGGCGAGGCCGGGGTCAGGCTTACCAAGTTCAGGTACAGAGTTTCGCCTCTCCCGCGACCTAGCTGGATTCCTCCATTACCTAGATCCTTAGGGGACGAAAGTAATTTTTCAACAAGGTAATACATTTGTGCATTCGTTTGCTCAAACCAAAAAATAGTTTGAGGATAAGATGTCGATGTCTTGCCCTGGCTGCAGAAGCCCAGATTTTAATCCCACAGAATACCTCCTTTGGGAAATACTGGCAAGGCGTGTTTATCGCACTGGAACGCAATTTAAGGCCTATATGAAAGAACGATACGAGAAGAGCTAGCGTTAATTTCACTGCAAGAATTCCAAGCTCCAACAACAAACTTTAAAGTAATTAAGAAGAACGGAGGTTCGACAAAGTACTAACAATGCAATAACACAACAGGACAGTGAGTGCATTTATACCAGTTTCCAGGAAATGCAAACGCCTTATTTCTTACTCGTTTTATGAAAGAAACTAATTCTCTCATGATCTCTGAATGTCTTATATCTAGTACTTTCATAATAAATTAGACACATGGATGCTCCACACATAATACCCATTACTTTTAGTAGGAAACGTGCTTTTATACAGATTCCCACTACTGTATATGTTGGCATTGAAATTCCACACTTTCCGTAACACAGAAACAACTGAATGACTTAACGCTTATAAAACGACAAAAGTATTGAACAATTCAGACCAATGATAAAAGATATCTCGAAAATGACTGGTGCCTCAAAAATAGTGTTTTGAAATAAAACGTGGTTCAAAGAGATCTACATGATTTGTGTAGAATAATTTCATCCCTCTCTTCACGTTTACCACTTATTCAAAATTACCAACATTCCTTCAGAATAAAGACTTGACAGGTTATTTCCAGAAAATTCAAGATGTACGTTTTATTTGCCATGTACATGTTTAATACACGATACTTTAATCATAATGGATACAGCAATTTGAGATATTTTGTTAAACATTTCGAGAAATTTCTACATAAAGCACTGGGGGATTTCTTCGAAGCTTTTCATGCAACATCTTGGATGATACTGAAGTACCAAGTTCGGTACTTGTCAAGCACTTCATTTTAGTTATGCTTTACGTGCGCGCACACAACCTTTCCTAAAAGCGTATGCATTTCAGCGATAATATAACATTTTTTGGAATGCTCTACTTGAGAAAATACCTGGGAGTAAAACAATGGCCGAAAAGCTTCAACTCGTGGAATTTTCCTTCGTGTAAACGCTAGAATAAAAACACGACTTTAAATCAGCAATCATTCTTCATCACAACATTCAAAGTAAAATGGATAGTATTGTTCAAGGTTTGTCCCTCCCACAGTTTGAATATCGCGATATCTGCATATTAAGTTATCTCTTCTCTCCTTTAAAAACTAAAATATTTGTTCTGCAGCTTCACTTTTCTTTTAGAAAGGCTATCCGAACGGCGTGAAAGGAGCCCGCGCGTTTACTTCTGCAATCATACTGCCTGCGCATTACCCTTAAAGGGGGTTTCTTTTAGGAAGGCTATCCGAACGGCGTGAAAGGAGCCCGCGCGTTTACTTCTGCAATCATACTGCCTGCGCATTACCCTTAAAGGGGGTTTCTTTTAGGAAGGCTATCCGAACGGCGTGAAAGGAGCCCGCGCGTTTACTTCTGCAATCATACTGCCTGCGCATTACCCTTAAAGGGGGTTTCTTTTAGGAAGGCTATCCGAACGGCGTGAAAGGAGCCCGCGCGTTTACTTCTGCAATCATACTGCCTGCGCATTACCCTTAAAGGGGGTTTCTTTTAGGAAGGCTATCCGAACGGCGTGAAAGGAGCCCGCGCGTTTACTTCTGCAATCATACTGCCTGCGCATTACCCTTAAAGGGGGTTTCTTTTAGGAAGGCTATCCGAACGGCGTGAAAGGAGCCCGCGCGTTTACTTCTGCAATCATACTGCCTGCGCATTACCCTTAAAGGGGATTTCTTTTAGGAAGGCTATCCGAACGGCGTGAAAGGAGCCCGCGCGTTTACTTCTGCAATCATACTGCCTGCGCATTACCCTTAAAGGGGATTTCTTTTAGAAAGGCTATCCGAACGGCGTGAAAGGAGCCCGCGCGTTTACTTCTGCAATCATACTGCCTGCGCATTACCCTTAAAGGGGACAGCCTGTCTGACGCGCCTTTCAAGTTAGCATTTTAATTGAAAGCAATAGTTCTCAGATTGTGGGGCTTGATACCCGTGGGAGGCACAATGGATTGAACAATGGGGGCGCCAATACGTCCAGAAGATAAAAACAAAAGTAAATTCATTGTACAGAATATTCTAATGCGTTATGGCACTTCAGTTTCAACTCGTCATATCTCGTCTAGGTATAAACTATACCCACAAAATATGTTTTCTCTTTCATATTAATCGAACGTTTGCAAAATTGTTTCACCACAAATCTCCTTGTAGATACAAGGATACAGGAGGCTGAAGCGACAGTAAAAATCTTAAGAGTAGCTATATGTTGGCTTTGAATTCCGTATTTTGCATATATGGCGAGTTATCCGGATAAAGTTTACCCCGGGGTTTTTCCTTATCCTGAAAAGATAAAATATCGGGTTACTTTAAGCTCTACGAAACCCGGACTTATCGGATAATTTGATCCATTCATCGTCCGGTATGACTCAGGTTAAAGGACAATTAGCTTACAAAAAAAAAAAAAAAAAAAAAAAAAAAAAAAAAAAATCTGATGTATTGCACTCACATGACTTTCTCTACTCTTGTACTAATCATTCTTACAAACTCTTATACCTATATCTTCTTCGTGTTGGTTGAGATAAACATTTGTACAAATTATCTTGTGACTTATTTCCTTGTAGGTGCAAGGGGGATATTAGAATACGGTAGGCTTTGTGCGATAGTCAAATCTTTTCAAGCTTTGAGATTCCGTTCTCTTGGCACTCTCAACATATACAAAAATGAACGATGTTCCATTTCACTTAAGTTTTTAAGTTTTCCGAAACCCATAACAAGGAATATCTCATAATAAGGAAATAGTGAACTCTACAAAAAATTATTCGGGCATAAATTGTGTATTTTAGCAAGGTCTATACTTTTTGTAGAGTATAATTTGGTCTATCTCTAACGGTTCACCAGTTATGTAAAAGTCGTCCAGAGTAAATACGACTACAGGGGCTATAGCCAGAAAATTCAAGATATACAGTTCATTTGTCATAAAAATGCCTCAAACGTAACATTTCAATCAAAATCCTTAGAGCCATTTTCAAGAAAATAAAAATCTGTGTCGTATCCTTGAAAGACATTAAACTTAAATACCAAGTTTGGTTTTTAACCGACTTTTCGTTTTTGAGTTATGCTGTCCACAGACTGAGACAAACCGACATACATACAGACACACGGACCTTTTTCTAAAAATGATTTTTTGGGGGGGTTCAGGGGGTCTCAAAACATATTTTCGGTGAAATCTCGACATCGAATTTTTGGGTGGAATACAATACTTTCCCTACTTACCAGTAGAGAAAGTAAAAATTGACCATATACTTAAAAATAAATAAAATATTGGAAAAGTCACACTAATAAAACGTATATATTCAAAATGGTCGCTGCCCCAAGAGAGCTGAAAAATTAGGTGCTTTAGCGAGGCCTATATTTTTAGTTCATTCAGAAAGGGCCAGACTAATCGCAGAAAATTCAAGATACACATTTAACGTTAAAATATCTCAAACATGTATTTTAATGAAAACCTTGAGACAAATTAAAAACAAAACATTTGTACACTAAGAGTAGTTTAGAGGGGACGGGGGATTTTCTCGACAATCTTCCCGCATTCTTGCACCAAATTTACTATTTAAGGAGCTAAGGAAAGTTTTGTTTTTAAAGAAGCATGATAAAGCAAAAATGTTGAACAGAGGCTTAACAGCAACGCATTTGAAAGTAACTGATAATCATTCTATTTTAATAACACATTTTGAAATGCGATTCAAATATAGGTAAGTTCTAACATTTGACTCTTTAAAATTAAAGACAATTTAAATATTGTTTTAATAATTTGAGTATCAGAGTACCACTTGCTGTAAATAAAAAATTGACAAAATCAAAATACACCTAATTTATTTTAATCAAGTGTTTCCCAAGCCCTCTATAGTGATGAAGATAACATTTCTAGAATTAAGCCTACAATACAGTCTCTATTTAGCTTAACTATATACAATTCATTGCTAGAAGGAATACCAATACTTTGTTATAATTATAACAGCAGAAAATTGTTTTAAACCTAATGTCAGGGCCTAGAGAGAAATGCTGGACACAGTCATGTGTTTCAAATATCCCGTCACTTGATCAATACATTCACTACATTCGGAGGTTTCCGTCTTCAATCGAGCAGGTTCGTACCAGGCAGCCAGCCTGACTCACTGTTAATACTATTTGTGGATTGCGTGCATTCGTGACCGCACTAGAAGTATTACTTAGATTTCCTCAACCCTGGAAGTATCTAGACTATACAGATGTCAATACCCTCAAGCAACCAGGTTAAACTTTAATAGACTTTCCACGCAGATTATAACTGCCCTTTTAACTTTATTTTTATATGGGTAAGATAGAAAGGTAGCCCAAGGGTTATATCACATGATTTTCGCTAGCCACTATCGCTTACTTTAACATTGATCTTCCACAAACTATTTTTAGAAAACGTATTTGTATACCTATCTTCATGTTAGTGAGATATCGAGGTTTGCAGAAATGGTTTCATTGCATATTTAGTTGTAAGCACAAGAGTAGAGGGATTTTAAGGAATCATTGGCCTCTAAAACTCCATACGACATTTCGAGAAACAAATAGTGTAGCATAAACATATGAAGTATTGGAAAATTCAAACGAATACCTCGAATATCTCAGAAATGCTTAATACACGAACAATTTTGACACAAACTGCGTGTTTTAACGAGATCTACATTATTCACGCAGTAAGCGTTTGTCTACGCCTTATGGTTTATCGACTTTACACAATCGATTCCAAATGAAGAGCATTTCGCAGGAAATTCAACATCTACATTTTATTAGTAATGCATCAAAATCTTTAGCCTCATTTTTTATGAGAGAATAAATAGCTAAATGTTTTCCATTTAAAGGATGGGTTTGGGCGCAATGTGTTTTTTTTTAATTGTTAAAATTGTAGTGCGGCATGCATGGAAGATTAACCTTAAAGTTTTACCAAGTTTCGTTTCCGAGTTATGCTGTTCATAGACACACGAACCCTAACCTTTTCTAAAAGAAAGTCTTCCTTTATTCTTTCTTTCAGGAGGGCCTCAAAACATTTTCAGTGAGATATCTTGATAGAGAATCTTTTGATGGAACATAGCAGTTTCTCCATTTACTGCAGCTATAGCATTAGAGAAAGTAAAACCTAAATACTTAAATTATCTTATGTGCTTTGTAGAAACATTCAGGGACATGAGCGTCGCGAAGGGGGGACAAGGGGGGGGGGGCCGCGGCCCCTCCCTGGAAGTTGGTCAACTTAATGTGCAATCAATTACTGACTATTAAAGTACTATTTTAAAAGATCAATTTCTATTTAACACAAATTAACATGGTTATATGCGACGAATATTATAAATTTTGACAATAAAATAGTGAATTGATATTATCTGATTGCAAATTTCAAACATGTGCCCCCCTCCCTAGAAAAATGTCTGCCGACGCTCATGTTCAGGGAGACAATACTTCTCATTTAACAAGCGTAAAACAACAACAACAACAACAATAATAATAATAATAATGATGATGATAATAATAATGCACTAAAAAGGTCACAAATATATACATACATGAAATAATTTAGGAAAAAAAACTAATTTACGTGCCTGAAAATATGAAAAAAAATTAGCACTATAATGTAGGTACCCGAAGTTCATAGGCTGGGCTTTCTGTAAATAATGAAACAGATGAAGCGTTAGACCACAACATTTCTAGTAGATTCAGGCACACTTTAATGGCAGCATTTAAAAGTATAAAACATGCACTTTTGCCTTTTCTAGCACCTCCTCACAGATGAAAAAATTATGTATTCCACTAAAAAAAAAAAAAATTGGTGTAGAAATTTCGCTGAAAATGCGCTTTAAGGTCCCTTGAATGACAAAATGAACAGAACAGCTCAAAAACTTAAAACACTCTGGAAAAATTCTCCTTTATTTTGACTCACAAAAATGATTAACGATTTCTATTAAAATAGTCGTGATATTAACACTATTCCAATAGTAATAATAATATAATGTATTTTCTATAAATTGATGGACGTCTTCATAGGAAATCATTAAAAGCGTAATACAAAAAATGTACGTAATTCTCGCTAAAATACGCCATTCATGCCTTTTCGTTGGCACTACCGCTCACAAGATGTTTGTAACTGGTTTGAACTTGCCATTCTTTTAACAATTTTTGAGGCGCCAAGGAGCTATTTAGGTTTCTCTTGACGTCACGAGATTTCTAACCCAACTTATACATGCTTTTTAAAGATTTTACTATCCCTTCAGCGAAACCATTTTTGCCAACATTGATCTCGAACATGAAGTGAATAAAGAATTAACATTTGGTGCGAAAAATTTAAAGAGAGAAAAATAAATGTAGTGATTAGGTCATATGCATGTAACTCCAGATATTTCTTCTCATACTTTATACCTTATGAAAAATGGAATGAAGCACGCCGATATCCAATGCTGTTTTTCCTCGGAAATATGTTTAAGCAAACTACCTTTCGCCAAATCTTCTGGCAAACGATGCTTACGATTAGTGATCAACCTTTTTCAGCCCTCGGCTTTATCTAAAGCCAGTTGTATGACACAAAAGCCTGTACATTAAAAGCAACTAATATTTTACAATAAGACTCAATGATGCTAACAAAAATGCTATTGTAGAAACCGCGGTCTAGGTCACACTTACGCAGTGAAACAGGTCTCAGCTATTGAATAGTTTGCACAATTATGATAACATTTACGTATTTGTATCGTAGAAAAAATGCGCTCTTGTATTCAAACTTGATACAATCGCAGCTTGTTTCCTTCAGCCAAGAGAAAAACAGCCATTTTGTAATTTGTTTCAAGTCAGCTTCTAGGGCAGATGTCAAGTTTCTGTATGAATTTCTTTCTTTTTTTGAAGACCAGGTAAAATACGGCGTGTTCTAATTTATAAGCGTTTTATAACATTCGACTTTTTATCATAAATTACACTACATAACAGTGCAGTACACTACAAGTTACAAGGTCAGGCGTGCTAACCTTGGAGGGGTTTAGTGCTAATGTATTTCCCAACAGCAAGAACGCAAACACCTAGCTGTTGTTTGCCATAATAGTAATTTTAAACATGTTTTGGAGTGTTGAGTGTTGCAATGGATGCAAGTAGGGTCGCAGACCAACTCTTACGCTCGTTTCTTCATCAACCAAAATGTAACTTCATGGTTGCACGACTTGCTTTTCAGCACTCGGCGGCCGAACTGTAGCACCACTGAACCAATTTCTTGCAAATAGTTATAAACAACAGGAAGAGACAAAAATAAGTTTCGTAAACTTTCAACTATAAAAATAAATCCAACGAAAGTCGTGCGAATGTTACACACATGTTTTTATTAAGTGTGCTTTCGGAAAAAATTATGTTCGAGCTAAACATGTTTAACGTAATTAATAATAATAATAATAATAATAATAATAATAATAATAATAATAATAATAATAATAATAATAATAATAATAATAATAATAATAATAATAATAATAATTTAAAGCAGTTTTTATATTTCCCTGCAAAGTGACTACTTTTACCCTATTTTATACTACGTTTGATTGCATACTCAGCTCTCCTCTGAAGTGGAGTCCCAAGTTAAGCCCAGGATTGAAACATTTTTATTTAATTGATAACACGCGTTTGTTATTTATCTTCAATTTTGCAGCGTCAGAGAATATATAAAAACAAGTAAAACTGCAGAAGGACAAGCTAGCAATGACATCGTACTACCTCGTCATAGACATAACCACCATATCTAAAACACAACCCAGGCAAAGTCGCAGGTATGTATGTTTCAAGCTGTTGATCATCGAAAAGGAAGACACGGCAAATACCGGTTTTCATTGTCTGCCAAAAGATGGAGATTTCCGGCGACAACTTGGCAAAGCTTCGGAGGAGAAGCTTCCAAAGAATACGATCCGCCTCTTGTCTTTCACTCACAGGTAAACTGGGCAATACCGAGAATCAATGACGTCTAAAAATTCAGACCAGAATCGAACCAGATCTCGCCCTTGACCCACGCTTTTCTGAATTTGAAATGGCTCGACCTGCCGCTGTGACGTCAAACGCTCTGATTTATAATAGTCGATAAAAACGTTCCTCAGTGCAACTCCCAAGCTAACACGACTTGCATCCTTTATTTATTCCTTTTCTTCTCTAAAGCGGTCTTAATTGCCTTCTGAATCAATCCCGTTGCCTCTATTATACAATGTTTATTTTTCAAATTCTCAACTTAAACTTCGCTTCTTTAAGTGATGACATAATGAGAGATAGGATAAATATTAAGAAAAACTCCTAACTTATTACGAAATACATACTTTAAAACCAAAACAGCTAATAATTAACGTTTCGTTACTTTAAACATACACGCTATGTCTTGTTATTCGTATGTAATAAAACATCAAATGAAACGCAAGCAAATTATACCTACTTTAATCATAGAATAGAGAAAGTTCTCAGGTGATGTCACATTGAGAAAATTCTACCTTTAATCAACTGTACCCGAGTTGGGTATGCGTTTCCTGGAAAAAGTGGCTTGGGTTTTCCTTGAAGTATTGCATTTCACCCAAAAATTCGATGTCGAGATTTACCTACAAGGAAATAAGCAATAAGATAATTTGTACAAATGTTTATCTCAACTAACACGAAGAAGATATAGGAATGAGAGTTTGTAAGGATGGTTAGTACAGGAGTAGCGAAAGTCATGTGAGTATAGCACATCAGATTTTTGTATTTTGCCATGCGCATTCAATTCTAGGCACTGCGGAACATCAACATACTGTTACCATGATGATAGCAAGCATGGTTTAGAATATGAAATGTCATGCTTTGCTTATCTCTACACTCATGGAAATATGTATTCATACAGAACTACAATAACACCGGTTACTGATATGTTCATATTAAATTACACGAAGGCGCCAAGATTTAGACTAGAAAGTTGTACCATTAAATAAACAGTATAATGCTAACATAGCCTTGAGTATTAAACATGCTTCAAAAACATAAGCAATTCCCCAATTCTGGCAATATTTGGCAGTGAAAAAAGTATTCATACATCCTTAACATAGAAATGAAGCGCTTGCAAGAAGGAACGCCTTCAGTGGCAATCTGTACCCCTTTCGTGTTGGTTCTGATACGTGGGGAATGTCATACGACAGAAAAGATGGGCCGCAAAGCTAAGATACTGTAGCGGAAAGAAAAAAGTTAATTTTCAATAACAAAAGGAAACTCGTTTTCAGAAATTTATAATTATTGGAAGAAGCCGGGCAACTGAGCAGTCATAAAGCGATATACAGAAGGAATAATAGCGAAAGATGTCGGCCACAGAAGTTGATGCGCAGAGAAAGAGATTAATCCAAGTTAGCAAGGGTGATCAAAAAATATCAAACTGATAACTTCTGCATTGTCTGCAATGTGAATGATCAGTTTGGGAAGGAAGTCGCACCACGGGCTGTATGATATATTCTAACTAGTGCAGGCTATGGACGTAAGTACATAGAAGAAAACCATACATCAGCAAGAATAAGAAGAAATTGAGATTTGAATTTGCTCCAGTGTTTCTAGGACAAGGTATTACTCACAAATGATAGAAAATTTAATATATTTGTGAATGACGCAGAATTTTGGTGTGGAGAAGACCAAATATCGAGCTTGATCCCAAAAAAACTTCAATCCACAGAGAAGCAGTATGGTGAAGGAATTATGGTATGGATAATACGGCTACATCTGGTGTTGGGTAATTTGTTTTTGTTGAAGATAACCTGGATAGATTTCAGTATTCAAATATCCTCAACGAAAATTGGAAAACAAAAGTATTGATAGCTTGCGTTTAGACCCATATAACCCAGATATCTTTCAACAAGACAATGACCCTAAGCAGCGGAAATCGTTCGTATGCAGTTGTACACACTCCACAATTTCTTATGATTCCAGCAGAGAGCGCAGACCTTAATCCAATGGAACTCATTGGAATCACTTGAAAGAATCGTCAGAAAACACGAAATACGGAGTAAGACGGTTCTGAAACAGTGTTCTACAATAAAAATGGCAAAATATTACATGAGACTACCAAAAAATGATTCATTCCATGCCGAAGAAGTTAACAGAAATTATATCTAAAAAGTATTAATATATTTATGTAAATTGGTCATTTTCTTTGAATGTATGAATATATTTATCCCCCACTGTGTGGAACCACCTGGTACAACAATTTTATTTATTTTTTACACAAGACTAATTTAGTTAATCCTTTTATACATGTTGATTATGGAGGAAACCCCATACGATTAGTTTACCGAAAATGGTCTCTGATTGTAATCTTTTGTTTAATAAAATTACTATACCTAAACACCGGTGGGCGAATATAGTACTTTTTCCTCCCGTGAATGTATATTACTTTCAAATTCTAATTTACGTTTGTCCGCTAATTTATAAGGGGGGGGGGGAGCTACACAAAAAGAAACTGGGAAAAAAACATTCATTTTAGAAGTCTGAGCACTCAAGCCGATCTTTTAAGTCTGGCCTTATTTGCAAATATACCGCTGTTGGAGATTGAACACAGAAACTGTATAGTACGACGCTTCGTAGCTTATTAGAATGGAAATTTTTCGAAGTCTTCATTTCTAGCAGTCGCTAAACTTTTCTTTGTTATTGTTCCAAACATGAACAATCAAGAATTACGTATGCCGCATGAGTAGTTGTGGAAGAATGTAGAAAGAGGAAGAAAAATGAAGTGTAGTGATTAGTTGATTATAGGATTCGTCTCCACTTAGTTGTCTCCATATTTAGTAGTCACATTAATGGAGGGCAAATTCCCATTGTTCATACAGTAACTACACACCATATTCTGGCGGCTTCTAAATGTTTCATTTCATTTTTAATTGAACGAGTTTTCAACATATTGACTTAGAAAAATCTTTTTATACTACTTGAAATTAATTGGGTTTATCTGACGGAGGAAAATATATCAGTTTGGAATTATCGATGTTTTTGCTAAACTAAGTTTTTATGACTTCACAAACGCATTTATCCGTCGGGTATTTGTTTTATGCAAGATTAAGGGCGCTCAACCACTTGATCATCTGTGACCTTATAAAACGAATATGGCAAAAGTCAGGGATAATTTCAACATAAAATAAAAATACGACTAAAATACTAAACATTACAAATTCTTTCACATGAATACTTGGACATTTTAAATCATATATTCATGATCATCGAATGTAGTTCTTTTCTCTAGGAAACAAAAGCTTTCATTGGAGAAGATTAACTGTAGGTACAACTCTTAATTTTCGAAACATTCGTACATGAAATAATTAAAATCCTAAATGCAAATGGTACTAGATAAGAAGATTCTTCAGATCGCTTCACCAAGCCAAGAAAAAAGAATAAAAATTGCAACATGGAAACATTTTAAATGAGAAAAAAATACACAATTCCCAGGAATTCAAGTTTTAAACCTTCACGGGCTATTTGCACACATTAAGCGTTTAAATAGGCGTTCTTAAAAGTATCACTAAAACTAATTTTTAAATCTTTTATTCGAAGTTTTGTCGAATGTTCAGTATCGAGTACTCTAAAACAACAGATACACACGATTTTAAAGTATTGCAGGATGCTTAATAAAAGTTGTGATTTGATAAAAACGACGAGACGAACGTTTGTCTCAGCTAAAACCAAAGTCTGACAGCAAGTAGGCATTCACATTCTGACAAGTAAAATTTACAGTGAAAGGGTCTGGAACACCACATTGGATATATTAACTACGCACTTATATTATTTTCAAATGAGAGATTATTTTACACGCAGGAAGCTTTCAGAAAGTTATCCGTATAATGTTTATGCCTGCCTAAAAGTTGCATGCCCGTATACATTACATTTTGGTGGAATCCTGAGTATAGGGAGCGATGTTTCGAGGAGTGATTTGAAACAAACCGAACCCAAATGGGACGTGCTGTGTGATTGTAAAGTGCAACTTGGTGAAGGCTGATTGAGACAAACGACTGCGTTATGTCATCTCTCATCAGGGGTTTGCGTGGAGTTACAATTACCTCGCAGCAAGACGAAGTTAACTACTTTCGCAATATCTTTGCTGTTTGTATGGTTTATTAGTGTGCTGTTGAGGTCTATCATTAACTTCGCTTCTCTCCCATTTCTAAATACGTCACTGGCTCATTAATTTAACATTATTCATCACACAGCTACTAGATATTTCATTATAAACCAGAGAGAGATGGGGTACTCGAAGATTAGGGGTATTCGATAATGAAATAATTTCTACAAATTTTAACCAATTAAGAAACGGCTACCCTATATTTCTTCAACATTTAAACAATTGTCATAGTCCTATATGCTTTTCAATAATTATTTTCAAAGTTAAAATCTATCACATGAAAATTTATAAATTTATTATTCCTTGTATATAGTTAATAAGAGATTACATTTCGTGCAACATTAAAACATACGGTCTTAGTTTTCTGTTAATATTAATTATTAAAGGCTTAAATACAAAACTACACTTGATAAAGTATTTACACATTCACTTCAAGTCTTCAAAGAGGATACCCTGAAAATCGTGATAAAGGTGAACAACGCATGAGTGGCAAAAACGTAAAGGACAGGCGGCGAATATGGAACACCATTTTCAAAAGTGCATTTTTATTACAATAAAGGATATATATTTGTATACGAGAACTCTAACAAAAAGAACAATGCACAGGAAACACCATGCTGAGTACACTGTTCATCAAAATGCCAGGCGCGGGGGGGGGGGGGGGGGGGGGCGACGACATATTGTGAAGAAAGTGCCGTTTTCCAGCGGTATCAGTACAACTGATGACGGGTAGGTGATCGCAATAAAAAGAATTATACCAGGTTATAAATGCGACAAAGCTTACGTATATATGTTCATTAATTACTCATAGTGGACACGACATTGCCCTACTGTTGTTTATCGGAACAAGCACTGTAGGATCAACATTCGCATAGTGAGCGCTGTATCCACTCTTCTCCCCCGGTACCATCAGAAAACTTTCCGTGCAACCCCCTCATCTCGAGGATCGGCAGAAGCATGATCACCGAGTTCTCCGGCAGTATCAGGAGACATTCTTTTTGTTAACTTTTGGAACAACTCCCTGTTCCCTGTGATTGTACTTGCATTTTCTCCCCTTTTATTTAACTTTTTTTTTTTGGGGGGGGGGCACACTTGAAGTCGCTATTCGAGAGACGCAACTTTTGTAAGGTGGTGGTGATCGACAAATTGAGCGCTGCGACTGTTGATTGTTTAATGCTGGTGTTGGCTATGCTGTAGGAGAGACAGTAAGTCCTTGAACAGACGTTCCTGTTTTTGAAGGCGTCGGGGTCTTCGTTAGAACTAGACATGCCTATGTTGGTAATTTCCTCAGCATCATCTAGTGGAGAATATTGTCGGAGGTTGCAGAGGTTTAAAACTGTTGATTTAGACGATGTATGTTCTTAAGCCATTAGCAAAATTCCTCCCAGGTGCATTTGTTAAATAGCCTCCGACGCGGATCAGCCATATCAAAATGACAGATCTATAAACCACAGAAACTTCCTGTAGTAGCCTTTCATTGCGCCAAAATCTTTTGTAGTAGCCTTTCTTATCCAAAGGCTGAAGCTTGTAGATGGAATGCGGAGGAAGATATTGTCGCATCTATCTATGAGCTGAGTGTTTTTCGTGTACCATGGTAGGCTCGTTTCGGGTAGGTTTGGCCTTCTCTACAACATTTCGTGAAAAGGTCCGTGTGAATACAGCCTGATGAACAGAACTTGGCAATAATTTGAGCGAGGCGATGCTCCGTTCATTAGAAGAGGGTTGAAATGTTTCCGTGGGAGGATGAACATACGAACATGTTCCTCCTGTCCTCACGTACAGAACTGTTACAAGGGATCCTCGTTCAACCGAGATCATTGTAGCAACCTGTCACTTTCCCTCTAGGGCAATAAAATCTGCCTGTCCTGATTGTACAACACACAGACCTGTCGTCAACATTGAAGATTTTATCGGGCACCTACAATTTCTTACTCATTTGAGCATGCATGGTTGCAAAGAACTTTGCTTTAGTGTTTGATCCTTTCGCTCTGCCGAGGCAATCTGATTTTGGCTTTCGCATAGAGCGCTTCGAATGACATCTCAGAATTTTTTTTAGCCAATTTTTACCAGCAGATGAATTATTGGTTTTCGAAAATGATTGGATATGCCATTTCTTGAGGGAAACTGGCATGCCAAACGATGCAGGTCAACCCCTGAACCAAAAATCCTCCTTTCCATACCCAGAATGCAGCCCAACAGCTCGTCTCTCATTTCCTGGGAGAAAACTGATTTTCTGCCAAGCCGAATTTTTATTGTATCTGAAGTTAACAGATCTGATTTCATAGACAGTGTCTCAAGGATGAGTTTAGGGCCATCAAGCGTTTTAACAGCTTTTAGATCGCCCATTTCTTTGGCTCTAACAACTAAAGGCTCCTTATACTTCCTTTATTCTATCGCTTTCTTTTCTTTCTTAATTCTTCTTTCTCATTTTTCAAACTAAAAGAGACCAGATACTATATAACTCTGTCATTAGCATACATGCTATTGTATTTTTAAAGAATCATTTGGACTTCCAAATAAGAAAGGTTGTGTTAAAATGTTTAACTAGCTTCTCGTCCTTGTTATCAAATACAGATGTGTGCATATGTGTGTTCTCTAGTGTTAGATGAAGGGCTTACAAGTTATGATACACGAAACAATCATAGTATGCCAATAATGTGAAAAAACATAGAATGTTCCGTGAAGTAGCAAAGTGCAAAAATAATTCACGTCATTCATCAAGAAAGTTAAATCTATCGGCACAAATTCAACACGAACCTACTATCTCGAAAAATGCATTTTTAAGCTCATGTTCATTGCGATGGTAGCTGCAGATATACGATGATACAAACTATAAGTACCGGAATATCGTTTTCTTAGACATACTGTAAACAACCAGTTCCAGATGAGTCTCCACTATGCAAAAACTACATGGTTATGGAGAAGTCGCTCCGCTGTCTCGTGTAACAGAAATTCTCCTAGAAATGGGAATTCCGGTGGCAGCACTGGCTGTCGCGAGCCTATGGTCATTTATAACCTTCCACGAAGTAAACTACATGATAGATTCACTATGTAATTCATAAAAGGTGATGAAGATAAACAGGATACCAAGTTATCTTGAGTGGTAGGCACCGGCACGGTGCGGAGGAACTTGTTTATAACCCTTTACCTTGACGATTGCTATCAGGAAACAATGGATAAAAAGGGTACAGCCAGAGGGGACACCTCACTCACTTCAACCTACAGAAAAATAAAGAGTGAAACTCAAGATTTGTGCGTATGGTTTGCTATATGATAAAACTACAGACGTAATGGGATGCTATTGTCAAATCTCACTGTGGGAAAATTAGACCCTGAAGCTCCGGCCAAACCAATCCTGATTGCCTCAAAATCTCTGGAACACACGAATCATTCGACAAGTCAGATTCGTTAACGGTGACGTGAAAATACTGTGCCCACTGCAGGTCAAGAAGAAAAACTGGTAGTAACGCTCCGATTGCTGCAGCGCATATGTTGCAAGTGCTCCCAAATGTTATATCCTAACAATCGTGCAAGATTCTGGCCCACGAACTCAAAAAACCATTTCGCACAACACGCGTCAGTGGCAAATAGTTTGTTAACGACGCTGTCAATTGCTAGGATCATCTCACCGCCACCGGTGTGGAGGAATTTGGCTCCGCACGGGTTCTTTTACGTGACAGTAAATCTACTGACATGAAGCTGTCACTTTTATATTCATTTAAAAACCATCGGTCTTGGCCGGATTTGATCCCGCGACCGTGGAATCCTATTAGATTAGATTGCGTTCAGCGAGTTCACAAGTAGCCATAGAAGCCCGTGAACACTGGACATATCAATGGAAATTTACAGTAGCTATAGCATAAAAACACATACAAGCACAAAAAACAAAGCAGTGAGAGTTGAGAAACACAAATCTTCCCTGCAATTATAAGATTAACATAATGTACCTATGTTTACGAATACAAGTTAAACTTTTTTTTAAACTTTTACTAGGCTTTTCCTGCCACGTCCCCAGTTATATAATTGGCTCAATGAGCATTAACAGGATAATTTGCAATTCAAATAATCTTGTACAGAATAAAATGATTGAGCTTACTCATAGCAGCAATCTTAAAAGCATTGCAACTGTCAACTTTTCAAAAGATCATAAGATCATTAGGAAGAGCATTAAATATTTTTATGGCTTCATAGTATACACCTTTCTGGAAGCCAGAAAGTTTTGCACTGGGATGATGGATGTTACCTTTTTGTCTGGTGTTGGTCTCATGAATTTAATTTTTGTTATAAATGTGGATCGATTGCATATAAAGAATTTAAGGCCAATAATATATACATCTTAGCATAAGCGTCTGCTATGGGTGTTGAAAATAATTCTTATAACCTTATGTATTAGGAATATTCTTTACTCTACTGAATTGCCCCATAGTACAATTCCATATTCCATTATAGAGTTAAAATACGCATAGTAAACTAATTCAAGTGTGTCTAGAATTCACATTTGTCAGTGCTTCGGATAGGCTAAGCAACTGAGCCACCCAAACCAATGAGTAACTGTCGCAAGGCCTCAATATACCTATATACGTGCATAAGTGTATGTGGGATGTTTATGCAAGTCGCGTTGTCGCATTGCGAGAGAGAGAGAGAGAGAGAGAGAGAGAGAGAGAGAGAGAGAGAGAGAGAGAGAGAGAGAGAGAGCTGAGCCAGTGCTGCCATTTTAGGAAACCACAATTATAGTGTACACATTTCAGAAGTTCGCGTTGCGGAAGTGATTTGATTTTCATCGTTCTAACTTAACAAGTATGGATAAGAAACATTTTAAAGAAGAAATTCGTGTTTGGAATTCAAACTGTGATGTAGTCTCGGAAAAGCACTATTTGCCACCATCTTCTCTCAATTTCCCATACAGGTTCCTAAACAGTTCACGAACGTTGCACAGTACTTTTGAAATTCATAGTTGACAGAGTGTAAAATTGGGTCTCTGACAAAAGAAATGTTTTCCATTTCTACAGGAGATGGCTAAATCAAACGTAAATGCTCTCTGGGCATGGCAAATTCTACACGTAATTTGAGAGATTTAAAATTCCCATCACAACAGATTATATACATTTGTACAGAAGATAAGCAATCTATAGAACAAGGGTTTTCCATTGGGCAATTTATGCAAGAGCTAGATTTATTCTGGAATTGCACCTCAACTACTGTTCAATAGATGCGCAGAAACCCCCATACCCTACTTTTAGTAGTAAATGCCGTGCCACTGATTCCATTGGGTTTGATGAATATAGTTTTGCACTTTTAAACCTCACACTCTAATTTGAAGTGAGGTTCGTTTAGAGTCATAACTCTTGGTGGTTGGTAGGTAAGTAGGTATGCATCCATGAATGTTTATTTTTCCCTCTTCTTTTAGTTTCACATTTTTTATCAATGTCGTTTCCGATTTGTTTATTCATAAAGGTTTTTCGTAGCTTAAAAGCCTTCTAGAACTCAATATACTTAATCTACACTACGCAATGTGTTCAATTCGAAACGAAGCGTTTTATAACGCTTATGTATAAGCTATCAACATTGTGGACGTGAATGGGCATGAGACGAATTATAGCGATGATAGTGGTATCGCAATGTAACATACGATTACACAAATTCTCATTTTAGACAAACTAAACGTCCGCTTTTGGGCTGAAAGCAAATTAAGTCATCCTCCAGATATAATATGCGATGAATATATGAAATATAGGCAGCAAATGCTCTTACTTGACATTATAAATATCCATGAGTGATCACTAAAATTGGCATTTTACATTTCTTCTTGATCAATACACCTCACTTGTTTCGAAGTTGTCCAAATCTGTTTACAAAGCTACAAACATAGCTACAGTCGACAATATTCCAGCAATTTTCTTGAATAATTGATGTTAAGGGTTATAATCGGCTATCCCGACGCCAATTTTTACTTTCTCTACTGATAAGCAGAAGGAAGTATTGTATTCCACACAAAAGTTCGATGTCGGATTTCACCGGAAATATGTTTTGAGGCCCCCTGAATCGAAAAAAAAGCATTTTTAGAAAAAGATCCGTGTGTGTATCAGTCTGTGGACAACATAACTCAAAAACGAAAAGTCGGTTAAAAACCAAAGTTGATATTTAAGTTTAACGTCTTTCAAGGATGCGACACGAAGATATAAGAAAATAGCCCCACCCTAAACTACCCTTTACATGGAAAATTTTTCGAAAATTTCGATTTTCTTAAAGATGGCTCTAACGATTTTGATTAAAATGTCATATGTTTAGGATATTTCTATGATAAATGAAATGTATATTCTGAATTTTCTGGCTATAGCCTATGTAGTTCTCTTTACTCTGCGTGGGGCGACTTTCACGTTACTTTTGTAAATAGCTAGCGATGTAACTATTTATAATATAACGGTTTTCTACAATTAAATTTATTATTTTGTCAATATAAATTATTTTAAACTTATTCCAAAATTTTCAAATATTTATAGAACAAATTCTTCATACTTAAATATTATTTTCTACTTTTTAGTTCGGTTTGTTATAAAAGCGTGTTTTTGTTAGTTTTTTAAAACTATAGTTTATTTTTAAATTTTTAGTCTGAAGCTTTTCTATTCAATCTTTTTCAAAATTTTAATTTGAAATCTTTTAAAAATTTGAGTTCGAAATTTCTTTCAAATATTTTTTGAAAATTTTCAAACCACATTTTTTGAAACAGTATTAGATTACTATTAGTGTTTTAACTACGCTATCAGCTGTTGTGGAGTTCCTGGCCCTGGGTAAACTTCGAATCGCAATCCTTCCCCCGAAATCTCGTGTCACTCTCTAGTCCTCTCTCCGGGCATACGATCTTTCAATATTTTCAAGCGGTTTAATTCTTTTTTCCAGTGTAATGTGTCGATTTCCAAACTACCAGCTATTTTGGATATCTTGGCTCTGTATGCACTTCGGTCCCCTGGGTCTCATGATCCTTTCAGGTCCTCTCTCTGGGCATCTACGTCATCCAATATATACATATGAATTTATTTAATTAAAGCAATTTTCAGGGTGCATGTAGAAACCTGCTTTAGCAACATATAAATTTAAGTAATTTTTTTATCCTGATGATCCTGGTCAGGACCTTAAAAAAATTATATAATTTTTTGTCATTGGTCCTTCACACGTGTGCAAATTTTCAAGACAATCAGACGACTCTAAGTGGGTGAAAATTACGCCGAAAGATTCCGTTACATACATTACAATATATGTAATACATACAATACATGCGCGCACGCACACACACACACGCACACGCACACACATACAGGTAAAGCTAATATAAAGTGTGTAAAACGCGTTCCACATAAATTGTGTTTCAACCAGATTTTCAGTGCAGTAAAATCTTGTCTCTCTTACAGTTTACCAGATATGCAAGTCACACAGGCTGAGGGCCTCTGAGGACATCCCTAGAAAATTCAAGATTTACATTTCTGTCATAAAAATATCTTAAACATATGGTATTCTAATCAAAATCGTTAGAGCCATTCTTGAGAAAATAGCAAATTTCGAAAAATGTTTCATGTAAAGGTCAGTATGGGTTGAGGGGATTTTCTTGAAAATTTTCGTGTCGCAGTTTGGTATTTAACCAGCTTTCCGTTCCTGAGTTATGCTGTTCACAGTACATACACGCGCGCTCGCTTTTGTTAGATTCAGGGGGTTACAAAACATATTTCTAGTGAAATCTCGATATCGAATTTTTTAGGTGGAATGCAATACTTCCCCTACTTATTATACGCAAAAGAGAAATTAAGAATATGCATTGGGGAACGCCTTAAAATCTTATAGATAAGATAATGTAATTGTCCGCTAGTTGCAATTTCATTGATTAATAAGAGTCTGGAAAAGATTTTCCATGATTTATTTACGGCTAATATTGCTCTTGGTTTGCCGTTTCCTTTTCTAATTTTAGTTCTCATTTCTCAGGAGGCAGGAGAATAATGTAACCGAAAGGACTGTACAGCTTGAGAGGAGGGGAGGGGGAAGGTCCCAGACATTCACAACCAACTCTGCGCTGGTTGGTTGCCTCTCCTAGTCGGCCATTTTCTCTCCCTCAAAGTGCTCGCTGCTTCTACTACTCACGGTCGAGTTTCTGGTTCATGTGGAAAGTAGCACGTTCTCATATTTTGTGCTTCGTGTGATACGTGTGTTTCTGTGTGTACCTGTTCATTTCAATATGTTCAACAGTAAAATGTCGTCGGTCCCAAAATAAAGTACTTTATTGGTGTTACTTTACGGGTTCAAAATGGATATTTCATAAAACATGACAAGCAATCCTAACATGCCACAAGGAAGGTACGCTTTATTTACCTTATTGTTTATTTGCATAATTGTGTTTATTCACTGAAAGCCTTGAAGTAGTAGCGCTGTAATCGATTTAATTGTTCTTTCTTTCTTTCCTTTTTTTTTTGCAGGTAACGAGCTATCCAAAAAACCCACCCAGACTGCAATAATGCACATTTGTGAAAGATGAGAGAAAATAAAGGGAGAAGGGATGTTTCGACACCCCACGCAATTCTATCTTCATCCCTCCTCCTACTGTTGATTACTGTCCACCATGGGGTTCAAGCTGTGCATGTAAACATGGAAGATACCACGACATTGAGACATCGCACTCGACACTCGGGTTCTTTGTCCCACATGTCAGTCGCAAAATCTTGCGTGTACAATTCCTCTTCTATGACCTGCCATGGTGCAGATTTAGCTGACATTCAGATTAACGCAAATATCACCCATCTGTTTTTCACTTCTGTGAATGTCACCAATATTCATGCCAACACGCTCAGCAATGCCACGATGCTGAGGAACCTTACCTGGGTTAGCAGTGGTCTTAGAGTCATAGATAAAAATGCTTTCTTGAATAATGGGTTGTTAAATGTGTTGGATCTTAGCTATAATGCATTAGAAACTTTACATGATCATATCTTCCATCCATTGTCGCAATTGCAAATGCTCAATCTGTCAAATAATAATTTACATGATCTTCCAGAAAATATTTTTAAAGGCCTTGACAAACTTGAAGCATTGTCATTAAGTTGCAATCACTTCATTGTCATACCATTTCACCCATTTCCAGTTTTTTCACCCCTTAAAAGCCTTCAGCTGCTAGATCTATCATTTAACGATATTCCTGAAATTCCAAATGATTCATTTGCAACACATAAAAATCTGTCCAGTCTTCTGCTGAAAGGAAATGGTGTAAGTCACATCTATGCACAGTCATTTAATGGTCTTGAGAATTTGAAAATATTAGACCTGTCAAACAACTCTCTGCCAGATATACCTGCGCATTTTTTCAGCAAGCTTACTACTCTTCAGTACTTAAATCTTGAGAGAAACAACATCAGTGAATTTTCTAGTAACTCTTTCCATGGACTGACAAATCTGAGGCAACTCAATATGAGTTATAACCCCATAAAATATTTGCCGGCAAGACTATTTAGCCAATGTCCACATCTGCAAACTCTTAGGATGTCAAATACTCTTCTTCGAGTGCTTCTGGATACTGATCTTATTGGTCTCAAGAACCTCCAATATCTTATAATAAGTAATAATGTCCTCAGGGAAATTGATGATTACACATTCACCCACTGTCCAAATCTTAAGTATATAGATGTTAAAGGAAACAACTTAACCAAGCTCCCGCTCTCCATATCAAATCTTGCCCACATTAATGAACTGAAGCTGGATGATAATCCCTGGACGTGTGACTGTCGTAATCTTTGGTTTCTCCATTGGAGCAAAAACCATTCTTTTCAGACTGATGTACAGTGTGTGAGTCCTACATATGCCAATGGTAGACGCAACATGCTGCTGACTTTAAAAGGCCTTAATTGTAAAGCAACTAGTTTGCTACATGTATCGCCCACTATTCAATATCCTCTTGGTTCCAATGCACTTCTTGAATGTTTATTTGATGGCAGTCCTTCGCCTTCCATCACTTGGGTGACTCCAACAAGTCTTGTTCTGCATTGGAATCCAAATCCTAGCCTTCCAAATGAATTTTATAAACATCCTCCAGCCCATTATACGGATCTTGCTTCAATTGTTGCTGATGAAGGACGAATACAAGTTTTAGAGAATGGAACGCTCTTCATTCGCAATGTACAGAGGTCGGACTGTGGAACATACATTTGCTTTGCGTCAAATCCAACCGCAAATGTGACAGCTTCTGTGGAGCTGCATATTGACCCTGTGACCATACAGCGGATAAAGATAATCAGTGTGCTAATCGGAGCAGCTTGTGCTGTGGTATTCTTGCTAATAACCCTCTTCATACAACTACTGCGATACCTTTATGACAGGTGAGTAACATTGCATGCTCTGTACGAATCAAGTTTTCTTCCTATTCTGTCTTACTTCCTCTGATTGGCATATTTTCCTTACTTTTGTAATTCTTTTTATGGGAAGAGGGGGAAGGGGGCTATTTTTTCTGCAATGAGCTTCATAAGTCTCCATTGGTTTCATATGATCTTTTTCTTTTCTGATTTTGTCTGACCTATGTATATAACAAGTCTAGCTGTGCATGTGAACTATTTTTGATGGCTTGAAAAACCACCAAAAGAAATATTATGAATGTCATGTGCAGCCAGTTCTTTGTATGTCACTTGTACACGCTAGCAAGGTCCTTCACATACCTACTGGCATACAGATGTTAGGAAGTTTCAACATTCACCTAAAAATTCTATTCTGAATGTATAACTTACAATGCAGTGTTGCATTTATAGAAAATTTAGATATTTAGTCTGTACAAAATGTTAACAAACAAAAATTTTGTCTGACGTGCAATAATTTAGGTTCACATAGCAGACTGAAAACAGCATTCAACAGCTGTGTTTACATTATGGCTGAGCTGTTAATACCAAAATAAACCATGAAATGTAAACAAAACCATTTCTTTTGAGTTCACTATACAATTAATACATCTAATTACCACGGTAACTTGTTTAGAATAAAGATACCCATCACACATCTAAGAACTGAAAATACAGAAAGCACAGTGAACAGGATAAAGGTTCCAATTTATTACCTTTTGACGAATATCTCAAGAATAATAGTGGTTAATTATTTTCGAAACATCAACTTTTGTATTTGTATGCCTCTTTCAGGAAATTCAACTTTTTCACTTTCTCCAATTGTCCCTGCTGTCATAAGCAAGGTTTGGTTATCCTCTCAGCTACTTTCACTTCAAGGAAATTCTTCTACTTTCCATTATGGCACAACTGCACACATTCTTTTTCTAAGTTAAAGAGTGACGGTCAAGCACTACCATTGTGCTTTAGAAACTTAGTTCTCAAAATCAAGACTGCTACATTATACATGCTATTCACTGCAAGGATATGCGTGATCTTGACAATGATATTAAATTATGAAAAATAAAGGTTTGGCTCAACTTTCCCAACATGTGGCGTGAGATACTTTGGAAGTCTAATGTGAATGGCATATTTTTTCCAAGTACACCTTGGCGTAATCTGTATTTAGAATTACTTTCTAGTGTAATTATATGTTGGAGAACATTTTATCTTAACTTTAGGGTTTATAATGCTTATTTACCTACTGTGTAAATCCCCATATTGAACAATGCAGTGTAATGATACTTTTTCCTCCATTTAAAACAATGCAGCTAACAGTTTTCTATGTTCATGAATCACACTGACCAGCTATGTATACCAACTTATGAGGGTAATGCATAGAATGGCTGTTTCTAAAGACAAATACAATGTTTTTATATTTGACAGCTACTTTGTAATATTTTGAGAGTTCATTGCCGTATAGTTTGATTTGCTGTAATAGTTTGTTTAGAGATGTCTTAACCCAAAAATGAATTTTACTCAAAACAGTCCTGGGCTATAATTTTTAACAATTTTAAATTGCCATTCACTACTAAATAATCTGGACATTGACTTAGAAATGCATATGGCGAAGAAGTCCCATCTAAATAGATATTTTGTTTGTTAAATACCATTGGTCTGGGCCACTTTAACCGTTCAAACCACATTCCTATGCAAAAATTATGGTCAGCACTTTAATAAAATGACCTACTAATGCTTCCATATATTACCATTCATACAATATTTGTGCACATGTTGTAAGTGAAAGTAAATTCCTCTTTAATTCAACAAAATTATGAATAAATCCATTGTTCAAGTATAAATGCAAACAAAGGCTTCAAAGAGGAATAAGTTGGAATATTTAATCACATTTTCAATAATCTGTGAAACTTCCATGAGTATTTCTCCCCTATCTTTCTTAATTGCACAACTTTTGTTGTCATAAAAGTTTTGTTCAGTTCACATTATTTAAAAAAATACTATCATCTTAAACACTATATCATCTTTACTTGAAGAGTAATTTTAATTACATACCTAGGTGACATAACTTATGAAATACACACAATGAACATTTTTGGAGATGTTCAGAATGGTTTTTTGTCATTGTGCTATGCCTCCCCCTTTATGTTGCATGAAATAGGAATACTGACCTTGTGGTTAAGAGGTTAATATCCAATGGAATTATAACTCAATGGAATTTTCCTTCAAAATCTTTCCCTACCCTCCACATAAAGATTAGTGAGATAATGTTGAAATGAACATAAAAAATACAAAATGAATCTACAGTTCAAGTTATGCTGTTGTTTCTTATGTGAACAAGTTTCACTGTAATACTTACTGTAGTCGCAATGACATGCATAGTTGAAGCGACTTTTAATTTAAAAAAAATTCAAGGGCTATACAGATGAAAGAAAAAGGGTTAAATTATGATATATGAATTTTCCCTGAAAGTGGAGCTAACCTCTAATAAATTCATTCATGGGACACTTTACTCATTGACTTTAGTAATGGCAACATCTTAAATTATGAATTATTACATGAACAAATCTTTAAATATCCTTCCGCACATTATCTTTTTGTATCTAAAAATGTTCTAAAAGTGATATTTTTGGTTGGAATTGTTATAGAACTGCCCACTATCTTAAAGCTGCATGCAGCTTTCTTTGTACTTTAACCTCTCTTTATCTAAGGATAAAGGTGAAATGGTATTTGGTAGCTATGGAAACATGCTTTATACCACATCAAGGTCACTGTACAAAATGAAACCAAAGTATAAGCAAACTTCATCTTTAACAGTCTCCACTTTTGAGAAGTGTTGCCTTCGGTCATGAAAATTATGAAGTTATAAAATCTAAACCTGTCTATACAAGTACTTGAGGAATAATTATGATCTCGTTCTGCAATGCCTAAACATATAACATAGGTAGCTCGTCTCCATCAGCATTTTTGTTAGTGGATAGCAGATCAAGATAAAAAAAAAAATTTTTTTTTTTTCATTGTCCACTGATCTATTGTATAATACGAAAGAATACCACCATTATACTTGTATCTCCATTTTTTTTGGGGTTATTAATCTTATTTCCAAACAAGTCAAATACCTGCAAAGAAATATTAGCTAGCATATAAAATGTATACAAAGAAAGAATGATTTTAGGCATTTAAGCTCAATTCATTGCAAAATGGGTCCGCAACTGGATTACTGGTGATTCTACATATACAGAAAGATATTTCATAAATTGATATGCACTACGGTACTGTTTACTCACAATTGATTATATATTTTTAAAATAAAAACAAAAAGATAACAGTAATACATATAGCAAGACTGCTTTGCATTTAGCATAACTTTCATATGCATATTACAGCATTCCAAAGTGGACTTTATTCTGCAATTTTAGGCATTACAGGACAAACTCATAATTGTCGGTATTTATCTATGCAAGTTGGAGATTTTATAACTTGTTCCACGACTTCAGGCAATATTTCCAAGCAGCAGAAGTAGTTAAAGATGTTTGCACTTTGGTTCCATTTTGATACAAACAACAGTGATGTTTTACCCAAACCCATAACACAAGTTTTACATATGAATTGTACATTACCCTTTCTTTATCACTACACTAAGTTGTTGGGATCTTGGGGACCCAAAATACTCAAAGCGCATGGTTGTCCAGATTTTTTTAGGTGGAGCGGGAGGGTGTTCTACCTATCACTTAAAGTTTATTTCCTCTTTTTTGTCACCTTTCTTAGTAGTTTTTTTCTCAGCCATTGGCTTTTACTATGCCTAAAAAGTTTCATACTACTATGTTACTTGATTTTACATTTAAAAGCTTTTTCATTTAATTTGTTTTGGTAGATTTGACCACTTCTTTTTACCAATTCTCTTCCTGAGAGTCTTAGTTCCCTCACATCCCAAAATTACATGCCACTTCTTTTATTACATAAAGGGTATTTCTCTGAATCACTCCCTAATCCAAAGCCTTTTGTTATTTCACTGTCCCTGTTCTAACCCATGCCATACCTTCTCTCACTGCTTTATCACATCTATCAATACACTGTTCCCTGCTCCAGCCCACTTTCATTTCTCCACATACTCTCTATGAACTTTTTAAATTAAAACTGCAAATATACTAATGCCATATAAATTTTCTCTAGCCAGTTTATTTCCAGCCCTGGTATCATTTTGTAAGATGACAGATGCTGGTATGAGAAATGTTTCTATAGCTACCTATTAGTCAAATTTATCATCATTTTTTAAACTCTGAATTTAATTGATTTAAATAATGGCAGGGTAACAGGTTCTTTATTTTTTAGAATTTTTTGGTTTAGAACCTACCTTATGTATTTGAATTAAAAAAATAGTGAACTATTGAAGTGGCTGCTTTAGTATTCCTCCTGATAATGGGTAAGCCTAGAGAATGTGAAAGCTTAGTATTTTGCGTGGTACAATGTGACAAGGATGCTGGTTTTGACATGCTTACATAATGCAGCTTTTTCAGTGATACTCACACCTTGTGTCAATTCAACATAGAAGAATCTGATTTTTAGTTAAACAGAAATTACAAGTATCCACCTTCCAATATACTAAATTCTCTTACAAAGATTAAGTTCGCCTAGAATAAGGCAATAATTTTCTTTTCTAGATTTGGATGGATGAGTAAATGTTGCTGTTGCTGCCGCCATGACCGCGTTAGCCCGAGGGCTAGACAGATTTACCAGATGCTGGACAACATTGAGCAATATAAAACCCAGCAACTTGAGCGCCTTCGTGAAAACTATACTCAGCAGGTAGAAGACTCATCACAATATATCAAACTTCATGACAAAAAAGATAAGCCAACATATCTAATGCTTTTTTTTTTCTCCCTCTTTAAGTTTTTAAATTTCTTGATGTTTTATTGTGTGAAGCAATTACATCAACTTTCTGTAACTGCAGTGCTGAAGTGTTTCTATGCTTTTTTATGTTTACACCAAACAACTGTGCTTGTAGCTTTATATTACACCTAACATATAAAAGTACTTTTTGGTAGATCAGAGCAATGGCATGCAATGTATTGAGATCAGTGCTCTTCATTTCTGTTAATAAGCATTAATTCTTGTTCTACAGCCAGTCATAGATGGTCATTGTTTTAATTTTCCCCATATTATGGCTGTATTTATTTCCGACTGGAAAGCAAGTCAAACAGATAAAATTGCATTTAGAAAGGATAATGCAAATAAGTCAAGAAAAGTTCAATAATTTTTCTATAATTCATCCTGTATCTTCAATATAGCAGGCTGAAGGTAATGCATGTTATACTGTACTTTGTTCAACACTATCAATTGTACTTCAAATTAGTCTCGAATATGAGCATAGAAGAAAAAGGGGGCCATATAAATGTGGGCAAACACATATCTACCTAACCACGTAACATGACTACCTAGCTAACCACCTTACTACAATAGGAATTTACAACCACCTAAATTGCCCCTATGTAATAAAGAGGAAATGACTGTAGAACAGCTGCAAAATTGCTCAGCGTTACCTACCGGATCTATCACAGAAAAATATTGGGAGTGCACGAGAGCTAATGGCTTCATTGCCAAATGCCAGGCATAATTTGCTCAAAAATATTTCTTGTAGACAACTAGTACAGTATTGTTAACTATTTTATGCTGATTGATATTCTACAATTATGACTTGAAAATTGAAATTGACTACATAATAGTGACTAGTCTGCCTGGCATTCTGTCTTGAATTCTAGAAAGTGTGCTGGCTGCTTAGAAGTTTTTTTTTTTAAAAACATTACTGAAAATGAATCTTATGAATAGCAGCGCACATGTTAAAACAAAACCGAAGTTTAAAAAAGTTCTTGATGAAGGCCATAGAGCTTGAGATGGCTGAAAGTTCAAGCTAAAGCAGAACTCTTAGGGATCTGCCTTGAAGCTATCATCAGCAGATAAGACTTTTATAAACATTATCTTCCCATCACATCTCAAGACTGTCCATAGAAAAAGGTTTACATCACTATGCGAAACTCAGTTTTGTTCAGTGGTTAGTAATATTTCTACTAGAATAACAACAATTGGAGTGGCAGGACAAAGTTAGCATGTGCAATAGGTACATAGCCAAGCTCATTCCATTTAGCAACTCAAACTCAGTAAATGCATATTGGGCTTTAAATCATCACATGCAAAAATAGTCCAATAGTTTACTGTAGCCAGGTTGATATTTTAGATTTGCAGGGAGGCTTTTCTTGTTCTTTTGCATTATACAGGAGTCTGTGGCTTGATGCATTTCCAAACAAAATGATTTCAGAATATGATTGGTGTTCAGTGATATCTGAGAAATATTTGAATAAAAGGATTTAAAAATTATGTTAAGAGAAGCTCTTAAAATATCACAGCTACCTACTTAACTTTCAACTTCTAGTAACATAAGCCCAATTATTTTCAACTACTGTTTTCAAAACATAATATGCTTCTAGGCCTTGCATGGGGCATGTTGTAAAGGTACAAGATTTTGTCTTTACCTTAGTTGTTTTTTCAGTCATCTAGAATGTGCTAGAATTTCAACATTTTAGAAAAGTTAATAGTTTATCTCTTATGTATTAAAAAAATGTTACTCGCTAAAGCAGTGTATATTCTTGAATGTTAGGTGCACCGAATTAGAGACAACTGTGCACAACAGGTGGAGTGGATTCAGAGCAGCTATCAAGGGCAAGTTAAACATCTGCGGGACATTCGTGATTATGGCACAAATCACCTTACTGCTCTTCGAGATCAATATTATGATCAGGTATATCATTAATCATTAGCTATTTCATTAAAAAAAGTATTAATTTTAACTGTAAATCATATTGCTGTGTACTCAAATTATTTCAAACTAATCACACGAACACTATATAAAAGTTTAAACATGGTTGATTAACATTTCAGGTTAGACGTGTACGAGATTACTCAACTAGTCAGCTCAACTGGGTAAGAGAAAATTATGTCTTCCAGCGCAATCGAATAAGAAAATTCAGTGCTCATCAGGTTCTTAGGTTCAGAGAATCCTATAAATACCAGCAACAAACCTTAAACAAGTTACTAGAAAACTTGCCAAGCTTGTATCTTGAAAACTGTAGGTCTGGTTCTTGTGGTCGTACAGACTCCGTTATATTTGATCCAAGTGATACTTCTGGTGTGGACGTGTATATAAAATCAAAGATTCATATAACTTCAAATTTAGACGAGACAAGAAGTGAAGACACACAAAGTCACCTGTCCTTATACTATACCCCAACAGAACTATCAGAGTCCCCACATCTTTCCCCAGGAACATTTATTTGTGAGCTTGCTGCTAAAATGGATTGTGCATTTGATGAAAGAAAAGAAATTGAATTAGAAGAAACAGAACAAGAAGAAACCGAACCACAGACTTCCCCATATTTTTCACCTGTGTCACGAAAACGGCACAGTAATAAAGGCGCCTCTAGGTTTGCTAAGCATGGTTATTCTATGCCGTCTTTTGAAGATCCGTGTGCGGTGTTCAAAACTACTACAAGAGCAAACTTTGTAGGTGAAAACAAAACCAGAGAGAGTGGCTCTGCAGAAGAAGTTTCTATTCTCCTGCCAAGTTCAAACTCTGCTGACTCAAATGTTAGTGCAAGTTTACCAAATATAAGTGGGTTTCAAACAAATACTGATGCACCACTAACTTCAGGCAGTGCAGCAAAAAGGCCTCGTCATGAAACTGCCTTGTAGTGCCAAGTAGGATTTTTTCTTTTCAATTTTTTAAAATGAAAAATGGAATTAATTTATTCATACTGTGATAGCAAAGAGGAGTAGTTCCTTAAAGGATAAAGTGAATGCTCATTCAGAGGTGGAAGGTTTGGAGGGAGGAAGAAACTATTTTGTAAATGTGGTCATTGTATAGAAAAGCAAAATATGTGCTGTATTAGGGTGGCATTTCTGCATTGAGACCTTTAACAGCTTCTAGCAAATGTTGTATGACATTTACTATTGTCAACAATTAAATCCTTTAGCAGAAAGAGCATTCTCTTCTGTGTATCATAGCAAACAGGAAAATGTTACCTAATATTAGCCACCTTCAGAGTTAACTAGTCATGTGAAAGATAGCACAAGGAAAATTCCTGTATGTTCACTGCACACACCTTGGCTCTGGGAAAACTAGGTATGTTCCTCAGTGCTTTCAACCTTATGCTTGTAGCCTTTCTATGCAGAAGTGAAGTGCTTGAAGATTAGATGACAGTTGTGAATGTGGTGTTCCTAAACTTTACTTCCAATCAAATGCTCTTGCTCACCTTCCACCTCTCTACATTTCCATTATGCCCCGTGGAAGTGCAAGTGTGAACAATTCATTAACAATGTTCAATGCCTATAAACTTTAAGCAATATTTATTTTTATGTAATACTGGATGTACCAAAGATTCCATAAGCAGTAGCAGTTAACTCCACATATAGTACCATGTGGAAACAAATTGACTTTGCTGTGTGCAATGAAATATTCAGACTGATACTATTTGTGGAATCATGGACTGAATTTTCATCTCAATATACATTCATTTGATTATATCTTGTCAGTATCGTATATCTTGCAAATTCAGGGTGAATATTTGTAAGTAGGCACAAGTAAGAAACTGTGAATGGCAAGATATGTCCTTTTATTTTGATTATTATAAGAATCACAATAACTTTGTCAATTTCTATTTCTATTCTCAGGAGAAAACTTAAGTACACACAAAGATACCAAGAAAATTTTGTTGTGATATTTCGGGGAGAAAGGAAGGTTAGGAAGTAAAATTAAGACTTTATTTTTAACTAAGGTTTTCTCTGCTAATAAAAATGTAGAATAATGTTAGATTCTGTTTAACTAAATTCAGGACAATTGTAATCATATATTTATATGATGCTAGGTTATAATTTAATGTGACATTTAAACTCTTACCATGTATTCCTATTAAAGCAGGAACTTCAACTTAATTTTAATTTATAATTCCCACTTTTATAAAATATCCATTCCATAAAATTTTGTAGGTCAATTAGATGTTACATAAGGGCATGAAGGGTATATTAATTTGTCATTGTTTGAACTGTGAACTTTATTTATTCACTTATAGAACTATAGACTCGATAAAATTCAGTCTGCATGGGAAAATGGTACGTTCCCTTAAATTAAAATGGCATGGGGAACCATTGTAAGGAAAATAAACAAAGTATTTACTATTTATATTTTTTGAATAATGGGTTTGAAAATTAAGAATAAATTTCTGCTATATCAGTATTGTTGTGACTGGAGTGTTATTATCCAGCTAGATTTGTAGATGATTATTTACAATACAAATGAACTGTTAACAAGAATTATGTTGTTTTCATCTTAAACCCATGTTTCCTTAAAGTGAATTCCATCCCTCAAAGTATTTTCCTTATCTTCATACATATGTATAATCCCATCAAAAGAAATTCTGTTCTGAAGAGCAGGTGAAAAGTAGAGAGATAAAGAAGAGAAGTGCTGTTTTTATTTCCTTTCAGCATACTTAATCATAATACTTAACATTTCTCATAAAACCAATTTCTTGAGAGTTATTTTCATAGATGAAAATTATGAACTTTTTAATTTAGCCAAATCTTAGTATTTTGGTTCATTGTATATTCCATAATGCGTTGATTACGTATGAAATATTACATGTTTGAAAGGGTTTAAAATTTAAAAATCCACAATTTTATTTTTACTAACTAAAAATTATTAGCACATTGGCAAAGGATAAAATAAATGGATCATACAACATTTTAAAAAATTATGTCAAACCGATTAATGTCCTTGCTTTATAGTTACTTATTCTGTAGGTGGTAATATAAAAGCTGGGCTAAAAATTTATAGTATCCTAAAAACCTGATATTGAATTGATCCTATTATATTCCATAAAGACTAAGGCCTCCTGCCATCGGCAGGACATTACACTCATTAGGGGAGCTACTCCTGATATAAATTGTTGTAATTAATTTTAATTATTATTACACTTTATGAAGTGAATAATTTTTGAATCTGTCTAAAATTTCAAGCATATAAAACTGAACGCTGGTATGCAGGGCATTGAGCTAAAAAAATGACTTGGAAGTTTAAGCTGTGCTTACCTAAATGATGGGAACTCTTTATTTTTATGCCAACAAACTTAATGCTGGTGTTTTTAAACACACTAGTCATGTGTGGGCAAAGTTTTTAGAGGTGGAATCACACACGACTTGTGTTTAAACACATCAGCATTAAGTTTGTCAGCATAAATAAATAATAATTACCATCTTAAGATTACTTAAACCTGGGACATAAAGTACTTACTATTGTAAGTCACCCTTAGGGTATTTATCTTTCATGTGAGATTCCCTTGTGGTCTAGCCAGGAAAGTATGAATCGGCTGGGGAATTTAGTGCCATACTGGCAAGTTGGCCATGGTAGTGTAGAGGTTGGAGCAGCTGCTCAACAAGCGGAAGATCCGTGGTTCAAATCCCGGCTATGGCATTGAATTTTTCAGTCTTGACTCCACCTCTTAAAGACATAGGAACTGTTTGAAAGGATAATGCAATTTTTAAAAAAGGCTGATATTGCGGAAATAGTGTGGCAATACTAGGTATATACATAATTAACAAAATGAGAAATATAGCTTTTCATCTCTTTTTTTTTCTAAGTTCACTAATGGGTTGCGTTAGGGAACCAAGTTTCAGATGTTTTTGTTTACTTGTGCTTGCATCTATAAGTTGCATTAGAATCCATTGGGTCATGTAATTGTTTAGCTACTAAAGTACACAAAATATTATAAAAATTAACATGCATTATGTTGCTCAGTTATAACATTTGTATAAGCTGGTATCAATGCTTGAACAACAAGTGTTGCCACAGTGTTTCAATTGTGAAATTTAAGTGTTAACCAAGTAACTAGAGAGGTTTATTTTAACCTGATATTTTTATATAGCAGTTAGTGACCTTTCTTTGTCTTTTATTGATAAATAACTAATCTGCAGTACATTGTTTATTCATTTGAAATCTGTGACTATTTGAAGTATGTTTAAATACAAATATAGCACCTCCTTCAGCAGCAAAAACCGATTTCCTATTCAATCCAATTAAGACTTGTTTAGCTTCAAAATTATACCCCACTGTTTAACAAAGATGCACTCAAGGGTCATTGCACCCTAATGTGACTCCCACTGAATACAACTCCTAACACCACAAGCTCTGTCCAATCCTGTACTCAGCTGTAAAACCCTTCATTGTTGGGTACAGTGGACATAAGCTGGCCCTCAGCCTCTCAGCAGCAGCAGTAGTAGTAGTAGTAACAGCAGCAGAGTGGATAGACATGGCCCACTATCTTGAGACCATTTATGTGGATGAAAGGAAAAGAGTGGGAAGGTTCTAGTGAAGCTACTACTCCCTTATCCACATTTCTTTCACTCCACAATAGTAACAGCATATGGAGGAAGTCTCAAGCTGTACGAAGATATTACACACACATATATTACTATAGGGTCCTTCATTTAAAACCTAATGGCCTGTGCGTGATTGAGTATGCCACAGACAGCTTTGCTCCTACAAAAACTCTGTGCATAAAGCATGTATAACTCTTACATTATAGAGAACATATGGGAGATATGGGAGAACATATTCTAATTCACACAATTAAATTAAGCCACTGTAATGTTTACAATTTCATTTCTAATATTTTCATTTAGCTCTTCAAATGTGTGAGGATTTGTCTCGTAAACTTTGTCTTTCAGGTTAGTCCATACATAAAAATCACACTGTTACACTGAAGAAGCGAGAAGGCCATACACCAACACTATCTTAAAACACTTCCCTAACTTTATTCATGGACTCCTCTGCTGTATGGGCAGTAGCAGGATCTTGTCAAAACCACCCATATGGTTTCTCTTGTCAGTTCATGATAAAATTGGGTCAAAATGTAATTTCGGTACCTCTCTGCATTTACATTCTGCTCATACAATATTGCACCTATTATGCATCTAATGCTAACAGCACACCTAACTCCAACTCTCCAATCATAATGGGCGATTTCTTTAATGCAATGTGGGTGTTTAGAGGCCCAGTGCTGACTATTATGAGAGCTGACAACCATTTAGGTGGAATTACGCCTCAACCGAAAAGAACAGGAGCTGTGGATCAGTTAAACCATCATTCACTGATGAAAGAAACCATTCACAATAATGTATTCATGGTACTGGATCAGCTTGTTTTAAAGCATGGACACTTTTACGCTTACAGGTTTTAGTTTCAGACAAATCTTCATACACTGGTAGAACTAAAACAAAATAATAGAAATGAAATCGGAAACATTACAGTGGCCCAACTTATTCGTGTGAATCAGAATGGGTTCTCCCAATATAATGCTTGTTTAGCCGAGGGTAGATGACATATCTACCATCTTCTATAAGGTAAGAGTGTTACACATGAAACAAAGCTGGCTGTGGCACACCCAATTGCACACAAGCAAAATGCCATGCATCCGTTAGGTTTTAAATGAGCCCTGTATGTGGCCCAGTAACAGAAATGTCTGGTAGTCGAGTTTCATTTCATTTCTAATCCAAAAATATGCTCTTGCTGAGGACTTGTGCCATAAGTTGTACAGGGTGATCAGCATAGAGCAGAGTATGTTACAGAGCTCTTAGCTGGCTGGCAGTGCAGCGCAAGTTAAATTCTTGTAACTGTGGCATGAGTTTGTTAGTTAATGCAATACAGGGCGTATTGAGTGAAGTGGCTCTATTTGGGTTCCAGTATTTTGTTCCCCAGAAAATATTCATTATGATTCATACATCCATACAGAATTTGCGGTGTGCCCTGAGAAGATTATTTCTAGGGGGGGTTTCCTGATGCTCAAGTTCCAGGTCGAACTGCGATTCATAGATTAGTAAATACATTACTTGAAATGGGAAGTCATCTTGATAAGAAACATAAGAAATCACGTACAGTACTCCCTCTAGCAATACTGTGGACATGCTCAGGAAAGATCTAGAAAATCACTTTGACACCTTTCCCAGCAATTGGAAATTTCCTGTGGTTCTGTACAAATAGCTACAAAGTTTAAACCGGGTGACCTGCATTAAGGATGCAAATTTGTGAATGGATTTTGAATCAGGTACCTTACAGTCAAATGGACCCTAATCTAATCCTGAGCCTTTTACCTCTGGGGGATGGGGGATAAAAAGAAAGTTTATAAAACAAATCCACACGTTTAATAGGAACTTAGAAACATAACATTCGTCAAGAAATTGCTGCCATCTGTCAGAGGAAACTGCATCCTGTAATGTACAATTTCCTAAGCAGGTGCCAGAATGCTTGAATAACAAAGGAAGACAGTTTCAACATCTATTGAGTATTTCTATTCTTAAGGGTTTACCTTTTGTTTCGCTGTCAGAAATAACTTGGGCAACAAACTATAGTATGTGCTGTTACCTGCTTAGCAAGTGGTACAATGGTCAACCAAGAGCCACAAAACTGTTCCGCTCTGTGATCACCCAGTGTATTTGTAACAAATAATAATTAGAAAAAGAAACTCTCCTCGATTTGTATACTTTTTTAACAGGTCACCAACATTTTTACTCTACAATGTATCTACAGTAAACAAAGGAAGTATATTCAACCCCAAAATTCTTAAAGATCTTATTGGAAATACATGTTTTAAGGTCCAATGAATTCTCATCACCATAGAAAAGGTGCTTTAACGAAAGGTCCACGTGTGTGTCTGAGCATAGCTAAAAAAACAACTTGGTATTTTTAAGTTCAGACATCTTCTGAGGATGTGATACAAAGATTTTCAAGAGAATACCCATATTCCAAACCATCACTTACATGAAAAAGCCTTTCATTTTTGGGATTTTCTCTAAAATGCTCAACACTTTTGGTTAAAATACCATATGTCCAAGTCATCTGCCCAATTAGCAAAACGTATCTAGATTTGTTTAAATATAATTTATGAAGTCCTAGTCATTCTTAATATAGTGTCATATTGTATAACCACAAGAGACAAAGGCTACCTACACATAAAATGTAGATCTGTTAATTTTATTTTTTGTGGCACTAACAATTTTCAATATTTGTTTTTGCCCTCCACTTTGAAATACTTTACAATCTTTTTTAAAGTGATAACTCCATATTCTTTTGTTTCTTACAATGAGATGTAAAGACAAAGAAATTTCTAAATCAGCATATAGTGATTTAACTATCACTTCCCAAATCCCCCTTGGGCATACAATAAGTAATGAAACCAATTCTGCAAATATTTATCTTAACTTGAAGTAGATTAGTCAATAGCGGGTGGAAAAAAAGTAACGTGAATGCACAACTTGTTCTATTACTGTAGCTGCCAAGTGCGAAAAGATTTTCACGTACATTCAGAATATAATCTTTAGTTACACTTCTGTGCATCTTGTGGTTTGACATGACTGCAATGGTTGAGGAGTCAATACAGTCCACTGGTGCCTTCATTGCATTGCTGTTCAATTGTACCCTTTCACCCCCTACCTCTCTTTCGCAAGTTCTCTGATGTTGTAACACTGCTCAAATCAGCAGATGGTTTAGACTACTTTCACAATCATGACTCCAAAACCGAAGAGTAAGAATAAAATAAATAAAAAATCTGGTGTGTTGCACAAGTCACCACATGACTTTCTCTACTCTTGTACTAACCATTCTTACAAACTCTTATTCCTATGTGTTAGTTGAGATAAGCATTTGTACATATTATCTTATTGCTTATTTCCTAGTATGCGCAAGGGGAATATTAAAATACAGTAGGCTTTATGCGATAATCAAATCTTTTAAAGCTTTGAGATTCCGTTCCCTTTGCACACTTAACATAAAAAAATGAACGATGTTCCATTTCACCGAAGTTTTTAAGTTTTCCAAAACTCGCACACATAACAAGGAATATCTCCTAAATGGTTCACCCTACAATAAAGTTGATTTGGACATAAAATGGTTATTTTAGCAAGATCTACAATTTTTGTATAGTATGATTTGGTCTATTTCTAACAGTTTACCAGTTATGCAAAAGTCGTCCAGAGTAAATACGACTACAGGGGCTATAGCCAGAGAATTCAAGATATACATTTCATTTGTCATAAAAATATCTCAAACCTATGACATTTTAAGAAAAATCGTTAGAGCCATTTTCAAGAAAATCAAAATCTTCGAGTTGCATTCTTGAAAAGGTATTAAACTTAAATACCAAATTTGGTTTTTAACTAAGTTTTCGTTTTTTAGTAATGCTGTTCGCAGACTGACAGACGCACACACCAACCTTTTTCAAAAGTGCTTTTTTTTGGATTCAGGGGGTCTCAAAACATATTTCCGGTGAAATCTTGACATCAAATATTTGGGTGGAATACAATACTTCCCCTACTTACCAGTAGAGAAAGTAAAAATGTATGCTCATGTGTATCTCATATCAAACAAGTCCAACTTGACTTGGTTACTTGTGTATTTCTGTTTGCTTCATTACTGCAACAGTTCACTCGAGATGAAATTTGAAAACAAAATAGTTGATGTATGCCACTTAATGCAATGTCTGAATAAAATGTACTCACGAACAAATGTTCATTCACAAGTGTATTAAAATTTGAATGTAACCTAATGCTATTGCTATCTCCAGATGTCAACCAAATTAGATATTATGGAAATTCTTCCAATTTTAAAGTAGATACAAAAATGTAATTCATTTATGTGTATCCTTTTTATTTTTTACATGTTTCTCAAATGATAAAACTGATACTGCTTAATTTACAAATGCAATGTGAATGAAGAACTTGGTTTTTAAGAATATTCAATGCCTAATTTAATGAAATTTCTTTAAATTTAAATAGTAGAACTCCTTGTAACATTGTAGAATAAGAATCCAATTATGGTTTTGCCCTTCTGGAAATTTCAACCGACATGTGCAGGTATGTCTGCAAATAGTGGTAGATATTTTAAAACTTGTTTTTCCCACAGTCTTGTATTCTTGGCTTTTGCCAGTTTAAAATGCTGCTCATTTTTGACAATTTGTTATGGATTTTTAGTACTGTTCATGAAGGTGGATGTGGAGATCTAAACAGCCTTACTTAATATCAAGTCAATTTTGGATTTAGATTTTTATCTTTTTGATGAGGAACTTTTTCAAATTTTAAAAGATTTTACAAGTTTAAATTTTCCAAATTTGAATCAAATGAGACTTATCACGGGACTCAATTTTCATGTTTTGCAAATTATTTTCTTTGAGAAATTACTAATTCCATTGCCACGGATCCCTATATTCTTTCCTCCTTCTTCTGACAGTTCGAAATGAGTAGTTAAACTGAAAATATACAATATGTAGCGATGATTTGCAGAGTTACTTTTTTTTCAATGTTTCCCTTTTGGCTAGTAGTTATTTTAGCACAAGTATATATGCTAATTTCTCATGGATATAGGAAGTTATCAAACTGTTTGCATTAGTTGTTTTTTTCCCTTCTTATTAATATAGTACAGCTTTTCAGCCAAGCAACTGAAAGGCAACAATGAATTGAATTTTTTAAAGATAATGAATAAATAATCCCAGTTATGGTTTTAAATGATGTAAGGATCACCGATGTGTATAACTATCACAAAGTGGTATTTAAATGAGTATTGCAGAACTCTGTGATTAAAAAGAGCATTTTATTTTCCTTCTTAGCCAATAGTCTGTTGCAAAGTGGGACATTCAATCAGTGTGCAACAAAACCACTTGTTTGGAGTTTGGTAATACCACAAGTAACTCTGTCAGTTTGAGAAGGCTGCATAACAGGCCGGGAGAGCTCGGGGCACTGACCACGTCCCACCCTCCAGTGCTGCACCCCACTAATGATGCCTGTAGTGGGCAGAGGTGGGGGGTGCAGTGGCCATGTGGTAAGCCTTGGGCCTTCATGGGCTGTTGCGCTGGGGTTTACTTACAAGTCACTCTGTGACAGTTAAAGACTTGAATTTTGCAGCCATTTGTATAACGCAGTATTTAATTAAACAAATTTTATAACTTGCATCTAAAATGGTACTTCCTATTAACCATTTATCTGAGCACAAATATATAGGCATATTACGTGAAAAATTTACTAATGAAGCGAAGGAAGGGAGACTAAATTTAGGGAAAAGATGTAAACTGAATTTAAAAGCCCTTATAAATGAATATGGCACTAACTTCTGTCCTAAATTACTAAATAAAAAGTATATAAAACTGCATATGCAACTATTTATGCATTAAAAATCTTCTTGGATCCCAATGGTATAAGCAAAGGCTTTTGCTATGCAGGAATGAATTAGTGCTTGTCACTAAGGAAGGATACCAGTAAGACATTGCACCCATTTTGAAAGCACTGCTTGCATTAATCAACTATTTTTTTTAAATCTGAATACCTCATTTACACGAATTGTGATATTACCAAATAAAAGGTTCTACTATAATTAGATTTACATTATATTTTGTAATTACATTGGATTACTGTTGTTTAATTAAGTATTACACTGGGAACATTTCAGGTAATAAACAAACACTAAAGAGTGCTCCAGGGCTTGCAGTCAATAATAGAGGACTGCAGTCAATAATAGAGGACTGCAACCACATGATTTAGGATTGAACTAATGCTGGATACACTATAGACCTTTGATTGCCCCCTACCCTCTTGTAATTCCAAAGCTAACTTGGAGTAGAACAGAGAAATCAACTTTTGCACGTATAGTTTGTTTAAAGTACACATAAAATTTATCTAGTGGCTAGAGAAAGTAATGTAAGTGTTGGTATGTAATTCATAAAAGGTAATGCAGATAAACAGCAGTACCAACATTATCTTGAGCGGTAGGCACAAGCATGTAGTGGAGGAACTTGTTGATAAAACTTTACTACACTGGTATTAAAACTGTATCAGTTTCTACCAATATGGGCAACCCATAATTATTCATTGTTAAATACTGTTTACTGACATTTTAAAATGGTCTGTTTTGCATTACTAATCATACAATTCGCTCTAAATTCGTCAATGTTTTAAGTAACAGTTTAGATAGATACTTTTCAAAAACTGGTTTACATTGACACTACTGCACACAGTACACTATTTTTGCTTGCCTGGTCACTAACACGAACTGCACTGGAAGTACCCCCAAATATTTCTGCATTTGTAACCACCATTTGAATTGCTTGCACCTAGTTTCTTTTAAATTATGCATCACCCCAGCAGTAACAGCACATTTGCATTTTCAGATGTTAGTCCTGGAGCAAAGAAGCAGTTTCAGCAGAGTAGTGAGTGAGTCAATGGAAATATGGCAAATATGTTAAGCAACTATACACTTTGGGGAGGAGGAGGGGGGGGGGGGGATCAAGTCATACTTATAAACTGGCATATCAGAAGTTGCAGTCAGAAAATGATATTTACATATGATAAATATTTTACAGATATTTTAAGTCTTGACTGATAACTCTTGGTTGAAAAGCTTTTCTCTGATTGACCATGAATACTTCATAACAAAACGAAGGAACAGAAAGTTAGGTACCTTTTGGGCTTTAGAATTCATTGTTTTAGAAATTTGATTTTTTTTCTCTCTATTTGTTTTAAATGCAATAAATAATCTTTAAATAGACTGAGAGAACGTAGGCCTTCACAGCCGGAGGCAATATAACGAGAAGTTATTTCCAGGCTGTTATGCTATGGTCTCCTGGAGTTTCCAGACATTTCGTCCACAACTGCAGTGGACATCTTCAGTAGCCCAATCGTAGTCTCTTCGGAGAAGCTTGTGTAGCATCTGAGAAACTCTGAACATCTGGAGACTAACTCCAGCACACCATGGCATAACAGCCCGGAAGTAACTTCTAGTTATATTTTTAAGTAAACTGTTACAATAGTGTTCTTGTAAACTGATAGTGAAAGTAGATATTTATTTTTCTACTAATGGATAAGATGCTGTGATTTGAAGTGCATCGCAAGATAGTCCTATCTCAGAACTACTCCAAATTTCTAGCAGATTTTGTAAAAGTTTGCTACACACTGTACCCTAAATCATACTAAGTGTTTTTCTGTTCCTCTTAACAATAATTCAGCCACATCCTTATCCCCATTTATCACCATATCACAACCAGAACTAAGATACTACATGAGCCTTGACTATTTTGCTGCAGGAAAATTTTAATACCAATAAAACCTTATTTGTTACCCTAAAGCTGAGCACAAGGATTTCTTGCATTTTTGGTCTCTTATTTCTTCACTTTTAATATCACCTTACTGATGACAGACCATACCAACTTATGATTTCCACAGGTATAAACTGTGATTGGAGGCAAAATCTTTATTTTGTTACCACCTAAGTTTCAGGTGCTGGCTTCTGGATAGGGTTCATAACTATACAGACAACACAAAAATAAAATAAATCAGTGATTGCAGATGTCCATGTAGCAACTCAGAGAGTGAACATTTATCACTCAAAGTATAATTATTTTTGTACCACAGTAAATTCTCCAATCACTGACATGTAATAAAAATTTAATAATTCATAGTATATAGATAACTTTATTTTCTAAGTTGTATGTACAAACAGACAAAGTTAAACCCATAAAACTTACTGAAAAAATATAAAAATAAATTATTTCTGCCAATAGAAACTACATAACAATCATCTAGACTTACTAAGGGCAGCCAATAGTGGAAATATGTAAAACTGTTCCTCATATCTATAAAACTTCTGAACATAGTATTAGTGTGCACCATGCTATATTACTACAATCACAATTCACAAAATGGAAATTACATTAAAAATTATAAAAATTGACTAGCGGAAACTCTAAATTTTCCTACTTTTCCTTCCACTAAATAGGTCATATCTTCAATTGCAAATTTCAGTCTTAAATCGTTAAATTAACATTTTAATTTTTTCATATGTATAGCCCCTTTAATTTCTTTGGTAATATTGGGAATATGACTTAGAAAAAATTGGTGTTAATTCTCGCTGAACTGTAGGGTTTCTTAACGTTTTATTTTTATCACTTTTAAATATTAAACACACTCACTTTCATACTTCTAGACTCTGTGAGGGATAGGGAATTACTCTGTTTGAAGAAAAGTTCCCAATCCCAGCTGTGAATCAAAGCCAGGGCCTCTGGGTTGAGCACTCAACTGCAGAGGCAGTGCTAAATTAAGTTAATGCAAGTAATTTTAAGTTATTTAATTTCCCTTTCTTGGATAGTGTTAAATGCCTATTTTTTATTCTATATTGTGGTAGAAGCATTTAAGAAGGAAGCATTCCTGGCATTTGCCAGTTATAAGTTTGAAGAAAATACCTCAGACAGGGAAGATGGTGCTGGTAGGATTTGAACCAGACTTCACAAGTCCCTTTCGTAATGACCTTGGTTACTTGTGTCAATATTTCAATGACTCAATCCCAGACAAAGAGCCAAGACAATAGGTTCTTGGCTATTTATGGTCAAGAATTCAACATAATATTGGCAGAACTTTTGCACACCAACAGCATGCAATTACATTCAGATAGTTATAAGTAAACCCCGAAAATTAAATTTAGATTCTTTAAAAGTGGCATTTTAAGCAAATTGTATATATTTTACATATTTTCTTTAATTTTAATTTTACATACAGCATGCGTAAATAACTGAAGAAAATCTAATAAGTACTAAGACATTTAAAAAGTGGGAAAATATCAATTTCTACATTTGCTTCCTGCATAATTCATTAGGCAGGGTTGACTATTTGAGGAAATGGGCAGAAATTAAACCTCTCATATTCTAGTCTGATTTTTAAAAGAACATACATGACAGACATCAAGCAAGGGGCGGTGAAGGATAAGAGGGGAAGGCCATTGCTATGGACATGTAAACAAAGGTTGTCAAATTGGTTACACTGGTGAATCATGTATTCCTCTGCTAGTTATCCCTAGTAGTGTGCAACAAATTGAGCTTGCTTAGGTGTTCAGTTGCATTGTGTGCTCTAAGCTTACTCTTAACTATTATATTAAAATATGTAGTTATGCAAGCAAGAGTTAGAAGAAGTAGACCAAGCAAAGTAGACAAGCCAAAGACAAGATCAACTTCCATTCGGGATGTTACATTACACAGCCAGGATAGAAAATTTGCTTGTTCTGTTAGTTAATTCTTCAAATAGGAAGAAGAGAATGTGCTCTTTCACAATGAACAAGTTATTCCTTTGGTTATTCCCAAGTAAGGAAAAGGACTGCAGGTGCTCTTAAAATAAGGTGACTTTCTAGAATTTTTGAAGAGAAGCAGAGTTAGGTCCATTGCAAATTTTAACTCTTGGGAAACAGAGACCAAGAGCATTTTTAGTCATGCTACTGGACAATTTTCAATTACATGACCTAAGAAGGAATATCTTATAACTATTACATCCAAAGGAGCATCCTACCACACATAAGCTTCTTTCTTCTCTTAAAGAAGCAGATCTTTCTGAGAGAAACCTTAGCTCTTTGAACAAAATCCTCCATGATCTGGCACTTGAGTTCAAAAAATAACAGAAGAGCGGTATCAGAAAGATCACATATTGTAGCCTTAAGGGCTTGTTTTTAACAGAAATGTAGAAAAAATACTTCAAGGAAATAGTGTGATTTTATCTATGATTTTGAGAGAGATTCAACTGTAAAATAGGTGCTAGGTGACAAACCCATGAAATATATAGCAAAGAATGCAAAACTGCAGAATTGTTTATGTGAGCTTACCTTGCATACATGGCAAGACAGTGTACACACTGTTCAGATGCAATCATATCTTCAGGACAGCAATGTGTCATACAAAGGCAGGCGTAAGAGGTCATTCATTTATGTTGCATTACTGACACTATACCAAGTGATTAGTATAGTACTCAGAATCACACCTGTTAAGATGCAATAACACTGAATTTATAAGTACAAATTACTTTTATTCTTCAAGTAGGCTGATACGGATTACATCTGCATGTTTCTGCTGGAGATAAACTTGAATGTTTGGTTGTATTTTCCGAGTATTGAGACAAATAGTAGGTAACTTGTTACCTACTTTTTGACAACATTGCAGCTCTCCATGTGGAGAAGCTAATGGCTGTCATGTAGCTTCTTTTAAAAATCAGACTGTATGCTGTATTGCTACTGTTTACAGAATGAAAACAACAGTATTTGCCAAGTAGTGTAGTTCCAAATTGACCAACATCACATGGGTGCTTTTAACTGGAGTTCTTATTTGTGTTAATATCACAAAATTCTTATTTATTATTGCTCACCTTGTCTTTAACTGGCCTAGATTTGCAATAATACAAAGTTTAGAAGCGCTTAATAAACATGAAACACTGTAAACAATGAACTATACACAATAATTGCTATGATAATTTGATTTTTTATCAGTATAATATAATTTTTGTTTTGTAATGTCATTTTGATTTGCTTCCTCAAAGACAACACCACCAGTTTCTTTAAATGACTGGCAGAAACAGCTTTTTCAAGCTTCATTTTTGTGAAATGGAAGTTCATAAACTCTACCATCTTTCCATTACTGCACTGTGTTGCATCAGGGGTACATTCTGTCTGATTACAATAAGAAATGAATGCATTTATTTCCTACTGCTGAGTTTCAGTCAATTATGTGTATATTTGATTTCAATATATCTTTTAGCTAGCAAAGCTGAGAAAACAAGAACAATTGTAGATTTTTTTGGAGTTCAATTTTTTACAATTTCAACCAGACGTAAATTGTGAAGACAAATTTTGCTCAAACGCCTGTGTACAAAATTTCCTACATGTGCAGATTGGTGGTTTATCTAAACAAATGAACAATTTTAGGGTTTTTTTGATCCGCACTATCTTTAATTCTGTACCAATTACAACCAAATTTTAAATGTTAAATTTTCTTCAAAATCTCAGCTCTGTACCTGCAAATTGTTTCATGAATACAGGTCAACAATTGGTGCAGCAAGGTAGCCAATGCATCTAAATCAGCGTAAAATGACAACAATCCATTGGAAATAAGAGATTTAGTTTTTACAGCCATGTAAACCCCCACTTTTGACAGGTGCTTTTGTTTCTATATTAAACCATGAATGATATGCAAGACTTCAAATTTTTGTAAATATTTATCTGTATTTAGTAATTAAAGAACATTACTATACTCATCTTCAGGTTAAGAATAAAGTGAGGTATTACTCTGCACTCTTCCCGCCACTTCAGCCTCTCCAGCACTACTTTTAGTATGCCAACAGCAGCTAGGTCACAAATCAGTGCCCTTGCAGAAACAAAACTATGTTCGAATTTGACATGGCATTAACATCTAAAAACTGTTTCACATCTTGTTATTAATAAGTTTCAGATAGCAGCAAATTAGAGAACAAAGACAATGAAGCCATGCAATATAGACTTTCAAAGAAAAATTGCTGCAAATGTATTTTAAATGTAGGGCTTAACGCTAAATTCGTTGCGAGCTGCATAAATGGTGCAAACTGACACTCATTAGGTATGATGTCTTTTGCACAGTTTCATCCACAGTCCACTTCTTATTTTCTACTACGAGTTGTTTACACTTTGCATTTCATCTCGCACCTTTTCTGACTGGTTTAAAATATCGAGTGGGAGAAGTCATTACACTACACGTGGTTGTCAGCACCTTGAACTTGCACCAGGCTCAGCAATATAAAAGATTACAAATGCTGTCAAACAACTGAAACATACATATAGGTACGAAAGGATAGTCTAAATATAAATTATAAAACGTCCTCATACTACCTCTTGCATTGTAGAATACTGTTATTAATGTTAAGTTACTTGTTTGTATGATTTCATTACTTCTTTTGTAAAGGTTAATGTTGGTATCTACATAATATTTCAAATATAAAACTAGAACAGTTACATTAAAATACGTTTAACTTAATGTACTTTTGTACAACATAAGTACAACTAATGATGTGCAGCAACAACTTTATATACCTAGTTTTTGATGTATAGTATACATTTTATGAGGGACTACTTTCGGTTTCAGTACAACCTACTATGTGGAACGGAGTAGCAAAGATCAAAGGCATTGCTTTATTCTTAACTTGAAGACAAATAGAATAAAACTTTTACTGGCACTGCAACAGTCTTGTTTAATTTTACTGTTCAATGTCAATGCAGCAGATGTATTTTCAGCTTTACTTTGAAAGATTTTAATCTCTACAAAAGAGAGGCCATACTTACACGTCTTGCAATAAATACTATTGCAACCCTTTTGAGGAGTTCAGATAACTGGTTTGGAAGCTTACTTTCAACCCTTGACACTAAGTTACAGGCCATGTCATTTGGATTCAGAGAAGAGCTTATGAAAACTGCAATATGGTAGGTGCACATTTCACCTGAAAGTCAATTTCTGAAACTTTATGAGCTTTACATCAGCAGAATGTTTGTGTATCGATACACTGTCATGGGAGCAGTAGAACCATATGAGGCAATGTCATTGGTGATGACCAAGAAGCCTATTAACCCTCATTAGACACATATTTATCTGTCAGATACACAACTTATTTTTTCCTTGATATCCTTCCAACAAATAAAGCTATGGACTTACTGTCCCAGGACATCTTAATCCTAAATTTGGTTTTGCCTCGCTTAAGTTTCAACTGAATCACTATATTAATGACTTCTCAATCAAAGCATACATCAGCATATGTATGTGTCTGATATACATCACACCAACCCATGCAACACACTATCACTACTGTGGAATAAACGGGATTGTTGTGATAGTTCACTTAACTAAGCATATATTTCCTTATTACTTGAGATCTCAAATTAGAAAATGAGTAGAGATACATATAAATAGTAACAAAAGAAAGAAAATAAAAAAATCTGGAGGATTTAGCTGATCATGTTTTGGATGAAAAAACTAGAGAACTACCGACTGAAAAATACTGTAGCAGTATAATTCTGATTATGTAAAACTAATTAAATAAATTGTATAGTTTGGAGGCATAAATGACGGTGAAAAAGAAAAACCATTAAAATTCATGTAAGTAACTGAATTCGTTAAAGGAACTAAGTCCACTCAAAGTTTTGAGATAAACAGCTGTTTGGTTAGAACCCATTCAACACTGAAAGACAGGACTGACCACCTTAACTAAAGGGCAAGGAATGTGTATAATAGTTTGTTTTAACAATAGATGCAGCCTGCTTTCTACATTATCAATTGATAAAGTCAAATTTAAAAAAGTTTGGACTTGGTTCCTTTCAGCAACTAACAATTCAATTATGAGTATGAAACACAGCATCATGATTATGAAGATTGATAATAGTATCTGTCTGTGATTATGTGTACCTCACAGATACATTGTGCAACAGAGGGTTAAAGTAGTTGTGACCTACATTGTGCAAATTTCTATCATTCACAGCCAGGAGAGGGTTTACCACCACAGTTGTATCGGGACAGCAAAAAACCTCCAAACAGGCTGTGCAATGTTTTGCCTATCTGCTTCCTCAGCACTCATTGCTGTTTTCTGCTATCATAAAAACGCATGGATAAACCATACAACATTTTTAAAACTACTTTTAAAGGCTTTACTTAACAACTTTATGACAGGAGATGCTGAAACTGGTCACTGTTGTCCACACATTTTTGGCACTTCTTTAGGAAACCATCATCACTCGCCGTGCCAGTTCACATTAAGAAATGCTGGCAATTTTCTGGCAGATATTTTGTTTTAATTCTTCCAGTGTATGTGTGTGTTTGTCTTGTATACTTTATGTTTTAAGTTACTCAGTTGACCAGTAAAGCCTTTAAAAGTAGTTTTAAAAATGTTGCATGGTTTCAGCCATGTGTTGCTATAACAGCAGACGGCAACAAGTGCTGAGTATGCAGACAGGGAAAACACTGCACAGCCCTTTTGAGTTTTTTTTTTTTTTTGCTCTCCTGGTAGTTGTCACAAAGAGTACAGAAACAGAGAGAGCTTAAATCAAGATGGTTTATTCAGCACTATGCACAAGAGGATCCTTCTTATAGATGTTGAGCAGAATGACCAGATTTTTGAAAAGCTCATGAGAGGGTCATAAACCTGCCACAAACATGGTTTAGTGGGAAGCATAGGATAGTGCCCTAAGTTGGCCGGCCTAAACATCAATACAATAGATGTTTGTGACATATTTTAAACATAAGATGACCAGAAATATCATCATATAAAATTTTATGGCAAAGTACAAAACAAGAACCCATTGAGATCCAAATTAGACAAAATGGAGATGGATAAACCATACAGTAAGAAAACCAGCTGGAGTAACAGAAAGAAAAGTACTTGTCTAGAACCCTCAAGGTATAAGTAGGAAAGGAAGACCTAAAATGACCTGGAAAAGGACCATAGAAGAAGATAAACAAAGGAAAAGACATGGAGTGAAGTAAAGACTTGCAACACAGAGGACAAAATGGAGGAACTTCACAGGAGCCCTATGTTCCCCAGCGAACTAAAGAAATTTAGTTAACTCATTAGTGCTAGCAAACTACAATTTTGTGAGAAAGAGGGAGATAAATATACTCAAACTCAGGACATCCTACTTAGCCTGTTGTGGTCTTTTGAACATCTACAGCAACTTCTGAATGTGTTCATCTTCACTTAAAACAATTCTAACAGCCAAATTAAGACACAGAATTAAGATTTTTAACATCAGAAGGAACAAACAAAATTACATTTACTGGTTTTAGAAATTTTGGACTTCATTTGATTTATTTTTTATTATACCTGTCCAATGTCACAGACATAACAATTGAGGTGTTAATGAAGTTCTTGTGATTGACTTGCATCTATTAATAAAGGCTACAGGGTGCAGACACATAAGTTTTTAAATTCAGAAGTCATTTTTGAACGTGTCCCTACTTCAGCTAATGTGTAAGAGGAAAAGAAAGAAAAAAAGCATGCATGCACGCGCACACACACATGTACATAATGCACAAAACATTGCAGGGTCCTTTCTTCCTAGCCAGCTTAGAGAATGCACAGGCTAGTGCTGCACTAAACATCAGCCAGTATTAAGGTTTAAATGTTTACATTTTTAATTTTTAATATTTCAATTTCATAAGGTCTTTAGTAACACCACTGTTTAGCTTCAACCATCAACAGGACCTTCCATCACAATTCTGCATCTGCTACAGCAAAGTCAATGCAAGAGTGGCTTAACACTAATGTTCTGGGGGATTGCTCTGCAACCATATTTCCTCATCCTGCTTGTTCTCGAAGCACCTTTTATGTTGGAGGTAAGCTGAGTTTGGAGCCTTGCTGAAATGCTACCCAATCTATGGCTGGACCCATATAAAAAAGCCATGCTAGTATAGATATGGTACTGATGATAGACATTATGCTGTGGTTAGGTGCTCCATTGCATTGTACAATATTAGAATAAAGCCTATCTCTTCATGTGGGCATAACTCCTTATTCTGAGTGTAGAAGGAAAGTTACCTAAACTTGAAACTACATTTCTTTATAATACGTTCTCAGAATGACAAAGCTTAAGGTAATATGCAGAACACTGATAAATTCTTCATGAGATTTATATCAAAGAACAATTACATGAGACTTGTAACTGAACTGACAATATATGACAGATCGGGAGATGAAACACTGATAAAATTATTATTTAAAACAAATGTTTCGTGAAGGAATTACATTACCTAAGACAAGCCTGTAATACATGGAAGAATCTATCAGTTATGTATAAAACAAAGCAAAAATTGAGTCATTTTGGAGAAAAGGTGAAGTTATATCCATTTTCGTTTGCTTCTACACAAATAATTTTGTGCTGCCCATTTTGCATGCTAAATTATGTACTTATGGACTCCTATACTCTTACCTAGTCAGAGTAAGGACATTTTAATTTTTTTCGCTTTCTGCCTTGTAGTTTGATAATTTTGTATAAGATCCATTCATTTTAATGTATCTTCAGAATTATGTTTAATCCTAAAATGCTGGGGTAACTCATATTTATTTTGCAGCATAACAATCAGTTTATATGAGAAGTTCATCAGATTAAGAATAGCTTCATCACAAAATCAAATGCAAAATGCTTCAAAAGTTTGTCAAATACAACTCAAACCAGTCTGAGAACATATGGAGTTGGCCATGAATAACTCACCATATAGCCAACATTAGTTTCGAATATTTTAATATAGGAATAGTTGTCGGGAATTAGAATGTAACTTACTGCCTCATGTATACTCACCCCAGCTCAGATAATCCAAGTTTAACTATTTCAAGATATATTCTGTGCTTATACAGTCATACTGAATAATTGTAGCACTGATATTCTTCAAATCTAAAACTAGGATTCTGAAACACATCTTACAATATTGTTGCTAAATTTCCTGTTTTCTGCAACTTGTAGCATTCTTTGCATTCATATTTGAGATAAAACAAACATATTTAGTTCTACATGCTTTGATGTCGGAGTACACTCACAAAAAAATGCAGAAAACAATGTGATAAATATGTAGCCCTAAACAAGGAACAATGGTGATTATAAAAATCACAACTAATTGACATTGTTTAATCTCTTTAATGTCAAGTTCTGAACGAAGCTTCCTAATTCAGTGAAGTATATTCATATGGTGCACATACGGTGAAAGGTAATTAAAATATGGCAAAACATTAGGTATGATTCCCCTAAATAGCACAAAATTCTTACCTTGTCAGGTGTTCGGTTCCATACTATAACAGAGTGGCCAGAGTTGAGAAGATTCTTCACAATTCCAGATCCCATAATTCCAAGACCAAGGAATCCAAATTTGAGTGCAGAAGGAAGAATATTCTTCTGCTTCAGTGTTTGTGAAACACTCTCAACGTCTAGTGGAGGAGTGATCTGGAAGACATAAAAGGGATAGAAATGGCTACCTTCACAGGGTTGGGAATCTCCGGTTCAGTAAGCCTCTATAATTTCCCCCTGTATTGTATACAGCTATCAATGTTGAATCTTTTTATTTCAACTAATAAAGATCTATGCAAGAATACATATTAAAGTTGAATATTTGTGATCAAAAAAATATATTTCTAACGTAACAGTACTGCTCAAGTTACATAAAGTATTATGCTGATATTAAGTTATAGTGTCATTAAGCAGAGTGTGTAGCTCATTGCCAGGTTCATCCTTAACAAAGACTTGTGTTTTAAGGATACAATTGTGTGTTCATAGTATGTGCTCATCTATAGCACCTGATATTCAGAATCACTTACATTACAGAGCTTTTAAAGACTAAAAGATCCATTAGAAGGCTGATCAGTGTGCTATGTTGCTTTTGACTATAAAATTCTGATACTCATCCCATGAGGCCTCGTAAGTCCTATAGTAGCAAAACCTAGAATTTCATGGCTCATGATATAAATTCATATTCATTTTGCTGAAATCCTCCTTTTCTGCTCCATTTAGAAATCTCTATGTTTATATATACTCAATTACTTCTTATAGGTACCCTAGTACCTGGGCAACCGAGCTTCGCTTGGGGTTTTTCGCCTCTGTTTTTGTGAAATCTTGTTTTTTGTGGGAGAAGATACTTATTTAGATAAACCTGAAAGGCAAAACGTTAACTAAATAACAATTTTTGTCGCAATTATTAAGAGTCATTTCCGAGATACAAGAGATATAGAAATACATACAAATATTTCATAAACACCATCATTTCAGCTGTAAAACGTCTACCGCTGAACGCAGGCTTCCCCCATAGATATCCACCCAGTTTGAGCGTTTCGTCGAGCATTTGTTCCATTATGGAGTTCAGTTCTTTGCTGCTACAATTGACTCCAGGGCGTTAACACGTTGACCAAGGACTTTCATCTTTCCATCGAGTTCTTCCATGGCTTCCTTAACCCCGGCCAGTCGCACGTTAATATTCTCCGATAGATCTATCTTCATATTGGACATTCCCACCTTCATATTTTCCGTTTCGGAGCTTACACTTTCAATGTGGCTTCCATTTTTGTTCCCATATTTTCTATTCCGTAGTTCACATTTTTCCAATTAGGTTTTCATATTTGTTTCCTCTGCCTCATTCCGGAATTCATTTCATTTCCCATATGTTCATCTTCATTTGTTTCATCAACTGTTCCGTATCGTGCTTTTCGTCGCACTCCTGACACCAATTGAGACTACTTACTTTTTTAAACTATATATTTCTTTGCTTTTTATTAAAGCACCGGAGCAACACTAAGCAAAAGCAGTGTTGGACAATAGCAAATACTACAGGAAGAAAAGCTGGTTGACAAAGCCATGTGAATGTACTGTGCACTTCTGTTTCAATCACACAGAAAATTGTATGAATTGTTCGTAATTGTTCGCTGAAACGGGAGTAGTGAAAGAAATGTGATTGTGTTTAGTAAAATAAAAATGAGTAGAAAAACCATGTGAATGTTATACGTTGCACTTATATTTCAAGTGTATGGAAAAATGTATGGATTGTTTGTAGAAGAGGGAGTAGTATGTTAGGTAAAAGAAAAGGGAATAGAGAAAACCATGTGAACGTAATACGTTGGGTGGTAAAATGGATTGCATAAAAACCTTCGCCATGAAAACAAATATGTCACTTTTCATGGCGATCGGTCAACCTGTTATGGAATTTACTCACTCTTCAACATACGATATGTATAGGCGTTGGTATGTATAGAGTTGATAAACGATAGGGAATAACATGTGAATTGTTACGTAAAATAAAAGTGAGTAGAGAAAATAGTATGAATGTAATACGTTGTATTTCTGTTTCAAACATATAGCAAATTGTATGAATTATATGTTGAAGGGCGAATAGCGAAAGAAGACTGATGGTGCCTCGTAAAGGAAGAATTAGTAGAGGAAGTCGTGTGAATGTAATACATTGCATTTATATTTCAATCATAGAATATTATATGAATTGTATGTTGAAGGGCAAACAGAGGACACATGAATGTGTTACGTAAAAGAAAAGTGAGTAGAAAACCATTTGAAAGTAATATATTGTGTAGTAAAGTTGCTACCATAAAAACTTTCTCCATGAAAAAATACATATACGTGCCGAATTTCGGGTGATCGGTTAAACAGTTTTCGAGATTAACAGTTAGAAGTTAGGTGGATATGGTTTATTACGGGTTTTTTAATATTTAATATAAATTGGTATAATAATGTATTTTACAAACATCCAAGTTTTGTATATATAGATATATGTAGATGATATGAATTGTTTGTAGAAGAGTGAGTAGAGAAAGGGATATGAATGTGTTACCTAAAACTGAATAGAGTAAACACTGTGAATGTAATATGCAGCATTTCTATTTCAAACATCCAGAAAATTCTATAACTTATTTGTAGAAGAGTGAGCAGAGAAAGAGATGTGAATGTGTTACCTATAAGTGAGTAAACACTGGAATGTAATATGCAGCATTTCTATTTCAAACATCCAGAAAATTATATGACTTATTTCTAGAAGAGAGAGTAGAGAAACAGTTATGAATGTGTTACCCAAAAGCAAGCAGAGAAAACAGTGTGAATGTAATACAAAGCATTTCTATTTCAAACATGCACGAAATTGTATGACTTATTTTTAGAAGAATGAGTAGAGAGAGATGTGAATGTGTTACCTAAAAGTGAGTAGAGAAAACAGTATGAATATAATATGTAGCATTTTTAGTTCAAACATACAGAAAACTGTATGACTTATTTGTAGAAGAGCGAGTATAGAAAGAGATGTGAATGTGTTACCTAAAAGTGAGAGGAGAAAACAGCATTTCTATTTCAAACATACAGAACATGGTATCACTTATTTTAAAAGTGGGGATATATTTTTTTTTTTTTTTTTTTTTTTTTGTGTAAAATCACTTTTTTATGGAAAATTGCTTATAGAAGAGTAAGTAGAGAAAGAGATGTGAATGTGTTACCTAAAAGTGAGTAGAGAAACCACTGGGAATGTAATATGCAGCATCTCTATTTCAAACTTACAGAAAATTGTATAACTTATTTGTAGAAGAGTAAGTAGAGAAAGAATGTGAATGTGTTATCTAAAAGTGAGACGAGAGAACAGTGTGAATGTAATAGCATTTCTATTTCAAACATACAGAACATCGTATGACTTATTTTAAAAGTGGGGATAAAAATGTTTTTGGTGCAAAATCACGTTTTTATGGAGAATTGTTTATAGAAGAGTGAGTAGAGAAAGAGATGTGAATGTGTTACCTAAAAGTGAGTAGAGAAAACACTGTGAATGTAATATGCCTGTGTACAAAAAGTTAACCAAATCCTTAGAGCCGTTTCTGAAATACCGGGAATATATACAAGAATTGCTCTGTAGCAGCGGGAATAAAAAATGTTATTTTTTATGTAAAATCGCGTTTTTTCAGGAATTACATCTATATAGCTGAACTTAAAAAGCAAAACCCTATCTGAATACAAAATTTGATCGAAATCGTTAGAGCCGTTTCCAAGTTTCGCGGAATAAATATATATATTTATATACAAGAATTGCTCGTTTAAATATATAAGATATTCAAATTTCTTGGGCAATTACAGCGAAATTTCTCAACCCAACTTTTTTGGCATCTAGTGGTTTTAAAACTCAATTCTAAAAGAATATTGCAGTGCTGACATAATATTTAATGTCCATGTATATAATTTTTCCTCCTAGCAAATAATACTATTTTATAACCTGTCATTTCCAAGGGAATCCCAAAGGGAAAGTAGAGAAAACTGTCAATCTATGTTTATTTACACAGAAATTTGAAGTACATTAATCAAACTCTGTAAAAATGAATGAATGCATTAAAAATTAAACATTAAAGTTAATATTTTTCAAAGGGCAAATTACTCTTTCTGTGATAAACTAACTCAGAAACACTAAACATGTTTGTACTAGTATATTAAAAAGCTTTATAGGTACCTATCTGCTTTGCCAGAAACCAATCATTTATTTGGAAAGAGCATCTCCTTAAAATAAAATGTTACTGGATAGTGAAAAAGCTATGTAACTTGAAACATATATGTAATAAAAATAAGGAAATTAAAAATACCATCTAAAGAAACTTCCTTATAGGCAAAATAATTGATATTTAGGATTGCTTACAAGTCAAAAAGAATGCATGCACTATCCCTGCACCAAGCCGACTAAAGCTGTAGGCAGTATCTGGTCTGTCAAGACTTTTTTTTGAGGTTTGTCTGTCATTTCTAGATTTACCCAGCAAAGGGTAACAAAAGCAAGTGGTTCATGGTTAGTACCGCAAATCCACCCCTGGCCAGCAATCAAGAACATCACTAAGCCATGCGTGCCTTTTGTTTTGTAACTTTGTGTGGCATGTCTGCACCTTTGATTCAATGTTTCTTTTGTTCTGTGAGAGTTTGTGCAGTAAATAGTGTTGCAAAAAGCGCAAAATGGATAGTAAGTGCTAGAAATCCAAGTTTTGGTGTGCTTATTTGTCTGGTGATGCAGCAATCCTGTTGTAAGAGGTCTTTTTTGGGCTGACACCTCGAGTAATCAGAGCTAAGTTTTGCATGCAGTTCAGTTGGAAAACCATGTTTACTTACCGGTCTACTGATGTTGGCAGGCCTGTCTAAAAGATTGCACACGGGTCCTTTTCTTGGACTATGACTGCTGTCATTGGTGTGTATTGATGAAATGTCATTCAATAATCTGTGTTGGTCCCTGTCATCCAAGGAACTGCTTCGCATTTTCTTTATTGGGGAGCCATGCACACCTGAAGAGTCATGTGCTGTGCGTTTTGTAGCTTTACTGCTGCCATGCTCCTGAAACAATTGTAATGTGATTACTTTAGAGCCGCAAAGTATATTGGCATAAAATAACATGTTAACTGAAATAAAAGTAATATTAATAGATGATTACCATCATGATTTCAGAGTTTAATGTCCATATACTTCTCAGTTTCCACATGAATGCGCAACTCCATTCTGACCTTGCCCCCTCCCTCCCAGTCATTGGTTAGCTTATATTAAAAATCATAGGTGCATCAATGCCAGAAATTAGGTATAATTCACTTAAGGGCTTTAAATTTACATACAAGTTTGTATGAAACTGACAATATGACACGTTCACTTTATCTAGCAGCTACTTATAGTAGGTACAGAAGCATTTTTAACCCAAAAATGCAACTAAAGCTATCACTGAAAATTTATTTTAAGGTCCTCTGAATGAAATAAGAAAGAAATGGAGGGAAATGTCAATAAATACCCAAAGTTGGTACCTGAATGAATGATGAATAAATGGCTTACCTCCTATTTCTTAGTTACAATCAGCAATTACAAAAATTCATTCACACTTAATGAGTAACGTTTACTCATATAAAGAGCCCATTACAATTGAAGCTGGGTAAGTAGTAACTCCAATGAAATGATTAAATTCTTTTTCCCTTAAGAAATACATTTTTGTATGTCCTGAAACTTGAGTTAAATGACAACTCCACTTAAAAATGTCAGTTGCTTTCGTTAATATTTTATGGTACTGGTTTATAGTCTAATCTGATATACTGAGAAAGTGAGAAGTGAAAATAATGCTGTGGGTAGTGAAAATAACCACATGAACCTCTCCATGTCATGTGGTAATGTTACATGTGATCACCTCCAAGTGCATTAAGAAGCGAAATCAAGCTTCTGTATTCAGTAATAATTTTTCTGGTGAATTTGTAAATGTGTATAAAATAGAACTAAAATAGGATATCATCTAATTGATTTATGTATGTTGCAATCAGTGAAAGCTTCTGGAAAGTGCAAATACTGTGAAGCTAAGGATTGTGTGTTTATACTGCAAAAACTATAAAAGCAAGAGTAAAGGACTTGCAAGTTCATTAGTTTTAGACATGAATATGCATTTTTGGCATCTGAAAGAGTAGAAAATGGCATAAAGTGAACCTGAGGCTGATACATGGTCAGAGATGTATAGTTAAGTCATTGAGCAAGCAGTATACTGTCTTCAGTTTTGAATTTATCAAAGCCATCTAGTAGATTCCAGCCAACAGGTAATAAAATTACTCATGCTCTAAAAATAGCCAAGAATCATTGAAACAAGCTGCAAAAGAAGCGTTGAGAATGAAGGTAACACAGATATTGCAGTTGGCAGAAACAAGGTCATACATCTCACAATGGAATTGTTGCTGCAACAAGTGTGGACACTGGTGAAGAGATGTAAAGTGTCATCTAAAAATGTTGCTATGGATGCAAAAAAACAGATTATGGATCCAAGGTTCAATTGAAAAACAAGAAGTCAGGTATTTGTAACACCTTGCAAGGCTTTTCACAAAAAGATGGCTCAAAACCTTATGGTAATGTTATAAGAGAAAAGCTGAAGTGTGTAGGCCACATGCAAAAGAGGATGTGAAACAGCTACATAAACTGGTGAAGGACATGAAAGGGAAACAGCTTCTGGATGGTAAGGGAGCAAAGAGCCTGGCCAAATAAGAAATACACAGAAGGGCCATCAGAAATAATACTCATAATTTGGACAACACAAAGGCAACATGGGCCACTTATTTCCACAATTTATTTTCCAATGAGAAGCCATGACATGGTCTCTTTCCTCCTAAAGGTTCCGTTAAGTTCCATTGGTGTAAATAAACAATGAAGATAAGTATCATCATGGACTACGAGTTATGAATGCCATGAAACATAATTATAAATAGGCTTAGTAGGTGAGCTACCAAATGCATGAAGTTGTGCAAGCTTTGTCTGTAGAGCAAACAGGCAGAATCGGTTCCCCACACTATGAATACGCATAATTTTCATCCTCTTTAACGTAGCTCACCTACTAAGCCTAATAAGTATCTCTGTTCTTGAAAGGAGTCTTCATAGAAGGACTCGAACATTTAATTAAGCCTTCATAATGTGGTCTGGATCAGAATTCGAAAGCTCATCTTTATTGACATAAAGACTCTTCAGATGGAAGTACATAGCAATGTTTTTTCCTTCAATGGTGACAATACAGGAAGAGCAAGAATTCTGCAGCAACCAGGAATGGATCCTGGGTAAACTTTCAGTAACATTGTAAGCTCAAAAATATCAGTCTAAAAAAAAAGACAGCTGCAGTGGTGGGTAATATCAGTAAAGATGCCAGAAAATCATCCAGAAATATGAAAAGGCAGAAAGAAGACATACAGAATACATGGCTGGCAACTTCTAGTTCTTTACATGTCCAAGAAAAAGTTTGACAGCTTATTACCGTAATTTAATTTTTTTGTTTTTTGTATGTTTTTGGTGCAATTTTTTTTTAAAGAAGTTGTAAGAGGTTAAATTTATACACACTGCAATGTGATTCGTTTCTACACAATAGACCAAAAAGGGTTTGGATTAATTGGCATCAAACAAAAATAAACAATAAATATTGTCAAAAGACATTAAAACCAGTGCCAAAAAAAATATTCTCTCATTCACAAAGTTATAAATTTTTTTCAAGCCTTATGGACTCGAAGAATTTTTACATTAGTCATACAGATATTACAGACTTCCTAAATATTCAGCTTATTAATGAACTTTGAAATGTGCTGCACATTCTGCTGCTACACTGCAATTTTTTAATATTAGAAAGTTTTGCCCACCTAGCTCAAAAGTTTTTACCCCAAAATTCACTGCAGTAGATTTCTCTTAAAGGAAAATCAAAACAAGATTTTGAGATTGGCAGTTGGTTAAAACTGTTCTACAGTTTAGCATCTTTATATTATCAGGACATATTATATGTATTTGCTGTATTGGTCCCAGTCACATAGGATATGACATCAGCAGATGAGTTACACATTTATGTGGATGATGCTCTAACTTTCAACCTTATTGTGGACCACTAAACTTTTCCCTCACCATGTAACAAACAATAGGTTGTAATCATTCTATTTGTTCTACAAACGTCATTTCTACCATTGCAACTCATACTTAAAGGGGAACAGAACAAAAATGTTTCTTCCTAAATGGTCTTTAAAATGCAGTGGTAAGATTTTCTTCCTAGCGATACTGTTATCGCTGTGCAAGCGAAATGCTAAATACCTCACATGCCATTAACTCCATCCGTGCGCTGCAGGTACCTGGAAATTCACAACTTGCTTACTACTGTGCACTAATACGTTTTCATAAATTGTTCCTCTTGGTATTGAAGTTCAAGGGCAGTTTACCTTATGGTGACGTTACTGAGTCAGTTTAGTATTATACACACAACATAATATTGTGAAAAATAAAATGCTTCAATGTTGTGCATATGGCTGCAATGCCAGAAGTGAAACATACAAGGGAATTCATTTTCACTAATTTCCAAACAGAGACAAATCTCCCAAAAGATATAGACATGGGTAGAATTCTGCAAAAGAAAATTTTTGCCTGGTCCCAGTACTTGTTTATGTTCCTTCCATTTTAAGGGCATGATTATGAATAGACACTGTTACTAAAAAAACAGCTTTATTAAAACCTGGAACTATTCCTACTATAAGGAAAACTCTGATTATGTTGCACTCGCATGACTTTCTCTACTCCTGTACTAACCATTCTTACAAACTCTTATACCTCTATCTTCTTCATGTTAGTTGAGATAAGCATTTGTAGAAATTATCTTATTGCTTATTTGCTTGTAGGCAAAAGGGGAATATTAGAATACAATAGGCTGTGAGTGATCGTCAAATCTTTTAAAGCTTTGAGATCCTGTTCTCTTTGTAAGGTTAACATATAAAAAAATGAATGTTTCATTTGATAGAGGTATAGGTACACCAAAACTTGCACAAATAACGAGGAATATCTCCTAAATGGTTCACTCCACCAAAAAATTATTTGGATGCACATTGTGTGTCTTAGCAATTCCTACATTTTTGTATAGTAAGATTTGGTCCATCTCTTACAGTTTAGGAGTAATACAAGTTATCCAGAGTAAACAGGACTATGTGGGCTATAGCCAAAAAATTGAAGATATACATTATATTTGCCATAAAAATATCTCAAACATATGGCATTTTAATCAAAATCGTTAAGAAAATAAAATTTTCCATGCATAGGGTAGTTTGGGGTGAAGGAATTTTCTTCAAAATCGTGTCGCATCCTTGAAAGACATTAAACTTAAATACCAACTTTTCGTTTGAGTTATCGCGCACGCACACACACACCTTTTTCTAAAAATGCTTTTTTTGGATTTAGGGGGTCTCAAAACCTATTTCTGGTGAAATCTTGCCATTGAATTTTTGGGTGGAATACAATACCTCCTAGTTTTCAATGACAAATTACTGTTTTTAGGCTCAACATTTAAATAGTGGCACTTGTAACTGTATATAATTATGCCAAAGTGTGTTTCATGATGTTAAATATTTAAAGTGGAGTGTTAAGAGTTCAATACAGTATTCCTCACAGTTGGTTAATGAAAGTTTTTTTGGTCAGAATTGCTTCTGTGAATCATTTGAAGATACTGGGATTCGGTCTATTCTGTTCATCAAACCTTAATTTATATTGTTACATTTGTTCAGAAGTTTCCAAAAATTTACGCAGAAACAACAGCAGAAAGAAAATCGGTGTTATGCCTGTTTTATTTGTGAAGTATTAATACTGCTAATACCGAAATACAAATATACTTTTCCATAAAATGTTTTGTATGTCAATTAAAACGTAATGTGGACGCGTAACATAGGCCATTATTTCGATGTCGCGTTTTTCTAATTTCGATTTCTCGCAGTTTTTCGTAAGATGTGGCGATTCTTCTGTATAAAACAGCACAACTACAAGTCCCTGCTGCTTGCCAAGGCGTTTCGGGGTCGTTTTGAAAGCCTCGGAAAACAAAAAAGAAAAACTATGCACGTTATTACTTTTGTAGATAATACTATAGTAATTTAACAGTATTAATTTTCCATTTATCGGGTAATTAATATTCCGAGTAAGCTGTTTGTGTTTCCCTTAGAAATCTCCCCCTCATTACCGCACTGTGCTAACAGCTCCCATCGTGTCTATGCTGTCTGTAACAATGGTATACCTATAAATCGTTTGTTAGCTCTGTAATCACAGCCTTTAAACGATAACTGAGTATTCGAATGGTTTCACAGTGAAACACCCTCTTGTTCCTTCGGCAAACGTTTTGATTTTGTGGGCTTTCGGAAACAATGGATTGTTACAAAACGTAATTTAAATGAGTTCATACTAGTGGACTATTAAGCATTCGTTTGATCGCATAACGTGATACAGAACTAATGTTTACGGTTGACCTTCGCAACAGCGTCTTACTTGTACTTTCCAAGACGATCTGATCGTAAACCGCGGTTGACAAGTTCCCCCCCCCCCTTTTTTTTTTCAACTGCCGTTCTACTCACGACCTTGAATATCACTGTCAGCCAACATTCATTTGTTGAAAATAAATACACAGACAAGCAGAAGTGTTTGCTAGGGTAATTTATCGCTATCATGGGTGTCGCGAAAGTGGGGCAAGGGGGGGGGGGGGCCGCGACCCCCCCTTGGAAAAGAATAAATGTAATGTGCAATCAATTACTGTTAGACTATTGCTTTAATTTTGAGGTAAAGTACACTTTTTATTTAGCTTAAACTAACATGCTTATCCGTAACAAATACTATAACTCAATTTTTACAGTTTTTGACAACAGAATAATGAATTAATTGCAAACTTCCAACATGCGGCACCTCCCTGAAAAAAAGTCTGCCGACGCTCATGATCGCTATACGACAGTAATGGTTCATTTATACCCATAGCGTGCTGCAACATCTAAGTCTAAGCAAACTGTAGCGTTCATAATGACATAACATAACATCCAAGGGCTTTACGCATGTTCTCAAGGTTTGGATGAGAATCAGTGCATGGAAGGATGGAGGGGATATTTGCCCCGTTGCTCACATAAGCAGATATTCCCTGCTGAAGCTGCGAAACCTGGATTAAAACCATTGCTGAATTTTCTCAATACCAGAATCGAAGAAAGTTGATAATCACAAAACGATATTGCAGTTTCCATGATTTATGGTGAAAATGAATTTCCTAGTATGCTCCAAGAAATTTACGAGTTGTATTTCCTGATCCTGCCCAAAGAGGAGAAACTAAATTATTCATCGTAATCCAAATGTGCAATCATCTAACTTTCCCTACCCAGTATAAATCTGCATACAGTATTCATTAAAAAGTTATTCAACCCAAGTTACGTTACTCTACAAATGATTTCATATTAGTATTGTGCATTTAGTTACGTGCAACATGGGCAAAAAAAAATTAGAGAAATTCAGATCGTAATGACCAGTGGCGTATGCTGGGATTGTGACTGGGCCATCACAGATCCAGACAATAACGAGTTGTTGATCAACCTTCCGTTGGACGCGCGCCCTGGTAGACAACCGTTGATCGTGCGGGTCCTAGCAGGCCCGCGCTACATTTTTGTGCTTATACCTATGCTTGTATTAATTTTTTTAACTTCATTTTTCCTTCATTCCGATATTTAGGTTAAATACACGCGGCTTTTATTAGCATTATCTTACTAGATAGGCCAAAGAAAGATAAAATGTAGTATGAATACAGTAGACACTATAATTTGTACTACACTGCATGGAAAGATAAATTGCGATCTTCAGGTATACAACTTTTACTTGAAGTGGAATGTGAGAACCATTAAGAGAAACAAAGAATTGTCTGGTTTCCTTAATAAAATTCACAGATTGAGGAAGTATAAGACGTGCATCAATCTCTCGTACATTTCTAGTCTCTTTAATCTTTTCATTATGCAAACGGTCCTTATTTGTGTGTGTGTGTGTGTGTGTGTGTGTGTGTGTGTGTGTGTGTGCGCGCGCGCGCGCGCGCGCGCGTGTTAGTTCAATGAATGGTCTGTCCGTTGAGTGTCGAAAGTTTTTAAGTTGTAAAAGATCTGTGTTGTTGATATCTTCTGTTTACCCAAAACTGGAACTAAATACGCTAAATTTGCTAAACTCTTTATTTTAAGGCGTTTTCTTGGTTGCAAACAACAAGCATGGTCAGCAATAAAGTTTATTTAATTAAAATACCCTTTTTAAGGTTCTTTTTTTTTTTTTTGGCGCTTCTGCTCACACTGCAAGTGCGGAAGAGCTGGAGGCCTGCCGTGTTTTACTAGTTTATCCTCATATTTCAACTGCGAGTATGGTAGCTTCACTAATTGTTTTACTACACATTGTTCACCCATTTCGAAGCATTAACACTAGTAACTATCTTGGTACACTGTACACTATTAAATAAGAAAGATTAATATGGCTGTTGAGAACCGTAACAAACGCACAATTAAAAACATTCTTTGTTGCTTATAATTCCACGTGCTATTGCTCTGCAGCCAGTCGTGTTCACACGGCACATTTCGGAGGCGCTCGTGTAAGTATCGTGATTCCGAAGCCTTGGTGTACTCATTCTTGCATACGACGACGACGAGCTACTGGCAGGCTGAGGTTCAGCCCGACGACTTTTGCTGCGTGCCTACCCCTGTTGGGGTTTAACCGCAGGTAGGAAATTAAGGATAAGAGATTTTGTATGGTGACTTGTTTTTATTTACGTTGGTGAGGGTTAGTGCATTCTGCCACCTCGCCTCTCTTCTTCCCAAATCGTAGTGAAGATGGCGGCAGAAAGCATCCGAAGCCCTACTCTCCCCTCTGTTCAATGATAGAGAACGAGACAGATTCCATCCTACGCGCTAATTCTCATAAGGGAAACTGGCTAGTATTACGATTATTATTAACATTACTTATTAATTTCTCGTTTACTTTAGATATGGGCTTCGGTGATAGCTTTGGTAGCTCACAAACCCACTGGTAGTGACCTCTTCAGGAGGAAACTAAGTATCGGAAACTTTTCAAGCAATGTCTTGTTGATTTTTGGAAAAGATCCGCGCGCGAGTTAACATACCCTTCAAGAAAATCTCCCATACCAAACTACTCTTTATAAATGGAATTTTTAAAACGAAAATTTGGATTTTCTAAAATGGCTGGCGGTTTTGATTAAAATGTTTAAAGGTATTTGCATGACAAATGAAACTTAAAACTAACTTTCTGGGAATATTCTCCGAAGTAGTCTTTGCGGTGAACGACTTTTGCATAACTGGTAAATAGCAAGAGATTGACAAAATCTTACTACACAAAACATGTATATCTCGTTAAGACACACAATTTATATCACGTACACCTGTTTATGTAGTCAACATTCGAGGCATTCCTCCTCGTTATTTATTTGAATTTTCCAATACTTGTAGTTTCCTCAGATAGGAATACCTTATTCGTTTTGCTATCTCTTAACCACGTAAAGAGACGGGGCTTTCAAAGTCATTACATAACGAGCTCTTAAAAGATTTGACTCGCTTAAAGTTTACTGTATTTCCTAATTCCACTTGCAACTACAAGAACATTGGCAATAATATAATTTTTGCAAACGCTTATTTCGATTTACATGGAATAGAGGAATAACCGTTTGTAAGAACAGTTTGTACTGTACTAGAGAAAGTCATGTATTTCTTTTAATGGTAAAAAGAACGACATTATAGCGCTAACTCCTTTCCAAGTATATCTTTTGGAAACAATTATTACACAAAGATAGAAAAAAGAAATCAATATTGGTTATCGTTAGACAATTGCTTATATTTTTAATCTGGCGGCAGATACCGTTTAGTTTAAAAATGCGGTGATAGGAAAAATACTGCTCGCTGTAACTAGATAAAGTACGGTTTTTCACTAAAAAATTTGACATCGGGATTTCGCATAATTACATATTTTGAGGTCCTGCGCCATGGGGTGGTGGGCTAGGGGGCCATGCCTTGGTTCCCTGCCACGGAATGCGGCCCGGGTTCGATTCCACCTCTGGGGATTTTAAGTACAGGATCGGTGCCCACTCAGCATCGTGAGGAAATTGAGGAGCTTGCGATAGGTAAGCGGCTCTGGCCATGAAAGCCAACTTTCCGACTGGGGGTGTTGAGATGCTGACCACATCTCCTCCCCGTATCGGTTGAATGATCGCCCACCTCTACCTTACGTATGTGGGCGTGAGGCCGGCAGTCGTGTTGAGAGGCCCTGGTCCGATATGGACTGTAGTGCCACGGGTTTTTAACCAGTTTTAAGACCCATTGATAACTGCCCCCACCAAAAAGAAACTGAGAAAAGGGTGCTGTACGTCCATGAACAGTAGGCATAGTTCAAAAACGAAAAATCGGATAAATGCCAAATTTCACATTCTGATTCATTGCCACAACCATTGCTAAGCATGGCAGATACACTTTTAAGAATATCCTCCCGTCCCAAAATACTTGGAAAAATGAATCCTGTTACTTTTACATGCCTTTTTTCTACCCATCCTTCAACAAACTGTTATTTCTACAGCTTATTCTTCCATCTGCTTCCCGTTAATCGAGTTAAATATTTTGTCCAGCAGCTCATGGCCCGCTGGCAGGAATGCAGCGAGTCAACACGTCAGTAAACAACTTCGGTGCACCGGAGTATCTGAAGCTGGACTAGTTCTTCTGCTTGCGTTACAAGCTCGAAATGTGTATTCACGCTAAATTAAAGCAAAGAAGTCGCTCAAAATAGCGAAACAAAGTGTTCAGTTCATATAATATATTTAGCTTATAAAACGTAAATGATGTTTAATTACTCCGTCTTTCCACCACTGATCACTTTTTATATTTTCTACAGGTTTACAAAAACCCTGCTACCTGTTTCGATCCTTATCTGCGACTTCTGTAAGATTAAGTCACCTGTTACATTTCTTTCTTTAACTATTAGTTTTACCTTGGGCCAAGCTAGTTCTATGGGACTGAGATCACACACGTACGGGGGCAAGCAAACGAACAGTGGTCCAATAAAACAAAAAATGCGTCCGCTTTAAAAATATTCTCTTTGTTTCAATCAGCCTGTAAAGATCTGTTTTACGCATCTGAAATCCTCTTCACTCTAGATGACTTCTGCATTACTGGTAAACTATAAGAGATAGTCTTAATTCCTAAAAAATGTTCGTTGATGCAGACAATTTATGTCAAATGCATGTATTTTATGTGGAGTTAACTGTTTCCGTGATATTCTTTGTTATCGGTTTGAATTTTCTGATAATTACAATTTTCTCAAGGGGAAGTCATTTTCTCCTCCAGATATGCAAAGAGAATGGAATTTCAAGGCCAACACATAATGACCACCTTTTAAAGGATTTGACTATCGCTTAAGCTTACTTACGGGCGGCGCCGTGGCCGAGCGGTTAGCGCGCTCGCCTACCACCTAGGCAGCCCGGGTTCGATCCCAGGGACCCGCATGTGGTATTCGTGGTGGACGAAGCGGCGTCAGGGCGGGTTTTCTCCGGGTACTCCGGTTTCCCCCGCCATCTCATTCCACCGGTGCTCCATCTTCATGTATCAGTGTCACCGCCTGCGGTGCCGTAGTAGTAAAAGCGGGCGTTAAACACTACAACAACAGCTTAAGCTTACCGTGTTCCCCTATTCTCAATGTGCCCAGGATATACTGGGTGTCCCAAAATACACCGACAACGCTTAGTATGTTGTGCGGGATGGCAAACTGATTGGTTTTCAAATAGGAAGCCCTGCTCGAAAATGCACGGTTTGGACGCTGTAGCGCATTCAAGTCTGAGAACAAACGGTTGTAAACAATTTGTTCCGATTAGTTTTGATATCTTAATACGAAAAGTATGCTGCCCTTTAGTTATGTGTGCCGTGAACGAACGACCTGAGCCTAATAACATTCCTACGCATGCGCTACATTCCTCCAGTCCTTGCTGCGCATCCTACTGCGCTACTTGAGTAGTTTCCAGTATAGTAACGTTTTAACAATAGTGCGACACGTACCAGCACACTACTGTGGAAATGACCGATATGAGCCCAAGAACACTTTGGTGTATCTGTGCGTAATCAACATCGCATGTCCAAATCGTTGGATTGGTAAAGGTGGAGTTCCATGGGCAACATAGTCGCCAGATGACACCTCTCGACCATTTTCTGTGGAGTTGTATGAAGAGTAGAGTATGCTGCCCGCCTCGGTAGCGTGATGGTTAGCGTGTCTGCCTCACGTTCAAGAGGTCGCGAGTTCGAATCTCGCTTAGGGTAAGTTATCCAGGTAAGGTTTTTTCCCGAGGTTTTCCCTACCCTGAGAAGACGAATGTCGGGTAACTTAAAGCTCCATGGACCTCGGGCTCATTTGAGCATCATTTCACCCATTTCATTTCATGCATTCGTCCGAGATGACACAATGTTGGGAGGACGTTCATTAAAAAAAAAAAAAAAAAAAAAGAGTAGAGTATGGTGTATGGCACTCCTGCAACGTCAGCGGAGGGCTTTATGGCTCGAGTCCACGGAGCGACTGAAAATCTTCAGGCGATCGCACATACTGGATTATGTGCATGAGGCTCACCACCGCCGATATAGACTCTGCAATGACGTAGGTGGTACACAGTTCGAAGCCCGTTTATAATGTAGACAGCTCGATGTTGGATTTATTGACGAAATGTGAACGTCCACTCATCTCACACTTCGATGCGCCACAGCAACCAAACCGTACATTTCCGGACAGGGGTTCCTGCTTGAAAACCGATCAATTTGCCGTGCTGCACTACATGCTAAGCGTTGTCGGTGTTTTTGGGACACCTTGTATGTAATAAAACCATTTCTACAAATGTCTATCTCGATTAATGTGAAGCAGACAGAAAAATGAGCCTAGTAAGAATAGTTTATAGAGGAACGGATAGGGATGCGAAAGTATCGCACACATTTTATATATTCTCTGGCCATGCAAAGAGAACGTACTTTGAAAGCCATCACATCAAGCAGTTATTCAAAGATTTGACTCGCTTACAATATTTCCATTGTACCTACAAGAAAATACGTAATAAGAATCTAAGCAAATGTTTATCCCCTTTAACTCTGTAAGAAAAGTTTTTGAATGGAGAAAGAAAGTCATGTGAATGCAACACAATCTTTTAGCCCCCCCCCCCCCCCCCCCCACGACATTTATCATTATAAGGCTCTGAAGTTTATATTCGGCATCAACCAGCCTGCAGCCGTTGTTAAAAGGGAATGTGTGTTTTTTTTTCTTCCTAGCGTTTTTTATGAATTCTTGATATACATTAATAGATGTACGTTGGACTTGTTTATTATATAACAGCCAAATGTTCTTTGAAATAGAGTTAAACTTTTGCTTTAAAAATACGAACATTTGGTGGTATGAAACATACAGCATGAACATCTTTACGAACAAAATTATTCTTATTTCAGTCTTAACTTTTTAGATGTTAATCTGCATAAAACATTGCTGCCTCTTCAAAGTAAGAAAAAGCACTAAACATGTGGCCGAAATACGGTAAAGTTGCAATTCCTTCAAAAAAAAAAAGCAAGTTATAAAAGAACGGTCAATAAGTCCCATCCTCCAAAAGCTGAAACTGAAATCCACGCCTACGACTAGAGTGAGCTCTTGCAACTGCTATGGATCATTACCCTCTTTATTTTCAAGGATTGTCTTCTGATGTCTCAAGTCGCCTTCAGCTTCCCGATATAAGGGACCTGGTGCATGATCAGGATTAGCAGAGACTCATTGGATTCATTGATGAGTTACTCAATTCTCAAGTGGCTGGTGTCCTAAAATTACTTTAGCTTACCCTTGCAAGGTATCTAATGCAAGGTCATATTCACCAGACTCACTGCTTGGCTTGATGAGCTTAGTTCTCAAGAGGCTCATGTCCGAAAGTTAGCTTCGACAAGGTCTCCAACAAAAATGTCCACGGACCACCGATTCATGTTGGCCTGATAGGCTAATCAAATCTCAAGCGGCTGATATTCCAAAGTTACCTTCGGCTTCGCCACATAAGGCAGAATTTGATCCAAGATTAGGGTCCACAGATGCTTCCTCCTTTTATAAGCTAATACAGCGACTTTTGCATTTATAGAGGACACAGCTTATTGGGATACCCCCTCCTCCCAAAATAAAACTGACATTTCCCCTCCATTATGGCGCGGTCTGGTAATATTTGGTGATATTCCATCTTTAAGTTGCATTAGTACCGCCAGCTGTTCGTAAAATATAACCATGGCAAACCTACGGCCAGAGTTGGTGTTATTGCATCCGTTATGTTGCTACAGAAGCCCTTGTTTTTCAACCCGTTGCGGAGAAGTCAACCGACAGATTTTAAAACAAGATTCTGTTTAGACGCCGTATTAATTAATCTGTGGACGCCATTGTATTGCTCGTGTTTGCATGATTTAGTCCAGAACTGTTTTAGAGCAGTATATGCAGTTAGTTATTTTTGTTTTCACAACACAGTAATGCATTAAATATATATTATATATTTAGGTTCGGAAGTGATTTTATCCAAAAGTGTTATTTCAGAACTAGATTTGCCGAAGATGAGTAGGTTCATGTGTTGTGTGGTAACGATGTTCAAGCATTATTATCGTTTGAAAGCATGTTACTTTAACACTGTCGTGCTGAGGTTAGAAATAATGCTTTTATTATGTACGTTGGCAGTACTGCTTTTTGGCGTAATTTCATCTGCACGTTAATGTAATGTCGGCCATATTGAATTCTTGGGAATTCTAACGTCGGCTACTCTGTTCAAAAGGAATCTGATTAATGGTCAATATTACCTAGATGTATCAGTTGGCTGGATGAATTACTTTTCAAGTGACTTGTCAAGTAACTTTCGGTTTCCCCACACATCGATGCAAAGTCAGCATTCTCTAAGTTCATCTTTCAATCTGAGCTACTAAATTACTCAAGGATATCCGAACTAATTATTGTTACCGTTTTGAATGACTGGACGATTTATATAAAACTGACGCCATTCTACAGACCTGTAAAACCTACACTTCCAGTTTGGGCGAGAATGCTACCCTAAGTATTAAAGAATGGCACTGTATTCTAGTTCGACGGCAATCCTTTGGCATAAAAAGGAGAGTTTATATCTGAATATTCTCCGAGCTTGAAGTTCGATATATTAAACAGAATATCATTGACAAGCCAAACCACGAAAGAAATGGGAACGAATGTACGTACTAATGAAAGTGCACAATATAGGTCAGTGCCTACACTATATAACTTTTTCCTCTAATTTCTGCAAGCTGTTCTGCACGCGCATCAATTCTCCAGAATCTCATTCTTCATGTGATTTTCAACCTTTTTGGTCCTGCGTCCCCTTTGCGACTTCAAATTACTTCACACCCCTTAATCAATTATTAATTTACAAATGGTCTACTTCGCTGCAAGGGCTAACCGCAAACAATATTTTACAATTATTTTATTACTGATGTTAAAATATTTATTTATTAAATACATACAACCCCAAAGATATGACATACTAATAAATTGACAGAACACGAGTACTTAAATATTAAATGTTTCAAAGTAATAATTAAAAATGTAATCATTTTACAAAGAAAAACACGATAAACCAATGATCCAAGAAAATAAAGAAAATTACAGTTAGCCAATAACGAAAATAGACATAAGACAGAACAATAAGAGTGCCTATTATGCATATATTAAAAACGATTTTGCACTCACCGCAATTAACATTTCAAAGTACATCATTTGATTGATTAGAACACAATGATTGTATTCTGAGTGGCAATGTTTTTCTTCTTTCACAATTTTTTTTTTCAATGTTTGGTACAACTGTAATTAGTGCACACTTCAGATCACCTTCAATATGTGACCATGCTTGCATCTCGTCAAAATACAGAGCACGTGCTATCACCAGTCAAAAGAGAAATGTTTCTTTTCATGTTGCTGCATCCGCTGATAATATGTCAGAAGCATGAGTTGCAGGAAAAGCTCATGTTGTATTGGTGGTTTATCGTTCTGTTTATTTTCACGTTTTGGTTTTCTGGATTTTTTCTGGTTCTCTGTGGCGCTTATTTAGTAACTTTCGACTATTTTCTGGAGAATCTGGAGCCCTGTGAATACCATTTGAGAAGAATCTAATTCCTTCCACTACCTGCCTTATACAAAGGCTTAATATAATCAGAGTGTGATATCCTTCCACCAAATGAATGGGTACAGTGCGATATGATCTCCTTTCTGATATATGCGGTAATCGGACGGGGTTCCACTGATAAGCAGGACCTTGAAACTCGTCAAAGATAGGAAAACCCTTGAATGCACATCTGTGGGAACCAGCGAAGTTGAGCATTGGTACGCACGAAGATCAGGTTTCGTTTCCTAAAACTAAGAAAGTTCCGAGTAGAGTTTTATTTTAATAGAGTATAATCGACATGTTAACCCAATCTATAAATTACATCTGTAAAACCAAAGAGTGTGTGCGTTTTACTCACAATTGTATTTCATGATAAAAGTCTGTGTTCAGCACCAAGCTGGGTATAATTTTAAAAATCAAGTGTCGCGGTTCAGATACGCACCACATATTCGACTTACCGACCGGCACACTAATCAAGTGAGTAATAGGAAACTTTGGAATTAAATAATTCAACCAATTCTCAAGAATACGTAGGTCAAGTTGTCAAGTCTCGAGTATTTCATTTTCAACCCAGTACTTCCCGAATGCAACGTCAGGGTTTCCCCGCAAGTCAAATCCATCCGTTCAAATTTTGTCTTCAGACAGTAAATCTCGGATCTCTTCAGTGGGTAGATTGGCTGCAGATGTGCCAAAATTCACCCGCAAGTCAACTCCATCCGTTCAAATTCTGTCTTCGGACACTAAATTTCGCATGTCTTCAGGGATGGATTGGCTGGCGATGTGCCAACAAATGCTAGAGGACCTGTAATTAGAATATTTACCCCAGACAGGAATTTAAATAAATTCAGTCATTTATCATGATCATTATAAAAAAGTAATTCCAAATTAATAGTATTTCAATAAGATTCCATTTGGTCTCAATGTGACGTCACAGAACCAGTCCGGCCAATCGGTGTGTTCAAAATAAAACTTCGATCGTAATGACTCAGACACACACCATAGGGACCCAGCCAAGTTCTGGAGATTGGTAAAAAGCACAAGACAAAAAACGTACCCACAGTATCCAATTAAACAAAATGGACAGACTATACACGATGCCACACAAAAACTAGAAATTTTCAGACAACACTACAGAAACGTTTTCCAAACACCAGACGATCCAAAATTCCATAAAACACTCTTCAAAACAGTAAATACACACATACAACACCTTTACACACCACAAATGGACATAACAGAACTAGACGAAAATAATGAAACAGACAGACCAATTACAGTACAAGACATAAAAACCGTCATACACAAAACAAAGAACACAGTACCAGGACCAGACAACATCACGTACGAAATTATAAAACAATTACCAGACAATACAATAGAACTACTAGCGACAACATACAATTACATGTACAGACACGGTTATCACCCACTACAATGGAAGTGCGCACACATACTACTTTTTGAAAAACAAGGAAAAGACAAAACGGACCATAGAAATTACCGACCAATATCCCTAATCTCCACCCTTTCCAAGGCTTTCGAAAAGATTGTAGCGTACAGACTGACAAATATAACCAAACACAAAAATCTCATACCATCGACACAAGCTGGCTATAGAAGTGACATTACTGTACAGGACCAACTAGTACGTGTACTTTCAAATTTACAAGACTCATATAACAGAGGATTCGTCACAGTAGCGACCTTTCTCGACGTACAATCCGAATTCGATAAATGTTGGACAAAGGGACTACTTTACAAACTTACATACTTCAAAATTCCACCAAGGATTGTACGTTGGATAGCCAGCTTTTTAAAGACAGGACAGGACAAATACAAATTAACCAACAACTATCTAATACCGTACACATGAACGCAGGAACATCACAAGGGAGTGCTATCTCGGACCTCCTATACATATTATACACAGCCAACACACCACAACCCATACACAAAAACATACACTTAGCCCAATATGCAGATGACACTGCATATTGGAGCACACATGCCACACTACTAGGAGCCAAAGGCAGACTACAAAAACAGTTACACATTTCTACAATGGACACGCAAATGGCGAATAACCATAAACATACAAAAAAAAAAAAAAAAAAAAAAAAAAAAAAAAAGCCATTGTAATAAGGAAAATAAGAAAACGCACATACAGAACAGCCACATTCAACAAACAGACAATCACATGCAAAAAAAACAGCAAAATACTTAGGAGTACACATACACAACAAACTCAGAATTAAACCACACTACACACAATTACTCAATAAAGCACGTCCCATACACGCAACACTAAACTATCTGGCCAAACTCAACAAACGAGGACTCACCACAAATATTACACAAACTCTACATCACACTAGTGTGACTCACACACGCAGCCGTAGCCACAATGCCCCTAATAACAACAATGATGAACAAAATAAAAGCATACGAAAGGAAGTGCCTACGGATTGCTCACAAACTTTCACCATCATTCAAATCCAACACTGTACACCAACACACAAACACAATACCCATTGACACACACATAGCAAAACAATTTATAACGTTCATTCACAATGCACACACAAGAAGCTACAGAAGAACACTCAAACACAGCACAAAAGATGAAAACTATACAAGAAACACCAAAAGACAAAAACCTTATCACACTCATACATGTATACGATAAATATAGAGAACAAGAAGAACAGAAAATACGAGAGCATCTACAACACTTTCCAAACATTTAGACACACAATAGACACAAACACAAACTGAAACCCTAACGTATAAAACCCACTAAACATACAAAAAATACCAATGAGCCAAGCAGCAACTTTCAAATAAAAAGAAAAAACGAGCAACAAAACCATAGATCTTTGGGCAGAAGCACACGAATGGAGCGATGGATGTGGAACACGGGAACTGACACACAGATACACAAATCACAACACTACACTACATGTCAACAAAAACACAATATAACAAATACGCACTTAAGCCGAGGGAAATCCCAACACGAAAACGAAACAAATACCACACTAGGCTGAAGAGGGGTTTCCCTAAACAGCTCGGGCATGTTGTAAGCATGCCCAAATAAACATTTTTGAATGGAATTGTAACAGGATAAAACAGGAAAGGTACGCGATAATAAATCGATCTTTAATATACATTTCGTTTGCTTATTGGGGCGTTATCCTTTTGAGATCTCCTTTGATTTATGGCAGCACTCCTTTCTTGACTTTTGGCACAATTGGGCGGAAAATTAGGACGGTTAAGCGTAACTCGTAACACTACTTTCGGCAATGCCCTATGAATCCTACTGTCATTGGAAATGGGAAACACTACAGGAATGAAAAGCAAGGAAACGTCATTTCACAATGCACCGGGAACAAAAACCGAATGCTTATCAATAATGTGAAGTCGTATGGAAATATTTCTTTATAACAGGTCAAAGACATTTTCACCTATTTGCAACACAATTCCATATTAACCAACTTCTAAATTCCATGCAATATGCACGTTATAAAAATCACGCCACTACGATTACGCCAACCTACTTAGTACTACTACTTGGCAAAGCGTTGAGGCGTATAGGTCGCGCGTTACTTCTTGACGAATGAAAATTTTATATGAAAGGTTGAATGCGAGTCTCTACTCAGCTTTTGCGGGAACGAGAGAGAGGAGGTACAGTCTGCAGTGAGATGACGCGCATGCTTCTGAGCTGAAGTAGTACAACACTACAAATCAATTTATGACACTTGCAGTAATATCAGCCACACGTATTATACACTATACCTCTATAACTGTTTCCACTTAACTTTCTTGCATTTATTCTATTCCCGACATCTCTCCCTCGTCTGAATTGCTATTTTCGTTGCATGCATACATACATCCGTACCGCACAAAACTTCTGCAGTCGACTGTATACACAAACGCGACAGAGGAAAACAGAGGTGTCTGTTATCGTAGCATAAACATTTGCTGACCTGTTTATTAAGGGTAGGCTCACTCATTGGATTTCTGCTCAAGGTCATTCGTCAAGAACGAACGCGCAACCTATACAGACCTTGGCTGTCGAGCGCTACGATTGCTTATCTTGTTTATTAGAAGAGCGAAATAATAGTAACTTGGTGTACAGTCAGTGATAAACACACAAATAGATGATCTTTCGCGCATGTCGATATATGAGACGTTGCTGTCCTGAAGATATGGTTTCATTTGAACAGAGTGTACGCACACCGTCTAACCACGTTTATGCGATAACCTCGCGTAAACATCTGGGGAGTTTCACATTCTTTCCGATACGCTTCATGGCTTTGCCAGGTAATACTTTGCAAAGCGACGAGGCGTATTGACCGTGATTGTCGAGCGCTGTGATCGCTTCTTATCTTGTTTACAACAGCGAAATGTCAATACTACTTGGCAAAGCGTTGAGGCGTATTGTCCATGGCTGTCGAGCGCTATGATCGTTTATTAGAACTGCGAAATAATAGTAACTTGGCGAATAGTCTGTGAGAAATAGAGAAAGGATTTTTAGGTAAATACATTTTTTCTACTTGCTGTTACAAGCGCGAAACTAAGCATGAATATTGAATATGCTGCCATTATCACAAATACAAAGTTTTATGTCACATAAAATGCATAATTTTAGAATAAGAATATGTACCTATTTTATCGCATAAGCCCCCCCCCCCCCCCCCCCCCGCATATTTCCCTCCCCTATGATTTTTCATCACTAAAAATTATTTACCTATTAAACATTGTATAATTCCCTCTCCTGGTTCGTTCTTATTGGAGCGGCCTTCAAATGACTTGATAATGGACAACAATCGACGCAGCGATGCCTGTCACGGACAACAATGGATTCGGTGCTTGCCACAAAAATACTCCTTTTGCCATTGTCACAACGTATCGTAAAATTGAAATGTGAAGTTGCAGTCGTGTTTCTAAGTCAGTTTGTTACAAGTCGTCATATTGTTAAGAGTTTAAAAAAAAAAAACTGGTATTTCTTGTGCCATTAATGGTTCTGACGACATATTGTGGAATACTGAACATGAAAATGTGTTATCTGAGCCAGATATAAATGAAAATAGTGATGATAGTGACGAAAGTGAGACCGGAGAATAGTCAGAGAAAAGAATGAAACAATACATTGTAGGTCCAATGAAACCGTGGTATGTATCCAGTTCATTCACAAATTACTGTATACCTATATAACTTTTACCGAATACTACATGGTTTCCCTTGCTTTCTGAATTCCTAGAAGCACCACTCGCATAATTCCCTCCCCAATGTTTTCAAGCAAATGAAAAGGGGGGAAATACGCGATAAAATACGGTAATTAAATATTTTGCACAATTTAGTTATTAGCACATATTTTATGCATTTTATCAATATACTATACCGAGGTTTGTTTCTCCTTTTATTGTGTGTGGCAAACATCACTTTGTTTTTGAGAAGTGAAGCTGTGCAACCTTCTACTAGTACATATGCTGTAACCTTAGATTAGATTACGTGTTGTCAACAGCTCGTTAGGACATATGCACGTAACCCTTAGGAAAGAAGTATCAGATGTCAAGAGTATTGCACCGTATACTTTAACACCAGTTTAACCCAGGCGCGGCTCCTCAGGGTAGGCAGGGTAGGCATTGCCTACCCTATCGTAATACATCAACAAATAATGTTTAACTATGATTCTGCATTTTATCATTTGAACCGTCATTTTCCCCTAAATTGCAGTTCAAGAAAAGTTTTCTCGGTTATAATGACCAGCGCATGGTCAAATCCTTTAATCTCAATTCCGATTCATCAAAACTGCGCTGCGTGTTTGAAACGCGCAGCAGAAATGATACGCATGGAATCTGGGTAGTGGAGAGCAGGCTAGCTTAACCTCTGCCTGCCCGGCCCCATTTCCTCAGTACGAGGCCCTTGAACAGGGATAAGGAAACATTCGGTCTGTATATGCACTCCGAGCATGCGTAGACGCGTCTGCCAGCAGTCCGAACACTTGCCGGCTCAAATCCGAATTTATGCGACATTTTCCGAAGAGGCATACTCCACGAACGAAGATCTCAGAGATCTGAATCTGTCGTTATCTGTGTGTAATACCAGTATGACCGACTTAATTAGTGAACTATTACAAATTTCGCTTTCGCGGCGCACTGACAATGAAAAGAGGAGTGTTTTAGCTATTTAACACAAAGCTGCAGTCAGACAATTTTTCAATTTCTTAATCTATTTTAGTCATGGGCGTAGCGAAACGGGGGCAAGGGGGGCCACGGCCCCCCCTTGGAAGTTGGTGAACTTAATGTGCAGTCAGTTACTGACTTTTAAACTATTATTTTAATTTTGATGTAAAGAACAATTTTTGTTTAGCACAAATTAATACGGTTATCTGCAACAAATACTATAAATTTTGACAGTAAAATAATGATTTAATATTATATGATTGCATTTCCAACATGTAACCCCCCCCCCCCCTGGAAAAAAGTCTGCCGACACTCGTGATTTTAGTTTTGGCGGTAATTCGTCCGTAAGTCACACTAATTCACTCTGCTCTTATTAAACAACCAAACAATATATTGTTTGCGTTATCCGCAATGACTTCGCCCCCTATATTTCGGATAAACGGGGTTTATTATTATTATTATTATTATTATTATTATTGTTATTGTTATTGTTATTGTTATTGTTATTGTTATTGTTATTGTTATTGTTATTGTTATTGTTATTGTTATTGTTATTGTTATTGTTATTGTTGTTGTTTGTTTGTTTGTTTGTTTGTTTGTTTGTTGTTACTGTTACACTTTGCCTACCCTAAAATTTTGACTGCGAGCCGCCACTGGTTTAACCTAATTTATTGCAGATGACTTAATTATTTGCTGCAAAAGACGAAACACAACGGCACAATGTTTACAAGACTGCCTTAAAAAAATTCAACAATGGTGCACTGAAACTGGTTTTAAGATATCCTCGTCCGAAAACCAAATGTATTCTATTCTCCAGGAATAAAAATAATCGCACTCCGGAATTATATTTTAGGAACAATAAAATTACTGATGTAGATACCCTGAAGATATTAGGGCTAACCTTTCATAAAAAAAAATTAACATGGCAAACCCACATCAGAGGACTTAGGACGACTGTCAAAGAAGATTGAACATTTTAAAAGTTCTAGCGGCGCACAACTGGATAGCAGATTACCATGCACCATTGTCCAGCTATGAAGCCTTCATCAGCCCCAAATTAAAATAGGATACATAATCTATAATAGTGCCAGATCCGCGAACAAACAGATGCTTAATTCAGTACAGGCTTCAGCACTTCGGATAACATTAGGTGCTTACCGCACCACAGCAGTAGAAAGCATGCTTATAGAAGCCGATGAAGCTCCACTTAAATTCGTAGACAACTTAGCATCACCTAAGCTATCAAAAGTAGCAGTCACCCCGAAATCCAGAATGAACTCAACTATTTTTTCGAATCCTCTTCGTAACTGTTTTCCTCCACAACTCCATTCTTTACCATTCCACGCAACACTAAGCAGATACCTCAAAGAAATAAACACTACATTTCCCTGCATATCCTCAAGGAAACGCAAGTTCGACTACCCAGCCTGGAGGAAAATATTACCTACCATCGACTTGGATCTAAGCGAACACAATAAAGCAAGCACCAACTCACTGATCTACACAGTTATTTATAGAAAAACTTGGAAAAATACAAAAAAGAAATCCCCATTTATACCAATGGTTCCAAAACCGAAAAAGGAAATGGATGTGCTATAGTATGCAAAACACATTTCAATACAAACTACCTTCCCCATTATCTATATTTAGCTGTGAGCCGTTTGCAATTAAGCAAGCACTGGGATACGTATTGGAAATAGAACATCATGATGCCTACCTAATAATAAGTAATTACCTGTCGGCTTTAAAAGCCCTCCAAGACATGTACAGTACCAATTGTAATGTGCATCAAATACACGACCTTTCTGCCACACTCTTCAGCAGAGGAAAGAGCATCACATAATATAACCGGAAATGAACAAGCAGATAACGCATCAAAACGGGCAACGGAATTAAGTGCATCAGAAACAACTATTGCGATTCCTTACAGCGACGCAGTTACATACTTTAAGAACCAAATACATAAATAATGGCGAACCTCTTGGATGGAAAACAAGTAAACTCCATGAAGTGTGTGGACCTTCATTTGTCAGTATCCGATAAAGAACCTCCAGCGGCGAAACCAAACTGTAGTTCACGACTGCGACTTGGATATACCAAGCTGGCACATCTGTATCTTCTGAACAAAAGATCTCCAGTGTGTGACGTATAACAAACAACAATAACAGTACTTCACATCATTGTCACCTGTCCAAAATTTGAAGTCCAGTGCAAACAACACGGCATCCCGAAAAGTCTTGTTAAAGCGACCTTAAATAAAGCTTCATCTATATAAATAAATTAATAAACTCGATTACGCGTTCCCTACTGATAAAACACAAATAGATGATCTCTCGCACCTGCCAACATATGAGACGTTACTATTATGATGATATGATTGCATCTGAACAGTGTGCATACCCTGTCTCGCCTTGTTTGTGCGATAAGCTCCCGTAAACAGCTGGGCAGTTTCGCATTATTTCCGATACGCCTCATGGCTTTGCCAAGTAGTAACTTGGCGTAGTCAGTAATGCAGTGAAAATGAATATCTCGCACCTGGCGATATACGAGGTGTGATCAAAAAGAATATTTTTAAATTTCGCGGGCCTTCCGATTTTCAAAACTTTCTTTTTAACTTGTTGGTACACGTATTCCTGATGCATGCGTTTTCAGCTGTTTTGAATATTTAGTTTATCGATGACAGTCGAAAAGGTATGCGTTTGCGAGTGTTAGGCGAATTTGTCCTTCCAAAACGAATACATTAAAGAATTTGCATTAAATTTTGCTTTAAAAATGGAATAAAAGTTCAGCACCGCATTCGAAATGTTGACTTTGGCTTTTGGGGAATCTACTATGAGTAAGAGAAGAGTTTAGGAGTGGTAATGACGCTTCAAAGAGGGTCGAGAATATGTTAAAGACGACGATCGCCCTGGACGCCCTAGCACACCAATTACTGATGAGAATGTCGAAGAAGTAAAGAAAATGGTTCTGGAAAATCGCCGAATTACCATCAGAGAGGTTGCTGATGATGTTGGCTTATCCTTTGGTTCATGCCAAACTTTTCGGATATTTTGAACATGAAACGTGTGGCAGCAAAGTTTGTTCCGAAATTGTTGAATTTCGACCAAAAACGATGCCGCAAGGACACCGCTCAGGAATTGCTGAATGAAGTCGACAACGACCCAGGACTTCTTTAGAAGGTTATAACAGGTGTCAAACATAGATATATGGGTATGCCGTCGACACCAAGGCCCAATAGTCCAAAAGGAAACTTACCTGATGACCGAAAAAAGTTCCGACACATTCGATTACAAGTGAAGGCTCTTCTGTTTTCTTTGATTACAATGGAATATTACATCGTGAGTTCCTGCCATATGATCGTACTACCTGGAAGTTATGCTCAGTTTGCGTGAAGCAATCCGGAAAAGGAAGGGGAAAAAAAACCCAGTATTGTGTAGAAAAATCGTGGAAACTGCATCACTATAATGCTTCCGCTTACACCTCAATGCTTGTTAGCGATTGTGACTCCCCCTCGCCCCAAAAAGAAAAAAGAAAAAACAATAGTTATGTTGCCTCAGCCACCGTATTCGCCGGACATGACCCCCTGCGACTTCTATTCCCGAGGCTGAAGAGAACCAGAAAGGACGTCGTTTTGCCACCATTAAGGAGATAAAAACAGAATCGTTGAAGGAGCTGAACATCATAACAAAAAGTGAGTTCCAGAAGAGCTTCCAAGATTGGAAAAAGCACTGACAAGTGTATTATATCCGAGGGGGATTACTTTGAAGGGGTCAAAGTTGATATAGATGGATAAAGATTCTTTGATACAAATAAAAATCTCATTTTTGACCACACCTCGTATGAGATGACGCCCTGAATATGTGATTGCATCTGAACAGTATACATGCACTGGCTCGCCGTGTATGTGTGATAAGCTCACGTCAACAACTCGTCAGTTTCACATACTTTCCGATACGCCTTTTCGCTTTGCCAGGTAGTACATCTATGATAAATGTTGTACGATGAAGAGCCCATTGCTGCGTTTCTTCCCCTCCCAGGTTTTGTTTTACGGATTCGGGATTACTAATTTATTTTACATCGCTTTAACTACGTGGTCACATCGCAACGCATCTCGTGGCTCGGTGTGTGGCGGATAGTTAACCTAGTAGCCGCATCCCTGCTATATCATTTTGCTTCGTCACGTGTCCACAGAAGCCTTAGTGCTAGGCCTACCTCTGCTTCTATACGTTACGTGCAGATGGCAGCTTCGACACGTGTCCACATGGGCCTTAGTGCTTGCCAACTGTATCGCTTTCATGTGTCGTCCAATCTACCTGCATTAATTATTTGTGGATAAATGGCAGATCGTTCCCTAGTTTCAGTACATCTTTGGGTCGTGGTATTAAATATACAATTCGGTATTTAGCTTGGCGCTTGATGGAAATAACTAGGGTTCGGATTTTTAGGTAAATACATATTTTGTTTGCATCCTAGTATGAATTTGAAACTAAGTTTAATGTCCTTGATATTCACACCGGAGAAAATATTTTAATTTTTTTTTTTGCACATAAAAATGCGCATTTCCTGATATTTTTATTTAAATAAATATTTTGGTATATCCAATTAAATTACACAAAAATCGCATAAAGGAAACATTTTAAAATAATTTTCACATAAATCACATAAAAGCAGTAGCAAATTATGTTTAACAAGTGACCATCCACTTCTTTAATGCTCAATTAGTTGGATGTCACAATTTGTTATTCATTATTGGAAGAACTGGTATGTCTGCTATAGTATCCCTTCAGTTGGAAGAAAATATAAACATCCTGGCTACTCTAGCAACATGAGCCTGCAATATAACAGGTAATTCCTCCGCTGCACCAGCAATAACTGGTGCAGCGGAGGCCAGTATATACACCGATACTTGTTAAACTGTATAGTCAGTGATTTGTGAATCTGCAAAGTATAAACAACATTCTATAATTGTGTTGTGTTGGGGAATTACATATTGACAGTTTTGAATTCACAACGGATTAAACATGTCTAGAGTGAAAAGTATTGCAAGTGCAACAACATACTGTGAAATTTTAAGGACACTAATGTTAAGAAATCTTTGTTTCCTCTGTGATTCCATAAAGAAACCGGAATCAGTAGGAATGTCTTTGAGAGAAGCTGTTCAAGTAGTTCAGGATGTGGAGAGAAAGGGGAAAAAACTCAAGGTTCTTTTTGATCCTGCAGCACAAAACTTAAAAATCTGATGTGTTGCACTCGTGTGACTTTCTCTACTCTTGTACTAACCATTCCTACAAATTCATATTCCTACATCTTTGTGTTAGGTGAAATAAATATTTGCAGAAATTATCTTATTGCTTATTTCCTCGTAGGTAGAAGCAGAATATGGGAATACATTAGGCTTTGAGCGATAGTCAAATCGCTTAAAGCGATGAGATTCTGTTCTCTTTGCATGGTTAACATATAAAAAACTGAACAACGATGTTGCATTTTATGAAAGTGTAAATTTTACGAACTGACACAAATATCAAGGAATATCTCCGAAATGGTCAATTTTACAAAAAATGTATGTGGACATAAGATTGTGTTGTAGCATGATCAACATTTTTGTATAGTAAGATTTGGTCTATCTCTTACAGTTTGCGAGTTATTCAAGAGTCATTCAGAGTAAACAGGACTACATGGGCTATAGCCAGAAAATTCAAAATATACATTTCATTTGCCATAAAAATATATTAAACATGTCATTTTGTCAAAATCATTAGAGCCATCTTCAAGAAAATAAAAATTTTCCACGTAAAGGATTGTTTAGACTACTTATACCACGCTGCATATAGCCATCACTAACAAAATTAGGTGTATGCACTTAATGCAAGAAAAGTGAAACAAACCGAATTAACTGATTTATTCATACATATCTTATTTGTAAAATTTTACACTGTATTCCTTAAAAAAAAAATGCATTATCAAAATCTCAGTTGTAAGTAATTCTGAGTTATAAGCAGGATTAGGACTTTTAGGTGCACACCTTTTTTCTTAGGGTAAATTTAAGTTCTTCGGAAAGATACCACAGTGTGAAGTTTTGTTTCTAGTTGCCAAAAGAGGCATTTTTTCATGCACCTTTTCCCCTTTTTGGGTACCTGTATACCTTTCCCACCCAACCATGTCCATAATCCTCTTGTCCCCCTTTTTACTTTTAAGTTTCCTTCCATTTTACTCTATGATTTTAATCAATGTAAAATATTTAACTTTTAATTAACATCTCCTCAACTTACTGTGCACATGTGAAGAGTAAGCCTAACTCTTTCAGTAAACGTTGTGCAGGAGTTGAAAGCACACCTACAACAATGGAAAATAATTGTGTACGACAAGTCCTCTTTCTCTTGCTTTACTGCTATAAAGCAGCCTGCAATAATGCAACTGGCAATGACTCATTGTCATTGTATATCATTCTATCCTTTTAATTTCACCAGAATCAGTAGCCTACAGTTCATGAATGTGAGTTTGTTACTGTGACAGAGGTCATCTGTTCGTGCAGATTCCAAGGTCACGCAGAGACAACGGTAATTGTACAGGCGTAGTTCCAAGAATTGAGTCTGGGTTCTGCTCGACACTATTAGAAATCGCTGAGACTGCAGTTCCAGCATGAATGAGAACATCCTGGTAATTGTCGCAATGTTATAAGTATAAGAGTGTGGACAGCAAGTGAATGAGTTGTGTAACAGTCACATTGAGTTAGCAAGTGAATTCGTGTTAGTCCTTTGTTACATTACCAAACGAGTGTGTTACTAGATTTTACCATGCCAAAGGTGTCCAGTGCTCAACTTATTGTTCTGGCTCTGGAATTCAAACAAGATTTCATAGACACAGATGGAACTGTTATTCGACATACTATTTGCAATTCAGGAATTTCGTTAGATGAAAAACACCACCAAGATCACATCAAACACCACATTTCCAGCTCTAAGCATCAAATGAACAACACTCTTTAGGAAACAAATCGCGGCAGCCTCTATTACGAAATGCATTTTATCAGAGTTCTTCAAAAAATTTTTTAAGGAAATCAACATTGAGTTGTGTGCAGCTCTTACACAAGCAGGAATTCCTCTCAATAAGGTGAACCATCCTGCCTTCAAGGGATTTCTTAAAAAATACACAAAGATGTCAATGCCAAATGAGAGTACTTTACGAAAAAACTACATGTAGCCTGATTACCAAGAAACCATACAAAGAATCAAGGAGAAAGTGATTGTGATGTGGGAATCATTGTGGATGAAACCACAGACTCAATGGAACAATATGTTATGAACGTTTTAGTTTTTCTCTTAGCAGGGGGAAAGTTAAGCCCATGTTGTTAAAAATGTATGAGCTGCAGAAAACCAATGCCAGTAAAGTAATGCAATCAATTATGGACTTTGATCAAAAACTCTGACCTGCTAGTATCGAGTTTGAAAAACTTTGTATGGTTAAGGACCATGTTCCATACATGATTTCAGCTGTTGTTTTTTCGCAAACATTAAACATGATTTCAGCTGTTAACCAATTGAAGCCTTTATTTCCTAAGTTGTTTGGTTCATGCCCTTCACAGGGTTTGTGGATCCATAAAGAACGAATACGACATCAAAAATCAGTTCATCTCTGCCCTGAAGAAGATTCTGCTGAAAGCTCCGAATCTGTTGTCTACAAGGAAACCACTGGCTCAAATACCACGTTCAAGATATTTTCATAGCAAATACAGTGCAATGTTGAATTTTTTGGGAATAGCCTGTGATGACGTTTACATTCTGAGTGACTTTTGTACAATTGGTAAACTGTAAGAGGTAGACAAGATCTTACTGGAAAAAAAAGGGAAGCAAGGAACACAGAATTTCCAAACCATCACATAGTAGATATATCTGCAAAGAAATCTGATTACATGTTACTTTAGCTTACTGTATTCTTCTTACAACTGCAACATAGTATACATATGTGTAACAAATGTCTACGTCAACCAGAAGTAGGTAAAATATCCAGCCAGCTTCTGGACAATAGTTGTAGAGGAGTAGTGAGTCACGTGAAACACACAAGTTTATTTTCCTTACTGCATACTTAAGGATACCCATCTGTGAAATTTTGAAAATCTACAGTTTTCATTGGATTGATTTGAAATTTTAACACAATAATCACTGTATAATGAGGAGTAACTGTGCTAAATTTCATACATTTAGGCAGATTAGTTGCAAACATATTAATATTTTATTATTTTCTTTTTAATATTTGTATAAATGGTTCCCCATGATGCAATTTTGATTTGAAAAACTTGATAATTTTCAGTTATGTCCTGTAATAGAATGGTAGCAAATTGATGAGATAATTTTTTAATTTTGTTATTAGTTTGGATAAAAATAAATTTTAAAGTTTGAATTCATTATTTTTTTCATTTAAATTTTGAAATGTAAACTTTAAGATTTAATTACTCAGCAGTTATTCGCTTTATGAAAAAATTATCTCATCATTTCTTTTTAATGTTGTTTCTAAGCAGGTACACCAAATGTCATGCATAAGTACTGAAAATTGCATTGTGTGGAGCATTTTAAAGAGCAAACAGTGCTACAAATAAAAACGTGGAAAAACTAAGTTTGAAGTCGTAGCAAGAATAATGGAACTGTATGGATTTAAATGGACACGACCACTTACAGGCAATCAGTTAGACAGCCATGTGACATAGATAAAAAGGCTGTAAGGCTGTAAAAAGCATATCAAAATAAAGCAGACGATTTATACTATTTGATAAAACAAAAATCCATTTTTGGCAATTTTGGAAATTTTTAGCCTTTTTTCACAGATGGGTATCCTTAAATAGAGCAGTTCCAGGAGAGAGAGAGATGGCACAAAGCATCACTAACATAACTATGGTCAAAGACATGTTCTGTATTTATTGTTTTCTAGCAACTGCATCTAGTTAATCGATGTGTTTTGCCTGACCACCAAGGATGCGGACCGGACAGCACAGCAGGTTCAGAACTTTAGACTCTCTTGGTATTTTAAAAGTAATTTGCTTGACCAGTTTGATATTTCTTTGAATTCATTCACAAAATAAGCATTCACAAATTAAGAACAGAGACATTAGATGTCTATGTCTACAAATGTCTATCTTTTGGGTCAATTTTATGCCAGATATGTTTACTCACATACCATGAAATAAGTTAAAAGAAGCAGCCATGATACTCTCTGCCAGTGAATGAAGCACTGCCATATTACTAAATTTTTAGAACACAAGTATCCAGCATATAAGTATGCTTAAACTTCAGTTTATTTAATCCAACAACGTGAAATGCTTTTGAACGGGCTTTGTAATAATGAGAATAAAAAGGTCACTAGCATGTGTATCCCAGTAGTTCGGTTGAAGCTAATGGTTTGATTTTTCAAGGAGGGCCCTCTGCAGAACAGATATTGCCATGACAACCCACGTCATCATAGCTTCTAAAAAGGAGAGCAGTTTTGCAAGAATTGAGAATCCAGTTCCAGCTGGCATGTGATTTTTCTCACATGTTATTTGTTTACTTCTTTTCTTTGTTTACTTTATATGTGGATGTATGTAACAAGGTGGGAAGAGATGGTTGGGCATGGACTAGATTGTGTCTACATAGATTAAGAGGAGTGAGAAAGGCTGTAAATTCAGATATATGCTCTTTGTGTGGGGAACAGGACATTGATTTTCACTATATATTAGAATAAGAAGAAATAAGGTTGTAGAGGGAACAGTTTTTGCCAAACAAATGGGGGACGAATAATAAAGAGGTTAATAAAATTAAGATAATGAAGTTAAAAAAGGAAGGCGATATAAAGTTATTAGGTGAATTTATGGCAAGGATAAGGGAAAAATGGTATAGAAAACTGAACAGAAATAATGTGAACCAGGGTGGGCCAACCATACATAAATAACCACAGAGTTAAAATGTATGGTGGGCCAAAGAATAAAATTAGCAACTCACAATGTAGGAAAAATTGTGTAAAATTGAAAGTAAGGGTATTGTAGATGTTTTTTTGTATTTATGTTGTAAGTTGGTTTAATTGTATTGTTTTGAGCATAAATATTATTACTTTGTTTACTTTAATTTTTTGTAAAATTCCAGTATGTATTCTGGAAAAGCTTGATTACCCAGCTGCTTAGCTAATTTATTACGTCACTGCTTTGAACAAAACCTTCCTCCCTGACAAATGTAACATGAAGGAAATGCTTTGACATGTACACTACAGTATTCCCATATCAGTTTCACATAAAAGTTATTCTCAGACATTCTGCTCTGACTTTGAAGATTCTCTGTTTAACCTAGGACAGATGCACACATTTGAGATGTATACTTCATCTATTGAAAAATCTACAGTATGTTTATTACAAAACTTGGTCGGCAGGTGCATGGTGCATGGTCCTATGACCTTTACTACATTTCCCTGCATGTGCATGCTGATTGTCACATGTGCGCCTATCTTACTTCTGTTAGGTAGCTGTTCTGTGCTGTTCTAGTCCAGTTCACACCTGAATAACATTAGGAATTCAGAAGTTTAGTTTTGCTTGAAGTGTTTTCAAAATTAATTGATTGCAGTATACAATACAACAAAGGATGTTTATGTACCATTCGTATGTGTTTGCATCATGTTTTAGGTAAGTCGTAAGATAACTTGAAGCTAAATTTCCTGGCATGCGTGTTCTGAGTAAGAGACCATTCATTTGCTTGCAAATAAATTCAGGGAGATAGGTTCAATTCACGATAGAAAAAGAAAAGGTAAAATACTTGTGCTTACACAACAGAAATTAGTCAAAATCTGAGAAAGGTTAGAAAGGTCACCTCAAAAATCTCTTAGGTGCCTTGCACAAGACAAAATTAAAACAAAATATCAGAAGAGAAACATTATAATGGAAGTTGAACCAATGCGTGCGAATGAAAATTTGCTTAGAAGATGCTGTAGGTGTATTGTTGCAGATGAATGGCATTTCCAATAACTGCTGTGATAAGGCATGTTTTGTGTTTATTCTGGTAATCATTAATGTGATTTGAGATTTTAGGTGCATGCATGTGTGATCGGGACACGGTCCGTGCCAGCCAAGTGTGCAGTAGGTGTCTGACACACATGGCTGTGTGCCTGCTTGCCAAGCTTTGTAGTAAATGTACTGTACAATATGGCATGGATACTGCCTCAGATGCAAAGAGCAGAGAACAAATGGATTTGAAAGAATTGACTGTACGAAACACTATCAACAAGAAAAGGCCATCAATATTTTATAACAGTCAGGAAAATCGAGTAAGTTAGCAACCTTGTGTTGGAGGGTCCATAAGGATGGATTATGGTAAAAATGTATCACTACCAATCTTGCCACAAATGTAATTATAAAGATACGGTCAATGTGTGTTCAATTATAAAAATATGGTGCTCTCTAAAATGCGATTACTACTACTCCTCCTATTGTTCTCTTCTTCGGAGAGCAAGACGATTAATGACTTCATTGTCAGAAATCCAACATTAGTTAACAACATATGTAAAGTATGATTTGAAGCTTTCCTGGCGACGAACATATTCAAGATGTTCTCAGGCTTCAAGCCAGGTGTAGTGATGTAGAGCCATCGACGTTTCGGGAGTGTGCATCTCTCCCATCATCAGGATGATGAATGACTAGTAAGAGTGAAAGGACCAGTATATGTACTGTCCGATAGTACGTACCGAGTAGAAAACACCCAGTCTAATGTGGAGGTGGTTCAACACCCTGTTGGAATCTGTGTTTTCTGAGCCGGTCGATCTCTAACTTTAAGGCTGGTTTCCAGGAGGGACTAAACTGCAATCTGGCATCCCGGTTCAATGTGCTCTTCTTGGATGAGATGGACAGAGTCTCCTTAACTCTCCATTCCCAGAAACCACTACATTTGGCCACAATGGTCATTTCTTTGAAGTTAGCTCTGTGGTCTTTTTCAAAGCAGTGCTCCGCCAGCCCCAATTTGTCAGGCTGCATTAAGCGTAGGACCCTTCGTGCTCCTTCACTCTGGTGGAAATGGTCCTGCCAGTTTGCCCTATGTATGGCGTCCCGCATTCACAGGGGATATGATACACCCCTGGTACATTAAGGTCCAGTTTGTCCTTTACCGGTCTCACTAGGTACTTGATCTTCAAAGGCGGTTTGTAGATGGTTCTGATCTTGTGTTTGGCGAGAATTCTACTGATTCTGTCAGATAGATTGCCAGTATATGGGATACAGGCAGTGGCGGTCGGCTTGTCTAATGTTTGCTAAGATTGTGGTTTTCCTCTCTTGGCCTTGGAGATTGAGGATTCAATATTGTCTACGAAGTAGCCGTTTTGGCGGAAAGTGTGCTTCAGGTGCTGTAGTTCTTGCTTTAGGTGGCTGGAATCGGAGACAGATACAGCTCTGTGGACCAGAGTGTTCATCATCCTGATGATGGGAGAGATGCACACTCCCGAAACGTCGATGGCTCTACATCACTACACCTGGCTTGATGCCCGAGAACATCTTGAATAACAACATGTGTGTTCAATGTCCATGTCCTTCATCAGAAAAGGTTGCATGTATCCAGTAAGTGAAGGCAATGCAGAGATGTTTATACTCATCTACATAGTTTTACAGCTTTCTTTGTCCTCTAGTAAAACACGGAGAGATATGTTCAGATTCTTGTAGAGGTTAGTAGAAAAATTTCACTTTTGTATGGCTCTTTTAGTGTGGTTGATGTGGAATAAAGACAAGTCCATTAGTCACATTTTTCAATGTAATACCTAATGTCACAAAAACATGGATTGAATCAACACAAGCCAAAGCAACTATTGGAGGATATTCTTTACTTTACATTCTGCAAAATGTTTTCCTAAGTCCAACACTGGACAAACTCAAACTAGCTCTGGAGGAACCTACTGAAGTTACCCAGGAATAGCAGTGTAGATAACCTTGATAGTGGCAGTCATTTTCTGCCAACCTCTGCACCGTTGCCCCAGCATGTCTTGCAGACAATACTGTTAGAAGCAAACTACCTTACTGTTTATAGAGTATCCTGTTTGGTCCCTGCCATTGAATAAACTTCTTAAGTATAAGCTCTGTTTCACTGCTATGGCTAGATTCATTAATATTGATCTTGCAGCAATGTGTCTCAATGACTAACAATGCATCCAGTTCCTATACAGCAAGTTTTTCTATGTGCATGTTATGTCAGGAGCGTGATGCTGCCTTTCTTGCCATTATGAAAGGGATCACAGATACAAGCTATTTTCATGTAGGCAAGGGTATGTACAGTTTTGGAGTCCATGACAAAGAGTACTTGGTTCAAGAACTTTAGGTTGCCACCTTCCTAAGTTCTCTTAGTTACACTTATTATTCCTACCCATTTTCATACGACCAAACTGTTATCCATTGTTCTATTGGATACACAAACATAAATCACAAAACATAGCTGAATGGTTCACCTATTGTCGAGAGGTGTGCATATTCTCAATGGGCTACAAATGTATCTACTGGGACAAAATAAGCTGTAACAGCTACATGGTTCATATCGACAAATGCAAAATTGGAAGGAGAAAATACCATTGCAGCCACATCATGGAAGAAATCTGGACCTTCAAGATGATTGACATGGTCATCAATGAAATACAGATGACAGTGTACTGGCTTTTTTAACATTGGCAACAAAGACTAGGGTGTTATGGGAGCAATACAACTGGTCTGCTGTTGATGTCAGCACATGTGCAGTATGATGGTAACTTTATTAGTTTTAACATTAATTAATGTATATATTTCTGACCGTTTAGAGAACATAAAGTTATTTTTGTATATCTGGATCATATTTGTGACTTCCTATACCATTCTATACCACAATTAATGTCAAAACTTAGAAAAAGATGTTTGCAGGATGTAAAATAAAGAAGAGCCCTTTGCACACAATCTTTTAGAGATGCATATCTTATAACTATTCAACGAAACTGGAATAGACATAAACCTGCATATTCTTTGACAAAGAAAATACAACCTAGTCCAATTTTTCAATAAGCTCTATCAAGAAAATGAAAACTAAGAGGAATAAGATCTGAAACTTTCCTGGCAAACAACATATTCTAGATGTTCTTGGGCTTCAAGCCAGATGTAATGATGAAGAGCCATCAACATTTCGGGAGAGTGCAACTCTCCCATCAGAATGATAAATGACTGGCTGGAGTTAAAGGACCAGTATATATGCTGTCCGCTAGTATGGACCCAGAAGAAAACCAGGGGCGACTCCTCCGGACCTTGCAGAAAGCACGTCTATTTTGGAGGTTCAACGTTATGACGGAATCTGTTTCCTGAGCCAATCGATCTCCAACCTTAAGGCTGGTTTCCAAGAGGAACTGAACTGCAATCCAGCATACCAGGTAAGTGTGCCATTCTCGGAGGCCCTTCTGATCTCATCAGCTTCAATGTGAATCTCTTTTTACAAGGGTACAGCTGCAAGAAACCGTCCAGCTTCTGATGGGAAACTTTCCGGCACACCATGACGTCTACTTTCTTCCTGTTTGGTGGAAGATTCTAAGAACAAGTAGACTGTGTGGCAGTGGGCTCCCCATTGCCACCAGCAATACCAAATTTCTATATGGAGCACCTGGAACACAAAATGCTTCCCACAACTCCCCTCAAGCCATCTCATTTCTACCAATACGTTGAAAACACGTTTGTTATCTGGCCATATGGAACATACACTTTGCCAAGCTTCCTCAAACACCTCAACAGCCCTCCAACCCCTAATTCAGTACACCATGGAAGTGGAGAAGGACGGAACTCTGCCATTTTTCGACATTCTGGTCTCTAGAAACAAGGTACTCTGGGGCATGGAGTATACTGCAAACCAACATACACAGACTTCTATTTGAATGCTCACAATTTCCATCACAACAGGTCGGAGTTCAACACTCTGGCCCACAAAGCTGTATCTATCTCCGATCCCAAACACCTAAAACAAGAACTACAGCACCTGAGGCACACTTTCCACCAAAACAACTACTCCATCGAATCCTCAATCACCAGGGCCAAGAAAGGAAACCCTCAAATGCAGCAAACATCAGACAACCTGACCGCCACTGCCTGCATCCCATATTTCAGCAATCTACCCAGCAGAATCAGTAGAATTCTCGCCAAACACAACATCTGGACCATCCACAAATCGCCTTTGAAGATCAAACACCTGGTGAGACTGGCAAAGGACCAACTGTTTTTACCCCCTTTTTGCAAAAATAGACCTTCCTAGCCCAACTGGACCTCAGTGTGCTGGGAGTATACTGCATCCCTTGTGAGAACATATGGCAAACCGGCAGGACCATTACTACCAGAGTCAAGGAGCATGAACAGTCCATACACTTAATGCAGCCTGAAAAGTCGAGCCGGGTGGAACACTGCTTTGAAAAAGATCATAGGGCCAACTTCAAGGAAACGACCATCATGGCAAAATGCAGCAGTGTCTGGGAACGGAGGGTTAAGGAGGCTCTGGCCATCTCCTCCACTAAGGTCACTTCCAACCAAACCATCACTGATGCTGGATAATGTCCACAAAGAACCAGAGAGATACTCTATGGTTTTCTTCACGCCTCCAAGCATGCACTCTGTTCTGGTTGTTGAATTTCTCCTCAATTGTGATTTTTTTTCTGTCTGGAAAAAGGATTCTGCAATGTTGATTTTTGGCAAGTCATTTAAGGAGGTTACATGATCATTTCAATCTACCCTCTTCAGATGGGTGTTGGGCAGATGTCCTGTGCATCACCAATATGCCCAAAGTCCTAGGTCTTGATTTATTAGTCCAGAGATGCTCATTCTTGACATTTGAAACTGCTGCACCATTATTACTTCCTAACTGGGGTTCTTTTGATATGTTCCTGAAGTTTCAACACATCCAAGGTTTGAACCAAGTGCGACTGGCCAGATCTCGCTTTGTCATCAACATTAGGATAGGCAAATTTTTTGGCTTAAATCTGAGCAAGATTTCAAGCAGTTTTAACAAACTGAAAATCGACCTTGGATATTTCTTGCAATCTGCCATGGCAGCTATATGAGTCTCTTTCATAAAACATTCCATGATTAAATAAAGCCATACTGAAAGTTGAATGGGTAAACATTTCAAGGAAGGGTGTTGACACTAGATAAAATTGCCTGAGCTGCTGCACACTTGTCAGTTAAGAGGGATGAGAGGAAATGTTGATGTCAGTATTCATGTTAGGACTAGATATATTGAGAACACTGATATCAATAGAAAAGGAGAGCTATTGAGCTGACTCCATAGTAAGTACATATCTTTATAAATCCAGACAGGAGGTCACTTGATAGCGTCAGCACCATGGCCAAGTGGTTAGACTGTTTGCCTATCACCAAGGCGGCCTGGGTATGATCCCAGGGACCTGCATATGTTATTCATAGTGGACAAAGTGGCATCTGGGCAGGTTTTCTCAGGGTTCTCTGGTTTCCCCAACTATTCATTCCACCAACTACTCCATCATCACCTTTCTATTCATCCATTTTGCCTGCATCTTATATCATCCTCTTCCTCACTCTCATACCTGGTGCTGGGCTGATCACCCACTTCCTGGTCTTCACTCTGTCCGGCCCATAGGCTTGTCTGCTCCCTGACAGGTACAGGTTTATAGTCCGGGAGTGTCAGTCCTCCATACAGGGAGGGTAATAAAGATAAAGAAAAAAAGGTCACCAGGAACTGAATTTGTAACTGAAAACTTCAGATATCAAAAGATAGAATACTGTGAGATCACTAGGGCTAGGAAGTTGAGGACCTATAAATTGCCTAAGAAGGACCTTTAAAAAGACCTAAAAATATCCCAAAAAGGGATATAAAGAAGTGATACCAACAAATTAATGAATTAATTTTCAATTAGATATTTAATGAATGAGTTTGAAAGTATAACAGTTAAGTGATATGCAACACACAGAACGAGAAAAACTACATAAAAGAAACGCTGATTCTGATTCAGTAACCAGCAATGGACATTCTGGGGAAAGAAACAAATAGAGATAATGAAATCATACTTGGCTTAATCACCATCAGGTTACACAAATTCAACTTCAGAAAGCTTACCTCAGTTGGCGTTGCAGTATATCACAACAGTCATCCCTAAATTCTTAGGTGTAGAGGAACGTCGATTTTCAGACAATGCGTTGTGAAACTTAAACGAGTAAAATCTTGTGTAGAAAACTCCTCTTCAAAAGCATTCATCAGAATGTTCTCCTTTCATTATTTCACTTATCTTGTACATTGTTTTATATCCCTGGTTTTTATCAAGCACTAGTTTCATCTTCTGGCTGACAGCTTTCCCAGTTTCACCTTCACAATCTTGCAATTGTTGCTGCACATCACTCACCTTTGAGATCACTAAATGAATGGTTTCATTTTGTTTTTCAAGATAGTTGATGCCTGTCACCAAATTAGCAAAACTGCTGTTAATGTATGCCAGATTGCTCTTCAGTTGAGGTTTAGCCATCAGATCCTGTGACATGGCAATGGAAGCAGCATCTTTCCTATTCAAACTATCAGTCACAGATTTAATCACATCAAAATAATTGCAGTAATATGCACAAGCACTTAACCGAGTATCCCAATCTGACAGAATTGCTTCCAGAGGTAAAGGAATACCAAGGGCACTCTCATGGAAATGGTGATTTTAAAAACACTTTCTTGTCAACATCTGAAGTGTTTTTGCACTCCTTCACTTGACGCAAAGCATGTGCAAGGCAGGTTAGATGAACCAATTTCAGATAAAACACTTTAATTGCCTTTCCTGCCTTTACCATGAATGGTGCCGCATCAGTGACAAAAAGCAGCACTTTGTCATGTTTTATTCCCGGTGGCCACAAGAGAAAGAGGCTTTTATCAATCAGCTGGCAAATAGTTTGGTGATTCACTCTCTCCAGGATTTCCATTGCAAGAAGAAACATTTTCCCAGGTTTGTCTTCCTCTAAAGGGGAGGCTGCTCTCATAAGTTTCTCACACCCAATAAGCTGCTGGACATGGTACCACTTTTCTGCAATAACTTTCACTTCAAAATATTTGCAGAAAAGAATGCTTCCATCAGTAGAAAATACCTCTGCTCCAAATTCATACATAAGTTGTTGCAAAAAAGACGTTTTACTAGGCTCACTTTTTGACATGTTTACGACCAGGATTTCTTTCACAAACTGTGAAACTGCAGTGAAACATAAGTTAATACAACCTACCCACTCCTACCCTCTGGTCAAGGTTATTGCCACGATGCTGATCAAAAATAAGGAGATATTTAGAGAGAGTTTACTAAGTTCTCTGCTGGTACTAATGACTTGAATATAATAGGTTCCTCTCACTGTTACCTGCTGTAGTCAGAATTGGAGTGCGTATTAGTTAAAAGAATTTGGGATTTACGCTAGACTCTGTTTCACAGGAAAAAAGACAGTCAAATGAAGTTAAAGTTGCAAGAAAACCGGTAAACAAAACAAAAATGCTAAAAAAAGGACCTTTAAATAAAAAGATAGTTAAAAAGGCAAAACAGCCAAAAAATTCTAAAAAAGGACCTTTAAATAAAAAACTAGCTAAAAAGACAAAAAAGGACAAATAAAATCTTCCATTTTCTGACCTATAGTGACCCATAATTAACATATATTATGTTGGGCCTCATCTTCAGACACTAGGGGAAAAAAAAAAAAAAAAAAAAAGGATATTTCCTCAACTTCCTAGCCCTAGTGATCATGTATGTATGTTGCAGTATAAAGTTAATTCAACTTGAACAAGCACATTATGAAATGCATAAAACAAAAAGACTGGCTGCCATATCACCAAGATTTATCACTTATGATGGAAATTCCAAAGAACATAGATCTTGGACAGAAAGCTTGCAGCCTATTTAAAAACTAGATCAATTGATGGATGCATAGCACATCTATAAAACCAAATTCACCTATTGCAAAAAGTTATTGAAAGGCAAAGTGAACTTTACGGAAGGAGCACTACCAGAATATTTTAAATGCATCTGGTGGGGCTAGACTCAAAAGGGTGCTGTAAACAAACTTGGCACATTGAAGCTAACAAATGGAAGATATACAATGAATAAGAGACATGGACAGAAGTTCACTTTATAGGTTCTACAGTGAGTGACAAACAGGTAGGACTGAATACTGTCCGAGCATGATGGGCTTTTAATTCATTTGAATGATTTGAACTGGTAGGGCCAGATGAAGTGATAGCTGCACTGTTACAACAAGGGACTGATTGTATAACACCCCATTCCATTACATATACATATTGGTTTTCAGGCACTGCCCTGGAGACATTATGACAATCTAGTTATAAATATCATTTGAGTGTTATTATTATTGAAAGCAATGGACAAGCTTATTGAAAGGCACACCGGGAAATATGTATTAACCCTCCGTCAGGCACAATACCTATTGTTACGTGTTCGGGCGCAATATATCTGAGAGATAGCACGTACATATCTGCCTCTGTGCTGTCTGAAATTCCTCCTAAATGTGAAATATTTGTATTTTCTTGAGCTTTAATTATGTTATTTTTATATACCAAATTTTATTTTCAAAGTATTACAGTACATCATACTACATTTCAAAAACATGAGTTATGTAAGTTGCAGAAAATAAACTAATACTGCGAATGTACAAAATGTGAAAGGGTAATTATTCTTACATTTGAACATAAAGTTAATAAGCATCATCAGTTTTTATGAAATTATAAACATTATTACAATTAATCAGTTATTTGAACTAAATTGTTTGTGCGTGTGTCTGTAATATACTTGAGTTTTCACTGAAAATTCTCAGCACACTTCTTGCAAACCTGTCCGGCATGCTCTAAACAATAGTATATTTCACATTTCTTGCAGCAACATCTTGGAAGTCGCTTCTTTTTTGACTCTACAAGGCAAGTCTTACAAACTTTGCACTTATTTTCAGTAGAAGGACCTGAAGAATCTTCATCACGGACTTCTGTCGCAGCTTCGCAATCTGTGTCACTTTCATGATCAACAAAATCTTCATTATTATCTTCATTTTCATCCCAGAGTATTGCCAGAACTTTCTGTAGGTCGTTAGGTTTACACAGATTGAACACTTCTTGCTTCTTAGACATTATGGGATGTATAAACGTGACCAGCAGAAAAAAAGACCACAGAAACAATGAGGTACATGAGCAGGCGCAGTGTATCTCACAGATACTTTTGCTTGATGATCGAAGGAAACAACAAGCAGCTGGCCAATAATGAACCAGGAAGTGCTACAGTGTTTTAGGAAGCTACAATGACTTTCATTAATTTCGCATAAACAGTTGCGTCATATTGTTTGAAAAAGCGGGAGAGGTATCTCTCAGATATATTGCGCCCGACGGAGGGTTAAGGAATAATCCTCTGCATATATACCAATATGCGTACCTGCCTGGAAAGCCTGCAATAACTGCATTGTGCTATATATAACATAGAAAAGCCTTAGCATGAAGGATAAATTGCTTTAGCAATTCTTGAGGTCCTCAATACTATGGCTATCATTAATACAATTTCAATTTTACGCAAGGAGACCATTCATATTTGTGGCCAGGAATTGTCTAGTCCACAGGATTCTGTTGCCATTCTTTGGAGTCTTGTCATGGATATTTCATAATAGTTCTGATGAATACAGAGTATAAATTAACTTGCTTAGTTTAATATTGCAACATCAATAAAATAAGTGGAGCTTTTAGTTTCTAATTTGTTTTTAATTTAGATTCTGTTGCTTCACTGTTAATAGCTTCAACTTTCCATAATTAAAATAGAGTATTTACCATTGGGTATATCGTTGAGCTAATGTTCCAGGAAACTAGGCTGGGATGGGGAAGTGAGGGGCACAAATATCAATGGGCGAAGGCTGATCAACTTGAAATTTGCAGATGACACTGTTATTCTCCAACACTGTGGCAGAGCTAAAAGCTAAGATAGCTCAAGGCAAGAAGCAAAGAAGTAGGTTTACAAATGAATCCATCAAAGACCAAGCTAATGATCTAAAACTTCAAAGGCAATATTGATATACTGATTTTTATAACAAAAATTATAATTCTTACCTTTTTGATTTTCGGTTTAGAGTCTTTCTTCACTGTCATTGACTCCCGTAACCTGTTGAATTCTGCATCAGGATCCGAGAGGTCATGAAATTTCTGAAATTAAGATGTTTGTTTGTCATATAGATATGAATTTCCCTGTGGCATAGAAGTACAATATAACCTTTGTTAAATGCTCCAAAATATGGGTCGAAGGGATATACTGAATTTACACATGATCCTCTTAAGTGTAACAAATAAGGTACTGCTTGTTTTCTCTCAGTGCACACTATTTGATGCAAAAAGATCAGATAAGTTACATTCATACAAGTTTATCCAACCACTATCATTTATATTTCTCTGTTCTACAAACTATTCTTACAAAAGGTTCCCCCCCCCCCCCGTTTACTATAATACTGAACCAATGAGTAAGCTTCACAACTCAAATACAATATTGAATATCACTTACTGATGGTAATTATTATTTATTTATGCCAACAAACTTACTGCTGCCATTTTTGAACACACAAGTTGTGTGTGGACAATGTTTGAGAGGTAGAATCGGAACTGAAAAACTCAATGCCACAGCCAAGATTTGAACCACAGACATGCTTCACGCATGGCTGCTCTAACCACTCAGCTACTGTGAGCATTTCTCAACATGAACTAAGGCGAGTGATGGATAGTTTCCTAAAGAGGTGCCAAAAATGTGAATGATGGTGACCAGTTGCATCTTCTTTCATAAAGCTTCTAAGTAACACCTTTAAAAGTAATTTTAACCACTTGAGCGATAGCCATTTGAACGCTGTACGGCCGGTAATGGATACCCAATACACAATTCAAGACATTTAAATTGTTAAACGTACATAAATATACTTTGTGCATTAACATTCATATCTTTGCTATTTATTAAGTTATTTTAATGAAACAAAAACTGGCTTAGAGCTCATTAAAGGCACTATACATCTATCATAGAAACCAAGAAAGACTTAACAAAACATTTAAATATCACTAATTTTTTTCTCTGTAGCAAAAGTCATTCTGCACGTCGAACGCACCTAATTTGCGAGTCAGGCTTGTGTTATGTGCATAGCTAGGCTCAATGTTCTCGGCTTCAAGGTTTTATCTTCTTTTTATTGCTATGATGCAATAATAGCTACTTTTGTGTGTGTGTGTGGTAAACAGGCAAGCTGGAAAGAAATTAAACCTCTGTCAGCGCTTCGAGTATTTACGCCTTAGAATAAATACATAGCTGAGATTTATGGTAGTCTTGCACCTACGGGGTTCACAGTTTTTTGTTTTAGCTATCAGAAAAGCACATTTCAAAATGTTATATCTCAGTTCTAACCATGGCTTCGATAGCAATGTAGCTAATACATTAGCTCGTTTATGCAGTGTACAGGCTTCAGAAATTACTTCAGATAATGTGGACGTTTTACTATACGACAGTGACTTTGATATTGACAGCAAATTTCCAGATTTTGAGGGGGAATATAGGTAGCAGTGAAGAAGAAAGCGACTTCCTTCCTTCAGGTGTTCGTGAAGAAGCAACATTGTGGGGCAGTCAAAATGACTCCGAAACAACTAGATATATCTTCACAAACACAGCCTCTGGTGTACAACCACAGACAGCTGACTTCTGACAGCCAACCAATTGACATTTTCACAAAATTTTTTACTGCTCACTTAGTGTCTCTCATTGTTACAGAAACAAATGCATATGCAAGTAAGGTGAAGGAAGATCTGATTTCTAAAGGCAATTTAGGACCTAAGAGTAGAATTCAGAAATGGACAGCAGTAACACTGAATGAGATTTACAGGCTAACTGGTCTAATTATGCTCATGGGTGTTATTCGTTAACCAACTTTAGACATATACTGGTCACAGATGAAATTCTAGTTACTCCATTTTTTGGGAAATGCATGTCAAATAACAGATTTACTTCCATTTTGTGGTTCCTTCATTTCATCAGCACAGAAAACGTAAATGATAAAACTACACAAAATTAGGTCAGTTTTGGAATATATTATTTCAAAATTCAAAGAAAATTACGTGCCTGGTGATAAGGTCACTGTTGACGGAAGTTTAATGCTTTGGAAAGGCCGCTTAGTTTGGAAGCAATACATCATAACAAAGAGGGCCACAGAGACAAAGAGTGAGTGAGTGAGTGAGTGAGTGAGTGAGTGAGTGAGTGAGTGAGTGAGTGAGTGAGTGAGTGAGTGAGTGTGGGGTTTAACGGCCCGACAACGAGGTCATTTGGGCCCACAGAGACAAAGATTTGGCTCCATAGTAATGCACCTGATGGAACCTATACTTGACCAGGATAAGACTGTATACTTGGATAATTGGTACAGCTCACCTAAATTATACATGGCCTTATACAAAAGGAAAACAAATTCAATTGGAATAGTATGTTCAAATCGTATTGGTTTGCCAAAGAATGTGAATACAAAGACTAAGGAGAGGAGAAAAGCAGGTGCATCAGCTCCCACCCTTGACCTACATTATTACTTGGCAAGATAGGAGGGTGGTTACAGCATTGTCCAATTACAGTCCTAAGATTTTTATGGCTGACACTGGAAAAATGGATGCCCACACCAAAATGTAAATTTTCAAGCCTAATGTTATCCAGGAATACAATATGCATATGGGTGGTGTGGATCAGGTATTGCAATCATATCCGCCTTTACGAAAAACAGTGAAATGGTATAAAAAGATATTTTAACACCAGCTGGATATCACCATATACAATTGTTTAGTAATTTGCAGAACTCTAAACCCACGCAAGACGATGACCTACTTGGACTTCTGCATATCAATAGCTCGTAGCCTAATTGAGCACTATAACATTCGGAGGCCTCTTCATAGAGGGGGTAAGAAATCTACAACCCCTGCACCCCTCAGACTTGAAGGAAAACACTTTCCTAAAAGGATACCACCGACAGCAAAAAAAGTTGCGTACATTATGAAGCTGTCTGGTGTGCCGCAAAAAAGGGGAGTTCGTAAAGAGACTAACATGATATGCCGTGAATGTGGAGATGTGCCCTTATGGGTCTATCCATGTTTTGAGATGTACCGTTCAAGAAGGAATCTTTAAAAGGTAAGACTTTATTTATTCTAGAATTTATTTAAATTTATTATAAAAGACAAAAATTAAAATAATTAGAGTTAAATAAGCATTAAATGCATGCACAGGACATCATGACCCCCCATATTGGTTCTCCTGCATTTTAAAATTGACGTCATATGACGTCCATATCTGTGAAGAGGTTAAAGATGTACGGTTTCATACATATGATAGCAGCAGACGGCAACAAGTGCCAAGGACGTGGACACACAAAACACCACACAGCAGTTTGGAAAGTTTTGAGTCTCTCAGTACTGCTATTATATACTGCTATTCTCTATGCAATCCCCTTTTTACTGTTTTGCCATAAGTAATAGTGCCATAATGCACATATTACAAAAAAAATACCCTTTATGAATTGTATGTTCAAATGGGTAGAACTACGCAGGAGCTGCTGTTCTAAATAGTATTTGCTGATAAAGGAAATTTGTTAATTTAACAAACTTCAAAATTGTGCAATTAAACTTATTCTAAGATTGCTTGTTACAAATGGTTTTAATTAGTTCTTATTGAACCACTCATTAAAACCAGTTTTAGCGGTAATGTGTGTATAGGCGTTCAACAAGCATGACATATTAAAAAATATTAATAAATATGAGTGATCAAAACTTAACTTATTTTTCATAATTTTTCCTGTTGGAAATTGAAGTTTTAGTCACTTGTGTTTATTAATATTTAATTCATATTGCTTCCCTGTCAATAACTTCAGGTTTTTCATTTTAATACGGCCATTGTTTGCTTTTCAGAACTTTAAGACACACTTTTATAGCAACTTATTTTCTTGTTTAGTATTTCAGTGCAGTTAGATTGGTGAAAGCACCTCTCCATTGATTAAAGATGCAAAAATCATAAATAGAACTAGGTGAATCTCAGCAAACGTTGGCAGGAAAACTGCCACCCACTGGTCTGCAAGTCTGTGACAGCTCCAAGTTCTACACGCCCTAAGTGCTCAGTAGGTACTGCACATTTTCTGCTTCATTTATGGCTTCCTCTACTACAAGTAAGACACACTCAGAGTGTCTTGGAATAAATGTGTCTATTTACATATGTTCATACTACAGTATTGTTGTACATTCAGATCATGAGCATGTGTACATATTAAAAACGTTTTTCAGGAATAAGAATTTCTGTGCAAAATCTAGACAAAAATTAGGCTTAAGCTTATTGACAGCACCTCCATGTAGATATACAATCTTGTGCCTAGTGAAATTGTAATGTTCTCACTGAGGAGGCACTTGACGAAATCGGTGCTGCCAGAAGCATTACATCCAGCATCTTCTATGATAAGGGTGAGTAGTGCATACTATTATTTAATACTTGTATTCAATTTGTACTGAGCACCCGCAGCATGCGAGACAGATGTCATGCCAGATCCACAGACCTGTGGTTTGTAGTGGTCTGGTGAACATTCATCGAGATTTTCATCGCATTTTACTTTCAAAACCTTCCAGAATTTAAATGAGAATGTCATTCTAAGGATTAATATCAATAAAAGCTCTGCCTGATAATCAGAAATTCCTGATCATTCCAAAATTAAACTTGGTTACAAATGCATCTACATTTTTGTAATCTAACTATACACAATAAAAGGAATACTTACATCACCATTGGAGCTGATATATTCTTCAATAGCTACCAATGCATCTTTAAATCCTCCAGATTTGTTAGATTTAATAAGCTGATCTTTGAATTCAAAATATGGTTTAATCTGGCTTTCTTCGATCCAAGCACTAGAAAAAAGAATCAATTTACAAAGTATAGAATAAATTTCAATGAATTACATAGTTAAAAAGAAAGATAAAAAACAATATACTTACTAATTATTTGAACCAAAGAAGAATATACAGTATAGTGGCTTATTTTTGGTAGCTGGCCTTTTCAAATCTTTAGTTGGGTTGGAAACCTGAAAGGCAAAGACAAAAATTAGCTTTGTTAATATTTGTATATAAATAGTATATTGAACAATATATGTTTTGATTGCTACTACGGTGACTAAATAATATTTAAAATCTGTATGGATTTTAAACCTAACTGCTTCAGTATGAAAAGTAAATTTTATGCTACAATTATTTTATTTAGAATAAATTACCTCTCCCACTCCCCTCTCCATGTAACCCATTACTGGATTTAAAAGGAAGAAACAATGGGCAAGTTACAAGGTATTACAGCTGCACTATTTTTTATTCATTCGCTGCAACATTCATCATTATTACTTAAAAACCACTGTAAGTCCAAAGCAAATTTAATTCATGCAACTTTCTCTATTGCTTAATTCCAACAAAAGTAGAGGAATCTTCTATCCCATAAAAGAATTTGATACTGAGATTTCACCAGAAATACATGTTTCGAAGCTCTCAGAATAAATTTAAAACAGTGTGAGTGTGTGTGTGTGTGTGTTAGAGAGAGAGAGAGAGAGAGAGAGAGAGAGAGAGAGAGAGAAGCATAACTTAAAAGATACAACATTAAGATTTTCAAGCAAATCCCTCAAACTTTAAACTACCCTTTACATGGAAACAATATGCACGACTTAAAATATCTCAAATGTTTTGGAAATAGGCTCTAAAATCCCTTTTATATGAATGAATATTGTATAATTTTTTATTACAAGGAAACCTTAAAAGGCAAAATCTTACCACAGAAAAAAAAATATAGATGTTAAAATACAGTCTTTGCCAAAAGCTTTTTAATAACATTAGCCTTTTTCAAAATATTTCATGGTGAGCATCCAGACATACTTGAAAGCTAAGAGATTGTTGCTTTTTTCTGATCTGTGTTGTTTCCACTGCATAGGGCTTATTACAACAAAAATTTGAATACCCTTTCCACATGTTTTAACTAAGCACATCGTGCTTAATTTCATTCCCAAGAAAATACATACTGTAAGATAACGCAAGCAGAAATGTCTTTTTATATGACTACTGTAACACAAAGATATACATACATATGTGAATGCCATCAACGAAGAAAGTTATGCAACTGTATCACATTGGATGTTTAAAAAAATGGTACTGCCTATCATTTTGTACTCTTAATGCTGCACTAGTTCATAGAAAAAACAACTTTACCACTACAGCACACTCTTTGAATTTTGGAGGTAATTTTAACTATCTCTACAGCAAATTACTGAACATCACTGATCTGACCTGAATTACTGACAAATTTTAGTGTAAAGTTGTATAATTAAGAAAAATCCATACTTAATATAAAGATGGATCAAAGAAATTACATGGCCTACGTTCATATGCTGTAAATATTTCAGTTGATATCCTAAACAGTCTGTTTTAAGAGTCTGAAGTTAGCAAAAAGGATGAACTTGATCTTTACTCACTGACAGTGAGGTGCACAGAACATTCGAAAACAAGGCTGCAGAACTGGTACCCTATGGGTGATGCCTGCTCATGGTCTTGCACGGATGACAGTAGGTTTATGGGGGTAGTTAAATTAGTACCCATGTTTCAAAATATATGGCGTTGCTAAGAGAAGTTTGTATTATCATGAACTGTCATTTGTTACACATCAAAACAAATTTGGTGCTGATTCATAGGTTAGTTTGGATTTTACAGACATTTCAATAGGTTGTTCAGGTTTTTGCTAAAATGGAAAAAGTGCAGTATCGTTCAGTGATTCACTTTTTACTTTTAGATGGGAAAACTTACAAAGAGATAAAAGCGAAATTGTATGGTGTTTGTGGAGATCTTTCACCATCTAAGACAACAGTCAAAATATTGGTATAGCAAATTTAAATGTGGTCGAACATCCCCTTTTGACAAAGAGTGCCCAGGATACCCTGCTGATATGGTTACCGAGGAACCATGATATAATTCTCACTGATCATCGAACTGAAGTCCACAGGCAGGTGCCATAGGTATGTAGAAACAATGTTAATTATTCTTTGTATTTATGTGTATTAAATTCTCACTAGTAACTACTATAGCAATTGTTTTTGTTTATTGGATTTGAAGAAAAAGGCAATAAAATCTTGCACAAATCTTGATTCCAATTCTTTAATTTGCTAAAGAAAATATTTACATGAAAATTGGTGATCTCTGACGTGATATGTGATATGTAGCATTAATTAATGCTGCATTCAATCTACAGCAAAATGACTGAAGAAGAGAGTAATCATGTAAGTACCAGATTAAATGGGCCTTCACAACATTTTGGTTTGCCATCACGTGAGCTGAACAAAGTGAGCATTAAAATTCCACCTTTTTGGGTAGAAAAGCCACAAATCTGGCTTCTCCAAATTGAAGCTCAGTTTCTCCAAATTGAAGCTGTTTGAAATTGCAGGAGTAACACAAAGAACTACTTAATTTCCCAATTACAGCCAAAATATGTGGAAAATGTTTGGGATATTGTTAAAAATAGTGAGCTTAACAAATATCCTGCATCAATAGAAAGGCTTTTAAGCATTTTTAAGGGAAGTGATAACCTACAAATCAAAAGACTTATCACTGGCTTGAAACTAGGTGATATGAAGTCTAGTAAGCTTCTTCGCAAGATGCAAACCCTAGCAGGAAAGGTATAACAAAAAAGGTGTTGCATACACTATGGTTAGACAAACCTCTCTATTCTATTAAGAATGTTGTGGTGATTAAAGAGGAAATCTTGGTTAAGATAGTAATGATGGCAGACAGTGGTGGACATGAACCAACTTGTAGCCCATTTAATGTTAACTATGCAACAACACTCAGAATTACTAGATGAATTAAGCTCATTAGAACTACAAATCTCTCACATTAGTCATTCAAGGTCCTGAAGTCATAGCTCTGGCAGTTTATCTGAAAGGACTAGAAGTTGCTTCAGAAAACATTTTAATCCACAAGGTAAATACAGCTTCTTTCATTACAAGTTGAAAAGTAAATGTTGGCCTGAGAAATGCAAACAGCCATGTACATGGAAACAACCAGAAAACTTCAATCAACAGTAGCAAAGATTTTACCTTACTTGCAGCTAACAACATAGTGATGCCTACATTTGAATTAAGACATTAAATTTAGATCTGGGACTCCATCAAGAATTCTGATGGCCATTCATAATACCTAAAGTGAAAAACAGAATTTTAGGAGATGATTTCCTGGAACATTATGATTTAATGATAGATCTCAAGAATAAAAGTTGTTAATGTTACTGGATCACATTTGCCTGGTAATATATCAGTTACTTCTGACAAAATTAGCACAATTTCTCCGACACAAAAATTTGCTGATTTAATAGTGAAATATCCAAATATAACCACACCTAATCTATTGCCTATTAATATTAAACTTGAAATTCAGCATCATATTCCTAAAGTAGGCGAACCAGTACACTCAAAACCTAGGCAGCTATATTCTAAGAAATGAAGACTGGCAAAAGAAGAATTCTTATTTATGCTTAATCATGGAATAATTAGACCACCAGAATCTGAATGGGCGAGTCCACTTCATCCTGAGATAGAAATTCCACCCTTGCAGTGATTTTTGCAGACTAAATGACAGAAGGATCAAAACCTCTGCCAGACAAAGTGAAAGCAAATGACAGAACTGTGCTAGACAGACATTCTATTCCATGCATAGAAGACCTTCAGTCCATCCTCTACAACAAGGAGATATTTTCTAAAACAGATCTGTTCAAAGCTCATTAAGATACTAGTAGACTATCAGGCCCTGGTCAAAGAGCTATTAGACAACTAGTCTAGTGGCTGTGTGGTGTACTTGAGTCAGTTCATCCTACAAGAGGACATGCAATACATTGAGTGGTATTTTTAAAACAATTCAACTTTAAATAATTTCGAAACACCCCTCATATCAATGCAGATTTCTGCAGGAAAGGAGTTTATTGATGTCCTGCCCTGCAGAAAAGACGCGAGCGCACGTATGCTTCAGAGCTTTCAACTGAGACACCTCTGCCTCACCAATAATAGTGGCAGACGCCCGTGTACACAGGCAAAAGCCATGCTGTAAATTTCACCCTTCTATTAGGGTCTCAGAACTGAATTCCAGTATTTACTATCTAGCAGTCACTGTTGACATGGCGCCTAACTTTTTGTAAATATGCTGCAATTCTCTAAATAATTTAATGGAAAGCCCATATTACTTCGAGCGACTGACGTCATGAAGTTGACGCTTCAGATAACAATGAAACAGAAAAGCTTACTTTTTGGATGACTGGAAATGCCACGTTATTTCCTGTGCAATTAATAACGGTTAAAATAACATCCAGAGCATTGAAATACGTGAATCATACCTAGATTATCTGCAACGGAAAGTTCGAACGTGACAATTTGTTGTATCCCAAGTGTCAACTTCATGGTACAATATCTCAAATACCATTAACATTGTTTTTCTGTTATCTATTGCATTAAAGCACGTGTTTTCATTTTAAAAACGTATGGTTTGTCTTGAAAATCATAATTTTTAAGTTTTTTGAAAGGCCCAGGTCATATTTTATTCAGTTTCTCCCGTGCCCTATATGGAAGTCGTTTTTCAATTTCTATTTTTACTTTAGAGGGATTGGCGGCATTAGTTTTTGGACAATTCATCCGATATTGTACAACCGTCCGAGCATCAGGCCTATGATGCCTTGCAGCAGCGGCCAAGATCCGGAGGCACATGTCGCATCAGCGTTACCAATGGCCGTTACGCGCCCAGCTGTGACGTTTTGTCGTAACAGGAGGTCGCAAAGGGTAACGAAAGGTGGTTCCGTGAAATCGTTGCTGCAAGCTCGGCTCCCCTTGTTGCTAAAAAATTGGACGAAATAAATGTACTATTCGCCAGGATCCGCTGCGCGACAAAAACGTTCACCATTTTACAGTAATCTGACCCAGGATAATCAAGATCAAACAGCGAAAGTAGTTTTCAAACCTTGACCTTGTATATCCCGCAGAGGGAAAGGATTTTCTAACATCTGCTTATGCTAACCGTTTGCGTAAATTTCTGAAACCATCAGCAAATATTTAACTTATAAAAATTGCTTTCGAACAGACAATGCTCTACACAACTGTTATAAAATGAATGCCAATTGTGTTAATTTTAATGCTTATGTTAAAGATGCATAAATCGTGTAATATTACGCAAGGTAATTAGGCTGAGGTTGAACCAAACAAGAAAAAACAAAACAAAAATAGTCTATACAAGCGACTGTGGCGTACTGTTCAAAACTATAGCGCGTCTCACCCTTAGAAGGCAGTACACGTTAAATAGAGCGCAGTGTTGCAACATGTACTATAGCGCGTTCCACCCTTAAAAGACAGTATAGGTCGCGCGTTACTCCTTGACGAATGAAAATTTTATATGTAACGTTGAATGCGAGTCACTACTCAGCTTTTGCGGGAACGTTAGCATTGAAAGAGAGCGGAGGTACAGTCTGCAGTGAGATGACGCACATGCTTCTGAGCTGAACCAGTACAACACTACAAATAAATTTATCACACTTCCAGTAATATCAGCCACACGTATTATGCACTATACCTCTATAACTGTTTCCACTTAACTTTATTGCATTTCTTCTATTCCCGACATTTCTCCCTCGTCTTCCTTGTGTGAATTGCTGTTATTTTCGTTGTATGCATACATCCGTACCGCACAAAACTTTTGCAGTCGACTGTATACATAAGCGTGACAGAGGAAAACAGAGGTGTCTGTTATCGTAGCATAAACATTTGCAGACCTGTTTATTAAGGGTAGGCTCACTCATTGGATTTCTGCTCAAGGTCATTCGTCAAGAACGAACGCGCAACCTATACACGTTAAATGGAGCGCAGTGTTGCAACATGTACTAGTTGCGAATCTTTCTCCGCGAGCGACTCGAGGTGGCCTGAGTCCTTAGTCCTTCAATTGCTGCTTGACGAGACGGGCACTTTTAACTTTGGTATCCCTCCACGCCTTTGTTACTGTATGACCTAAATTTACAAATGACTCGTCTATATAAACAATTGATTTCCCCTGGTCCCTAAACCTTTTTATTTTTTTTAGATATTTATGTCGCCATCTGATATCGATATCGTCTCTTTCTATTAATATGCACTTGTTACCCCTTCTTTCATATTCGAACCCCAAATCTGAGTGGCCCTTGAGAAATTTGGTAGGGTCTCATCACCGTTGAACTGTGACAAAATTATATTCAGCGTGGGTTGAATATTTGCAAACAGTAAAGAATGAACAATTCGCCGCACTCCACCTTGCACTATTCAATCATATTGCGTTAACCTAGCGTTTTGTGTAGTCCCGCCCTTTTTGCTTTCTTTTTCGATGGCGTTCTTAGAGGTCCTTTCATTAGTTCCTTTTTAATCATACACACTACTGCTTCTGAACACCCGATAGCCCTAGCTGTTTCTTTTACTGCCTTACACGCATTTTACTTCAAAAATAATCTAACACATTCATAATTATTTGGCGTCCCTTCTTAATTTACCAACATATCGTCTCTTCCTAGCTTCCCCCTCCATAACTACAAATATTTACAAAAATATTAAACAAATAACGCAATAACAGCTCACAGTTACACACACGGTTTCTTTCGAACTAATGTTAGTGTTGCTCCTTATATTATCTCTGTGTCAGGCCCGACGCTGAATAGATGAATACCTTTTGTTTGCCTTACTGGATAAAAGAAAGAGGTTACTGCCTTTTGGTTTATTTTAAAAACTTTCTCCAACCTTCCTCAACATTTGTTCTCGCTGGTTCCCTGATGTAAACTCAATAATAAAGTTTCACACTGCGTAACTTTTGCAGTGCACATATATAAAATTTTCCGAAAACATTTAATTTAAAAAATTATAACACTTAACTGGGTAAACATAGATTAGATTAGATTTGGTTTAAGGGCGCTCAACTTCTAGGTCATCAGCGCCCTTAACAGATTCATGGCAATAGCCAGATATAAATTTCACTCAAAAAATAAAAATACTAGCAACAAGAAAAATATACAAAGGTAAAAAGCAGTGGCAATAGCCAGATATGAAACAAGGTGATAAATATGTCCAAAATCAGAAACAGATAATTAAAAATTTTAAATCCTCAAATTGATATTGCACTCCGCTAAAAAATTAAAAACTCTATCAACCGCTGTTTTGTCGTCCGCTAGGACCTCTGCAAGTCTGGTAGGCAGCTGCAGAGAATCCCGAAGGTGCGCTAGAGAACAACACTCTAGCAGCACGTGGCGAACCGACAAAAGGTTGTCACACAGCGGACATAGAGGCGCAGGGTCCCTTTTAAATAGGTAACCATGCGAAAAATTGCAGTGCCCTATTCTTAATCGAGCCAAACTAACCTCCTCGCGACGAGATGTCCGACAGGAACTTACCCAGTTTATCGGAAGTTCTTTCACTTCTCTAAGCTTATTACCGCGGAGAGCTGACCACTCGTCGTGCCAGGACGACAGCACCGGGTAAACATAGATAATTCAAAGTAGGCAGGTAGTAGCACTATGGTTTACTCTACCTAAGAAAAAAATATAGATGCATTCTAGCAGTTAGTTTGTTAGTGCGTGGTGAGTATAGAAACAGCAAATATCGGACTTCTATTGAAAAAAACGTTTTCTGAAGAAATTTGGGTCTATAGAAATGTATAATGACTCTGAAAAGGATATAACCTGATAGAGAAAAAAATTCTGCATAGGATAATGTGTTCAAACCTGAAATTTATAACAAATGAATATTTATACCATGCTATTAGTAATCTGGCAACAGCGCTAGGGTAGAAAAGGACGCGGCTAATGGCAACTTGTATGCGCTAGATAGAGACAGAGATGTCCCATTTAACTCCATACTGTCTTCTAAGAGTGGAACGCTATATAGTTGTGAATCTTTCTCCGCGCGCGATCCCAAGGTGGCCGGAGTCCAGTACTTACTCCTTCAATTGCTGCTTGACGGACACTTTTAACTTTGCTACCCCTCCATGACTTTGTCACTGTATGGCGTACATTTACAAATGACTCGTCTGTATAAACAATTGATCTCTCCTGGTCCCTAAACCTTTTTATGTCGTTTAGATATTTATGTCGCCATCTGATGATATCGTCTCTTTCTATTACATGCACTTGTTACCCCTTCTTTCATATTCGAATCCCAAATCATGTAAGAACCGACACGAGTGGCCCTTGAGAAATTTAGTAGGGTCTCTCATCACTGTTGACCCGTGACAAAATTATATTCAGCGTGAGTGGAATATTTGCAAACAGTAAAGAATGGACAATTCGCCACACTCCACTTTGCACTATTCCATCAATTACGTTAACCTAGCGTTTTGTTCCCCGCACTTTTTGCTTTCTTTTTCGATGGCGTTCTTAGAGGTCCTTTCATTACTTCCTTTTTAATCTATACACTACTGCTTCTGAACACCCGATAGCCTTAGCTGTTTCCTTTACTGCCTTACTAACACTCATTTTACTTGAAAAATAATCTTAACACATCCCCCTCTATAACTACAAATATTTACGGAAAATATTAAATAACGCAATATCAGCTCACATATTCCACACAGTTACACACACGACTTCTTTCGAACTAATGTTAGTGCTGCTCCTTATACTATCTTCTGTGTCAGGCCTGGCGCGAGAATACGCTGAATACATGAATACCTTTTGTTTGCCTTACTCGATGAAAAAAAGAGGCTACAGCCTTTTGGTTTATTTTAAAAACTTTCTCCAACCCTCAACATTTGTTCTCCCCGATGTAAACTCATTAACAAAAAGTTTCACACTGTGCAGTGCACAGATATAACATTTTCCGAAAACATTTAATTTTAAAAATTGTAACACTTAACTGAGTAAACATAGAGAATTCAAAGTGAGCAGGTAGTAGCAACATAGTTTACTCTAGCTAAGAAAAAAATATAGACGTATTCTAGCAATTTGTTAGTGCGTGATGAGCATAGAAACAGCAAATATCGGACTTGTATTGAAAAAAACGTTTTCTGAAGAAATATGGGTATATAGAAACGTATGATGACTAAGAAGTATATAACGTGATATACACCTACTCTGCGTAGGATAATGTGTTCAAACCTGAAATTTATAACTGAATATTTACACCATGCTATTAGGAACCTGGCAACAGCGCGAGGGTAGAAAAGGAGGAGGCTAATGACAACTTGTATGCACTAGATAGAGAGATATATACGAAGGAAGAATCCTTGCAACACCCGGCAAGTGAATAACTGATGAAAGAACTTGTTTTGCTTTAAAGGTGTCCCTAATTTTTCAAGATGTAAAAATAATAGGTGTCAAATACTTTGGGAAGGCATTCATTCCTAGCAAAAATTATTTTTAAAGGGTAGAGTAAGACTGAAAAATGGAATGCCATGACCGGGATTTGAACCACGGATCTGAGATTTTTTTTTAATTAACGTCCTCCAACGTAATGCCATATCGGACAGTGAATGAATGAAACGGGTGAAATAATGCTCAAATGAGCCCGAGGTCCATTGAGCAATTTATTCTGAGATAACATACCTTAATGGCGACTTACAACAACGTGTAAGTAAATCCCGGGCTTCTAGTTTAATGTGAAAAAACAATTACATTAATTGACCTTATAGTTGGTTGAACTAGTTTAATGTGAAAAAACATTAATTACATTAATTGACCTTATAGCTCAAGAGGTCGCGAGTTCGAATCTCGCTTAGGGTAAGTTATCCGGGTAAGGTTTATTTCCGAGGTTTTCCCTACCCTAAGAAGACGAACGTCGGGTAACTTAAAAGCTCCATGGACCTCGGGCTCATTTGAGCATCATTTCACCCATTTCATTTATTCGTCCGATATGACACAATGTTGGACATTAAAAAAAAAAAGAAAGCCCGGGACTTAAGTACTTGCACGTTGTAAGTCGTCATTAAGTTATCTCAGAGTAAATTGAGATCTCCTTGTGTGGTTAACCGGGAATAATGCGAGTGAGTTGGAGAATCTAATGTCATATCGGCACGTTGGGCATGATAGCTTAGTGGTTGAGCAGCCGGACGGTAACCGGTAGATCCGTGGTTCAAATCCCGGTCATAGGATTCCATTTTTCAGTCTCATTCTACCCTTTCCAACCATGTCTTACATACGGTTATTGTATAAAAAACATTAATTACAATTTTTTTTAAAAGATTAACGTCCTTTAACTTGGTATGTCATATCGGACGATACGACAATGAGTGTAATGGGTGAAATGCGGCACAAATGAGCGTAGAGTCGGTAGAGCTATGAGTACTCTTATGTTTGAGTTCTCAGAATAAGGGAAAATCACGGAAAAAGCCTTATTCGGATAACTCACCCTAACCGAGATTCCAACTTGAGACCTCTGAATGTGGGTACCCCCCACACTAGAGCGGCGGGTTAACAAAATACGTTGTAGAAGGCCCATATGATCATTGGCTTGAAAAGAATTCGTTCAGAGGAGTATTAAAGGATTCTGTCTGTGCATTCATCGCTTACCGCATTCTACTCAAGCCTTCATTTCATTTACCTACTATCTTTAAATTAGCCGCTGGCATTCGGGTCAGTTTGTTTCGAGGCAAAGAAATCAGAATTAAAGGCATCCAGACTTTAAACGTGATGGTATTAAAATTTACAACCAGATACGACTTGGGTTTTCAAGACAGGAAGAACATCGAGAGATTTGAATATCTGAGTTACATTATCATTCACTTTGTCCCCTTTTCTTTCCTCCCAGTCTACGTGGACAAACGTACTTGGTTTCGGTACATTTGGCGGTCCAAGTCACTTTGGTGGAATAAATCCCTCCCCCTCCCTCTTCCTAAATTACTTATTTTGACAAGATTCATTGAATGGTATCGGTTGCCTGATTCGATTTCAATGGTTTTGCTTCCTCTATAACTGCCCAAGTTCTGAGATACCGTATCCAAACGTTTAGCCTAACACGAACCATTCCAAAACGTTTCCACACAGTAGGCAAAAGTATGGAACAGACTTGTAATGGCTCAAGCATTATACAAACGATCCACTTTAGGGTGGAAATCATGGACATGGTAGCTATAAGCTACCATGAGGGCACATATTTTGTTTAGTTATATGCACAGCTGAGTTAACGTATTAACGTTGAATTGACGTAATTTGGGTATCCTGGCATGTGCGTTCCCGTTAAGCCACGTGCAAAACATGCAGTGTTGCCGATCCGTTGGTGGATTGTTGTTCCCCAGCCGAGCGCAAGAGGAGACCAAAACACTGATTAAAACTTTTCCGCTACAACTTTACTGAAGTAATTCATGAAAGGTAATACAGATAAACAGAATACCAACGTTATCTCGAGCGGCGAGGAACTTGTTGATAATCCTTCAGTATTTACATTGTAGTTTGCCACCACCAAAGAACTGACAGTATTTACGTTGTAGTTTGCCACCACCAAAGGACTGACAGAAGTGTTTCAAACCAAGCTGAATCTGCAGTAACACAATTATCAGGGAAAGAACCAACATTGCAGCTTGCTCTTAAGGTCCGTGATATAACACGATCATAATACTTTGATTCTTCCGTTTAATCAGGGACTAAAAAGAAGAGTATGGCTCCATTAATGGGCAGGAAAACATTTTTTGCCATGTTCTATAATGCAACAATAGTTCAGAACGTTTCGCTCTCGCATTGTTAGCAGTGCAACGCAAACACGTTTAATGAGGTGAGAATGAAGCAATCATTAGCATACTCAACCAGGCAGATTACTTAGATTCTGAACACCATGTGCTAACAGGAAAATAGCTGGGCACTGAACACAAATTATTCAAAACATCTTTGTGCAGATTTAAATTAAAAGCATATACTTCGTTTGCACAGTGTATTGTAACTAGTTTAATTCATTTTCGTCGAGGGCATGATCGGCGTTTACACGTAAAATGGAATACGAATTGAAATCGGTTTCGATTTCGCTATTTTAACGCAGTATTGCCTTTGAGTAGGCTTAGCAGGTGAGTACCAAATGCATGAAGTTATGCACACTTTGTAGAGTAAACGGGCAGAAACTGTTCCCCACACTGTGTCACCATATATCCTCTAATGTAGCTGACCCACTGAGCCTACCTATGAGTATCTTAAAGGGGGCTATATGTTAATAATGGGTCTGGGTAGCCCAGTTGGTTAGACGCTGAGACGCTGGCCTACCGATCCCAAGGTCGCGGATTCCGGCCCAGACCGATGGTTTTTCTTAAAAACGACAGCTCCATATCAGTAGATTTACTGACTTGTTAGCCACGAAAAAGAATATTTCATTAATGACTATGACATTAATAAAACTTGAGCACGATATGCTTATTGCATGTTAATATCCTACACAGAAATCGTTTCGACTGAGTTCTCAGTAGGATTGAATTTGGAATTTAGTTCAAACTGAATTTCTCGTTTGCATACCTGGTTCACTAACGTTTGTTCTCCGAGGAATGAAAGGGAAATGCGAGCTCATTACAGCTCTTATTGTTCTAATGTTGCCAACTGAGCACCAAGTCTTTACAATATAATTATACATGGGCATTGCTGATGTTTCTCAGTTTCACTTGTTGCTTCTTATGAGCTTCCAAAACATTCGCAAGCGTTGACAAAGTACGGAGGAATTTAACATTCATATGAACACTCACGCAAGGAACAGACTAACAATAGTTCACGTGAGTAGGGTAAACGAGTCTCTGGAAAGTTCTCATCTGATTTACAAGGTTAGGAAAACTAAAAGGTGACTACAATGGCAAAAAATACTATGAACTTTAAAACGTTTCTAAATTGCTCCCACTTCCACAATGCTCCATTCAGAAAAACTCTCCTACGAACATTTGTTACAAAACACGTTCAGCGCATCAGTTCTATGCGTAAATCAGCATTCGGGTTGACCAGAATAAACAAACTTGAACGTTAAGTGGACGCATTTTTGTTATGGGACACATCGTGTTGTTCTTTTGCCCCGATCTTTTGTAGAATTTCATAGAACCGGCTTGGGCCAAAGTGAGAAAAATGGTTAGGGAAATATCTTCTTTCCCTGATTACCCTCCTCTTATGTAGGTCTTACAGCCAGTGCCTACGGTCAGACGCAGAGGGACCTATGGACCAGAGTGAAGATCTGGAAGCAGGTGGTCAGCCAAGCACCAGGTATGATAGTGAAGAAGAGGATGATATGAAATACAGGCGAAATGGATGATCGGAACGGTGATAATGGAGCAATTGGTGGAATGAATGGCGGGGGAAACCGGAGAAAACCCGACCAGACGCCGCTTCGTCCACCACGAATACCACATGCGGGTCCCGCCTAGGTGGTAGGCGAGCGGTCTAACCACTCAGCCACAGCGCCGCCATTATACTTCCAGACTCAGGGAAGGATGAGGAATAATCTTGGCTGGAGAAAAATTCCTATCCCGCTGCCGGGAATCGAACCCGGGCAGGCAGGTGCTCTACCAACTACGCTACGGGGCCAGCCTGGGAAATAACATAGCGAATGAAATTTATGCGAAAATTTAGCGATATAACTTTGAGGAACAGGGTTTTTTGCCAACATTAGAGGTTGGAACACTGGAAAAAGGTCGACATTTCGCTGGAGGATCTTCCTGAAGAACTGGTCGCGCCACTTAAGACGAGTGCATCTTGGATAGAAGCAATAAATAACAAATCAAATATTTTGTCGCGATCATTTAGCAACTTCTTCACTTTAGTGAGAATACATAATCAGAAGTTGTCACCACTGTCGTAAGGGTAACATAGGTCGGTACGATTTTTGTGACTCGGCTCTCCTGTGTTACTGATTCCTTGTGCTTCAAAACGAACGAAAATAAACTGCATATTCGACCTGATTAGTTTTTGTGATGAGGGGCTTGAATTTTAATTTCATGGATTACATGCGCTTCGCTTCAGCAAGAACGGAGTTGCTAGTGAAGCTAGCCGGTGGAAGGGATGAGGTAGAAGGGAGGGACCAAGAAGATACACGTCACGAGTTCGTAGTCAGTGTGCATTTTGTTGCGTACAGTGAACATTGAATTGTTAAGGTGTCCCGCAGATCATGCGTCCATTCATCGGGCTGGTTTTTTTTTTTTTTCCGTGGTGAATTTATTAACTTGAGGGCGAACAAATGGTACATGAAAACGAACGATATATGTGGAGCTTACAAGTTACATTTTAAGATCCCTGTGAGAAATTCAAGTAATGGATTCCGAATTACTGCTGCAACTTTGTACAGTAAGTACCGCCCCCCCCTCTCTCTCTCTCTCTCTCTCTCGTGGATGAACAAGTAAATAAAATATTGCATTTTTGCACGAGATCGTTTAAGTGAGAATTTTGTCTAACTTTCCTTTCTTTCGGCATGTTTTAGTATGGTACAGACCAGGGGTTCGTCAGTTACCTAGTTGATCAACAGGTAAACTTTCTAGCAGACAGGAAACACTCGTACACTAGATATTTTTCAGGCAATGGTTTCAGAAAACGCGTCGAGCTTTCCCAATCAACAGATATCAACGACGTGGTGCGAGATCTACATCTACCGAAGTTTAAAGAAAATATGGTTTCCCAACTAAATGAGTGGAATTTGCTGAACGAAACCGTGCGTGTGCCCAAGCGGCACACATCTTTTGCGAGCTTCTACACCGAAGACGACTTGCTTCTGTCAAGTCGTGAAAGGATTGCTCGAAGAAATAGGAATGGAATGCGAGCCAATCCAATGGCAGTTAAGTCGGTTCCACCAAAACTTAAAAGTGGTTTGTTGTATAACGGAAACCAGTATCACTCCATCCCTATTGCGTATTCCACTCAAGGAAAATTATAACAGTGTAATGACATTGCTCAAAAAATTAAGGTAATAAAACCACAAGCGGAAGGTCATCGAAAATTTTAAGGTAGCGCTGCTCAAAAATTTGCAAGCAAGCTATAAGTAGCACCCGTGCTATCTTTATGTGATAGCCAAGAGCATCACAAGAAAAACTGACTTCCAGGGACGCGGGTTTAATTTCAGCAAAAACAATGTTAAGTGGCAGCTACTAGTCGACCCAACCAAAATTATAATCCACCATACATATTATAATCTTCGCAAAAGTTAAGGGCATGTGGAGGCGGGCCGTCCTGCAGACTCCAGCGAATCCTAAGCTTGCCCCGCCCTCCAGCGCTGCCGAATGTGGCACACGCATCTCACGCGGCTTATTTACAGAACCTCTGTCGGTAAACGCACTACGCTTGGCAACAGCGCTCCGCTTGACCATTGGCTAACGTTCACATGCCTTTTATACTGCTCGCAAAAGTTAAAGGCATGTGAACGCTGGCCAATGCTCAAGCGGAGCGCTGTTGCCAAGCGTAGTGCGTGTACCGGCAGAGGTTCTGTACATAGGAGCGCGTGAGATGCGTGTACCACATTTGCCAGCGCTGGTAGGAGGGGCAAGCTTAGGATTTGCTGGAATCTGCAGTATGGCCCGCCTTCCTATGCCTTTAACTTTAACGAAGATTATAGCATAAACTTGAGTGTAAAGGGAGTAAACTTGCTTCACCAACATATTAAAATTGCATGTTGTTCAGAAGTCCTCTTCACCAGTGCATTTTAAGTAAACTTGCTAATCTTACTCTTCCTTCACAGTTTACCTAAGTACGAAGTAAGGCGAAAAGGTTGGATTCAAAATAAACGGAAGGGAGAATTTTGTTCCTTACTCTAAATATACCTATGGATGAAAAGTCAGTATGCCGACCGTTCCACTACTGAGGGAGTCTATTCCTCTTTGCCCTAAAAGCAGTGGCGGCTGGCAATGAAGGACTCTAGGACGGAGCCTTCCCATTTTTTTTTTTTTTTTTTTTTTTTAAATTAACGTCCTCCAACATTGGATCATATCGGACGAATGAAAGAAATGAAATGGGTGAAATAATGCTCAAATGAGCTCGAGGTCCATGGAGTTTTTAAGTTACCCGACATTCGTCTTCTTAGGGTAAGGAAAACCTCGGAAAAAACCTTACCCGGATAACTTACCCTAAGCGAGATTCGAACTCGCGACCTCTTGAACGTGAGACAGACACGCTAACCATCACGCTACCGAGGCGGGCTTTCCCAATAAATAAAAATAAGAAAAGGCAACATTACATTGAACGCACTAGTTCAAATATGCTTGACACAGGCATCATGCCAGTTATCCAATTGTTTCGTTTAAAATGTTTTTACGGAAGAGCGCCGATGTTTTCATTACGATGCAATTTCGGACTGCAACTCCTCCGTCCGGGAATCTTCGCATCTTGGGGTTACTGCAAGCGGTGCGGAGAGGTCCGTGCATGGCTTTGACTACTGGCAAGGGGCGTGGAGACGAAACAAACTGGGCGGAGTCCTGATGGAGCGGGACAGCGGCTCTGAGCAGTCTGACCGGAATGAAACAAATCAACGTCGCGTTATCTTTGCTATACCGTTCGCAAAAGTTAAAGGCATGTGAACGCTGGCCAATGCTGAAGCGGAGCGCTGTTGCCAAGCGTACTGCGTGTACCAGCACAGGTTCTGTAGATAACACATTTTACACGCTAGCAAAGGTTCTATTTTCCCCGTAATTAAACAACACATTAAATATTCCTAAAATATTAAACTATTACCTTGACACACGTCACAGCAGTGGAACAGCAAGCACGGTTTCCACCTAGTCTTCGTCTTCAGAGGCACTTAATTCGGAATCATCACTTTCATCCCTTAAGTTGATGATAACCGACTGCATAGTATCGTCCCTGGCAATTTCTCTGTTGAAGTCTTCCTCCTGAAGCTGTTCTGCATGCCTAACTCGTGAAATCCAGTCGTCTTGAGTTACGTTGTCTATTGTAAAAAACTTGTTGGCATTAAATATAATTTTTCTGCCCTGAGAATGAATCACTTCACGTTTGTTGATTGAAAACTCATTTGTCCCAGCTTCGAGGGACATGTTCACGCACTCGGATCGCAAACACTGCATAAAAGATATGTGTATTATTAACAATATTTCAGCTCGAGTTAGACACACGACTTAACGATGCCGTTCACTTTAACAAAATAACACGCCACTACTCTGAAAACGAACTGAACATTAAATCAGTCTGTTTGAAACTGTGTGATTTGTATTTTCATAGCAGGTGCAGTTTGTTTATGCTTAGATAAGTGTTGTGAGGCAGGAATGGTGTTGTTTTTCAGGCTTATCTGTGTTGAATGGATGTTGGGTACCCATTAGCATGTGAAGATAAAACGTGCATCGCACGCGTTCTAGTTATCGCAGAGACAGGATTTTTGTACGGTTATGATCAGAAAATAAAATTCTTTCTTATTATAAGAATGGCATCTGTCATTTTCAAATATTTCTCCGAGCTTAATTAATGAAGATAATGTTCTCAGTGCCGACGTGTGAGATGCGTGTACCACATTCGGCAACGCTGGTAGGAGGGGCAAGCTTAGGATTCGCTGGACTCTGCAGTAGGGCCCGCCTCCACATGCCTTTAACTTTTGCGAAGATAACAGTGCTGTCACTCGCATACCATATATACCCCTTCCTCTTAAATTGAATATTGCAATTTAAAATAATTGTAAATGAAATTTAGTTTTGAATTAAATTAGTTGTAGCTGTAACATTTAAGGTATAGTGTTGCATATTACTGATAAAACGATACCAAGAAAGTACATTAATACCACATTCATGTTGCTAAAGTGTGAATCTTCACGGGATCAGTGACATATACCGCTCGCAAAAGTTAAAGGCACATGAACGCTGGCCAATGCTCAAGCAGAGCGCTGTTGCCAAGCGTAGTGCTTGTACCGGCAGAGGTTCTGTACATAAGTGTGTGATGCATGCACCACATTCGGCAGCGCTGGTAGGAGGGGCAATCGTAGGATTCGTTGGAGTCCGAGGTACGCCCCGCCTCCATATGCCTTTAAGTTTTGCGAAGATTATAGTGAACCAAGAACAGAGTAATTGGTATACTCAGTGCGGGGGTATAACGAGTTTTGCATCTTAGTTGGAACTTAAAAAGCTTGGGTCGCCAAGACCAATACTAAATATTGAACAAATTCAAAATCCGTGCAAAAATAAAGGTGGTTATAGCAGAAAATTTAACCCTTCATTGTACAGGTATGCGAAATGGCTTTGCGGATGCGAAATTAAAAATCTTATGTGTTGCGCTCACGTGACTACTTTTGTACTAATCATTCTTACAAATTCTTACTCCTATATCTTCGTGTTAGTTGAGATAAACATTTGCAGAAATTATCTTTTGCTTATTTCCTTGTAGGTGCAAGGGAAATATGGGAATACAGAAGGCTTTGAGCGATACTCAAATCTTTTCAAGTTTTGAGATTCCGTTCTCTTTGTACGGCTACATACAGAGACCCAAAAACATGAGAGCCGCTACACGGTGTTTTTCCACTGCGCAAACGGAAACATAACAGCAGCTGATGTACACAAGGTTACGCGGTTGACTTGTTTTTCTCTGCTCTGGAAGTGCAGTATAGAGGTGATGGTGATATGTGGTTGAATTATTACCTACAGCGTGCTTTATTATTTTGTCCTGTACTTAGTCACAACGTGTGGCTCAGCATTTGTTTTCTACTGCACAGTTTGTGTTTATTTATGGTTTGTATGTGTTAACTCAGCTCACCAAGTGAAAGTACGACTTGCAGAAAGATTTCCAAGTGATCTGCGATTTCTATTTCTGGAGAAGACATACCCAAACACCCTGGAAGAATTAAAACAAAACATCCGCTATGAAATTGCCAGCGCTTCTCAACGTGAACTATGGCGAGTGATGGATAATTTCCTAAAGAGGGGCCAAAAATGCATGGACGATGACGGTGGCCAGTTTCAGCATCTCCGTTAATAAGATTGGTAACTAAAGCCTTTAAAAGTAGTTTTTAAAACGTATGGTTTCATCCGCGCTGTTCTATGGCAGCGGCAGTCGGCGATGAGCACCGAGAACGCATAGATACAGAACACAGCACAGCCGGTTCGAAGTCTTTTGGATCGCTGGTTATAATATGGATGTTGTATTTGACGAACTGTTTTTTAAACTGCTTGTAGGGTAAGCTAAAATCCAGCTCTATTTTAGTTGAAAGTTTACTGTAATTCGCACACAACCTAAGAACGGGAGAATTTGTATGAGATAACGTTTTTGGAGTCCTAAATTGAAATAGCTGACGATTTCTAAAATTAGTAGCACTGACATTAAAATATATTGTCAAGCAGTTCTTCAGTGGATACTACGCCATTTATGAGTTTGTACAGAAATAATTGTTCGGCTATTACTCTGCGATCAGAAAATGAGACTATTTTGAATTAATTAAGCAGTTGACTATACGGCAAGTTCTGACTATAAATAAAAACACCGTGAATCTTGTAATATACACCACCCACACGCACCCACACACTCCCACCCACTTTTTTTTATCTTCTCTATTTGATTGTTGTGACATTTATACATTGGTGATGTATAAATATGTAGATCTCTTAAAGAACATGTCACACACCTTCTTAAAAATTTGCATTTTAAAATACTTAAGTTTTCTCAAATACAAAGTCATTCGTTCTTTGAATCTCTTGATCATCAACCTATCTCATAGCAACCAGCTCCTGATACATTTGACTATCGCTTGTATTCCCTTATTCCCATTGTATTACCTGGCAAAGCGTTGAGGCGTATTGATTTTGGTGGTCGAGCGCTACGATCGCTATCTTATTATATTCGGCGCCAATTAAGGGGATAGACAGATGTTAAGCACGTGGCGCAAAAGCATAAATGAACGGGAGGGGATGAATGCGTCTTAGCGGTGGTCATAGCAACGAAAAGAAGGACCAATTAGAGCTAAGGCATTTCCATAGAAACGGCACCCACAAGGACCCTGTTACTGATATGTAACAGGCAAGTAACACGTCATTAGCAGGTGGCTGATGAGGAACCCAGCAGTATAATATATACATATATATAATATATAACAGTATAATATAACAAACTGCTTTTGTTATGTTCTGCTATCGCTGCATATAAACAAATAGTGCTGCAGCCCGAGCTCGCAATGCAATCAGTTAAGAGATTGCCTGTGTGTTGAGAAGTTCGTTTGTTTATTCGATAGACGGTTATTTGCCCTGTGTTAACGTGTGTCTGAGTCTGCATCTGTGCGTGTGTTACAAGCTTTTGCATTTGTGTTTAACAATGTCAAAAAATAGTGACAAAGGTACTTGTACTAGTAGTGCTTCCAAACGAAACGAAACGAAAAATTGAGCGTACTCGCGAACCGAATAAAGCTGTGTTTGGTAAAGGTATCCCAATTGAAGGACAAGCGCGGGAAATAATATGCTCTGTAAGAGAATTCGAATATCAGCGGCATTTTCCTATTAGAATAAGCATCAATTATTCACAGGTACGTTTCTTTGTTAACGCAAATATTTAGACTGACATATAATTGCATATTCTATCATTTGAATGCAGACTCAATATTTTATTGTCGTCTTTGCATACGGATATAAGTAATATGCGCTCAACATTCCAGGCGCAATCCAATCTTCTTCGTACACAATCATTACACGCTCTCCACGTGGTCGTGGTGGCTTTAAGCGGCAACGTCGCTTCTCCTTCACTGCGGACTGTCAATCCCTTTCTTGGTTGTGCCGACATTAGAAGAGCGAAATATCAGTAACTTTGAGTATAGTCAGTGATAAAACACAAATATACTCTGTACATCAAGATATTAGAGGAGACGTAAACAAAGCCACGTGCGTTTTGACCACCGCACGCCCTCTTTACGCTTTCGCCGTCTAAATAGTCCCTTGAAGACATACTGTTACTAAGGTCTGAAATCTCAATGTTTGCTAAAGCACGAACTAAGTGTACTAAGCATAGCTAAAAGTGCAAGAATACGCAGTTAAGTGAATCTGTAACCAGCCTAATTCACTCTGCGCGCATTACTCAGTATGAAAGTAACATGGCGGAACAAGTGAGTGTTGTGAAACATAAGCGCGGCAAACCGTTGCGAAGTGGTGAAAAGACAATAATATTGAACGTGTTTAACAAGTTCTGCGAGAAATATCCCGAACTTGCTATCAAAGACTGACAAAATTAACATCCGAGTTTGCCGTGTGTCAGTTGCAAGTATTTACAGCGCAAGCAAGGAAAAATCCTAATTGGTGAAGTCAGAACTCCCGACAAAAAGCGACCACGTGCCAGGCAAATGTTGAATGTGGTTTGCGACGAATTTGTGAGATCTGCTATGCGTCGAAAAGTTCACCAGTTCTTTGTTAACAATGAACCCCCGCCTTAAACAAAGTGCTGCTGGCAGTTAACTCTGATCCCGATCTTCCAGATTTAAAACGAACTTCCCTCCACAAGCTGTTTCTGGAGATTGGTTTCGAGTTTGTGAGCAGGAAATGAAAAAGTGTTATGTGGACAGAGATGACGTAAGTAGCAGTTAAATTCCATGTGCTACATGTTATTTGGATCAAATAGATATATCCTTTTACTATAATCTTCGCAAAAGTTAAAGGCATATGGAGGCGGGGCGTACTGCAGACTCCAGCGAATCCTAAGCTTGCCCCTGCTACCAGCGATGCCGAATGTGGTACACGCATCTCACGCGCTATTACGAGGGCCGTCTCAAAAGTAACTTGCACTATTTTTTTAAATCCGCGCGGTAGGCGGAAAAAGTCTGAAAGTCCCAGGGTATATAGGTATGGGTGTAGTAGCAGCACCGTAAAATTCCTAGGCCCCTAAGTTTATTGCTTGGACATTAAAACGGTAGTAACAATGGAGACTCCACTCGTTCTTACCGCCGATTGCGAAGTTCGCGCTGTAATCCGTTTTCTGACGGGAAAAAATAAATGTGCGACTGAAATTCATTGCGAGTTGTGCAGTGTTTATGGAAAAGATATTTTGTCAAGACAAATGGTTTCTCGCTTACCCCAATCGTTCATTGAAGGGAGAACAACATTACACAATGAGCAATGAAGCGGCCGACCCTCCACTTCCCTCGCTCCGGATATTGTTGACGAGGTTCGAGCAGTTGTGAACACCGATCAGCGCCTTACACTTGATGCAGGTTTGTTTCAACTTCCTCCGTATATTGAAATAAGCCGTGAATCGCTTCACAGGATTATTTCTAAGGATCTGTGTCTATGGAAAGTGTGTGCAAGTTGTGGAAACGAATGGATGAGACAACTCCAAAAAAAGGCAAAAGTTGCATCGGCTGTCAAGGTCATCACAATGATATTCTGGGATTCGAAGGGAGTACTGTTAATCGATTACCTGCTCCATGGGACCACGATGACAGCTGCTCGCTATTGTGAGGTGCTGAGAAAACTCAAAACCGCCATACAAAACAAAAGGAAGGGAAAGTTGAGCAAAACAGTTTTTCTGGTCCACGATAACACTCTCCCGCACGCTGCCCGTGAAACTCAAGCCATTTTGAACAGTTTCGATGGGATGTTTTCGGTCATCCATCTAGTGCACCTGACCTTGCACCGATTACCATCTTTTTCCGGAGCTGCAGCAACATCTTGGGGGAAGGCGCTTCGTAAATGACGAGGAACTGAAACAAGAAGTGGAAAGATGGCTATCCAGTTTGGCGGGAGAGTGGTTTGACATTGGGTTAAAAAAACTGTTACCACGGTATCAAAAATGTATTTAAGTTCAAGGAAATTATGTGGAAAGATAGGTACTGAATGTAGCTTCTTTTTAAAATATTTAAACGTTTTGTTATTTTTTAAAAAAATAGTGCAAGTTACTTTTGAGACGCCCCTCGTATGTACAGAAACTTTGCCGGTACACGCACTACGCTTGGTAACAGCGCTCCGCTTGAGCATTGGCCAGCGTTCACATGCCTTTAACTTTTGCGAGCGGTATAGTGTAAAATGCATGTTGTACCTACGCGTAGCGGTAACTGTGTTGCGCCATTGCGAATGCACGTAGCCGTGGAGTGATACAAACCGGTGCTTTGTTTACATCTCCTCTAATCTCTTGATGTACAGAGGATCTCTCGCGCCTGCCGATATATGAGACGTTGCTGTCCTGAAGATATGATTGCATCTGAACAGTGTACGCACACCGTCAAGCCATGTTTATGCTATAAGTTCGCATAAACAACAGGGCAGTTTCACATTCTTTCCGATACGCTTTATGGCTTTGCCAGGTAATATCTACAAGTGAATATGCAACAGACAATTTCTGCAAATGTTTATCTCGATAAACTAAAAGTAGATAGAATGAGCTATTGTGCGAATGGTGTACAAGGGTGGAAAAAGTCATGTGAGCAACCCATCCTTCTCTTTTGTTCTTCGATTTGTCTACCGCCCGATGACCTTCCATTCTCTCAGCACTGAGTTCGATCACCGCAACACGATGGTGGAAGAGGAAATTAGGTAGGAGAGTGACACCGTGGGACACAAATTGACTTCCCTGTTTAGCTTAATAGGTAACCGACTATATACGTTTAAATAGTTACGTTGGTATATAAACATGTGTGTGTGTCTGTGTGTGTGTTTGCTAGTCTATTCATAACCAAAACTAACCGTAGAAAGTTAATTTTCCAGAACTGTAAATTAGTATTTCTAGTACGCCGGTGGGTTTTCCAATGCATGAATGACATTCAAATATAACCCCTGGCATTTTTCTGAACTACAGCAAATCTCCTTTCAAAGATAGTTAAATTTTAAGGTCGATAGTAATGTTTCGGTGATCATTAGCAGATTTTTTTTGAACTCTAGGCCTGAACTTGTAAATATATTATTTCTGAAAGAAAAGAATAAAATAAAGCAAACATAATAGAACTTAACAATTCTTTGTTATTGGTTTGAATTTAAAAAAGCTTATTTGGAGTGGTTGTCAATTTTTTCTCGTGGTCATGCAAAGAGCGTGGAATTTCAAAGTAATCACATGGCTATCCGCTTCCTAAAAACCTGTCTACTGCTGAGCTCTTCTTATATCAACAAAACGTGCAAATGTGTAGTGAAAGCATACCCTAAATAATAGAAGCCTTTGTAAGAATATTCTGTGGAAAAGTCAGTAGAGAGAATTATGTAACTGCAACGATATTTAGTGTGTTTACCTCAAGGTCCAAGGGGAATGAAGGGCAGGGGAGAGAGATATTCACCCTACGTTTACTCGCTGCAAATTTCTCCCAATTTGAGTAGTAAAACCGTACTTAACGCTAGTTTTATGTCGGAAGTAATGGTAAAAGTAGTGAAGCAGATAGATTTCCGCCTAGGAGTGCTGTGAAGTCTTCTATTATATTAAAACAACCGAAATTTTAATACTTCATTCTTTAACCCTGCAGGAGAGAATGAAGTTGTTAGACCGAATTGTTACAATGTTATTGGTTATTTTTGTTTTATTGAGCCACACTGTCGGTTACTTCCCCCCATACACGTGTGATCTCAATCCCACAGAACTAGCTTGGGCCAGGGTAAAATGAATACGCAAATAAATGTAAAAGGTGACTTATTGTAGGAATTACACGATATAACGCTGGAACGAGCTTAATACCAAAACAGACCGGTAGTGTTTTTAAAAATATAGAAAAGACAGAAAATGATCAGTGGGGAAAAACGGAGTAGTTGAAAACATAATTTAAATTGTGCTATTTTGAGCGAGTTATTTACTTTAATCTAGCGCGAATGCGCATTTCAATGTTGGCAACGTTATCATAAACGCGATATCTGTTTATCTGGAAATGTTTACTGACGCATTGGCTGGCTGCAACCCTGCCGGGGACCACGAGCTGGTGAACAAACTGTAAACAAGAATTCTTTATATAACACCTTTATACAAGTATGGGAAATCTTGCATTCCACCCAAAAATTCCATACTCAAGATAATCTCGGCGCCAACCAAGAAAGGGATTGACAGTTTGCAGTGAGGGAAAAGCGACGTTGCCACTTATCGCGACCACGTGGAGAGCGCGGTATGATCATGTGTACGAAAAATATTGGATTGCCCCTGGAATGTTGAGTGCGTATTATTTATATTCATATGCAAAGACAACAGTAAAATATTGAATCCACATTCAAAGGATAGGATATGCAATTACATATGTCTAAATATTTGTGTTTCCTTTAATTGGTATATCTTTACCAAACAGTTTTATTTGTTTCGCGAGTACGTTTAATTTTTCTTTTGGCAGTTCTATCTTTGTCACTATTTTTCAACATTGTTAAATACACATTAAAGGCGTTAGCACAAATGCACGCACAGATACACAGACTCACGTAAACACAAGGCAAATAACCGTCTAAAGAATAATGCAAATGAACTTCTCCACACAGGTAATCTCTTAACTGGTGCAAGCATTGCATTACGAGCTCGGGCTGCAGCACTTTGTTTATTTGCAGCGATAACAGAACATAACAAAAGCAGTTTATATTACTGCTGGGTTCCTCATGAACCACAGCTAATCATGTGTCAAATGCCCGTTACATATCGGCAACAGGGTCCTTGTGTGTACCATCTCTACGGAAACGCCATTATAACGCCTTAGCTCTAATTGGTCCTTTTCGTTGCTATGACAACCGCTACGAGGCATTCATCCCCTCCCGTTCATTTATGCTTTTCCGCCACGTGTTTAACACCTGTCAATCCCCTTCTTAATTGGCACGAGTACAACAATGTTAACTTATACTGAGTCAAAACATGTCACTCAAATCACATGACTAACAATTCTACCTAACTATTCTGAGGAAAGTTTATTCCTCTAATTCATACTCATCAAAATGTCGGTCTGCGTGGCTCAGTAGATAAGGCGCAAGCCTACTGCAACCACGGTCGTGGGGTAGGTCTGGGTGGCTCAGTGCTAGACGCTTACCTACTGATCCCAAGGTCGCGGGTTCAAATCCAGCCCAGGCCGAAAGTTTTTAAGTGTGCTTAAAAACGACAGCTCCATGTCAGCAGATTTACTGGCATGTAAAAATTCCAGGGCGAAATTCCGGCACACCGGCGACACATGATCCCGGCAAATGACAGCGTCGTTGAACAAAATGTTTAATTTTTTAACGGTCCAGACCGATGGTTTTTAAATGTACTTACAAACCCATGTCAGATTTACTAGCACATAAGATCCACGGAACGAAATTCCGGCATAAAGGGGGCGCTGGTACAATCGTGGTAATTGACAGCGCCATGAACTAAGGGAAAAAGATATTTGTATGTAAGCGCTCAGACAAATTACGAAATGTACATACATGTATTCAAAAGAAGATACTGCATTAGTTAAATAAGTATGACATATGACGAGGGAGAGTTTATAAATTATATTTAAACAATCTGTGAAATTAAGCTGTTAATGAAAGTTCGTACATGCGACCGACATCGATCGTAAAAAAATTGCGTTGCTAAGGAGACCTCAAAAAATAAAACAGGCTAAGGTTTAAGAAAGTATCAAGAAATAATTTGTCAAGGAGTATTATAAACATAGTAAACAGTTTCGCACTGTGAAAAGTTTAAATAAAATCTTAATGTGCTACTTGAAAGCAAATCTCACTGCTACCGCTGAGGGTACAAAATAATTACGTCACGACTGCAGCTACGCCGAGGCAAAAAGGTACTATAAAAAGTGTAGAATTATAATCCAGGTTGCACCTAGTGCAAAAATAGTTTAACATGACTGCCAAAGGTGAAGTAACGCAAACAGCGTAACAAAGAATAAATTACGCCCCAAAAGAACTATTATAAATGTTTAATCAAGATAAACATTTTAAGGAAGTATTTTATTATACAGTACGTTTACTACAAAACTTGGCCAGCAGGCGCATGGCCCGTCTCCCGGTCACACATGCATGCACCTCAAATCAAGTTTCAAATCACATAATTATCAGAATAAACACAAAACATACCTTAGTACAGATGTTGCAAATGCCGTTCATCTGCACCAATACATCTACCGCATCTTCTAAGGAAATGTTCATTCACACGCATTAGTTCGCTTCCATTATGTTTGTTTCTCTCCTGATATTTTGTTTTAATTTTGTCTTGTGCAAGGCGTGAGGTGACCGTTCTAACCTTTCTCCGATATCGTCAAATTTCTGTTCTATAAGCACACGTTGATTCACCCTTTTCCATCACCAATTGTTCCCGTCTCCCTGAATTTCTTTACACGCAAACGAGCGGTCTCACTACTCGGAACACGCACGACAGGAAATTTAGTTTCAATTGCATAACAACTTCCCTACAAGGTGATGTAAGCACATACGTATCGTACATACACTGTTATACTGTATACTGCAATCGATTCATTTTGAAAACACTTCAAGCTAACTAAATGTTATTCATGTGTAAACTGGACTATATAGCGTTTCACTCTTAGAAGACAGTATGGAGTTAAATGGGACATCTCTGTCTCTATCTAGCGCATACAAGTTGCCATTAGCCGCGTCCTTTTTCTACCCTAGCTCTGTTGCCAGATTCCTAATAGCATGGTATAAATATTCATTTGTTATAAATTTCAGGTTTGAACACATTATCCTATGCAGAATTTTTTTCTCTATCAGGTTATATCCTTTTCAGAGTCATTATACATTTCTATAGGTCCAAATTTCTTCAGAAAACGTTTTTTTCAATAGAAGTGTCTGTTTGCTGTTTCTACACTCATCACGCACTAACAAACTAACTTCTAGAATGCATCTATATTTTTTTCTTAGGTAGAGTAAACTATAGTGCTACTACCTGCCTACTTTGAATTCTCTATGTTTACCCAGTTAAGTGTTATAATTTTTTAAATTAAATGTTTTCGGAAAATTTTATATATGTGCACTGCAAAAGTTACGCAGTGTGAAACTTTTTTGTTATTGAGTTTACATCAGGGAACCAGCGAGAACAAATGTTGAGGAAGGTTGGAGAAAGTTTTTAAAATAAACCAAAAGGCAGTAACCTCTTTCTTTTATTCAGTAAGGCAAACAAAAGGTATTCATCTATTCAGCGTCAGGCCTGACACAGAAGATAGTATAAGGAGCAGCACTAGCATTAGTTCGAAAGAAGCCGTGTGTGTAACTGTGAGCTGTTATTGCGTTATTTGTTTAATATTTTTGTAAATATTTGTAGTTATGGAGGGTGAAGCTAGGAAGGGACGATATGTTGGTAAATAAAGAAGTAAGGAACGCCAAATAATTATGAATGTGTTAGATTATTTTTGAAGTAAAATGCGTGTAAGGCAGTAAAAGAAACAGCTAAGGCTATCGGGTGTTCAGAAGCAGTAGTGTGTATGATTAAAAAGGAACTAATGAAAGGACCTCTAAGAACGCCATCGAAAAAGAAAGCAAAAAGGGCGGGACTACACAAAACGCTAGGTTAACGCAATATGATTGAATAGTGCAAGGTGGAGTGCGGCGAATTGTTCATTCTTTACTGTTTGCAAATATTCCACCCACGCTGAATATAATTTTGTCACAGTTCAACAGTGATGAGACCCTACCAAATTTCTCAAGGGCCACTCCGATTTGGGGTTCGAATATGAAAGAAAGGGTAACAAGTGCATATTAATAGAAAGAGACGATATCGATATCATCAGATGGCGACATAAATATCTATAAGACGTAAAAGGTTTAGGGACCAGGGGAAATCAATTGTTTATACAGACGAGTCATTTGTAAATTTAGGTCATACAGTAACAAAGGCGTGGAGGGATACCAAAGTTAAAAGTGCCCGTCTCGTCAAGCAGCAATTGAAGGACTAAGTACAGGACCATGGTCTGTCAACTGGAATAGCCACTTCCGGTCCTGCATCGAGCTTCCAAAAAATTCCGAGGAGAACCAAACATTTCGAGCGCTGCACGTCTCTTTGTACCGGATGTCAATGGAGGTAGAGCGAATATCAGTGATGCCAATATTCCTTATTATGGGAGTATCGCACTGTGAAGCAATTTAATAGAAAATTCTGAATAAAACAACAAAACGAAGGAATAAATCATACAACAAAAGGAATTACCGAATGACCGAACTGAGTCAATCCCAAATATGCATAAATTACAGACCTAGTTTCGTAATTTAATGGAGTGTAAGTTGGTGATGCGACACGCAGTGACGTAATTTAAAAGTGATTTTTGATTCGAAATATGGTTAACGTTTTGTGATATCATTAACGGCAGCGAAGCGAAAATAAATCTGGAAGAATATTCTTGTATTTGTAAAACTCGCAAGATTTTAAATATGTGCTAGAGCGTATGGGCAGCAAGATGAAATGAATATATTGTCAAAAGGTCGTTGGTAAGTATGATGCATGTATTAAATACATAAATGTTAAATACCAGGACATAACCTGAATTGTAATGTATCTGCAGTACTTATTTTCAATATAGAACTGTGTTGGTATGGAATTGACTAATATTGCTTTTTGCGAATCAGCTGTAGTTCGAATCTACTCTGCTTAGAATGATAACATTAATAATAAGTAACAGTAGCTTGATAGTTTATGAATTATGAGTCAGCAAGAAAAGTCCACTCGAAAACCTATTTAAGCATGTAGTTGTTAGAAGATTGGAATTGAAAGTTTTTTGCTTTCCCATTTTAATATTAAATTCACTTTTGCATTCTTTGAATTTCAGAATGGTGCATATTACAAAATGAACTACTGCAGTGCTCGACATCTCCAGAAGTGCATCTTCAGGACTGTGGCACACATTTCCTTCATTTATCATTTGAAGTAAGTTATATTTAATACATTTCCACTTTGCTGCAATAACCCAATGGCAGACTCATTGCTACATCTTTAGTAAATTATCTTTTCTCTAATTTTATTACCGTGAGAGATTAGTGCATACAATCTGAATATTGTGGGTACAGCATTATGACATGGCTTAGGATCACATGCTAAGATAAAGTTCTTTGTAAAATTATATTGCCGTTTTATCAAGGAAATCATTTAAATTTCAAACTTCGGTAAAGAAAGATGTGGTAAAATGTGTGGTATTCATACTTCATAAGTTGTAGCAATGTTTCAGTCTGCAGCACTATCTTAATATTGTTGTGATGTTGCTGGTACATAGCTTATGGTATCATTTCTTTGAAGAACCAGTGGTATGAGATTAAAGCGGGGGTCCCACGGTCCAAACTTTTTGTATCCAATGGAATTGTACACAAAAGAAACAGTGTCTGTCATACTGATGAATTTTGGTCCAACACAAATGACAGTTCACGTAGCAGGTGTGAAAAATAAACATGGCAGAAGCAAATATTAATTTAGCGATTACTATATTAAGTATAGGTTTGCGATATATTTCCACATGTCTATGTAGGAAGAAAATATGTAATTACAAGTAAAAGATAGTGGGCACGGTCATGAGAACAGGACACAGGCCAGGGTATATTGGGTCTGCTACAGAACGAATTGAGGTTAGAGGAATTGGAAAATTATGGCAGTTTTCTACAAATTGGCAAAGCTTTATTTCTCAACCTTTTACATCCTGTAGAAGGCAATATTACACACCAGGACACAAATATGAGACAAACTATTACTGTGCGAAAGAGATAAGGTAGAATTGTAATGGTTTTAATCTTAGTATACATGCATAGGAGATTTGAACTCATTTCATAATGTTAAATTTGAACATACTGTTAACTGGGTTTCTTATTATTTATGAAATTTAGCTATGTAATGACCACCTTAGTAATATATGTTAATGGTCATGAAAAATTGTTATTGAATCTTGCAGAAAAAGTTTAAAACGTTTTATTAAAACACCCATCACATTAAAAGAACCATGAGCCATACGTATAAAACAGCTGACTACATGTTGCTTGTGTAGTCTGCCATATTGCTTTGTTACTGACGCTGATTGGCTATTTTCAAGTTGTTTGATGAAAAAATTAGATGCAACTATATCACATTGTATACAAACAGATTGGATACAAAAAATAGGATACAAATTGTATGCAACAAAATTGTATCCAACTCTCGATGTCCTACAATGGTCTGTAGTTGTATACAATGCTTTGGACCAAAATGTTAGAACGTGGACCTCAGCATAAGTAAAAATATTGAAATAAAGAAACAAGTTTATGGTAAATAAGTGGTACTACAATGTTGCATTTACAAAATTAGAGAAGTTTTGATCTGTGTTGCTGAGCAATGAACATACAATAGTTGCTGAAAATGAAGAGAGAATGTGTTATAAGTGTCAGGATATTTTATAGTTAGTGATGGACCAGCTAAATTATAGTATCCTGAAAAAACCAAATGTCATTCGGTTTAGTCATTCATATAAACATGTTGAAATATAATTGGACCAATGAAAACAGTTTTCTTTTCAATATTCATAGAGCTGTTGTTACAATAATTGTATTTGGTTCTGTGTTGCATTAGAAGTATATTTGCAGCACAGGTGTAAACAGAGTTTTGACGTGGCCCAGAAACAGAATTTTAGCCACAAAACTGTAATTAATGATCTTAGATATACTCTTACTCAGTCATTAATTGCTCAATTTATTCAGAATGCTTGTCATTGTGTTAGGTTATGTTCATTTAAATGTAAATATACTTTTTGACATTGCACTAGGTGAAGTATAATAGCTGTTTGACAGTTTGTTGTTGGTCTAGATCATTTACAACAATGCTATTCTTGTGTTAGAGATATATACAAGAAAAAATTACTTTTTTATGGATGCATTTTAACTAATATAGTTCTCAGCGTCCCATACTATGTTGAGAATGACAGATTGCTTAATTTTGCTCAGAGGTCTCCTTAATTAGGCTTGAGCTCTTTTTTGTGCTGCATATCTACAACACAGGATACTTCCCTTCTGAAGGAAGTTGTGCTAGAAAATTTTATGCCTGAAAATCCTCGCCCTCAGCCACATTCAAACACCCAGGGCACATACACAAAATTAACAATCAGTGTGCAGCCAAATCACACCAACAATATAGAAACAAATCTGTGTTGTATTAAGCAGGCTTAGAAACTAGAATTTAATATGTTTTGAACTGATCAGGTTTGTGAAAAGAATAAGATTTACTCCGACATTCCAACTCCCACAAGGAAAAAGGATAGCAAAGGATGTAAAATGTGTCAGTAGTACTATAGAATACACACAAAGAGTAGGAAATTGTACCAAACTAAATTTTGATTAAGATGGGACTTGATATCATTATGAAATACTGATGAATTATTTGCACTGTTTCCTGTTGTTTGTTTCAGGAGAGCATAATTGGATTTGGCAGCACCTACCTTGGATAATGTTATATGTATTTTGTATATTTTGCATATTTTGCATACTGCTCGGTTGCCGACACTGTCTCATGTACTAATTTTAAGTGTTCAAATAAACTATGAATGCCATATGAGGCAATCTCAAATTTCAGGTCTTTCTCTTAATACATTCTTTTGTAAACTTGTGCTGAAAATAATGTATATATTAAAGTGTAATTGCTTTTCAAAATCTCATTAAACATAGGCATTAACACGACTTCTTTGTTTTCTTTTTGAAACAGTGCTGGTTTTTTGGTACATAGTTGTTGGTGTATTTTCATTTAGAATCTATTTAGTTGTTTATTTCTTGGTCACTAAGGTTATCTTTCAGAAGTTTGTTTTAACATTATTACTAATTTACTGTGTACAAAAAAAGCTGCATTACACATAACTTTGTGATATCCTTTCCTGTTTTCCTCCGCCATTAACTCAATGTGTAGTTATAATTGCTGTAAGCTTTGAAATTCTTGACAGAAAGAAAATATATTGCATAAGCTCAACAATTTGCGTGCTCTGACACATTCCATCGGCTTACTAAAGTTATGATTAATTGAACACATAACTATTCATACATAGAAAAAAATGGCAAGTTTAGAAGTGGCTTCTTCTTGCCGATCTTATATTCAGGAATTAATTGAACTTCTTTCGAAGTCACATCTCGCGCACTCATGAATTGTTTACAGCACATATCACATATTAGCGTAATACGCGTTACATCAACTACGTGGATAAGAATCGTTTACCGCATATGGCTTCCACGTAGCTCACGTAACGCGTATTAGGCTAAGATGTTAATATTCGAAAAGTGCCGTAAACTATTCACGAGTGCGGGAATTGTGACTACGAAAGAAAATCGGCAAGCGATGCTGGCAATGAGGAGGGGAGGGGAGGGGGTGACGTAGCGCAGCTCAGTCGATATAGAGGCTTACGGCATTACCGACAGAATCGTTAGTTCGCAAAAGAACCGGTCGAAACATCTGACATCAGCGACATTTGTGACCTCAGCCCACAACACAGAGTTGAGCATCTAGTATAATCTGTGTACAGGACTCAGGCCACCTCGAGTCGCTCGCGGAGAAAGATTCGCAACTAGTACATGTTGCAACACTGCGCTCCATTTAACGTGTACTGTCTTTTAAGGGTGAGACGCGCTATAGAACAGCACAGAACAGCTACCTAACAGTGTTTATGAACGATAAGGAAGTGCTTACATAATCTTTTAGGGAAGTTGTAAGCTAATTTGGAACTAAATTTCCTGGCGTGCGTGTTCCGAGTAGAGACCCTCGTTTGCGTGAAAGCAAATTCAGGGAGGCGGGAACAATTGGTGATAGGAAAGGTAAAACAGCGTGTGCTTACGAAAGAAAGGTCATCTCGCGCTTAGCACAAGACAAAATTACAACAAAATATCACATGAGATGAACATAATGGAAGCTGAACTATTGCGTTTGGATGAACATTTCCTCGGAAGATAAATGTAGTGATGAATATGGACAGCATTTACAACATATGATGTGATAAGGCATGTTTTATATTTACTCTGGTAATTGTTAATGTGACTTGAGATTTGATTTGAGGTGCATGCATGTGTGACCGGAGATGGGACATGCGGCTGCCAGCCAGTCGTGCAGTACAAATCCGGGAGACGAGCCGGGCGCCTGCCGGCCAAGTTTTGTTGTAAACATGCTGCACATCTCTGAACGTACGTGAGGAATGCAGTACGTTTATGCGATTGTCAAATCTTTTAAGAAAAAGTAGCTGCACAGCACAGAAAAGGAAAAGAAAGACTGTTCGCGCAGCACTTCTCCAGCACTATATACTTACAGCAGAGATATTTTTAGACGTGGCGAATGGGCGATAGCTGCACAGTAGTTCATGATCGAGTTCACTTTTGTATATAAAAGACCATAGGGGTGTCAGGTTAGTACCTCTCCGACTTCCCTGCAGTAAACATCGGGAACAGTACGTGATTAAGCACAGTCATTATCAGCAAGGTTTTGTTTATTTGAAGCAAGAAAACAGAAGTTACCCCAATATCAATTTGCATTACGTCACACAGATCCTAGCAAGGTCATTCGCCACGTCTAAAAAATACCTCTACGTCAACACCAGGCGGGTCACAAAGCATGCGTCTAAAAAACTAAATTGCGTTAGAATTTAACATCGCATCGTCTAAAAACGGTTTCATATGCTATTAACATGTTTCAAATAACACCAAAGGAGAAAAGAAAATTCAATTAAGCCATTTAATGTAGAATTGTTTGTTATCAGTCCTGCATTTCTTCAATACAGCTTAAGCTGAATTCAGACGTTTCACAGTCACTATTGCTGTTCAAGTCGATAATTATTTTTTCTTGCACGTCTTCTACAGAGATACAAAATCTACATTTTACTTGGCTCTTACATGGCATGCCTAATGCAGTTACTCTAGTTTTGGATGTAACGTTTTGTACTCCGCCATAAATGTTTTCCACTTCGTCAATTCTAAAACTGACATGGTTTCTTGCAACATATCCCTTTACCTGAGTCCAAGCCATTTCTATTGGATTCAGTTCGCAATGTTAAGGAGATAAACGAACCACTGTGTGACCAGCTCGTTTTAGTCAAATAGATGTATACCTACGTGTCACCACGAACAAACTCAAAAGCTCATTCATTTTCTCGAGAGAATGCCTTTACTGCTTTACTCCTGAATATTTGCCTTATTCCAAGAATTTGGGACCTGTTCCAGCTTGATAAAATGGGAACTTGCGTTAAGCACTGTGCGGTTTAAGTTTTGGCAATACACATTGAAACCATTCTTGGAAAGGCGACTTTTTCCCCCCTCGAAACAACGCCGGCAACTTCCACAAAACAGTCTTCCCGTAGTGGACAACAGGTCGCCCTTTCCGCTTGGTACCTTCTGTCTCGTAGCTAGTCAGTGGCGTGCACTCAACCCCAGCTACCCCAGCACTGCTGGGGTAACTGATTTATTTACAAGTTCGAAATTATAATAATTAGGACTAGGAAGTTCATGCATTTGCATGTTTTTTCATAGGGGTTAAAAATGTATGCTTTACATTATGTGCACGAATTATGGAATTTTCAGTTATTTGGACATGATTTTATGGTGCATATAACTACATATTTTCTTGATTTTTATAAACGCATATTATTTCAATATATTGCATATTTTAATGATTTATGGTTTTTATTGTTTTCCATATTTATAATAGTTTTCATATTGGTAATATTGCACATGACAACTCATGAAGATTTCAATATTGTACCCCCTATATTGCACATTTTAATTATTTTTATCGTTTTTTATAATTTATTTCATCTGTATAATATTTTTCACATTGGTAGTATTGCACATGATGCAACTCGCGAGGTGGCGAGAGATGCTGAGTCATGTTGTCATGCAGTGAATCCCCTGTTTCCATGATATGTATGTTCGTAGAAAATAATCAGTGCGTTATCTGAGAGGTTTATATTAACAAAGATAAAGTGCAGGTCAACGTTTTGAAGAGCACGATTATAGCAACGCTTGCCTGCCCAACAGTAGTTGTGTTGCGGTCTTCAAACGTAGCAGTGTTGTGAACTGGTTCCACCAAATTAAATTAGGCATATAAAATGTTAAAAAGCTCTTCAAATGTCGAAAATAAAACCAACTTCGAGTGCTAGACGAATTAATTTACAGAACGAGTTTTCGGGTGATTTAATATCTAAAGATAATAGGGCCTGTTTGTGGAGCGTGTGAGAAAAATGTAGGGAGTGAGAAAAGATTTCAAATGGTTCAGCACATAAACACAGCAAAACATAAGGAGAATTTAATCAGAAAGCTCGCAAACAAAGAACCTGTACAAAAACAGCTAGTAGAGTGTTTAGGAAGTAGGATTGCTTAATTTTCCTATGACTTGTGCCAAGCATTTTTAGCTGCTGATATCCCTTGTTCAAAATGGATAATCCGACGTTTAAAAACTTTCTTGCCAAGTACACTCGACAACATGTGCCTGAAGAAAGTACACTGCGTAAGACTTATGTAGGACATTGTTACAATAACGTATTGTCAAATATACAAAATGAATTAGCAGATCAGTTTGTGCGGTTGTCTGTTGATGAAACCTCTGATTCTGAGCGCCATTCTATTGCTAATATAATCGTTGGTGCTTTAAATAATGAACAAAAGACTGCACCTTATCTTCTTAATGTGTGCGAATTGTCAGCCACTGACAATGTAACTGTGACCCAGTTTGTGATGGACTCTTTGAAATTACTATGGCCATGTGGAATCAAATACGACCGGTTACTTTTATTTGTTACTGACGCAGGTCCTTATATGGTAAAATCAGGACAAACTCTGAAAGGTATTTTTCCTAACTTAATTCATATAACTTGTTTGGCACACGCTCTTCATCGCATTTCTCAGACAATACGTGATTCTTTCCTACTGTTAGATAGATGTGTGTCCAGTACAAAGAGAATTTTTATTAAACCTTCTAAAAGAGCAAAGTTATTTAGATCAAGAGGCACCTAATATCCAACTTCCTGCACCAGTGTTAACTCGATGGGGAACATGGGTCGATGCAGTTTTATATTATACTGAGCACATAGAAATAGTTGGAGGTTGTTAATTCATTGGACTTGAAAGATGCTTCATCAATAGAAACTGTGCAAAATATTGTCAGGCACTGAGTTAAAAGAAGATCTTAGTTTCATATCGGCCCATTTTTCTTTCTTACCAACAGCCACAACGGCATTGGAAGCTGTAGCATCTCCTTTGCATGAATCACAATGTCTTTGAAAAAAAAAAAAAAAAAAAAAAAATACAACATGTAATTCATGTAATGACATGAATTATGTAATTTCAAAAAATTCGGGTTATAAACAGATATGCGATATTCGAGACATCCTCGAAAGAAAACCATGTGTCACACCAAGAGACTTGACTCTCTCTGTGAAGCAGTTGTCATTTCAATATGCCCGGATAACATCTTGTGACGTGGAGAGGTTTTTTCACGTTACACAAGTGTTTTGCGAGACAACAGACGATGTTTTACAGTTGAAAATTTGTGCAAAGTGTTGGTTGTGAACTGCAATTTAGCAGTTAATACTAGCAGCGGGGCCACTTCTCCTTCAACTTCTAAGGAATAAGGTAACATTATTTATACTAACTCATCTTGTCTACTGCAAAGGGACATTAATTGTTGTAATTAAATAGTGCAAATTCTTGGCATATTTTCAAGTTTTTAAGAGCATATTTGCATACATATTTCAGTGCTTTTTAGGGCATGAACTTCCGAGTCCTAATAATAATTCTGTCATATCTCAATCAAATACGCATATCGAACTTGAACATTAGGGTACTTAAAATTCAAACTACCGCCCCGCTATTAGGTGGCTGTTGCTCTTGACAACTGGGCTTGTTTCAAATGAATACTCCTTACAATACCAGCTAGCCTACGAGTGCTGTATTGACGCATGCGTGTTTTGTATAGAGCCCTAGCTAGCGTAGCTCTGATTGCCAACCGACAGCAGACAAGTGTGTATGTATGTCATTGGTTAGTTCAGTTTCATTGCAGCTAGCTATACTCCATCCAGCCTTAGATCCGCACCTTGTATCCCTCCACGATAATCTGATGCTATCACCTGCGACTAACACAAAACAAACACCACGTGGACTCATGCCCCGTATTTATGTTGCAACAGAACGATATTTACTCAGGAATTTGAGAAATATCGCGTTACATTTAAGTAGTCTTTACCAGCTATGTTAAGTAGATTTTCCGGGCTTGTGGGCCGTGGTCGAGTTGGATTGCCTTTCTCCGACGTTTCGCTGAAAACTGCGTCCAGCATCTTCAGGGTGATCCAATTAGTGAACTCCCGAGTCCAAATATTAGAGAGCTATGCCTTCCAGCGCGCTATATATATAGTCGCACATATAGGGAGGGCGTGGCCTGTAGAGGGGGGGGGGGGGGAATGGCAGCAGCACTTATAGTCTTCACCAGGGTTATCGTACATCTTGAAAATTCACAGATAATCGCCGATATTTAAGGTACTATATTTTATGGTGTGCTTTGGTTTCGGCGTATTGCGAGATCGTTCTTGATGGCTTGTGTTTACACACCAAGGGCGGATCTAACGGTGGAGCGATTATAGGCTTTGTCGTCATAGAGCAGAGCCTAGTCGATCGGTTACATATCGATATGGAAAGCTTGAATGAGCAATAGCCATACACGCAAGCATAGCATCCCTACAATAATGGTGTCTTTTTATAGGACATAGTGCAATAAGCAAACGATATGAAAAGCGCATATATTTAAAATTGTTAACTAGCATTAAAAATGTTAGTAAGAAATGACTTAAATGCTTTACTTTTGTTTACGAAAGTGACCCCCATTAACAAAATGGAAATAAACAGGGGAAAATATAAGTTGGTCATCACGCAGATCAGATCAGACTATATAGTGTCGTTGCCACAAGTTTGAAATTTCGTTTGAGCCCAGCAAAACTAAAAGGCGAAGAGCGCATTGTTTTATGTGTTTCTGTTAAAGTATTTAGTAAATGTGACAGGTGAATTCATTGAAAATGAATGTGAGTGACTGTAATAGACGATATGCAAAAGAGGCCATTTTTATATATTTATATGGGTTATAATGAGCTAAGGGTACGGTAGATATCAGAAAAGTATTTAGGATAAGAAATACCTCTACTATTTATAACCTCACCATTTTGGAATAAGGATTATTTATTTTAAAGTATAGGATGATTTTTCAGTTCCGTGTACAGCTGGTGTAACTGTTGTGACCACTGTAGCTAGTTCATGAATAAATGTTAACTTCACTTGATATTGCCGAGTCTTGCTGGAATTTCGTTATGGCATGCCCTGGAATTTCATCTAAAGAGTATATCGGATGACCCTCTTTTCTAATTGATGAATACTGAGTATTTACGCCGCCACTCGATATCATCGCGCTCTATCTGCACCGCTACTCTGCTGAGTTTCTTGAAAATAAATATACCTTAAATATGAGTATTCTGCGAACAGTATTTGTACTAAAGCTTGGGAAATCACTTTCACTTTCTGAATAGTTTACTTTGTTCGGTCTACAGTCCGTTTTCTAACACTTTTGTTGAGTTCTTGAGAAACATCTAGCCGAATGCGAGTTACATACCCAGGTTATATTTTTCCTCAGTCTCTTACACCGGACTTTTAGCGGAGAAAACACTTTACCATGCACTCTTAAACTCATTGCAAACCGCATAAATGAAAACTGACACTCTTGTTAGGCTGTATCTTGCACAAGTTTTTCCCCCTCCTTCCTTGGCCAAGAGCTCTATCGGAAGCTATACGGCCACACTAACTATACTGAGGTAGTAATGTGTCGTACCAACAGTACGAAATTGAAGATATCATTAACTGAATGATATTGCGGGCACATTCATAAATGCAGGTTTACTAGATGCTATATGTGAGCAAAATGTGATTTAGTATATGATATAAAAAGCAGAGGAGAAGATCGGAGTAAAATAAAGAGAAAGAAAAATGTCAAAATCGAAAACCACAACGTTGTATATGACGAAAAATCGCCTGTAAAACGCGCTCATTTTTTATAGTCAATAAATAATTGACACCGGAAAAACTAGAAGTTGGGAGTATAGGCCTGAATAAAATCGTTTTACCTTGTGTGCAAGGTTCGGACATCCTAATAAAAGATGGTCTAAGGTGGCCTCTTGACCACAGTTGCAATAAGGTGTGGTCCCAGAACCATAGCGGAACAAGTACGCCGGAGTGTAGCAGTGACCCACACGCATCCACGAGAACAGTGAGATTAAGTGACGCGGGTAACGTAAAGAAGCAAACCAAGGACGATTGAGGAAAAAAAATTATTTTCTTGTTTAACGACGCTGTCAATTGCCAGGATCACATCAGCGTCGCCGGTGTGCCGGAATTTTGTCCTTGCAGGAGGGGCTGCAAGGGTGGAAGACAGGGACAAAAAACATGTTCTGTATTAGTAAAGGCTTCCCACTCCTGGATCCATTGAGAAAGAAGAGAATGTCTGCCAGATCTAAATAATTCCCGCGGGGGTACAGTGATTGGAAAAATTTCATCGGAAAAGCAAGCAGATTTGGCTAATCGATCGGCGATCTCGTTACCATAGATACCAGAATGACTAGGTATCCAAGCAAAGAGCACCCTTGTAATCCCTAGGGTAAGATGGAGCGATTTGAGTGCCTGTAGATACCAACAAGTACTGGGTGATAACGAAGGACTTTGTAGCGTCTGCAATACACTCAAGGAATCAGTATAAATATTCGCTGTTATGAATTCCGTATTTCTAAGAAAGTCTAGCACCTTGTAGATGGCGAAAAGCTCTGCAAAATAATTAGAGCAAAAATCCGGTAGCCGAAAGGTACGCCGTATTTCCAACTCTGGTGAGAAAAAAGCTGATCCTACCCTCGGGGGGTCCCCCTGACGTGAGCCATCGGTAAAAAAAGTTAGGCGGCCATCTCCTGCCACAGGAATAGGAGCCTGGAATAATAGTCGCGCTCGGAAGTCTACAGGATAATCTAAAATGCGCACACAGGCCGTAACATACGTAATGGTATGTAAGCCTGTGACATAGTCAAAAGAATAGCATGGGTAAGTTTCTGCACGTTGTAAAAACCGGACGTGGTTTGTCAGAAAGCGGTAGGCTAGCATGAGTGGTAAGGTCATGACTTCCGCATGAAGCTGCCCCTCTGGACAGCGTTCCAGTAACAATTGTAACTTAGGGAATAATGGAAAAGTTATACTGCCCCAACGGGCGAGGAGATAGTGTAAAGCCACCAGCGGGGCAAGATGATTCAAAGGGGTGAGGCCTAGTTCTCTGTACATTACCATTATTGGTGTCGAGTGGTCATAGCCTACCATAAGTCGAAGAAATCGATTGAGGCTGACTTGTAAGGGCAATAATGCACCTGTAGTAGTTATACCCCAGAGAAAGATTCCATAGGTGATCATACCCTGCACAATAGCTTTGTATAGGTGCAAAAGTACCTTGGGGTGGGAGCCCCAGTTTTTCCATAATAACGCACGAAAGAAGTAGAGCTTACTGTCCAACCTGTTATGTAAGCGAGAAATATGTGCCCGCCAGTTTAGTCGGTGATCAAGTGTGATACCCAAGAAGGTGTATGTATTAACCTTACGTACAGGTTGGGATTCCCAGTAAATTGGGGAAAGGCGAATGTGTCGACGATTGCGGGTAAAATGTACGAGAGAAGCTTTCTCTTTATTCACTGTTAGTCCGTTAGAGTCGGTCCACTCTCTCAAGGCTTTCACGGCGTTAAGGAAACACGAGGTTGTGCTACATTGCCACCAGGCACGTATAGTACAATGTCATCCGCGTACACCAGCAGTCGAGCATGAGATAGAACCACCTCCGCCATTCCTGTTATGTAAACCAGAAATAGGAGTGGACTAAGGCATGAACCCTGTGGCAAACCCTCACTTGTAGTCCGGGGTCCCAACAAAGTACCCCCAGAACGCACTGTAATGCGGCGCTCCACAAACAGCTGATATAATAAGTTACAAAATCGCGTTGGAACACCGAGTTGTGTCAGCCGTTTAAAAAGTATGAGCAGCGAAACACAATCAAAACCTCGTGCAATATCTAGAAAAAGTGCATCGAGAGTAGTATTTTCTTTATAGGATAAGTAGATATCTGTTACCAGAAGGGATAAGCTATCGAGAGTAGAGCGGCCTCTGCGGAAGCCGTTGTACCATTTAGGGAAAAAATGTCGATGTTCCAGCCAATGATACAGCCGTGTGGCGAGTAGGCGTTCAAATATTTTGCGGGGGCAAGAGGATAAACCAATGGGCCGAAAGTTAGATGGAGAAGTGGGATATCTTCCTGGTTTCAAGAAGGGGAGCACTGTGAAGTGCTTCCAGGTAACAGGCAGAATACCATAACTCAGAAAATAATTGAAGCAAAGTAAAAGTTGCTCCTTCCAGGAATGTGGCAGCTGCCGGAGCATCGCATAAGAGATCTCATCAGGACCAGGGGAGGTGGATTTAGTACCCGACAGAGCAACTACAAACTCCGACTGGGTGAAAGGATCCAGTAAGGGATCATCAGGCATGAAAACAAGCGAAAGCATGCAAGGTGGAGAAGGTGATGCTGAATCAGGCGTACATATATACAAAAAATTGGTGAGGACCTCAGGTTCTACGGGATTCTGTAAGCTACGTGAAGGTAATTCACCTTTAAAGGAACGATATAATGTCCACAGTTCCTGCATAGGAGTTTCAAAGGAAAAGGAACTGACCTTCCTTAGCCAAGCAAGTCTCTTTACTGAGCGGAGATACCTTCTTGTCACCGCTACCAGTATTTTATAGTGTAGATAGTCCGCGAGGGATAGCGAGCGCCGGTAAGTAGCCATTGCTTGTCTACGTCGAGCTATATAACTGGAACATTCTGGGGTCCACCAAATCGGAAATCGTCGTCTCCTGGCACGAGGTACGCAGTAGGAATGAAATGTATCCAAGTAGGCTCTCCATAAATTCGGTATACTTATGTATCCCACGAGAATTTGACAATCCTAAGCGCTCCTTAAGGAAATTTCGGAAGTTATCCCAATTGATACGGGACAGTCTACGACGGGGCATAGGAGGAGGTGTTACATATTGGGGAGAGGAGCGATATGGCAGCAATATAGGGAAATGGTCACTTCCCCACGAATCGGGTAAAATGGACCAATCCCAAAGAGTAGAGTGACCAGGGCTGCACAAGGCCAAATCAAGCACTGTTGGAACAGTACCTGGAGCAGGAGTGCGTGTAGGTAAAGGATGATTTAAGCAGCTAAACTGGCGATGAAGTAGACAGTGTGCTAGGGAAGCACCTTCCCTCGTATCTAGAGAATTGCCCCAAAAGGAGTGTCGGAGATTAAAATCGCCTAAGATAATAAATGGTGGCCGCAAATGTTGGAAGAATCGATCCCATTGTGCCTCAGTAGGGCGAGAAGTAGGGGGATTATATAGTGCAATAATTGTGAGGGAGCCGAGTAGTATTCCTACTGATTGTACGTTTGGTGGAGTGTACGGGCACATGTACTCCGTAAAAGAAAGTGATTGATGTACCATGAGTGCTACACCACCGTAACCATCCGCACGGTCTGAACGGAGAATACGAAAGGAAGGTAGAGAAAAGGGTACACCCGGTTTTAGTCACGTTTCGCAAAAGGCTGCCACATGTATATTATAATTACATAGATGAAATGTGAGTTCTGGAAGCGTAGAATGTAAACTTCGGGCGTTCCACTGCAATAAATTAAGCATGGTCGGAAACTAGAGTTTCTAAGGAAACGGAGGTACGAGGAATATCACAAGAATAATCGGTAATAAGCTTCCAAGCCTAATCTAGAATTTGATGCAATTGGGTTACCTACAAATGGAGCCCAAGGTCACGACTGAAACATTCTGAGAGTTGCATGGCAGAGGCCACGGGTAGTAGCTGAATATCCCTAGGAAAAGCGGAGGATCGGTCTCTCGGTAACATAGGGTTGCCGTCACCTCCAGTAGGGGAATATATAGCTGAATGAGAAACCGAGGGGCATCTACCCGACGGAGCGTATAAAGCATCAGTGTAAGATTTTAGGAGTTTTGGAGAGCCATGATGTATGTTATCTTTCTGCAATTCTTTAACTTTGCGCTTTTTTGATGTGGTTGAAGAGGTGAGATGGAGCATTAGAAGAGTAAATGTGACCAGTTGGGGGCGTCACTGAGCACAAACTACTCAAAGCAGAGACGGCCACCCTTTCCGGTGTACTCAAAAACTCTTTGTGGAAAAGAGGGGTGTTCTGTGTATTCCGTGGTATCTGTTTAGCCGCCTGTAAAAAGGTACAATTTTCAGAGAACATCAGGCGTTGTATTTGTAGTTGGCGTATTCTTTCCGAACAGTTTGACTCATTGGCCTCATGCGGACCCCCGCAATGAATACGAGCCATTTCAGATGAGCATGCGGAGAGCAAATGGGCTTCACCACAACGCACACATCGGGCTTCGCTGCGGCAAACCGTTGAAGTATGGCCATATCACACAATTTGTACAGAACCGCAAGGCCGGTAGATAAGGTTCCACAGGAAGAGAACAATAGTATAAATATATTTTGTCTGGAAGGGAGGACGCACGCCAAGTAATTACAATTGATGCGGTCGGTAGGTATTGTACTATGCCGTCAATCACAACTTTCCTGTTTAACCCGCGGACTCGACTTACCGGAAAACGCCCATTGGCCTGTAATTCAATCAAAATCTCAGATTCCGGGCAATCCTCATCTACCTGCCGGACAATGCCCTGCTTATAAAGTAGATTGAAGGGAATAAAGCCCTTCAAGTGGTGTACCACTAATAAAGGGGATTGTACCAAATCGTTTGCTTGATCGGCGGTAGTAAAGGTGACTATAACCTTTCGGTTACCACTTGGCCGGATAGTGTATTCCCCGAAAGTCATTTGTATGTAATAGTTTACCTATTGCAACGAAATTTAATGACTTACATTCTTCCTGTAAGGGAACAAGATGGACTTCATATGGACCCAAATCGGTGTCCAGATACCTATCTGTACTCAGCGTGGGCCCTGCTGGGTCCTTTGTAGGTTGCGGACGATCCTTCTCCATTTTTGGAACCCCTCCTAAATCGTCGTCACAAATGCAGACTCAAAAAGAAAACACACACACAAACCTGAACTCTACGAAATAAAAAAAGAAATGTCCTCCTGCCAGTTAATGTAGCCAGCTGTAGACTGAGCTCTGATAGGAAAGTGATATCCTTTTCTTTTTTAATTAAAAGAAAATATATATTTTTTCACCACGCTATCTAACGCACAAGATGGAGTCCCACTCACCTTAACCGTCTAATTGCCCAAGTTCATCCAGAGTTCAGTTTTCTAATCATAACCTGCTATACACATTTAGAACAAGCTGTTTACACTTTTGTTTGTTTAATTTTGTTGTCCGCAGTTTGATATTGCACCAGATTCGGCAACCTAATACCTTTGTAAATGGTTAACGTTGCTAAAACGTAATATTTCAAACTAAACTAAAATAGTTACATTAAAATAATAAACATAACCACAACAATGCTGTGCAGCAACAACTTTATATGCCTACCTTTTGACGTGGATTTTACGAGGGACAGTTTTTGGCCTCGGCACAACCTATCGTATGGAAGAAAAAAGAAAATAATGGCGCCGCTTTATTCTTGACCTGAAGACGAGTACAAGATCATTTGGTGAGGGTTCGCACATTTGTGCTTGTGGGTTATGGATTGTTTATTCTTCTTTGGCATATTCCATTATGGACTGTCCTGTTTCTGCACTTCAGTAGGTGATACCTCTCACAGTTGTTATTGCAGAACATTTTAGGAGGCCTAGATTTATGAGTACGATCAACTTGGTTTTAGTGTCTCATTTTAAGCAATATTTAGATATAGATTGCTTAATTCTGTTGTCTGTACTTTGATTTGTGAAGTGTTAGTAACACGAATTCTGAACATTTGTGCAAGTTTTCTAACGTTATGTTATATAGGTGCTTTACATCGTAAGATTTTGGTTAAACACGTGGAGTCCGATTATATTAAAAATTGACACTTAATTGTGATTTGAAGTGCTATAGTACTATTGATGTAGCACTATCAGGTTCTATGCTACGTTAATATCTGGTGTACCGGTGTACAAATAATTGATAAAAACTATAATTTGTAGGAAATACGAAGTCCAAGTCTCCTGAACCTTTAACACGGTTCGACATTAGTTGCACCAGAGACAGCTCGTATGTTTTTACTACTACAGCCGATAACTGATTTTTCGTATTTTTGACGAAAATAGAAGATTCACGCCAACCTGGACAGGCTAGAAAGGTGATCAAACACGGCGAATTGCCCAGGTATACGAAGTTTCTTCGTCGTAGCACCTTCGTTACTTGACCACAATGGCGATCGTAGGTCAAACAACAGAAACAACCACTGCCAAACCCACTCAGTACTTTTTGGAAGGAACTTGTCCACATCCGAGCTACACAGCGGTCGCCTCAACCAATGCAGGCTCACGTGAGCCACAGCCTGTAACATCCACTAGAGAGCAGAAACCTCCACAAGCTTAATTGGAAGCACCTGCAAACCACCTGCAGTTTGGTACTATCTCAAACCCAACAGCTTCCATCGAATAGCACCACTTCCCCCGCAGCATCCCCGACGCCTTCCTCACCACGATGAATCAATTACTAATCCGTCTCCAACCTGACTTCAAAGCCTTCCTGGCTGAAGCTCTACGGATTCGATCCCCTCACCATCTTCGTTCACACCGTATTGAACTTTATCATACACCATGGCTGCTAGAAATGGAGTAACAGACCTACTCACCCTCAAAGTGTGCTACTGGAATGCCAATGGGATTCGCTTCAAGCTGCGTGAAACTGCAAATTTTGTACCTGCGAAGGGTATTCACGTGCTCCAGGCGCAGGAAACACGTCTAACACCGTCGAACAAAGCTACAGTACTCGATATGCTTTTTATAAGACTGACAGCTATTGTGGAACTTCTACGTGAATCGCAGCATTCAACATCACTAGCTGTTCGTTGCTCCAAATCCCAACCACTGTGATTCAGTTGGTGAACAACAAAGAACCTGTTAGGCTATTCTGCGTTTTTATCCCCGCTGGTCCTATCATTGACAGGGAGTTGGATGCCATATTTTTAACCAATACGGCAACCATCGCCATGGGAGACTATAATGCAAAGAGCCCAGCATGGAACTCCACAATCCTTAACAATCAAGGAAGAACGCTGGAACACAAAGCGGTTAACAACCTAGTGGTACTCTCGCCATCCTCTCCTACCATCACCTACGACAGTCGGCGCCCCCTGGACAGGCTAGACATCGCCATAGTCAAGAACACAAGATGCCATCCGCAGGTCTTCCTCCCTGCCGGAGGTCCTCTGATCATTACCCAATCCTACTGCTATTCAAATCCCAACCCAATTTGAAATCACATCACCTCTTTCCCACTCCTAGGCGGGTCAGCTGGCGAAAGTTTACCCAAATCTTGACAAAAACAAATGGATCCCTGCTCTACGCCACAGAAAGCCGATGCGCTGGTATTCAAGCTCAAGCCCTACATAACTGCAGCCATACCACAGGCAACTCCACATAGCCGAGGCCCAGCTCAAGCAGCTAGAAAATTGCCTCGCCACCTCCGTGACCTCATAGCGGCGAAGAACAGAGCAAATCGCCGAGCCCAGCACACTGGTTCACCCCTGGACAGAAGGGAATTCAACAGACTACGTGTCCTAAATTGGAACTTGCAGACAACTGCAACGAAGAATGGGAGTGAAGAGTATCTTCGCTCGGCACGGAGGATCAATCAACTTTGGCGCATGTCCACGGCATTGTCGCGCCTACCTACGCAAGACAAACCCCTTCGTCAGGGCACCCACTTGGGTCAATCTGCCAGAGAAGGTGGAGATGCTGGTTGAATACCTTGAACAGATCATTTATCCAGCGGACACATGTGACATGGACCTTATCAGGTTGAGGTAGTCACAATTTTTGTCCAGGCCTTTCCTGCCCTTACATCTAAGGTGGAAGTCCAAAATCTCATTTCCACTGCGTTCCCCTACAAGGCAACAGGGTTTGATAATGTACCCTACGCGGCGCTTCAAGCCCTTCCGCAGCTCATTTGGAGCTCATTGTGCACATTTTCAACGCCCTACTCCGCCTGGCGTATTCTGTGGCAGCGTAGTTTACACAAGTCGACACTCCAACATGTAGCTGAATTGTTCTATGGTCTCTGATCCACGTTGTGTCTTACACTTTATGCTTTAAGTTACCTCAGAAATAGAAATCCCAGATCACCTGGAAATCTTTATGCATATCGCACTTTCACTAGGCGAACTGGGTTAACACGTACGAATCACAGATACAAGGTGAGCAGTAGAAAACAAATGCTCAGCCGTAATACACTTTGTGACTAAATACGGGACAAAATAATAAAAGTACACTGGTAATAACTCAACCACACGATAGTGCGTCAGCTCCATAATGCATTTTCAGAGCAGAGAAAAAAAAGTCAACCACATGCCCTTGTACAGCAGCTGCGTTATCGTGTTTCCGTAAGCGCAGTGGAAAAACACTGCGCACTGGTTCCTGTGATCTTGGCTCCTCTATATATTGTTAAATATATTTAACAATAAAATAAGAAGCCGAATTACAGCAGTTGTAACAAGAAATGTCACCCTAAATGGATACCAGCCCATGTTGAACTTTTGGACAATGAATATGCGGATTAATTTGCAAAGAAAGATGCAATACAACAAATAAAACCCGGAGAACAAATAGAAATACACCAACATTAAGCAACATTTCAAAAAGCAGCAGAAACTTACAACAAATTAAAAGATAAGGTTTAGAAGAATATTAGAGATAGGATCTGACATACAAAAAAATGCCAAGAAAAACTGCAGTAGCCCTACTTATTAGGTCAACTGGCCACGACAGCCTCGCAGAAGACCTCCACAAGATACACTGCCTACCTACACCCAAGTGCACTCCGTGAAGAAGTCATCCTGAACAAACAGCATCTCGTCAAATGCAAAGGCCTTAAAAGTAACAACCTGCAGACTTTATATTGGGAAGCCTGGGGGGGGGGGGGGGAAATGATACAGATCAATTAATCCCCAGTGCCACTGAACATTTCATACTTAAGTTCAGTTCAAGCACGTGAAGCACAGATTTCAACAAAATTTCCAAATACCCTTCACATGGAAACATTCTCATTACATTTAATTTTCTCAAAATGGTTGTGACAATTTTAAACAAAATATTTTTTGTGGCACATTAGTAAGAAAAATTAAATGTAGGTATTTCTTGAATTTACTGCGAAACCCTATTCATGCTGGCTGAATTACTTTACAATTCTATGTAACTGGGAAATTATTGGAGATACAGAAACGACTACAGGATTAATAAGGGTTCATTAAAATACATAATTATAGTCCAAATTTTCATAGCATTTTTTTAAATATTCCATACTAGTTTACATTTTCCTGATGTATATGATTTAAAGTTTGCATTTCTTTTCTCCATTCCTTGCAACACCACAAAACCGCGGCTAAATATTTTAATGATATTACCGAATGTTGCGTTTAACTAACCATTCATGCTTGATTTGAAATCATTCCTGGACCAAATATACTGTGGACAGAGGAATAATTTTCAGTATGAAAACTATAGCTTATTAACAAGTGTGCGATGAGTGGAGAAAGCTGTGCAACTTACGATTTTTTCTAAGAAATGCGTGAATGCACTTGAGAATGATATAATACAAATTAGAAGATTTCAACATTAACGTTTAATTACTAGATAGCCAAGACTAACAATGGCAACTGCACTTTTGAACTCTATTGGTACTATTTTCCGGAAATGCTCTTTCCTCTTGATGGTACTTCCAACATCGTCCCCGCAGTCCATATTCGGGCAAAGGGGAATAACGGTCTTGTACACCCCGAAGTGGATATACAACACCCCCCACAGTGATGGAGTAGTTTATGAATTACATTGGATTCGAAATCAGCTCCCTGGTCACCTCGGAGTTCCTGAAGGGAAACCAGCAGAATTTCACTAACGCATGTCACTTAACGGTTCTTAATTGGGAAATCCGTAGCTTACTTATAATATGTCTCAACCTAGTTCCATCCTGTTGTAAACATCTGGGCGGGAAGAGAGACAGAGATATTGGGACAGAAAACGGTTAAGCTGTTGATTGGTTTGGCGAAGATAATTGGCGTTTTCTTTTATTTGCGTACGTACGATAAACCCCTCCTTTAAGTACAGTATTGTACGTAAGTAGTTTTCCGATCACTACTCTGCGCGAGCTAATTTCGGACACAGAAAAGTATGCAAATGTTTCGATTCTTATAAACGTAAACAACCCCACATTTTATCTTTCTGTTTCACGTATCACATAGATGTGTTCTCGGCTCGTGACTTCTGAAGGGAATATATACATGATAGTATACTATATACAGATTAGACAGAAGGCAGGTGAAATTATACACACTATTAACGTATTATGTTAAATTAAGCTGCATTTTACTTAAGATTTACTAAAGGACACTGCTATTATATAATATGTTTGCATTCCTATACCACGCAACTCTCTCGCAACGAGGTCTGTATCGAGTTGAATGCTGATTAAGATGTTTTTGTTTATAGTGTGGAGTTGCTTCTGATATTTAACACTGCATTTCCTGTACATATCGTGTACCTCACAAGGCCAAGGACGCTTATGTATATGCAATTAAAATCAGTAAGCTTTTAATCATGGAGAAGACTGGTTGGTGCTTCAGCCGAAATGAAACAATCGAGGCAAACCTTTAAAAAGTGGCGAGGCGAATGATCGCGCATTGTTTCGCATTACTTAAAGAAAGAAACCCGGAATCGTCTATAAAAAACGCCGAGAAAGAAACTGGTGATCTCCTTGGTGTTTCCGTAAGTAGTGTACACAGTGTTAGAATAGAAGAGCAAGCATCCAGAACTAAGAACAACCGGAAAAATCACGTAAATGCAAACAGCGCGTGGAGAAATACGACGATTTTACGAAAAGTGCTATTTGCAGTAAAGTTCATGGTTATTTTTTCAGAAATGAACCGCCGACTCTAAACACAATTTTGCATACGGTAAATTCCGACACGGACTTGCCGAATTTTTCACGAAGTATTCTCCACCGTTTGCTGATAAATATTGGATTGAAGTTTCAAAAGCGAGGCGGAAATCAGTTATAGTGGACAGAGAGGAAGGAATCCGATTAAAGGTAACCATTATGTTACTGCATGATTCTATTAATATTCCAACTCATAGATTTAATAAATTAATGTGTAACCCAACTCTATTTATTGTCTAGAAGTTAGCGCTGCTAACTAAAGTGTTGCTGGTGTTGCAAAACTTTTGTGCGTGCATGTACGTCTAACACGTGGCGAGTTGAGTCAGCTCCGCCTTGTTGTTTACAGCAGGACTCAAAGGACTGAACTAGGCTGAGACACGGTTATAGTGAAATAGCGTTAGAATGACGTCTCCCTCTTCCGCAGCTCTCGATGGCGTCTTCCGGTCACTGAGGATCTGCTAGTCATCGCCCGGGTACGTCTTAGCCGGCTCTTCAGCATCACTCGCAGGTAGGTCTTCCGTACCTTATTCGTAGCCGTTACAGTCCGCCTCAGTTCTGACCGGCCCTAGAACGGCTCTGCTGGCCATCTTCGCAGCTTCAATGTGGAGAGCAGCCGCCCGGGCTTAAGTTTTACATAGCTCGGTTAGATATTGCTACTGCTTCATCTCCCAGTCTCTTACGTCCAATGACAAATCCCTTTGGACCATGTGTGCCAGTTGCTTTACATGGGCAAACTCTTGAAAAGTCTGACCAGACAATGCTCTGCTTGTTGCCCTCCAAAACTAAGTGGACAGTCTCCTGGCGAAAACTTGTGAATAGTTCGGCCGCTCGCCTTTGAAGGGCTTCCGAAAGCTGTTGTCCTATCCGCAGGCGTCGAGCCGTTGTCAGTAGCAAAAGCCTCAAACTGCCACTTATAATAACACGACCCGAAACGGAGTGCCATATAACTACGGAGACTGCACTATTTGAACATTAGCTGCTTTCATAATCGTAGAAATTATATTCCGACCCGAGAGTTTACTCAATCTAACATTTTAACAAAGACTCCTTAATTTTCATTGAAGTCCGATGAAATAAAAATTTCTTTAAAAATAGAAACTTATATGCAGTAAAATACCTGGTTATCGTGAAGGATAAATCATGAAAATAATAATAATAATAATAATAATAATAATAATAATAAAAACTTCAAGGCGAACCCTGGCTTCTACATCACAGCACATTTTTCCCCCATGGACCTATCATCCTCCAGTTTTCTCTTGCTTCGTGGTCAGTAAGCTTCCCATGTTGATCCAGGCACTCTTTCTGTGCATTAATTTCTTTTGCATCAGATCTAACGCCTTTAACTTCTTAGTAACACCTTCTTTTAATATATTAGAGTTAATGTCATGACTAGTTCAGATTTCATAATCTCCATTTCGTTCAATTGAATTTTACACTTCATTTGTTTCCACTTGTTTCATTCCAGATTTCACAATGTTAATATCAGTTATCTCCACCATTCCAGATTTCACTGCCTTCATTTCAGCTAATAAGTATTAATGTATTTCCTATATTGTGGTAGACTAATAGTAAATTAAATAGTTGTACATTAAATTCTAAATAAGTATTGTGTATAGCAGTACTTTTGCTGTGTAATAGGCTGAAATAATGGACAAAATTTAAATTGCAATGTAACTGGTTACAAACAGCATTTAAATAAGAAGCAACTTGCAACAGTATACCCATAGGAGGGAATTGGGAGATCGGCATTCCCAGCATATATTAGAAGGCAAATAAGCATAATCAAATCAGTTCAGTTCTGCAACACAGTATAACTTAGCAACATGCTAACCCTCAGAGCTCAACTTGAAGTAAAGGAGAAAGAAAGGTTGTGGAAATCTCACTATCTATATAGGGGTTACAGTAAAAACTGCACAAAACATACCCTTCCATTAAATGTACCAGCCACTTATTGTTAAAAAAAATGTTTATCTATATTCCACATTTAATTACAATGGCCATAATGGCAGCCTTTTGACTTTGGAACATATTGTCTATCAGCAGTGGTGTCAACTCATATACATTGGTTTTTCTTTTGGTTTTTGGTTGTTTTCTTTTGGTTGTATAGGTACACTGACTGAGCTCTCACATTTCACGCCCTGGAGAAGATAAGGAACACTCCTGGTTATAGAAAACCTCAGTGACAAACGTCAATCAAACCCAGATCCTTTGCACAGCAGACAGGTGCACTATTGACCAAGTTATGGCACCAGATAGAACAAATGTGTGGAAACTCTAGAGCAAAATTAGTGCAATGTATGCAAGCTGGTTATTTAGATTTCATTTTTATTCAAGTTTCCTCTAAAACTCAATTACTTATTTTAGTAAAACAATGTGTAATGGCAGTTTACTGGAATTACAAGAGAGTTTCTCAAGTTTTGCTCATTACTTATATCGTCCTTTATGATTACATACAAAAGTAAATTGTTCCAAACATTGAGAGGTATTCTGGCAGTTTGTCACAATAGCTCAGTGGTTAGAGCGTCCACCCGGTAAGCGGAAGGTCTGTGGTTCAAATCCCAGTTGTGGCATTGAATTTTTAAGTTCCAGTTCTACCTCTCAAACTTTGCCCCCACACGGCTTGTATGTTTAAAAACACCAACAGTAAGTTTGTTGGCATAAATAAATAATAATGTTCCAAACATGTTTAGTTTTTAAAAGCAGGTGTAGTGGTTCCTACCTGGATAAGAATTAATAAGAATTTCATTTTTTATAACAATGTCAACTTTGATACAATTGCTGTATAGCTTGTTTTATATTATTGTATAATTTTTAAAAAATGAAGTGATTTATTTAAAGAGAAAAAATGTAACAATGGGCTTGTGCTTTCAAGTATTACTCTCATAAAATTAACATTACAGCTACGAGCAATTATTTCAGATACCATTCATCTACCATTACAACTTTGCTAAAATAATCTAGTGATGCGTCAACCATGAACAGAACACAACTGTGAATTTTTCGCCTTCAATGAAATTTTAGAGGGCCATATACAACACAGAGTGAACACAAGTTGTATTACCCCTATAGATTACAGAAATGTTAATGAGTCATTTTAATTGTTTTAGATGGCGATATACACCAGATTAAGTCATAAAATTCTACATGAGCACAAGGACATTAGCTGGGGAGTAATGGAACTTTGTACTCGGCTGTGGATAAAGCGGATATTATCTTGTAAAATTGCTAAAAGTAAAGCAAAATCACAACTGATTCACGGCACTTCAAAGGCAAAATGTCAATTCAGATAACCCAGCTATAGAAATATTGTTGATTCTCCATTTTATATAGAGTGTAAATGATTCTATGGCTAATCCGAGCATGTTAAGAAATTGATAAACATCTGCAGAAAATATCAAGGCATCTGGTATAATACAACCATGATATTACTGCTACTGGACTCCTATGATCGCTATAGGAAACATGGTTACATCACAGTAAACAACTATAATTTGTACTGCGATTCTCTCCCTCCCCAACTCCCGACTATGCGTTGACTCATGACAGGCCAAGCACCTTCACCCTGGGTGTAATAATATTGTGGTTGACTTAGATCAAGTTTGCGCAACATACAGCCCTTGGGCTATGCCACTTGCAGCCTACAATGCTACTTATTTTGGCCCCAAGTCTGATGAAACTGCTTAATATGGAGAGCTATTGAGACAAATTTAATTTAATAAATTACTGCAATCGCTTGAACATGCAAACTTAGGGTTGATCCACATGTCTTCAAGGGTTTGTTGCTAGTGTCCCTGCACGGAAATTAATTATATGTCCATAATACAGCATTGTGCAGCTGACCACCTTCAACATGTTTAAGCATTGTACATGCTGGAGAAGCATGTTAGTAACCTGCAGCGGTGTGTTTTCCTTTAGTTTTTGTAACTTAAAATTGTCATTCTGAACAAAATGAGCTTAAGTAAAAAGCACAAAATAGGTTATGAACATTGAGCATTAACCCTCTGTGGACATACAATAGTTTTTCACATTGTGTAAGGACAGAATAGTGTACCTTGTTTGCTGAGAAGCTATTCTGTATCAAAGAGTACAACCTGAGATATTTTCAATCAAAACATTGTTCCTTGGCAACTTGCAAGCAAGTGCAAAGCAAATGAACACAGCAAGGTTCAGGTTATGAGCGATTCAAACGGGATGTACATTGCATTACATGTTTTGGCATGCAGTGAAGCAACATTGCAGCAGGCTTTACAAGCACTTTTCACATTATAGCATTAGAGACATCATTTCCATTTTCGCTAACAATACAACACATTAACATTAAAGAATAATCATCAGTTAACACACTGTGTCATACTTGAACCTGCAATTATTCTATTCTGAGCAAGACAAACGTGAGAAAGAAATAGAGAAGTGGCAACCATATGCACCATACACAGTTGCCATGTTCCACTTTAGCAGACGAAAACCAACTGAAAGTTTAGTAAAAATAGGCAATGCATTTGTTTGCATTGTTACATATAACACTGCTTGTATACTTAGTAATTTCGTTTTATAATATATTTATTGAAAATTTATAAAAGAACAAACAACTTTCATGACTAAACCTGGCAATGATGCGACCTGTTCCAGTCTCACCCGCACCATCCCCTTACTCTACCTGCTACTTCCACTTAGTACTGCTCATAGGCTGAACTTCCATATAGTACTGAGCAACAAACCTTTAGTTTAGCAACAACTGCAAATGAAGTTAACACAAAGGTGAACTTAAAAATATCACAAGAAATTGTACTGGCAAATCATTTATCAAAGGAGAGTGGATAAAGGAATGTCCAATTGCTGTTTCTGAAATGTGCCTGATAAACAGTTCAGCTCAGGGTAATTGCTCTTAAACGTAATGTACATAAATAAGCTAGTGAATTTGTCTTATTTGCTTGCTATGGATAATAATAAAATTAGCTAGTGAATTTGTCTTATTTGCTTGCTATGGATAATAATAAAATTAATTGTTTACTACGCGGTTAATTCCTGGTTCATATCAGTGCTGCTGATGTGCCAGAATTTTGTCCCACAGGAGTTCTTTAATAAGCTAGTAAATCTACCGTGATAGGGATATTGCTATCAAGCACACTTAAATACCATTGACCTGGGTCGGGTTTGAGTCTGCAACCTTGGAATCAGTAGGCCAATGCCTAACCAACAGAGCCACTCAGATGGAATCTTGCTATAGATTAAGAGTATTTACATGAAAAATCTGCACAACTTTTAATCTTTTTCAGAGGCATTAACAAGAATTATGAAGACGGAGGGTATTTATTGTTTTGTGTTCAATGAAAGAACAGGAAACAAGATCACAGAAAATATCAAGATATCTCACCAAAAAATATCCTTAAATTCCAAGAATGTAGTAAGTTTACAGTGATGGAAACAGGGGCATAGAAAAAATGTTGATGCTATAGCAATTGAAAAATATGCAAGTAAGTAATGACAAAATTTCACTGCCTAACTCATCAACAAGTTCACAGCTTACGTTCACAGGTTCTGCTCTTTGATCGCGCGATGAAAGTGCTGTGGTCAACTACAGGGTTCTTCATTTAAAACCTCACAGGCACACACCATTTCGCCGGTGAACTATTGGGTGTGCCGCAGCTGGCTTTGCTCCTACGCAAACTCTATGCGCAAAGCATGTATAACACTCTTACCTTATAGAACATGCTCTAAGTGCTGCCTATCCTCAGTTAAACAAGCATTATATTGGGAGAACGCATTCTGATTCACACGAATAAGTTGGACCACAGTAATGTTTCCAATTAATTTTCAAATATGTTGTTTATCACCTCTTTTATTTAATATCCATATTGACGACATCCTAATCGAATGGAAAAAACATTTTAATAAGGAGGGAATATTTATTGACAATAAGGGTAGAATAAATGCAGTTATTTGCAGACGATGTCTTACTAATGGCAGAATCTGAAAGAGATCTACAAATGTAAAATGTTGCAACCACATACATTTATAAACTATTTTTAATAATTATATTGAAATGCTCAAAAAATGTTACTATGAATATGCAATTTTACTCACTGTGGAGTGCAGATGCAGTAAAGAATTATTTGGTGCTGTCAATTGCCAGGATCGTATCAGTGTCGTCGGTGTGCCAAAATTTCATACTGCCATTCTTTTACAAACCAGTAAATCTACTTACTGTCTTTTTTAAGCACACTTGAAAATCATCGGTCTGGGCTGGATTTGAACACACGACCTCAGGATCAGTAGGCCAGCGTCTAACCAACTGAGCCACCCAGACCGACTAAGGTCCAAAGAGATGAGGCCCTTGGGCAGATGGTAAAATTTGAGTTTGGCCCTCAAATCGAGGTATACACAACTACCAGATAAACTAATTCAATCTGGAATATTTCCATAAAAACTGTGTATGCCATCTTCACTGGGTTGCCAATATGTATAAACGTGAGATTACCATGTGCCCAACTGTGTGTAACTACCACAGCCTTCTTTTTTTATTATTGCAGTATAAACAAGTAACATTTTTCTGTAGCTTTTGCTAACCTGCTGCATTCTTGAACTATCCCATTTGTGAGTGGTTACTGTGTTGTAGACTAAATATGTTGGGGTTTTTCCGTGCATCTCTTTGTACACATAACATGCTCTCCCCCATCACAGCGATAAGCAGCAATATCACCTCTCTCTTTGCAAAATGTCAATCCCTTTTTTGATTGGCGTTGATTATAATAGCTTCTGAAGGGCCCTAGTAGCCATTACACCTGCTTGAGTATACTCTACAACAGAGATGGGTAGGAAGGCACTATTAAGTATGAATTTACCCTCCCTCTCATCCCCATTACCCTCTTTCAACAGCCAGGTAGAGGCAACTAAACCAGTTTATTCTTGCTATAGTCGTGTGCCAGTGTTATCAATGCAGTGGTGGCTTGAGTGTGCAACATGATTGACGACAAAGGTTTAATCTGGACTGGTAGAACATGTGCTTTCTTGTTAATTTTCCCTTGCCATAGATAAAACCATTGATATTAAAGATCCATTTACATATGATCTTTTGGTGGCCCAAGATGAACTGCAATTGGAATTAACCTTCAAAGCAACACATTGCACAGTTTAGGAAAACATGGTTTGGATTTGTACACATCACTGCCAAAAATATTTCCCAAGCTATGCCTTTTTGCAAACAAATTACTGGCCATGTTTGGTACTACTTATCAATGTGAACAACTGTTCAGCACATTGACAAAGAACAAGAGCCTGCTACACAGTAGCATCTCAAATCTTCAATGTGTTCTATTTTAAGTTCATCTAGTTTGCGCCCAGACATTGAAAAGCTAATATTTATCAATGTCTTGGCAGAACAGGGTCCAAAGGGCAGACCCAAGAGTGGCATCACATGTCTAATCATGAAATTTTCTCACCTTTCTCGTACCCACACAAACCCAGTAGTGAGAACAAAGTAAGTGTATACTTCCAGCCAGAATTTACAACTGCTAGTATCATAGACGAAATTAGTCAGTGTCTAAGTATCACCACTAAGGACGACCCAGTCATACTTGCGGGGGACCTGAATTGCTGCGTGGATATATTTTCGCAAAAAACAAGTGATGAGCTACTAGTAAATAATAAGACAACCAAGGGCCTTATTACGACCTCCGGTTAAGATTAAGGTTTACAGTTAACTTGAAGTACACCCAGATGTCAGTATTACGACCTTCGGTTAAGGGCTAACAGAGTTATTTCTGGAAGTACACTAACCGCAACCTCAAGTAAGGGTTAGTGCGTTAACTTGGAGTTTACTCGTGTTTCACACACAAAAATGGCATACCTCCTATCACAATTGTATGTCCACAGTGACTCTGAAGATGAAATGCTGGCTCAGTATTTATTTAATACAACAGTGAAGAGATTCAGAATGCGCAAAGATAATTTCGAGGGGTGGACGTGGAAGAGTTCCAACAAAGATACAGGTTATCAAAAGCTACGACATCCGGAATTTTAACGGAAATAAGGTATTGAATAGAATTTACGACAGAATGGCAGTTTTCAGCACATATATAACATTATACCAGCATATTTGTATATACCTGTCTTAAAATGAAATAAATGAACATAAATTGTAGGTATATCTTGATGGCCATTAGGTTATGGAGATATAATTCTAGAGCCCCATAAGTGTAGTGGATTGATACAAACAATACAATGTTTTATGCAATTTTCATTACATCGGCACCACGTTTTAACGAATGCAAATGTAATAAACGGAGCATGGCAAATTACACATTTTGCAAACAGAAAATAAATGGAAAACTATACAATATGTAGGTACACAAGTTCAAAAACACGCGGAACAAGATCATTATCTTTAACTAACGTTGAATGTTATTCACTGTGGGCAGAACGATTACATTTTAAATAGTAAACATTGCATTTTATTAATTGTGGACACAACGATTTTGCGCTTCTTCAAGGCTCTGAATGAATAGTGAATAAAACAGAAGCTATTTTTAGGTTACGCAATGTATACAAATCTTCAAACCACCACACACATATGTGATGTGGTTAACCTAAATGATTGCTTTACCCACAAGATAGCGTTCAAACACAGCGAAAGCCTAGTGAAAAATGTTACCAACTGCTCTCAGGGCATCATAATGTTCAGGGTAACAAACCTACAGTCAAACTGAGTTTGTAATATGAGGCACCGAGCCTAACCATCAGTTAGCGATAACTGAAAGGTAACAAACCGTGGCTAGTAACTGGAGATTGTAATACAGGCTCCAAAACCTACATCTGTCATAACAGCGCAAGTGTCATAAACTTGGTATTTGTTAACTCTAAAGTTAAGGAATCATCCCCGAAGTGGAAAGATAGCACCTGCCCATAGAAACAACACTACAGCTAGAGAGTACAACAAAGAAGAGATTGGAAACCCATGTCAAACTAAGCAGGACAGCCGACATCAGCATTAGACGATGTCCATAACATTAATAGAAGAAAATACGATAAATGAAGCAGCATCAATGATAGAAGAACTCATTTTAACGACCACTCGCACAGTAGAAAATGCAAAATGAAAGTCGAGGCCATGGTTCAACAAAGAATGCTATGTAGCAAGAAAGAACGCCATCAATGCCATGCACAAAGTTAGGAAAACACTATCAGTGGAAGACTTGGATCTGTACAGTAAGTTGAGGAGAGAGTACAAAATCAAAATAAAAAAACCACAGAGGGCATTTTGGGAGGAAGAAGAAAAACGACTAATAGAAATAGTAAAGTAAATACCTCAAGAGGCTCTCCAAACAAAACTGATATTCCCAAGAAATATCCCAATGGAGGTGTGGGAAGAATATTTAAACTCAATCCTACAGGCTAGAGACACACGTTTGGTATGCCCCACAGCAACCCAAGCTGTCATGCAGGAGATAGAACTCTTTCATAGAAGACGAAGTAACCCACACTATTATGAATACAAAGAATAATAAAGCATGTGGTCCGGATGGCATATATAATAAGCATTTGAAAACACCCCCTGTACTAGGAATACCACTCACAGCACTCCTCAATAAATGCCTGAAACAAGGAGCTGTACTGGGCAAGTGGAAAAAAATCAAAGCTGATAATGCTATACAAGGAAAAGGGAATATAGCTGATCCAAATGCGTACAGGGGTATTGCTTGGGAGAACACCCTACTCAAGGCCCTCACAACACTAATGTGCAAACGTCTTACGATTAATATTGAGAAGAACCTACCCAATTTACAACCTGGCTTCAGAAGTGGCAGATCGACACAAGCTGTGCACTGCCTTCAATCTGACATAGAAGCAGCCACAGCAAACCGTGGAGGAAAGCTGCATGCAATCTTTGTTGATTACACCAAGGCATTTGACACAATAAATAGAACCATTATAATGGAGAAACTGGAAAATGTTCTAGGGCCAGGACATTACCTGAGACCAGTCACCAGAGACCTCACCAACAATTGGGTGGAGATGAATGATGGTATAGACAAATCAAACATGATACAACAGACTGTGCTGCAGGAGGACCCGTTTGCCCCCTGCTGTTCATCTTAGCCACGGTAGACATGGTCCAGGCAATAAAACCAGACAATATAAACCTGCTAATGTATGCAGACGATATGGCATTCACCTCAACCTCAGAGGATGACCTACAAAAAGCTTTCAACCAATTAGTGGACTGGGTAAAGAAGAATGTACTAACACTGAATGCAGAGAAAACTGTCTCCATGACCTTCAGAAGAGGGGGTAAATGCAGCAAGTTCTGCATGGGGGAAACACTGCTAAACTCAGTCACCAACTTCATGTACCTAGGAGTTACTCTCCAGACACAGGGAGACATATTCACCATATAAATGACAGAGTAAACACTGCTATAAGAGCCGTAAGCGACCAAGTCAATACGCAAACTCTCCTTGGAAACTGCCTTACAGTTGTTTGAATATAAAATTGACCCTGTTGCAACATATTGGCTAGAAAACTTACGGGTACATCTACAGAAGAAAAGCCTGGAGAAAATAGAGAAAGGCCACATACTTGGAAAGAGTGTTTTGTCTCTCCAAACACACGCCATCACAACTTTTATATGAGCTAGTCAGAGAACCTTTCTACATAGAAGACCTGCGACTGAAGCTGTGCTGCCAACGACCCCAGCCTATCAGGGCCTGCGGCATGAACTACATGAGAAGAAATGTAAAATATGGGACGAATTCGATGCTACTTATGCCATGAATGGACGCAGGGAGGATATGAACTACGCCATACAGTGACAAGACTTTCATGGATTCCACGACAAGCTATGTAGCTCCCAGAGATTCCATGAACTTGGCCCAGATTGTGTGTGTATAAGATGCGACGAACAGTGTGAGAGATATCATGTACTACACTGTAAGATGAGATCAGAGCTTTTGGTGCAACTCTGTAGAGACTAAGAACAATCTTCTTTGCACATTGTGCACAATTCATATCATTAAAAGCCAATATTTAAAAAGAAACCAACAAGGATACCAATAAAAATATCTTGGCTATCCGGTTGTTGCCGCGTCAAATTATAAAATGCCGACGTTTCGACCATCTTGTCGTGGCCGTTATCACAGGCAAACCACGACAAGATGGCCGAAACGTCGGCATTTTATAATTTGACGCGGCAACAACCGGATAGCCAAGATATTTTAAACGATGGCCGTGGAAGCTTGAGAGAATAAAAAATAAAGGATACCAATCATGTAAACTAGGCGAGTATCACTATGACTAAGGTACTATCTAATAATGTACATTGTAAACAATTTCAATACACTTTTCATATTCATTATGAAGTTTGCTTTTGAAAATACAATATAGGGACTCTGTCTTGAGCAGCGTAAGGGAACTGCACAACTATTGTATAACAAAACAAAGGTAATAAACATGTTAATGTTATACAACTGCTTTTGTCAATTTAAAATTTGGCTAGTCAGTAATGTTGTAAGAGTTGTTTCTCATACAATGCCAATATGAGCCATCTACGAGGGCTGATCAACAAAGACTGAGTGATTTTTTTCACAGATGTTTATTACTCCAATTCAATTTACATGATTTTTTTCAAAGTAGTCTCCTTCTACTTCAATGCACCTTTTATAGTGTCTCTGCCAGTCCTTGAACACGTGCTGCAGACCATTCTTTGTCAGGTCCTTGAGAATTGCCTCACTTTTCTTGAGCACTGCTTCAGAGTTCTCAAATTGAATACCCCTAAGCTTTACCTTTAGTGATGGGAATAAAAAAAAGTCACAGGGTGCAAGATCAAGGCTATAAGGTGGATGTGGTACGTAGGTAATGTTGAATCGAGCCACAAACTGCATGGCTTGATTTGCGACGTGAGGCCATGCATTGTCATAATGAAGTCACCTCCCAGTCCGAGAAAGGCCTGGTTGTTTCTTTGCCATGTGCTTCCTCAGTGTAGCCAATACTGACGTGTAGTATGCTGCTGTAACAGTAGTGTGAGGGGGAACTGCATGCTGGTAAATCATTACATTAAAAAAATGTGATCATCACTTTCCCTGCAGATGGAACAACTTTTGCTTTTTTGGTGTTGGAGAACCTGGTGATTTTCACGCTGTGCCGGCTTGTTTTCCCTCAGGATCATAATGATGCAGCCATGACTCATCACCGGTGATCTATTTAAAAAATGCATCCCCTCCATCAGCAAAGAGACGCAGCACCTCACAGCTTGTCTCAATTCGCACAGCCTTTTGTTCGGGAGTCAACAGACATGGCACCCATCGAGCACAAACTGGGGTCATAAGGAGATGGTCGTGCATAACTGTAAACACACTGCCATATGAAATTCTCAACACTTCAATGAGGTTATGTAATGTTATATGCCGATCCTCTCGGACAATCACAGCAGCTGTGTTGATGTTGACTTCAGTCACAGCAGAAGCCGAAACACCAGGCCCACCTTGCTTAACACTGACAAGTCTGCCTTCTTTGAAGTCCTTGAACCACCTAAACACTGTTACACAAGGTAGTAAATCTCTGTTGTGCGCTTGCTTCAGCTTTTCATAAGTTTCGGTGGCTGTATGATTTAAATGAAAACAGAATTTGATTGCGCTGTACTGCTCTTGCGTCACCACCACTGTCTGGTATGCAAAATGCACATAGGGTCTACAAAATAGAGCATTACTACCAACCTACCAATGCAAGTGCTGCCGCCTACCAACATTATACATAAAAACCCGCTCTTTTCAAATATTTAAGTTACAGATACGAAACTATCACGGAAGCTACAGGGAAAAACCAGTCTCAATCTTTGTTGATCAGCCCTCATAGCATTGTCATATTGCCTTCACTCATATTCTCTAGTGTCGCTAACCCTCTCTGTACTTTCTTAGCCAACTATGGAATTCAAAAGTATGTATTGTGTCACAAAACATACTTCATATAAAACTTGAAAGACCGCCACCGTGGCACACATCACCTGTCTACCTTTCAGATAGAAGGAAACAGGAAGGGGTGATTGTAGGGGTAAAGCATTTCACACTTCAGGTGCTCATCTTGCCAGCCCTGCTCTACAATCAAGACATTCATTCACAATAAGCATGCTGTACATTACAACCAGGAACAAGAGACTTGAAGCTTGGAACCTCTGGTCCATAATCTCCGTTTCAGCAACTACACATAGGGCCTCAGTGCTAACTAGAACTCACATATTCAGGTGTAACACTATAAACACTGAGAGGACAAGCTTAGCTTGAAGTGTCAGTCTATCACATTTTTTCCTCTTGCATTCAACACTGAAACAGTGGTACATTTTATGTTAATAACCACATTCCACTAGGCCAAGCGTTTCTCACGTATGCAGATGTCATTTTTCACATACAGTAACTGATGGTTCATCCAAAACAAACCGGAGGCAATGGCTTAACATTTGAAAATCAATAGAAAAGTTTATGTTTAGAAGGATAAAAACATGGATTTTTGGAGGATATGGCATGCAATATTCTTATGCGATGGAAAAATGACAACTATTAGCACCAATTTTGTAAACAGATGCACTGGTGACAAAGATTATGACCGCCCTTTCTGAAGAGGTCTTAGAGCAGTTAATAAATGAGTTACCTGGGCAAAGCACCACACCTTTTTTTGAGGCAGTGTTATCCTCAGAACATAAGTTTTGCATAACTAAGTTACGGGTTCATTTGATCATCCATTTTATTCAACCTCCAATATCATAACTTATCCTCTTGTGGCACAATGTTAAGGTGGCCTCATGCCAAAAGAATCAATGTGCTTAATATAACTTACATGATCTTGATTAAAACACCATCATCCAGTACCATAGACAAATGATAAATGGATACATCTTGTTTGTAACCATATAAACGATATAGAAGAAAATTTTTCACATTAAATCAGATTCACATCAGTGTAGACAAGTACTAGCCCAGTCAAATGTAAAAAGAGCTCTGAATGTGAAAAATATCAAAATTGTGGCCAAAGTCTGTGAGATATATTATACTAAGTTTGGTGAATAAATCAACTTATTTTCAAATTTAGACTTTTTAATTCGAAAAACCTTGCCCCCTTTGGAAATCACAAAACCCAAACATCCCACAGTGCTCTTCTATTGAAAAATCTGCCACACACTTAAAACGACAATACCAGGGTTAGGATTTTTAGGTGTGCACCTTTTTTCTTACGGTAAATTTAAGCTCTTCGGAAAGATACCACAGTGTGAAGTTTTGTTTCTAGTTGCCGAAAGAGGCATTTTTTCATGCACATTTTTCCCTTTTTGGGGACCTTTGTCCCCCCCCTCCCCCACAACCATGCCCATAATCCCCTTTTTTCTTTTAAGTGTCTTTCCATTTGAATCTATAAGATTTTAATCAATATAAAATATTTAACTTTTAATTAACAGCTCCTCAGCTTGCTGTGAACATGTGAAGAGTAAGCCTAACTCTTTCAGTAAACATTGAAAGCACACCTATAACAATGGAAAATAATTGTGTACGACAAATCCTCTTTCTCTTGCTTTACTGCTCTAAAGCAGCCTGCAATAATGCAACTGGCAATGACTCATTGTCATTGTACATAATAATATCCTTTTAATGTCACCAGAATCAGTAGCCTACTGTTCGTGAATGTGGGTTTGTTACTGCGACAGATGCCATCTGTTTGTGCGGATTCCCAGCTCACGCAGAGACAGCAGTAATGGTTCACATGTAGTTCCAAGAATTGACTGGGTTCTGCTCGAAGCTTCTAGAAATCACTGCGACTGCAGTTCCAGCATGAATGAAAACATTCTGGTAATTGTTGAGAGTGTGGACAGCAAGTGAATGAGTTGTGTAACAGTCACACTAGGTTAGCAAGTGAACTAGTATTAGTCCTTTGTTACATTACTAAACGAGTGTATTACTAGATTTTACCATGCCAGAGGTGTCCAGTGCTCGACTTATTGTTCTGGCTCAGGCTCAGGAATTCAAACAAGATTTCATACACAGATGGAACTGTCATTTGATGTACTAATTGCGATTCAGGAATTTTGTTAGATGAAAAACACCAGCGAGATCACATCAAACAGCACATTTCTAGTTCTAAGTATCAAATGAACAAGACTTCAGGCAAGCAAATTGCGGCAGCCTCTATTACAAAATGCATTTCAACAGAGTTCTTCAAAAAGTCAAATTAAGGAAATCAACATTGAGTTGTGTGCAACTCTTACACAAGCAGAAATTCCTCTCAATAAGGTGAACCATCCAGCCTTCAAGGAACTTCTTGAAAAATATACAAAGACATCAATGCTGAATGGGAGTACTTTAACAAAAAACTACATGGAGCCTGTTTACCAAGAAATCATACAAAGAATCAAGGAAAAAGTGTTTGCAACCTGGGAATCATTGTGGATTAAACCATAGACTCAATGGAACGATATGTTTTGAATAATTTAGTTTTTCCCTTAGCGGGGGAGAAAGTTAAGTCCATGTTGTTCAAAATGTGAGCTACAGAAAGCCAATGCCTGTACAGTAATGCAATCAATTATGGACTTTTCTCAAAAACTCTGGCCTGTTGGCATCGAGTTTGAAAAGCTTCTCCTTGTGGTTACAAACCAGGCTCCATACATGGTTTCAGCTTTTAACCAATTGAAGCCTTTATTTCCTAAGTTGAAGCATGCCACATGCTTGGTTCATGTCCTTCACAGGTTTGTGAATCCATAAGGAACGACGACATCGCAAATCAGTTCATGTCTGCTCTGAAGATTCTGCTGAAAACTCTGAATTGTGTTGTGGGCTACAAGGAAACCACTGGCCTGCCCCTTGCAAATTTCCTGGTCATTACTCGCTGGGGATCTTGGATCGAGTGTGCTGCTATGTTGTGTGAGAATTTTGACAAAATTGAAGAGTTTGTGCTTGCTTTGGATCCATCTGACGCAGGTGCAATTTCCAAGGCACAGCAACTTCTGTTACAGGAGAAAATACATAATTTGCAGACAGAACCATATTGTGTCCATAGTTACAAGTACCTGACTCCAGCTATAAAACTGTTAGAAGAACAAGGTTTGGAAAAGGAGAAACAATGGGATATTTTTACTTCCGTGAAGCAGTTAGATGGCTTTGCCAAAGATAAACTTGAGTTTAGTCTTCAGAAGAATCCAGACATTGAGAATTTTGCCACATCTGTAGAACTGCCATTCCGAGTGAATACAAAATTTGCCCCACTGGTTTCTGTGGATGTTAAAAGAAACTTTAGCACCTACAAAGGCATTCTATCTCCTAATAGAAACAGACTTACTTTTAAACATTTAGAGATGCTTAATGTCTTGATGTATAAGAGCTTTATGTGTTTTCCTTCTTCAGATGAGTGATAATTTGATGCACTTGTTTGTACTGAATAAATTAGAATAGAGGAAAGAGAAATTGTATTAGTTGAATAAACCATTACCTTTTTTTTACCTTATTTGAGCACCTTTTCCCTTTTTTCATCTGAATTTGCACCTGTAAATCCTAACCCTGGACATCACAAACATCACTAGTGAAACTTACCAATAACTGTCAATAAGATTACAAGTAAAAGCATCCGATGCAATAAAACAAATAGAGGGCCAAAATGCTTTATAAGCAAAGATGGGTTAGGAAGTAAATAAAATGCTGTCATACTCTGCAAAATTTTGTGACAAATCATATGTTCAAGATTCAAAATACATACAAACATACCAACAGCACTCAAAATCCCTTCACCATTGTGATGGGCTGACATCATTACATTTCATAAGATGATGAAAAGTTTTGACAGTTACTAAATTGTTCTTTCAGAGAGTAGACACATGGCAAATATAGAAAAATATTGCTGCAGAAGTTTATTCATCATGGCAGACGACGTTAACATGCAATGCCATGTCCTACAGCAGAAAAAATACTGCAGGTCCAGGTAACACAATAACAGTTGTTAGAGTTACAAAACATGCTGGAGTAATACAAAACAAATGTAGTACAACTAAATAACAACCTTGAAACTATAAATAAATGTTTGTTTATGTGCTACCTGTCTGATGAAAGAACGCAGTTGTTTGGGGAGGACGTTGGTATAGCATAGCTTGGTTTAGAGGGGTCACAGAAGGTGGGAATATAGTGCAGTAAAATCCCATCATTAAAATATCAGTACAGCATATGTAAATAGGAATATACTAGATGATTCACAACTGGTTAAACTTACTATTTCCTTTATCGCTAATGAAACAAGTCCTTAATCCACAAGTGGTTGAATCCCCAACATAGAGGGCAGACTTTCATCTGTTGAACTGCATTCATCTGCTGTAAGAGACCCAACTGCTGCATTCCAGTATTGCCAAACTGTACAGGGCATGCATGGGGAACATTGAGTGAGTGACAGTGTCTAAAGTCCTGTCAACAGCTAGGTCATATTGGCCCGAAGCCAAAAGTTAAAAACTGAGAAACTCACCACCTGTTACAATCCAGCAGTAGAACGTTAAAAAGGGGAATTTAAAACAGATAAAATGTAAAACAGTTGAAACTTATCATAAAAAGGTAAGCCATTATAACGTTAAAAATAAAAAGGTAAAGTCCAAACAAGCTACGAAATAAAATATAAGTTACAAAGTTACACTTACTTGCCAAAAGCCAATTTGGGCAACAAACTGCAGCACTATATTGACAGCTATTGAGTCGCTACCCAAAATTGATGGCAGAGTAAAACCAGGCCATGGGACTGGCGCTCATGAGCATATTGCAATCAAGAAGGACATGTGCAACAGAGGGTTGAATGGAGCACATAGCACAGATAGGCACCGTCACCATGCACAAGGTGCCCATGGGTAGCTCCCGGTAAGTGATGCAATACTGCTTATCTGTTTGTGCTTATGCAAGCTTCCATTCATGGTCGTCTGCATTCATTCTTCAGACATATAGTATATCAAATCTACGGCGGTAACAAGGTCATGCTCATTCTCACTTCCCAGTGATATCTTGATTCCAAAGAGCTTTACACTTTGCAATATGTTCCATGTCCATTTCAACTTAATCACAGCACCATAAATTATGTGGTGATGGCAGTATTACAACCTTATGAATATGTTTGTTCAAGCAGTCATGTACAATAAATAGTCAAAACACAATAGGAGTTTCATGGGGTAAATCAGGAAATAAGGCATGGTCTTTTTTTTTAATTGACAATTTCCATAATGTTCTACAGTGGAACTTGGATAATTTGAAGCTGAAGGAGCAAGAAAAGAGTTCAAAATATTCAAAAATTTAAACTACAAAGCTTATGTTTAAACCAACAGATTGTAGTTTTCGGGTTTGTAGCCCGCGGTCAAGTCAAATTGTCAGACGTTTCACCCAAGACTGCGTTGGGCTTATTCAGAGTGACTCCTAGCCGGTTATGTCTAAAATTGACATTTTAGCAGTAGATACATATACCCATCAGGACTTTCCGGTGCTTTCACTTTTCGACCTTTAATTTTCACTCGAGGTACTACTTAAAGTGTTTGGTAATACCAATATTCTTTCGCAATTTTAGATTTTTTCTTCAAACCCTTTCAACTTCTCGAATGACGGCAACACTTTCTGCAAAAGTAAAAGTCCTATACTGAAAACACACTTTACTAATAGACATAGCGACATTGATCTGTAACACATTTAAGTTCAAGCGACAAATAAAGGCATACATGTTTTACACAAGGGGATGTGAGAGCAGGAGTAGATGCTCTAGGCCGGCTCCTAGGAAAGCTATTCCATCCCCCAAACTGCATTCCGACAAAAACAACCCCAGAGCAATGACCTCTTTTGCAGAAACACATGGACAAAGTTCCATGTTTACATAAATTTTCAACTGACATTTCTGTGCAAAAACTTCAAATTAACGAAACAAATTCAAATTAAACGTGACCTTTTTTTGCATTGTTTTAATACAAAATTCAAGGGACCAAGAAAAAAATCTGAATTAATGACAATTTTGAATTATAAATGTTTGAAGTATCCAGTTTGCACTGTATTAACTTATTGTCTGGAAAAATTTCTTTGTCAGCCCTCTCATTCCCAGTGTGCTGAAATCCACTGAAAAACAATTGGTTTGTCAAGTTATCATATCTGCTGAACATGTCATGCATTTCTTTAAATGTTTGCATCTTGAAAGAAGAGGTTGACCTCATCGCTTGAATTGCAGCTCTTGAATCAGATGACAATACTCTTGCAATGTTGTAACCAGGTAAATAAGCTTTGAAGGGTGGTCTAAATAGCTTCAATCTTAACATAAAAATTTGGAATAGGTTCTTCCACACTTTTATAAAATGAGAAAAATGTACAAGATCCACCAGCTCCATTAATTACACAGGGAACCATTCGTCTAAATGCGAATCTAATTGTTGCATGGGTAATTTATAACAAGAGTTTCAAAGGTGAGAGCTTTTGCTTCCAAAGGAGATGCATCTTTCTTGTGTGTTTCTGTATTTAAATGTCAATTGCAGTTCTTGTAATTGTCCAATGGAATATTACAATGCAATTCATTTTCCTTGTCAATAGGCATTTGGAAATTTCTTGAATAGATTCAAGAGTATGACAGTGTATTGTTTCCCTTTCTCACAATTTTGAAATCTTGTTACTTTTCTAATTTAATATAAATAACATACGTATGTTAAATATGAAGCACTAAGGAAATATACAAATGCGTAAGGCAAAACTTCCAAGCATAGGTCCTGTCTTAATGAATAAATAAATATAAATAAAAATTACCAGAATAGGTGCTGCTTTTAGAATTGTTGTGACTACTTTCAGAGCCATGCACACATGCTGTTGAGGACACTTTCCTATACAATAAATAATCTAGCATAAAGTTAACAAAACGTGCCTTCTTGCCACTATAGCACTTGAGCGGAGGTAAGTGCCAACATAATTCAGGGATTGAAAACTGCTAGATTGCAGATTATTGGAGGTTAGCTTCATAGATCATGCAGCTAGACTTAGTTGTCATTCCGCAGTTGTAGCTAAAGGTTCTCAACCTCTTGTCTGTGCTTTGTAGCTTAGGGCCCTCAACCCTGGGTACACTTTGGCAGCTAGTCATATGTTGGCAGCTCTGCAGTTGAGACAAATGGTGTGGTTGCCATTGCAGCAAAATTTTAATATTAAAGAATGCAACATAAAAACGGTAGATGGGTGGGTCACAGAATCCAAAAGTTCTAACATCAACTATAAAAGCACTTCCTATTTTTAGTACTATTCTAGTTCTTTCGGTTATAAGATGGGACCCATATTACACAGATATTACACAACTAAATAAATCAACATGTATTGTGCAACTGAATATTAATGCAAAGCCATAAACAAATGTAATACAACTAAATAATAACCTAGAGAGTGTAAACAAATGCAATCCAACTAAACCTCAAAGCTGTAAATAAATGTAAAAAATAATAAATGTAAGGTGCAAAATAGTAAGAAACTATAATTCACCTAAATGCCTATAAACTGTGATGCAGTAAATATAAGTAAATCACAACCACAACGCAGTAAACAGATCACAAGTGAATAATAATAAATGCTAATAGGAAAAGAAATTTGTTTACTTCCAGTGGTTGAAAACATGCATGATCCATCGCATAGCAACAAACAGTAAAAAAATAGTCAAGGATGAAATAGATAACACTGCAAAACTAGTCCTACAGAATTTATAAATTTAACACAAGATAAGTGAAGTTTTGTTACCAATATAAATTATATTTGTTATAAATGCTAATATAATAAATACCCAAAGACGTACCTCTTACATGATGCAATTATTATGCCTAACCAAATAATGCAAGTTAAGAGTTCTGGAAAATAGAACAGAGAAAACGTGGAGCTCTGCAGTAGAGAACAAACACTGCACCAGAATAGCTGATCAGATGTGGAACTATTTTTGTGTATCCAAAAGGCCAAATGTTATACATTAGCAGAATTTTAGCAATGTTCATTTCTGCAAGAAAGTCTGGCTGATATGCAATACCTGCCACGACATGTCAATCCCTGAAGCAACATTACCAAAGAAGTAGCCAGTAAACAGCTTTCAAGTTGGCCAACATTAAATGCATTTCAGCATACTGTTTAAATTAAGAAAAAAAAATTGAATATTTTGATCTATTATATTTCACATATGTTCTTTAGTAAATAAAAAAAACATGCTATGTGAACTGAATTGCACCAATTTGACAGTATCAGTTTGATGTGGCATATGGTTAAAAGATGTAACATGAACCGTACCACGCTGTAACCTTTATTAAGATTTGAAATACCAATATACCTATTCCACTTGTTTGTTGGTCCAATACCATAAGTAAAATACATTAGTGTTCAGAGTGAAATGTGAAAATCCTGCACGTGATGCAATGCGCGATGGCACTTCAAATTCTTGTAGGCATATTTTCGCAAATGGCATATTTGAATAATATGCATCATACTGTTCCTTTTGTTTCACATTTCCTTGAGAATGCTAACCATTCCCTAACATGAGTTCCAATATTATTAGTATTTTCATTTAATGGATCCAATTCAAATTGGGGTATGCAGATGTACTTTGTCGTATTTCAATATTTAAGAAATATTAATTGCCGAACATCGCATTCTAACCTTCAACCTTCTATGTTGTGTAAGGTTATTAGATAAATGCTTTTCAAACATTTCCTAATATTGGTTATAAATATTTCACAATCCAAATTATCTGTGGTTTAGCACACTAGTTGTCTATAAATAACCTAATGGTTTGACAGTGACGAAGTTTATACACACTTCCTTAACGGTTCCGTGTTTGTGTACTCACCCGGCCAGGCCAAGGAGAAAATCCCTTCATTTTCGCCCTGAAACAAAACAAATTTTCAGCTAAAATAGATTCGTGTGCTTTTAAAACCATGTTTTATGCAGCATATTCACTCTATTCGAATTAATAGAAAGTATTATACTTACCACACCAGATCACCAATTTTGAACGCCTCCGCCATTCCTTTCCCGCTGAGCTGAACTACACCAACTGCTGTACGCTGCGATTCTAAAGAATTGTGGAAATAGCGTCCCGAGATATTCAATAGAATAGCTTTTAAAAGACTCTCAAAAATTCAACACAATAACGATTTTAATAGAAAAAATCAGTAAAAACTATAATAAAAGATTGAAATTTAAAACTTGAACACACAAGTTATGTTCATCACGTACGACAGTTACAGAGAGAAGCCCACATTCTAATACAATGGCGAGTAACGCAACGCACTACTCACAAGTTGCTTTCCATTAGTAACACACCGTCACAGAATAATTAAACTACCGTTCTCTGAAAAGGTCTCAAGGAATAATTATTAAACCCTATACAAACCACAAGTTGCTTTCCATTAGTGAGGGACCATCACAGAACAGTGAAACTACCGTTCTCTGAGGTTTCACGGAATAATTATTAAAGTCTATACAAATCTAGGGTGAATCACCGAATAGAAATAAGAACATAAACTAAATTTGATAAACACAACAGTAACTGTACGATTTAATGGACTATCCCGAAGCAATATTAAATATTTTATCAATCAACTTACAACATATTAAACCAACAGGGGACGCATCGTACAAACAAATGCGTATTTTAATCACATTGTATTACATAACAAGTAGAAACCACAATTTTCATTTTTCTACCTCCCCTTCTCGGTTTCAATTTGCCAAGTCAAAAAATGGCTTAAAACGACTATAGGACCCTCAGTGCTTTTTATTCTGATCAAGACTATGAAGTCTACAATGGCCGTGAGCTCAATGTTTATAAATCTCAAACGGCTGATCGCCCGTGAAGCCCTGATTAAGAATATACTAAACAAATAAACATTACACAATAGATTTGATAGGATTATATTATATTGGAAGAAAATCTGTCTTAATATCGCCATATTTCATGGAGACCCCGATGTTTTAATGTCATAGTTAGGTTTCATAAACAACAAAAAGGTGGGGTTTGCATATTTGTAAGAGATGATGTCTCTTATAAGGTTATAAATGTTTCTAAGTTTTGCATTGAACAGGACATAGAGATGTGCGCAGTTCAGTTAAATATAAATGAAGTAAGTTTAATAATTATAGCTTTATACCGGTCACCATTAGGTAACTATGAGGTGTTCAAAAAGCAATTAGAAGGTTCCCTAAAACTTCTTTTTAAACCTAAAAGAGAATTAATTATATGTGGTGATATAAACATTGACTACTTAACTCCTAATTCTCGGAGGGATAAAGTCAGTTCTATATTTGCAACATATAACATGTCCCACACGGTAAACTTTCCCACAAGAATACAAAATACTCATCCACAGCAATAGATAATATGTTTAAAAGCATAGAATAAAATCACACACTATTGTACCATTCGCAAATGGCCTATCAGATCACGAGGCACAAATATTACACTTTAAAGAAATAAATCTAAAGTTAAAATCAAAGTACAAGCATAAAAGATCCAGAATAATAGATGAAAGTAACATAAAAAGTTTTAAACAAGCACTGAAACAAGAATCTTGGAATGAAATTTATGTAACGGAGGGACTAAACAACAAGTTTAATAAATTTTTGCAGCTGTTCAAAATTAATTTTGAAGCATGCTTCCCAATTAAATATACTAAAGTACACAATCGCAAGCAAAATAATCCCTGCATTATATTAGGTATTAAAACTTCATGTAGGCGGAAAAAATAATTATACCAGGAAATAAAATATAATAACAACCAAAATTTAGAAATTTACAATAAAAGATATTGCAAAATCCTCAAAGAAACAATAAAAGCCGTTAAAATATTGCATGATAAAAAACAGATATGTAATTCTGGAAATAAAATAAAAACAAATTGGAATATAATAAAGAGAGAAACAGGAAGGTGCGCCCAAGGAACCCCCCCCCCAATAATACTAAACACTGATAATCTAGTAATTAGTGATCCTCAGATGGTAGCAGATACTTTTAACAATTTCTTTCTGAATGTAACAGACAAATTAAACGTCAAATTTGGAAACAAGGAATCGTCTCTAAACTTTTTAAGAACCTCATTAATTGATGAAATCCCTAAATTTAACATGGATATGACAGCTGCATTTGAAATTAACAGTGTAATAAATTCCCTTAAGTCTAAAAACTCGTCTGAATATGATGAAGTAACAAGCGAAATCCTAAAAGCATGTTCACATGAAATAAGCATTCCTCTCAGTTATTTATGTAATGAATCACTAAAGACTGGAATATTTCCTGACAGAATGAAATACTCAACTGTCAAACCCCTTTTCAAAAAAGGCAAACAAAATGGTGTCTCAAATTACAGACCAATATCCCTCTTACCAATATTCTCGAAAGTATTTGAGAAAGTAATGTTTAACAGACTGTATAATCATATGGAAAATAATAATCTGTTTGTCCGAGAGCAGTTTAGATTTAGAAAACGAATATCAACCAATAATGCAATCTACAAACTCTCATGAAGTGTTGACAGCGTTAAATGATAGTATGCATGTGGGTGGCATTTTTTTGTGATCTAGCAAAAGCATTTGATTGTGTAAATCGTGAAATTTTGATAGGAAAACTATAGTTCTATGGGATAAAAAATGAAAATCTAAGTTGGTTTATATCATACTTAAAAGAAAGAAAACAAAGGGTCGAAATCAGCAATCCCAACCAGTATAACAACAACACATCGAATTGGAAATCAATTAAACATGGCGTTCCCCAGGGATCGATATTGGGGCCTCTATTATTTTTAATCTACATAAATGGCCTCCCACTATACATAAATAACATTGCTAGTATCTATCTATTTGCAGATGTTACTAGTGTCCTCGTGAAAAGCAAAAATTTAAGTGAGTGCGTTATCAAATTAAATTATGTACTAAACTGCATGTCAAATTGGTTTAAAGCAAACAAACTCTCAGTAAACCTTGAAAAAACAAAATTCATTAAATTCATAACTAATCGTTCACCACATACCCATATAGAAATAGGAATCAATGATATTTTACTGGAACAACCTAATGAGGTAAAATTTCTAGGTCTCCAAGTAGACAACCACCTGGATTGGAAGTCACATATTAATTACATTACACCTAAGCTTAATGCAGTATGTTATGCCATCCGATCTCTGGTTAACTTCCACACGATTGATACATTGAAGTTAGTTTATTTTGCTTATTTTAACTCCATTATGGAATATGGAATAATGTCCTGGGGAAATTCAGTGTATAGTAAGAACATATTCCTAATACAAAAGAAGGTTATACGAATAATATGCAACACCCATAGAAGGCAGTCATGTAAAGATCTATTTCAGAAACTGGGTATATTAACCTTACCTTGCGTATATATACTATCTATTTTAAAATTTTATGCTAATAACCAGAATTGCTTTACAACTAACATGGAAATTTATACGTTTAACACTAGGCAAAAAAGAAATATACATCGTCCCAATGCCAAACTCTCTTGCTTCCAGAAAGGTGTTTATTGTGAAACAATTAAAATATTTAATGCTCTCCCCAGTAATCTAAAGGAAAATGTTAGCAATTTCAGAGTTTTTAAAGCTTCCCTCAAAGAGTATCTCTGTGATAAGTCATTTTATTCTATAGAGGAATATTTAAATCAATAATCAGCCTAATGTCAGATCAGTTGTATTGTTCGATAGGTACCAATTAGGGAATTAAGTATAACAAGGGTAGCTGAAAATACAATAATGACGTGCAGGCTACAAAAGCCAACTAATTGATTATAATTCAAGTTCCAATATTAAGTAACAATGTTAATATGTTTGTTGATATTTTGAAAATGTATATTTTAACAATCATGTTGGACACGCTTTATGTAAAAGTAAGGATGTAAATAGATATTCTGTATATATGAACATAATTGAAATGTTGTCTACTCTGTACATTACATACTATGTAAGAATTAAAATAGGTATGCTATGATTAGTGTGCACAGTTAATATTTTGAGGTCGCTTATCTTAAATTTGACACACTTAACACACGAGTAAGAATATTTTTTACTAATAAGCTAAATGTACATGTGTAACATGTTAGAATGTATTACTTAGCTATAAATTTGGACTGCTTTTTCATACAAGCAAAAATGTAAACATTGAAGCAATGACACAGTCTGTAAAAGCCAAGTAACATGATTTTGTACATGTATAATAACTATGTAAGTGTCATTGCACTAGAAGTATTATCTCCATCTCGTACTTTAACAGCAAAACTTGAAACCTGTACATGTTTTGCATGTTTTTTATGCATTTAATTGTAAATGCTTTTGACATGTTCTTTGTTCAAGGTCTGCCTGGCCATTATTGAACCTACAGAACGCAATCTAATCCAATCTAATCTAATCTAATCAAACATTTAGCTAATGTAGGTGTTGTTCGTAATTCACCTTGTAGTCCGAACATGATAGAATTAACAATCGTTAGGACTTGATGCTCTTAAAATCATTTATTACTTTCTCTTATGGTAAGTAGGGAAAGTATTGTATTCCACCCAAAAATTCGATGTCGAAATTTCACCGGAAATATATGTTTTGAGGCCCCCTGAATAAAAAAAAGTATTTTTAGAAAAACATCCGAGCACGCGCGCGTGTGTGTCTGTCGGTCTGTGGACAGCATAACTAAAAAACGAAAAGTCTGTTAAAAACCAAAGTTGGTATTTAAGTATAATGTCTTTTAAGGATGCGACACGAAGATTTTGAAGAAAATAGTCCCACCCTAAACTACCCTTTACATGGAAAATTTTTCGAAAATTTTGATTTTCTTGAAAATGGCTCTAACGATTTTGATTAAAATTTCATATGTTTGAGATATTTTTATGACAAATGAAATGTATATTATGAATTTTCTGGCTATAGCCCCTGCAGTCGTATTTACTCTGGACGAGTTTTGCATAACTGGTAAACCGTTAGAGATAGACCAAATCATACTCCACAAAAAATGTAGATCTTGCTAAAATACACAATTTATGTCCTGATAAATTTTCTTGTAGGGTGAAGCATTTTGGAGATATCCCTTGTTATATGTGTGTTAATGTCGGAAAACTTAAAAATTTGATGAATTGGAACATCGTTGTTCATTTTTTATACGTATGTTAGTGTGCAAAGGGAGAGGAATCTCAAAGCTTTATTTGAATATCGCACAAAGCCTACTACACTCTAGTATTCCCCTTGCACCTACAAGGAAATAAGCAATAAGATAAATTGTACAAATGTTTATCTTAACTAACACGAAGAAGATATAGGAATAAGAGTGTGTAAGAATGGTTAGTACAAGAATAGAGAAAGTTATGTGATTGCAACACATGAGATTTTTTTTCAGTAGGATTTTAAGAACGCAGTATGGTGCTGCTTTGGCCTATGATAATAAATGTAATGCCTTTCTCCTATGGTGTTCAAGTTTAACAAACTTGGATTTACATTATTTTGCTTCTGAGGGACAGTATATGTATGTAATGTAAAAAATGTAGCATATTTTATAAGGGAGCAATAATGCTTCTTATAATTGCTAATGTTCGATATCACACATTACGGTTTAAAGAAGATTACGATATTGTAGAAATATGATTCTACTTATTGGTTTGAAATGTTCTGTTAGAACAGCTGAGAAATAAAAAAGATGAACTTTTAAATTTGCTAATGTATTTTTTAATCCTGTGTCAACCTTCAAGCGCTTAATCTCTTGTATCTTATTCCTCATCCACAGCTACTTGATATTGAAACCACTATACCGGATATTAATTTGGGTAAAGTTTTACATTTTGTATGTTGATTTTTGATACTTATTTAGCCTATCATTGCCATTAAGCCTAAAGCTGAACTAAATAGGAAAGCTTTGTGATATAAGACGTTACAACGTAAATTTCTTTAAATCGGTTGAACATTTGAGAACAAGATTTCTCATCCAATTAAAATGCCTTTTTTTAATTCTAAATGTCATAGAATACTATGTTCTGGCAGAGAAAATGAGAAACTTGACAAACGTGAAGAGATTATTTAAGCCATTTGATTAATAGCAAAATTTAGGCTTCGGATCTGGAGCAATGTGCTTTATAAAAGACCTGTCTTTTCCTATGTATATAAACAATTTAGTATTTCTTGTATTTCGCTCACAACTTAGACTTTTTTGTATTTTTACACGTGGTTGTGCAGGTCCTAAGAGTTACCTTAGATTAGATATTAATCAGGGAGATGAACAGGAGTGAAATGACCCCTATCTGTCTGCATCGAAACCTGGGGTTTATGGTATAGTTGTCTCCCTCCTTACTCTAACCTTTCCCTTCTTAACCTCTCATAAGTTTAAGCAACCCCTGGATTAGGTTTGTACAAGAAACAATCTTGTTTGTGTCTAAGGTCCTAAATTGGTTGTAGCTGTTCGCTTCCAGTTTTTCACATTGGAATATTAGCTGCGAAAGTTATTTTCTCCTCTGTTCCACACCTCCTGGCATGTTGGGTCTTTAGACAAACTCGCTGTGTTCAGGTGGTTTTGGAAATTCCCACGACCAGTCATTAGACCCACTATGGGTTTAGTTTGTTTGCTGCTTAATTTGAGAACTTCACAACTTCTTTTTCAGACATGGTTGTTGCATCATTAGACTTCATGTCTTTGTTTCTGCATATGATTCCAGTTTTCTAATGCTGTCCGAGAATCTATTTTAATAGAATATTTCTCAACCATTAATTTGCTAATACTCTAGATAGGTTCTGGGAATACATGGGATCTGCACTCCCATTTTGGCAGTCGGTCTGCATTTTCATTTCCATCAGAGTGGCCGGGGACCCATGCTATAGTAAGTCTATTGCATTTTCGTAGGCTTTTCAGAGCTTCCCAACACTCCTGAGCGATCTCTAACCTCGTAAGGGGTGTTGATAATGCCCTCAGTGCTTCCTGGTTGTCTGACAAAGGAACTATGACTGCATTTACACTGCGATGCACCTGAAAATTTGATGATATAATGCCTGCTATATATAAAGCATGTGCAACAAAAATCTACTGCTGAGTAGAACTGCAATGCTCCAGAAAAAAGCCTGGAAAGTGTCGCATCCGACAACTTGCAGGTAGTTGCTGGACATCCCTCGTCAGCTCTGTGTCTGGTGTGGGTGACAGCCGCTCCTCCTTCCTTACTGTTTCGTTACAACAAACGTATTGACTAAGTGGCTTGCGTTGGAGTGATCAAAGTACAAATTCTTCCTGCACCATGCACAACGAATAATCAAGTCGTTTTCACAGTCTTCTTCAAATTCTTCTACGCTTGTTTGCAGACAGTATTTAACAGATGCAATAAACACAGGAGGTTGTTCTTTTGTATACTTGGTTGCAAACCATGAATATTTAATGTCCTGGAACTGCAGGAAGCAAATTTGGTAATGTATAAATGACTATATTTTCAAAATACTGTCTCAGTGAAAAACTTCGAAGTCAATATTCTCATTAGCTATAAACATTTTAGTGAGGCGACGGTAGAGTGATTTCTACTGGAGAAAGAAAAAAAAAACTTGTCCAAATCTTGAATTTGTCCCGTGGTTCCTGGAGTAATCCTGAGAAGTTCAATGGTCTTGGGGGGTTGGAATATCTTGTAGGTAATTTGTATCATTTCCACCAATCCAAAAGCAAAGCACAATTGTTTGCACAAAAAAGAAAGAAAACTCCCTTAAACTAGTAATTGAACTCATTTCTCCCCATTTTTCCTGATTTTGCTGCACTGACAGTTAAATTTTGTCCCTTAAACATGGGTTTAGAAACCTTTGGAGCAAACTTAGTCTCCCGCAATACAACGAATAGGGTACCATTAATATTAATAATGGGCTTAATAGTATGTGAATGTGTCAGAGCGTTAACAGATAAGTAAAGCCACAATTCTTAGTCACCTTACCGTGTGCATGCGGTTGCTTCATTCAGAGCTGATGGCTGGCCTCTTGGTGTTGGCGAACACACTCGCGGCATAACTGACACTTGTACACACGGTGCGGTGCTAAAAATTGTGGTAACAGATAAGGTAACAGTTTCTGGGTGTTTTTTCTCCAGCGAAAGACAATCTCGTTTTCGTTCTCAATTCGCGCTCAGAACCACTTTGGTCGGTGTTATAAACTGAAGATGGGGAATGATTCCATAGCCTCTCTCTAGTTGTTTCCAAAAACAGATCAGCCACTGTGTCTTCTTTTTCTCCTTCTCCTACTTCTAGGAAGGATCGACATACAAATTTTATAACTTTTCTGCTTCTAATTTTGTGCATTTTTAAACGAGCAATTCAATGCACTAAAACAGAATTTTTGAGGTGAAGTGTCTCTTGAAATTTGGAAGACCCATACTTTCAAATCTTGGATAGTCACATTCTATTTTAATCTTCCAGCGTTTACAAAGCGAGCATATAATTTCTCATATACAATACTTTTATGCTCCGTGGAGTGAAGGGACATGGTTTCAATCTGCATCTTCCAAATGTAAATTGCTTGAGTGACGTCACTAAACGTAATTTGCTACGAACACTGGATAATCGCCGTTTCTTACCACCCTGGTTAATCCAGAATGATATGGCTCTTCTTTTATCATCTATATTAATATCTGCTTTCCTTTATCTCTGTAGACTGCACAGATAACTCGAACTAATGGACTTCGTTGGAGATCGATCTTCTGAGTTACTAGACTCCGAATATTCTACTTCTACGTTCGAACCCGAGCCCTTAATATAGCTCGAACGTAGAGTGTGAATGTTGCAACATGAATGTCACTAATTATACTATCACTGCCTTCTTCCGCAATGTCTAACATTCTTTCTGACATCACAAGAACACCGGTACGGTTCGTTTCAATTAAATCAATAACTTTCTTGCTCATTTCTATTTCTTCCAAACTTATTTGCCTGCAGACGACTACATGGGCTATAGCCAGAAAATTCAAGATATACATTTCCTTTACCATGAGAATATCTCAAATATATGGTATTTTAATCAAAATGTTAGAGCCACTTTCAAGAAAATAAAAATGTTCCATTTAAGTGGTAGTTTAATATGAAAGAATTTTCTTCAAAATCTTCGTGTGGTGCCCTCGAAATACACTAAACTTAAATACCAACTTTGGTTTTTAACCGTCTTTTCCTTTTTACTTTCTCTACTGGTAAGTAGGGGAAGTATTGTATGCCACCCAAAAATTCGATGTCGAGATTTCACCGGAAATGTTTTCAGAGCCCCTGAATAAAAAAAGCATTTTTAGGAAAAGGCTCTGTGTGTGTGTATCTGTGTATGTCAATCTGTGTCTGTGGACAGCATAACCCAAAAACGAAAAGTCGGTTGAAAACCAAATTTGGTATTTAAGTTTAATGTCTTTCAAAGATGCGACACGAAGATTTTGAAGAAAATGGCCCCACCCTAAACTACCCTTTACATGGAAAATTTTTAGAAAATTTTTATTTTATTGAAAATAGCCCTAGCGATTTTGATTAAAATGTCATATGTTTGAGATGTTTTTATGACAAATGAAATGTATATCTTGAATATTCTGGCTATAGCCCCTGTAGTCGTATTTACTCTGGACGACTTTTGCATAACTGGTAAACCGTTAGTGATAGACCAAATCATACTTTGCAAAAGATGTAGATCTTACTAAAATACACAATTTATGTCCAAATAAATTTCCTTGTAGATTAAACCATTTCAGAGATATTCCTTGTTATGTGTGTGAGTTTCGGAAAACTTAGAACTCTAGCCACTTTAGCGAAATGCAGCATCGTTGTTCATTTTTTTATATGTTAAGTGTGCAAAGAGAACGGAATCTTAAAGCTTAAAAAGACTTCACTGTCGCACAAAGCCTACTGTATTCTGATATCCCCCTTGCACCTACAAGGAAGTAAGCAATATGATAATTTCTACGAATGTTTTTCGTAACTAACACGAAGGAGAATAAGAGTTTGTTAGAATGGTTAGTACAAGAGTAGAGAAAGTCATGTGAGTGCAACACATCATGTTGTCCGCAGACTGACACGCGCGCGCTTGCACACACACACGCACGCATATACACACAGTTCGGTTTTTTTAATTAACGTCCTCCAACATTGTGTCATATCATTCAGGGGGCCTCAAAAGATATATTTCTCGATATCGATTTTTTAGGTGAAACATAATACTTCCTCTACTTAACTATAGGTAGTAGAGAAAGTAAAAAGGATGGCGTAACTGGCTGTATGTTCCCTCTTACCAACAATTAACACAAGAGAATGTGTGAATGCAGCTTAATATACCTAATGAGCCTAATTTTCTTAATTTCAGATAATAAATTTGCAGGAAATTAAACTTTTTGCTTAATTGGCTGCATTACACTCGTAGAAGTTGGCAGGAGTGTTGGATTTCGATCTTAAGATGATCAAATTTATGCACCTGATTTACATCTTTTCTGTAGTTATTCTTTAAAATTATGTTGTCATAAAATTTGGTGTGCCTTATGCTCATTATTTAAATAAAAACAAATTACGTTCCTATATATGACCATGCGGTTAGATTACTTAACTCTGACCAAAACGACCCGGTTTGATCCTAGGCGTCCACATGTGGACACACCTACGTAGGGGCGGGTTTTCTTCGGGTTATCCGGTTTCTTTCGCCGTCGTTCCACCAATTGCTCCATAATCACCTTTCCTAGTATCTTTCACCATCACTTCATATCATCCAGGTTTCAGGCTGATCACCCATCCTGGTTCCCCGATATGATCAACTGCGATTATGAAGTCTTCATATACTGACCTGGAGGGTTCGGGGCGCTCACCATGTCCCACTCTCCACTACTGGACCCCGCTCATGACGCCTATAGTGGGCAGAGGTGGGGGATCTAGCGGCAGGATGGTAGGCCATGGCTACACTCGAAGAGCCGCAGCGCCACAGGACAGTCAGACAGACGGACTGACAGACATATATAAAAGTTTTCTGACATTGTGATCTATTATGTTTAAGAAGCCTACATTGCCAGGTTAAGCATTTAAAATTTCGAGAGGAATTTCTTGTTCCGTTTAAATTTTTGTTTACCGGGCGATGAAGGAGCTTTATCTTCTTACTGAGTAGAGCTTACACTTCCTCTGTTACGTTGTGCTTCCCCTAAACAATTAAAAATATACTTTCTTTCCCTGATTACCCTCCCCTTATGTAGGACTTACATCCCATAGGATTTACAAGCCAGTGCCTAGGGTCAGACGCCTGTCGGGGAGCAGAGGGACCTCTGGACCAGACTGAGTGAAGACCTGGAAGCAGGTGGTCAGCCGAGGACCAGGTGTGATAATGAGGAAGAGGATGATATGAAATGCAGGCGAAATGGATGATTGGAAAGGTGATAATCATGGGCGTCGCGATAGGGGGGCAAGGGGGGCCGCGGCCCCTCCCTGGAAGTTGGTCAACTTAATGTGCAATAAATTACTGACTATTAAACTACTATTTTAAAAGATCAATTTCTATTTAACACAAATTAACATGGTTATATGCAACGAATATTATACATTTTGCAAATAAAATAGTGAATTGATATTATCTGATTGCAAATGTCAAACATGTGCCCCCCCCTGGAAAAATGTCTGCCGACGCCCATGGTGATAATGGATCAATTGGTGGAATGAATTGTGCGGGATACCGGAGGACCCGAAGAAAAACCTCCCAGACGCCGCTTCGTCCACCACGAATACCACATGCGGGTCCCGCCTAGGTGGTAGGCGAGCGGTTTAGCCACTTAGCCTTCCAGATTCAGGAAGGATGAGGAAGAATCCTGGATGAGGAAAAATTGCTACCATCCCTACCAGGAATCAAACCCGGGACCCCTTGTACAGCAGGCCACTGCGCCTCGGGGTCAGCCAAAATATACTTTCGTTATTAACAATAGGATTACGTAGTTTCAATTAATCGGTTGAGTCATTGGCACCAACGCATAGCTGCTGCGTATGGTTACATAATTGTCACCAGGTAGCACCACTAAACGTGATACATCTGGTGATCTGGCTTGTCTCCAAACAGTTGTGCAGTAGAACATAACATTTTTATAGCACTCTTTATTTACAGCATGTTCCATTACAATAAACGTAATGCCATGATAGGTAGAACATATAACTACGTGCTTAGTCACAGATGCACTGCAGTTATATATTCTGTGATTAACATTGGAATCGCACTTCTAATAGTTATATTCTTAGATGTTCTATGAATTGTATGTTCTGTGCGTGCGGCTGTGTTTATTTACGTAATGATCTGTCAGTTGTCAATGGTCATTAAAAAAAGCTAAATTTAGTAAATATGGGTGTGAAAGGCCTTCAGACTTACATAGAAAACAACTGCCCGGATGCCTGTTATTTTGTTAACATCAGAGGCTTAGTAGATACTTACACGTAAGTTGATTGCAGTGTAGGGGTAATTCGGTTAGGTTATGTTTGATTCTTCCTATATTATTTTAGGCTTTTACCCGAATTTATGTGAGAAAGAGGCAACTCCTACACGTTATAAAATTATTTGGTAAGGGTTCGGCTATTGGGTGAAGCTCCCTTCTCTTTTCTATCACACGCTTTGGGTGTGAGATAGAGAAGGGGCAGCGGAGGGGTAATGCCATCTGTCAGTGGCGGTTGTCTGCCACGCAGGGATGCACTTCCGAGAAAATTTAATTATTTATTCATTCATGCATTCATTTCGTTATTTAGCACATTATGATATTATTCCTTTCTTTTTTAATTTCTCCATTACGTATAGTACTCATTTATCGATGTCTTAATTTCACATTTTAGGATGTAGGTACTAATATTAGAATAGCGTGTGTTTATCGTGAAGGCCGTTTACGAAAATGCCGGAGCAAACGCTGTGGTTAGGCGGATTCAACTGAACATTTGGTCCAATTCAGCACAGTCCGAAATGACCATTTCTCGATGAACGAGAAGACGACTCAATAACCCCATATTATCCCGTAGCAAATTAAACCTTTCTAACTCCTATTTTGCGCTACCCCTTAAGTGATTCAAACGAGTGAAATATCTTCATAGTGTCAGAACATACAAGTTGGAGCGCCCTGCAGCATTTACAAACATCCAACTGTTGAACTCGTTTGAATCTACAGGTAAATAATGGCAGCAGCACATTAGAGGCTCAAGCTCAGCTGCCATACACCACTACGTTGCTACGCAACGCGCGACTATGTCTAAGAACAAACACCGTTTGTAGACAATTCGAGAAGCTTTGAGTGTAGGGTTTGGTTACGAGAAGCTTCGTGAAACGATTTCCAGAAAATTCGCCGGTATATAATACTCGACTGTATAAGCGAGCGGGCACGAGCAGTTTTGAAGTCAGGCAGTTTTAAGAGCGAGTTAGCAGATTTTTTTTTTTTATTGTTCCATTTAACTACAGAGGTCATATCGGCGGCCTCTCTTGTAGAACAATTGCCAATGGTGGTACTCGTTTAACAGTGGGTTTTGTGTCTTTACGGTTTTAAACATTGAATTCACACATACATAAGATAAGGAATAACCTTGACTGAAGAAAGATTCCCATGCCCGGGAATCGAACTCCTTGCACAGCAGGCAGGTGCTTTACCGATGAGCTACGGAGCCAGCCGAGTTAGTAGACCTGTCAGAGCGCGCTACTATGCTTTTCAAATGGGAAGGAGTTTGTCCTTGAGCGTCTCCAGGCCGGTAACTAATTAGAGTCCTGCTGTGTTGTATTGTTCTCCCCTTAAGTTGGGTTTGACGCGCGCCAAGAAATATGAAGAGTGGGGGTAATGAGTTTGCAACGCTGTGCATGTAAACTTATCTCATTGGCTGCAGATCAGAACTCTTCCCATTTGAAAAGCACTATTGGTACAGTAGAGCAGTGTTTGTGTCAAGGTTACAATAGGATAGTTGAGCTATAAGTTGCAAGGTCACGGGTTGTGAATTGTGATTCAGTTTTAAGGGTAATAGTGACATAAAAGGTAACTGGACTTGTCATTTGCCACACATCGGCGCCAGGAGTGGTGGTATTCGAAAACTACGGAGGCGATGCTTGAGAAACTGTTGGAAAACGTAAACTCCGGAATAGAGAAGATGGCAAGCGAAATAACAACATTGAACTCTGCGATGGAGAAAATGACGATGGAAATGAAAGATTAGAGGAAGAAATAAAGACAGAAATTAGAAGTGTAAGGAAGAAATAGTGAAGCTATCAAGCAAAATAGACGAATATGGTAGCCGCAAAATTTAATGGCGGCTGATAGCGGGCTATAACTATTCTTTTTCTGTCGTGCAAATACATTTTGTAGGTGAAAATAATACTGATGTATATAACCGGCTTTACAGCGTGATTACATAGCGCGTTTAACTATACAACACAACATGGGAATCAGCAGACATTTTTCTAGGGGGGGGGGGGAGGCGCATGTTGGAAGTTTCCAGTCAAACAATATTAATTCATTATTTTTGTTGTCAAAAGCTATAGTAGTGGTTACGAATAACAGTATTAATTTGTGCTAAATAAACATTTTTCTTTACATTAAAATAATAGTGTAATAGTCAGTAATTGATTGCACATTCAGTTCATTGATTTCCAAGGGGGGCCGCGGGCCCCCTTCGCGACGCCCATGGGCGTGGCAAGCCTATGATTGAATTTAATATCGAGTCACCCGCCATCAGATTTTGGGACATAACTGTTGTGGCGAAAGAGGTGAATGACCTCGGGCAAGGCGTTAACGCCATGGAGGACATCGGGGAACGTCCTAGCGCCCTGGAAGACATTGTACTGGATGTCTAGCCATCTAGGACACCTCGGTAAGGGCCTGTCCACGCGAAGTCCAAGAGCAGGCGGTACCAGCGGATGGACGGGATAGCGCAGGTCTTAGGATGGAGTACCTAGTGGCCAAGGTAACCGTTACTCCCGCCTTGAAAAACGGAGATATACAACACTACGGAGATAAAGACGTTGGGACGTTGCGAATTACCCCTAGCGGAGTGTGTCGGGGATGTAGCCGACCATGACACGTCGTGAAAAATTGTGAGCAGCAAAGCCCACGAGCAAGCGATAGACGACGGGCGCGTCGGGGCCTGTATTGCCAGGCCCTCGAGTAATGTCCTTCGGATTGAAGAGTGGAGGACAACATCATCCCAGGCTGCAGGATAAAGGGAAAGTTGTACCAAGTATTGGTGGACACCAGTGTAGCCGTGGCCGTGATCCAACCTGACGTAGTGGAGGGCTTGTCAGCGAGGTAACCAAATCGGCCCTACGAGATAGTATGACATCGGGCGACACCCTGCCTGTGGAAGAGGAGGCCTGGCTGGAGTTAACCTTAAGGCAGAGCGTTATAAGTCTTTGGGGTGGTCGTCACGAGGGTGACGAGGGGTCGATACTGGGATTTGATGTCCTCAGGAACCACGAGACGACGGTCGACGTCGACAGGAGGGTCTTGCGAGCTAGGCAAATGAGAGTGAGTGTGTTTAAGCACTCGTCGACGAGGTCATTTGGGCCTGACAAATGAAATAGCGCTCCCAAGATCCATCTTGGGGTCTGCAGGGTAGCTCTGGTGGAAGTTGCGGTTGGGCCCACCAGATGGCTGTGAAGGTGCACCAGGAAGGTCAGCAGTCATGGAACCCTTGGGCATCACATTGTGCACGAGATAGCTCGTCAGTACTCCCAGGTGGGGGGCCACTGGGCGAAGACTAGTCATGACTGACAAGCCTGAGCAAAGGTTTCAAGCAGGAGGGCATACTTTGCCCTACCTGGACTGAGGTGGGTTGTCCAACAACCATGACAAGAACTACAATAACATGGAGAAGAGGTTCTGTGATGCAGTCTATTAGAGGCTGCTCCAAGGGAGAATGGTTGTACATTCAGATTGTCTGACTCACTATGATAGCGCTGATCAGGATTACCAGCCCCGAGGAGGGAACTGTATGGTGATGGCCACATATCAAAGGAGGTTCAAGGTCAGCTACCTCACCCTGCTATGTTTCTATGCTACGTGCAAGATTGGCATCAATTTCCAGAATAATCACCGGTATCAACAGTCAGAGAGAGAAAGTTCAATTTTGAAAACATCGGAAGCATTCGCTGACACTACATTCACAATGCACAATTTAATACCACCCTGCATTCATTTCAAAACTATTCAACAAATGGGGAGATGCCTTTCAGCTTAATTGTGTATATGGTAGCTGAGAGGTGAAACTCATGTGTCTTGTAATTGGAATAACCTGCTGTAATATATTTTCTTTTATAATTTAAATGTTTTTAAATATAAGACATTGTACTATGTTTTCCATGCATATATCTAGTAACTTTGAGACATTCAAGCACAAAAACACAAACAAATTACTCCTTTCATTTTCAAAATAAATGTATTAGTAAGAATACCAAAGTGAAAAGCTAAATCAGTTATTTAATAGACTTAATATTGGTGTGTAAACTCGTTTTCATTCTTCAGTTATGTTTAGTAGTGGCATGATCATTTACATGCATCTTATAGCCTTGTAGTTTTGCATGGTATCTTCACAATCATGCTGATGTCTGCTATGGCTGAGTGCACAAATAAAGATGAGGCTACAAAAAGATCTTTGCTTATGTAGTGAGCATTGCTGCATGCTCCCTATATCTGTGACTATGAGGAGGGCATGGTTATCCAGGGAAACGACTGTTCATTGTTGACCTAGTTCAGATCAAAAATATTTGTCCACTTCACAGCTAGACATTGCACTTCTAGAAGAGGCAGATAGCAATTCCTTCCAGCATATGTCTACAATCAGTAATTCTGATTTCCCTGGGTTGAACCAAACAGCCTTGCATCATCTGACTACAGCAAGGATCTTTGCTCAACTGCAACTAAGAGTCAGAGCTTCACAGATGATCACAAATTATGTTGCCTTACATTTGCAACAACACAACAATAAAACAAAAGTCTAAATTCAGTTTCTCATATTACTCAATAAAACGCTTGATCATTAAAAAATTTTCTCATTCATACCTACAAGAAATAGAAACAAATGCCAAAGATAAAAAATGGATTACACTACTTTCCAACCCAGATATAATCCCCCAGAGACCAAGGAAAACAGCGGTTGTAGCCTTCCGACTACTGACAAATCGTGACTGCTTAGCAAGTCATCTCTACAGAATAGGTATCTCAGCTTCACCAATATGTGTCCTGTGTAACGATCCAGCAGAAATGAATGAAGACCACTTGAAGACCTGTGAAGCATTAAGATCAGAAGAAACTACAGTTCAAAAGTATTGGAAAGCACGAATGCTAATGGCTTCATTGCCAGATGCAAGGCACTAGAAAACAACAACAACAACACATTTGCAACAATAACTGGAATAGGGTTATATTCACAGACAAGATGACATTTTTGTTAATAAATGAGGGAGGGGAGTAATTGTCTAGTGTCAAAGAGGAAAACAATGATGCAAAATATATGGCACAAATGGATCACCAAGATTGCATATCTGTGTCGTGTAAGGGTTGAATGTGATAAGATTGTCTAGGTATGTTGTGGCAGCTTGATGCTACTTTAAATAGCCAACAGTATAAAGACATTGTCAAAAACATCATGGTTCCTTCTGTAAGGATTAGGTATTCTGATCGAATGATCAGTATTTCAGTAGCATAACCACTCTGTCCACACAAATCAGCAGGTTTCTTGCAAAGGTAAGATATAACAGTGATTGATTGGTCTCCTTGCTCATTAAATTTGAATCCTATTGAAAATGTGTGGACAGAGGTGAAGAAAGTTTGGGAATTAAATTGGCCTGTAAGGCAATGCAAGACAAGACATTTTATGGGATCAAATGCAGAATGGGAGGGAGCATCATCTTGTGAAAACTTAATGAGACGTTTGATATCATGAGTAATCATAAGCATTTGATGTCATCCATGTTTCATAAAATCAGAGTAGTAGTAATAGAAGCAAAGGGTTTACACATCCAATATTAAGTTAATTTCTATTTTTATTTGCTATTTTATTTAGAAATATAATAATGACTTATTCATATTTGGTTTGAAAACAAAAAGAGTGTTTCAGTTTTTATGTGAGCATAAATGCTTTGAAATCAAAGAAGCCCTAGCAATTAGAAATGACACAGTGCAGTCAATTTATGGTTAAACCATGGACCGTGTATATCAGGCCTTTCCAACTTGAGCTTTTAGTGCTGGGATGCACTGGTGCCTTCCACACATAGTAGCCACTGCGACTGTATGTGTGAGACAGACAGTACGAGTAGCATTGTCTCTCACTCTCTTCTCAATGCAGAGGTGATGTTTAATAGAATATAGCAGGTAGTGATGCAGTTATTGTAACTTCTGCTTCGTTAAAAATGCTGTTTAATTCCTCATGGGAAGATTTAGATTTTGTTGTCAATACAGAAGGGAAAGCCCAATGCTTAATTTGTCCACGAAATTAATGATACGGCGCCTAAACTTGACATTTTTATGACTCCATTTTCAGCACCTGAAAAAGCACCATCAAATTTCCAAACAGAGCTGATAAAACTAAAGTGCGACACAACCTTAAAAGGCAGGTACTACCACTACAGCAGTGATTTAGTTAAATTTTACAAAGATGTTAATCAACAGGAATTTCCCAAAATCGATGCACTTGCCTTAAAATTTGTGTCAATGTTCGGTACAACTTATGGATGAGAATAGATGTTTTCAATTATGAATTTAAATAAAAGTAAAAGCAGAGTGTCTCTGTCTGATGCTGCCTTAGAGATGGCACTACAAGTTTCTGTTACCAAATTTGTTGTGCTGAATATTGGTATAGTTGCAGCAAAACAATATAAAAAAAATTTACCCAAATGGTAAATGCACACAAGGGTAAACAAAATATATGTAGAGAATAAATGGTTGCTTGTGTGTTTGCAAAATTGCCATTGATAATTGTTTTGGTTAGCTGCACACTGACTTGATGACCTGTCCCATTCAACAGTCACCGCAACATGCGCCCCATGCCAGGTACTTCAACTGCTGCTACCACAATACCTTCTTGGTGCTGTCTCTGCCACTTCACCTTCCTGCACCTCTCCGGTGCCCAGCTCAGCACTGGCCAGGGTCTTGGCGGCTCCTCGGTTGGAAAGGTCTGGTGTATGTGCTTGATCGCTTGAACTGCAGCACACAGATCGCTGCATACATGCAGGCCATGGCCTCACCATGAAACAATTGCAATGTATTGTAATTCTCACAACAAAATTTTAATTTTCTGCAAAAAAGAAATTATGGTTATGAATCTCAGTACTCAATACTCAGGCCTCAGTACTATATATCTTATATATTTAAACGAGCAATTCTTGTATATAAATATATTTATTCCGGGCAACTTGGAAACGACTCTAACGATTTTCATCAAATTTTGTATTCAGATAGGGTTTTGCTTTTTAAGTTCAGCTATATAGGTGTAATTCCCGAAAAAAACGTGATTTTACATAAATAACAATATTTTTTATTCCCGCTTTTACAGTGCAATTCTTGAATATATATTTCCGTTATTTCAGAAACGACTAAAGATTTGGTTAAATTTTTGTATACATGCTTATTATATGCACAGTGTATTCTAGACTCACTTTTAGGTAACACATTCACATCTCTTTCTCTACACACTCTTCTATAAACAATTTTCCATAAAAAACGTGATTTTAAACAAACACACACACACACACACACACACACACACAAAACATTTTTATCCCCAGTTTTAAAATAAGTCATACCATGTTCTGTATGTTTGAAATATAAATGCTATTACATTCACACTGTTTTCTCCTCGCACTTTTAGGCAACACATTCACATCTCTTTCTCTACGCATTCTTCTACAAATCATACACTTTTCTGTATTTTTGAAATAGAGATGCTGCTTATTACGTTCACAGTGGTTTCTCTACTTAAGTACTTTTAGGTAACATATTCACATCTCTTTCTCTACTCACTCTCCTATAAACAGTTTTCCATAAAAACATGATTTCACACCAAAAATCATTTTTACCCCCACTTTTAAAATAAGTCATACCATATTCTGTATGTTTGAAATAGAAATGCTATTACATTACACTGCTTTCTCCTCTCACTTTAAGGTAATACATTCACATCTCTTTCTCTACTCACTCTTCTACAAAGAAGCCATACAATCTTCCGTATGTCTGAAATAGAAATGCTACATATTATATTCATACTGTTGTCTCTACTCACTTTTAGATAACACATTCACATCTCTTTCTACTCAAAAACAGAGGAAACGCGTCGAGCGAAGCTCGGTCGCCCAGGTACTTTGCTTATAATCATTCAACGGTCAGTGCCACGGTACTCAGTATGAAAAGTTACATTGAGGAAAGCTAAAGGTGATATCTCAAGCCTCCATTGTGAACAGGGATCTGTAGCAATTTGGACTTTGCCAAATGTATGCTTCAAAGTTCTGCTCTTAGGATGTATAATTATTTTATAAAGAACTGTGGGAGGTAAGTTAAATTGAATCAAATCATAATTTCAGTTTAAAAACTACCAATGCAAAATAAGGCAGCCACTAGTCTTTTAATATACCTGCTTAATAAAGGAGATAAAGCTGTCTTTTTGTGTTTTCATTGTTAGCACATAGGATCTTGTCAGAAGTAGCATCTGCAAAAGCATTGTTTTTTGTTTCTCCCTTTCTTTCTTTGGAAATTAAGGTAGATTGTTCTTAAAATAATTTTGAGCATAGCTATGTGAATTTTCATTTCATATAAATATGTTTGGCCATAAGATGCTGTTAAGAATAACATACAGTCCAAAAAGTTCTCCATAGTATACAGTTTTCTCTTGTTTTTAGGCGCGAAACTGGAAGAGAGGCAATTATTGTGGTAGACGGAGGATCATGTCTGCGTCACCTATATGAAGGTCTTGAATGGGTACAGGGTGGACAGCTGAAAGAATTTCTGGCTATTACTGTAAGGTTTGTTGAAGCATTCCGAGCCTTAGGCACTCGTCTAATCATATTCTTTGATGGAGCCACAGTTGAAAGAAAGAGGCCTGAGTGGGTCCGACGCAGACTACAAAATATGAGAGATGTCTTCAAGATATATGACTGCCTGAACAGATGGCAGAAATCATCCTATGTGAATCACAATCTTTTTCAGCTTCCAGCCTCACTTGGTTCAACAGCACGGTTTATTTTCAAACATGTATGTGGCTGTGAGGTAAGAATGCCTTGAAACTAATTTAATCAGTTTTCATGTAAGTTATCTGACAATGAGTATTCCAGTTGCTAACAGCAATGAGCTATTGTATGTGCAACCTTAGGCAAAAACTGTGATGTTTTGTATTCACATGACTTTCTCCGCTTACTCTTCTACAAATAATTTTTATATACAATTATTCTTCTATCTGTTAGTCAAGATAAACTTTTAATGCACATTTCATTGTAGGTGTAAGAATGATACAGTAGGCTGAAGCAGTAATCTTAGGTATTTTTACTTTCTCTTCTATGACCTTACCTTGGTCATCTCTTGTTCTCTTCTGACACCGATGCTATTAGGGTTCCCAAGGGCTAGGGAGTCTTTATTTTTCCAATCTTTCCATTTCTCTAATTTCTGTATAAACTCTTAACCCCTAACATGCTGACCTGTTATGGCATGTAATACGTCCTCTGATTGGTGGGTGAATTTATTTTGATAATTCTCCCGGTCAGGTTGGTGAACCAATGACAGGTGTGGTCCTCCAGACATTCTGGGTTTGTGAGGGAGCGATGTAACTGCCAAAACATAAAAATATTGTGCTCTCTAAAAAGTGGTTACTGTTACTGCTATTGTTCCCTTCAGTAATATTGGAGAGCAAGAGAGACTTCATTGTTAGAAATCCAGCATTAGCTAACAGCAACATTTTCATCAGGTAGTTATTTTCTCAGATTCCAGGGCGGCAATTATAGCAATTACTTCCAAGTTGTCGCCAAAAAACCAAACAATTATAGAAGTTGGCAAATCCATCTAACAGCACTTCAAAAACACCTATTCTTCCAATGGATATCAGCTCACTGTGGACTTAGTGGTAATGACAAAGCTGATTTTCCTCAAAAAGGGTACCAGCAGTGTACAGAAATCTATATTTAATCTACCATTTTATGCAGCTAAAAGATTAGTCAGCCCTGAACTCAAAAAAATTATTACAAAACATTACTATGAAGAATCAAAAAATAAAAGATGGGAACTTCCAAAAATTCAAACAGTAATTCCTGAGTATCCTTGAAAAACGGCAGTTGCAACCTTCAGGTTGATTGCAGGACATGATTGTTTGGCAAAACATTTGACCAGAATTGGGATATATTCTTCACCACTCTGTCCTCTATGCGACCTGCAAGAGGAAATGGACCAAGACCACCTTCAAATATGCCCAGCAATTTCTAACACCCCATCCATCAGTGAAAAAGATTGGAGAGCAAGAGGACTTCATTGTCAGAAATCCAGCATTAGCTAACTACAACTTTCTCTACTATGTACACTAGGTAGAGGAAATATTGTATTCTGACAAAAGTTCAATGTCGAGATTTCACTTGAAATGTATGTGAGACACCCTGAATCCAAAAAACGCATTTTAAGAAAAAAGTTTAATGTGTGTGTGTGTCTGTCAGTCTGTGGGTAGCATAACTCAAAAAAGTCAGTTAAAAACCAAAATTGGTGCTTAAGTTTAATGTCTTATAAAGATGCGACACAAAGAGTTCGAAGAAAATTCCTCCACTCTAAACTACTCCTTACATGGAAAATTTTTTAAAAATTTTGATTTTCTCCAAAATGGCTGTGTTTTCATTGAAATACCATATGTTTGAGACATTTTTATGGCAAACGAAATGCATATTTTGAATTTTCTGACTGTAACCTATGTAGTCCTAAGAGGTAGAACTGGAACTTAAAAATTCAATGCCACAACTGGGATTTGAACCACAGACCTTCCGCTTGCCGGGCGGACGCTCTAACCACTGAGCTATTGTGACAAACTGCCAGAATGGCATTAAATTCTCAAGCCAGTTCGTATTTCTCCTGGTAAACCACAAAGGCAGTCTCACATCAGAAACAATTACCCCAATGGTGACTTACTATTGTAAGTACTTTATATCCCAGGATTAAATAACCTTCACATGGTAATTATTATTTATTTAAATAATAAATAATAATAATAATAATTGGCATAAATAAATAATAATTACTATGTAGTCCTGTTTACTCTGGATGCTTTTGCATAACTGGTAAGCTGTAAAGGATATACCAAACCTTACTATACAAAAGAATCTGATGTGTTGCGCTCACATGACTTTCTCTACTCTTATACTAGCCATTTTTTCAAACTCTTATTCCTATATCTTCTTCGTGTTAGTTGAGATTAACATCTGTACAAATTATCTTATTGTTTATTTCCTTGTAGGTGCAGTGGGAATATTAGAATACAATAGGCTTGCAGCGATAGTCAAATGTTTTAAAGCTTCAAGAGCCCTTTCTCTTTGCATGCTTAACATATAAAAAACTGAACAACGATGTTCCATTTCATGAAAGTATTAAGTTTTCTGAAACTGACACAACTAACATGGAATATCTCTGAAATGGTCCACTCTACAAAAAAAATTTAGACATAAATTGTGTGTTTTAGTGAGATCTACATTTTTTTGTACACTAAGATTTGATTTATCATATGGTTTACTAATTATTCAAAAGTCATCCAGAGTAAACAGGACTACATAGGCTATAGCCAGAAAATTCTAAATATACATTTCACTTGTCATACAAATATCTTAAACGTATGACATTTTAGTCAAAATCGTTAGAGCCATTTTCAAGAAAATCAAAATTTTCGAAAAATTTTCCATGTAAAGGGTAGTTTAAGGTGGAGCTATTTTCTTCAAAATCTTCATGTCACATCTTTGAAAGACATTAAACTTAAAGACCAACTTTGGTTTTTAACCGACTTCTCGTTTTTGAGTTGTGCTATGCACGGACAGACACACAGACACACACATACAGACCTTTTTCTAAAAATGCGTTTTTCAATTCAGCAGGTCTCACAACGTATATTTCCGGTGAAATCTCGACATCAAATTTTTTCGTGGAATACAATACTTCCTCTACTTACAAGTACAGAAAGTAAAAATAGTTGCCACCATTAAAGAAACAACCCATGTGGAACCAATTTTTCTTTTCTCCTTCCATTCTTTCTCTCTTTTTTCCTTTCCTTTTTCTCTTTTTCTTCCTTTTCTTCCTTCCTTCCTTCCTTCCTTCCTTCCTTCCTTCCTTCCTTCCTTCCTTCCTTCCCTCCTTCCCTCCTTCCTTCCTTCCATCCTTCCTTCCTTCCTCCCTCCCCCTCCCTTCCTTCCTTCCTCACTTCCTCCCTCGCTCCCTTCCTACCCCTCCCTCTCTTTCTTTCTTTCTTTCTTTCTCTTTCTTTCTTGGGGTGTACCTTAAAGGCAAAGCACTATTAATTTCCTCAAATGCCATCTTCATCGTGTAAGGATTATAAGTTTAACTTCGAATATTGGTTGCAGAAATTACATTCAACATTTTTATAGACAGTTTTGTAATGCTATTAAAAGATCATTAACCAAATATAGAGTAGGCAATAGGATAGTTTGTATTTTTGACAGATATATTTAAGTACTCGTAATGATTACCAAAATCAGAGTTGTCTATGAGCATATTTTCCAAACTTGGGTAAAGAACAAGAGGAAAGTAAAATTTTGTACCTCACCACATTGAGCTAGGTTATCTGCTATTGTCACATTACTACAATTTGCATATTTCATTAAATGTCCTGTTCACTATAATACAATCAAATGCATCTTGTTGTAGGTACGCACATCCTTGCGTGAGTGTGATGAAGAAATTGCAGAATATGCCCGAAATGAAAATTGCTTTGCTATTCTGGGACAAGATACAGATTATATCATCTATGAGGGAGCACAATATTACTTTTCTATAAGGAAACTGAATTTAAAAAATATGACAACATTAAATTACAATCGTTGGGCATTTGCAAGAAGTTTGGGACTCCAACCTGATCAACTACCCCTTTTGGCATCACTTCTTGGCAATGATCTAATATCTTCAGATGAACTAAGGGTAAGTCAGGTTTTATTTTAATTTCAAGTTTAGTGCACATGGAGACACAGCCCACGAGATACCTGTCAGCACAATGTAAACAAAGCTGACTCTTATGCACACCCAATCAAATGACATACACTCACATACAAAGTATAGGTGTATGTGTAGATGAGCAACTAATTTAATTTACATTTAGGTTTTGTAGCATATTTACTGCCCGCCCTTACCTCTTGTCGACCTGGTGGCTCGACGTCCTACGTCTCGTCGGTGCAGCTGAGGAGGTGCCAATTTCTCAGGGTCTCAGCCTTGACAAGAAATGGTGGTGTTTTGGGAGGGGAGCAGTGTGTGGACGGAGATGAGGGAGGTTCCTCGGAAGAAAAACACAAAATGCACTTTCCTTATTGGCACTTCAGGTTACAGAAAACTCTGCAAGTCCTGTCTTCCACCCCTTTAGCGTAATATGTTCGCCAACTGTACCGAAAGAATCGCAATTCCTTTATACGTAATTTACTGTCACTAGACGTGTCGCGATTTAGTGGCACTTGATAAGGTACTTCTTAGTAATGTAGTGTCCATTCCGCGACCTGGCGACACAACCTCCCCGTACATCTGAGACCAAAGAACTGTGTGGAGTTTTTCATCAACATTTGGCTCAAAAGCTGTGGGGAAAGATTTTGAATTTTCCAGCATAAGCAACATTTCTCTCCCGTGATTGGCTACTTTTATTGGGCTTTTAGCTCTATTGGTTCCCTCTTTGAACCTTTGAATTTTAGGGACCATTATGGTGACGTAGGGTACTTTAGGCAGACGGTTAAACATTCTTTGTAGCATAATAGTTTTATTACCCAGCCAAAAAGCCTTGCCAACGGCCTGCAAAACTGATCTCGTTTTCTTGAACGCGAAACTCGCAGATTTCCCTGTATAACTGTGCCTATGTTCATTTATTAATCTTTGAGAAATTTAAAACATGCATATACATATGGTGCTGTTTTTAATGAAATGGGCTGAGCTATGAGACTCGTTTTCTATCTACAAGGTCGTGGTAACGGATGGAATGAATATACACTTGGGTTTAACTTTAGTCACACATTTTATTTGCACCTTCTTGTTCACAATTTTTAAATCACATCACAGTAAAAAGTCTTATGTTAGCGGATCAACTTCCCTAACATCGCCAAAATTTAATTAAAGGTCTCTAAACACTTAGTAAATTCACTTTTACTGTTTCATGACGCGTACACATAAAAATACGTCCATCTACCTCGGAGATACCCACGCTAGTGAACTGTTTCTTGGCGTCCTTTTTACACAACACACCGCCTTTTTCATCTTCATCCGCGGTATTCATCCGCGCAAATAGTTCTTTCTCGTTAGGGAAGCGATCCCAATTATCGTCTCCTATTTTTATTATGGAACACAAACAATTCTAATATTTATACACTTTTAACAAACATTTACATGAACGATTTTCTTTTGGGATCTTCTAATATTCTGTCTCACATATATAATTAAAGGTCCTTTGTTTGGTATAATTTTCAGGAAAATTACTTCACAAACATGGATGATTAATAAGCTGGATGTTGATTAATTATCCATATTTTCTTAATTATGACCGATTAAGGTTCCATTTCTGGACACCCATTGTCAGGCGAAAACACCACTATGGTTACAGTAAGAAGCAGGGCAGCCATTAAATTGCACATTGTATAATGTAAAAGGGACAATACAATAAAAACTTGAGTTATATGTAACATTGAATTATTTATACCGTTCATAAATTTATACATCAACATTATTTCGTTGCACTGTATGACCATATACATTTTTAGTATCTTAAAAACAAAACTTGTAAAACACATCTTGCACATAAAGTTTTCTCCCTCTGTAGAGAAGTGCATTGAATCAAATTCCTCCACAGTTGTATGTATGAATTTATAGCTAGAGTCTTACTTTTGAGACATGCTTAAAGATTTATTTCAGTTGCAAATTAAGCCTGAGTTAGGTTCCCTATTCACAACTACTACACTGCACTGTGCCATGCATCCTTGAGTGGCTGTGCACAACATAACCAGTGCCAACCTTGCCCTAATGTCCATGTGATTCTTACCCTCCAGTGCCCCATGGCATGGAAAAGGTACTGAAATGCCTCACCCTGATTATTAGCAGAGTTGAGATTAATGGCAGCTTTTCAACATGTGACGTGAGATTTTTCTTAAGTCCAATGTCAGTGGCATATTCTTTTGAAGTACAGCATCACTTTTTTGGTGTACTGTATGCTGTTTGGTAATTTCTTGTTGGTAAATGTTTTATTAATGTAACTTAAGTGTTATTTATTTACCTACCATGCATGTAGCCATATTAAAGAATGCAGAGAAGCCAAATTCTCTATCTTGCATCACTCAAAGCAATGTAGCCAACACTCATTTTGTCGTAGCGACCACACCTAAAGAGACATTAAGTGTTAGTCATCTCATACTATTGCCTTTGTAATTGCTGCTATGTAACATAAGAATGGGTGGCTCAGAACAAATGCCATTGCACACACTCTTAGAAGTTTTCAAAGTGCCAGACTTGTTTACAATATAGGCTGAGAAACTTCTGAGTTTTCCAAGGAATTCACTGGTAATTCCGATACTATATAAGCAGAGTGGCTTGTGCAGTGAGTGTATTAATTGACAGAGTAAGTTGGGAACAGTGGAGAAGTGCTTGTGAGAAAGAAAGAGTTGGTTACTCTGGCAGTGTCAAGGACAGACAGAACAACTTTGAGTTCCAAGGTTACAATACAACAGAACAGCTGTGAATTGTGGTTCTGTACATGCAACAGGTGACATTTTTAATAATGTTAGCAGTTCATTAACACTTTTAGAAGAAATAAATAGCATAAAAAGTAACTAGACTTGTCAGTGGTCACATTACTTTAACTAAACACTACATACATTGTCCCCACATTATGCAGACTATGTACTTTAAACACTAGCTTGTTAACTTAACAATGCCTAGCCTAAACTTTAACTTAACTTAATCGCTACACCACAATTTTCTGTAAATTATGAGACTAGCTATGTACACTAAACACTAACTCATTAATTTATCAATGCCTAGCCTAAACTTTAATTAAACCTAGTTGCTACACCACAGGATAGGCCTACTTAATGTCTTCTTGGTGTTAACATGCCACAAATACTCACAAATGTGAACTTTTAGGTGTTTTCTGTATCATTAAGAGATACGTCAGGGCACAAATATGTGCACTTGAGCTAGGAATTCAGCAAAACTACAGGATTAAGATAACTTTCAGCTTTAGGAAACTACCTCTACCTATAGTTTCAACCCTTTTGTACATATTTGTGCCATTACCAATCTGGATAACAATTCAAACATTTATACACTTTTAAGCACTAATGACAATTTTTGGCTGCTCTCATGATTTAAAAAAATCTGATGTGTTGCACTCACATGACTTTCTCTACTTTTGTACTAACCATTCTTACTAACTCTTATTCCTATACCTTCTTCGTGTTAGTTAAAATAAACATTTGTACAAATTATCTTATTGGTTATTTCCTGGTAGGTGCAAGGGGAATATTAGAATACAGTAGGATTTGTGCGATAGTCAAATCTTTTAAAGCTTTGAGATTCCGTTCTCTTTGCACATTTAACATATAAAAAAATGAACAACGATGTTCCATTTCATGAAAGCTTTAAGTTTCCGAAACTCACACATATAACAAGGAATATCTCTGAAATGGTTCAACCTACAACAAAATTTTTGAGACATAAATTGTATATTTTTTGTATAGTATGATTTGGTCTATCACTAACGGTTTACCAGTTATGCAAAAGTCATCCAGAGTAAATACAACTACAGGGGCTATAGCCAGAAAATTCAAGATATACTTTTCATTTGTCATAAAAATATCTCAAACATATGGCATTTTAATCAAAATGGTTAGAGCCATTTTCAAGAAAATCAAAATTTTCGAAAAATGTTCCATGTAAGGGTAGTTTAGGGTGGGGCTATTTTCTTCAAAATCTTCGTGTTGCATCCTTGAAAGACATTAAACTTAAATACCAACTTTGGTTTTTAACCGACTTTTCGTTTTTGAGTTATGCTGTCCACAGACACACACACACACACAGACCTTTTTCTAAAAATGCTTTTTTTGGATTCAGGGGTCCTCAAAACATATATTTCTGGTGAAATCTCGACATCGAATTTTTGGGTGGAATACAACACTTCCCCTACTCACCAGTCAAGAAAGTAAATATCATGCCTATAAGAGTTCCCAACCCCTAAGTATAGAACACATTCGTACTATGCTGAGTAAGACAGCTAATCTCTTAAATAAATACTGAACATGTTACAGAATTAATCACTTGCATCTGCATGTGCTTCCATCTTGTTCAATTTTATTCTGTTACATCCGGATATATTTGCAATATATATGAAGAACCTATTTTTAATTTTTTTAGATTCAGTGAAAGATCTTTCAATTTTTAATGGAATTATAATAAACTTTAAGGAAAGTCAACTTGTATTTATTTCTTGTTGCAGTCCTTCCATCTTCGACTTTGTGGGTCTGGTGAGAGGAAACCTTATAGTGACAACAGTAGAGTACGTTTTGATATTCTGATAAAAAAGGTGGCAGATTTTGTTAGACGTCTGCCATATGGCCCAGCAATATTTCAAGCTCTCCCAAATGTTGCAGTTGCTGTCTTTGAGGATAAAGGCAGAGCAAGAGATCTGGATGCAAGCATCCGCAGCTATAATAGTGAAAAGAGAATATTGTGTGAGTATATGTATAATTAAAATAATTTCTTACAACAAAAGCACTTTATAATATCAGCAATTAATGCATTGAAATAAATTAAAAAGTTGCAAGCTTGAGCCTTTAAGCTTATCAGTGTAAAGCCTAAAAGAAAACATTTTGTAGCTCTAATGGTTTTTTAAGATATGGTTTTAAATAACTTAGTGTAGAAAGCAATGCAATACAGAATAGAACTTCCCGCCATGAAGGTGAGGGAAATGCTGCATGGCTTTTAGCTGCGTCTAAAGCACCAACTTATCACAATGGAAGAGAATAGTTTTCTAAACTAGAGAGCACATGTTTTTTTATGAGTCTATCTCTTCTAGAATCCAGGGGATCATCTTGGATGATACGGGAAAATGTTGATGCCATAAGGAAAATTATGCAAGAATAGCCTAATGTGACTTGAAAACTGGATCAAACATGATACATACAATCAATCTACATTATTTGAATCTCACCAAGAGATGTGCTGTGCTTTTTGGGTACCACATTTTCTGAAGTGGTGGTAGCATGTCTACCTCACATTCAAGACGTCCCATGTCTGAATATTGATTAGGGTGAATTATGGGATAAGTTTTTTTTCCAAGGTTTTCCTTTATCCTGAGAAGACAAATGTTGAGTAGCTTTAAGCTCAATGGACCCCAGGCTCATTTGAGCATCATTTCACCCATTTCATTCATTCACATTGTCGATATGACAGGATGGAGAATGTTAATATACACAAAATAAGACAAAAAAAAAGAAAGAAGCATTCTCTGAAGGGATCTTGCAGAGGTCTCAGAACAGATTGATACTGTCTTGTTCTTCAGAAATTTGATTCACAGTACAAAGACATAAAAACTGTGAGGGTAATGAAACATAGCTGTGCCATTATGAATCCAAAATAAAAAAGCTCTCTTCCCTGTGGAGAGTAATTGTTTATAAAAGTGTGGAGGAGTCAGCACTCCAGAAAGAAATTGGTGGCAGATTTCTCCTTCAGGATGGCTATTTTCCAAATAGTTGTTCCAAAACAATCCTTGGTTGCTCTCACTTTGAAAAGCTCCAGAGCCAAAGAACAAAAATCTCTCCAAACTTAAAAATTAAAATTTTATGAAAATAAATTCCTTTATTAACGGTGGTGCCGTGGCCGAGCGGTTAGACTGTTCACCTATCACCTAGGTGGCCCAGGTTCAATCCCAGCAACCTGCATGTGGTATTAATGGTGGACAAAGCAGCATCTGGGCAGGTTTACTTTGGGTTCTCCAATTTCCTCCACCACTAATTCCACCAATTGCTCCATTATCACCTTTCCAATCATCCATTTTGCCTGAATTTCATATCATCCTCTTCCTCACTTTCATACCTGGTGCTTGGCTGACCAGCCACTTCCAGGTCTTCTCTCTGCTCCCCAAAGGGCACCTGACCCTAGGCACAGGCATGTAAGTCCTTGGGGTGCAAGTTCTACATAAAGGGAGAATAATCAGGTAAAGAAAAAAAATTCCTTTATTATAATTATCTGTTTTAATTTCCAGATGAAAAAGCACCAGTCAGCAACTGGGACCACCTTTTAGAAATGGCTAAGAACCAGTGCATAAACTGTAATACCCCTCCACATATATGGGCAATAATGAGCGGGTTGCCTTATGAAGCGAGTACTGCAATGGAAGATTTCAGAAAAGATGATATACCACCTACAGCTTTAGTAATGCGTCCACTTCGTCAGCGCATCTATGGACTATTACTGCGTGAGAAACCAAGGCTGGATGACGAGCCAACTATTGTATTAGAATGGTGTATGCAAGGGGAAGACAGTCTTAAAGCTCCAGCAGAAGTTCGTCCTGTCAGTTTGCAAGGTTAAACTCCTCTTATGTTTCTGTAATTTAATTAAGTTTCCATAGTTAGTTTGAGATCTTGAAAGAATATTAACTCTCTTTTTATGAATTAACCAAGTGGCTTGCCCAACATTGTATGACAGAAATTGCGTGACCGAGGAAATTAATAGGAAAATTGTGTTAGTATTTATTATGTAAAGTTTATGCCCATCAAAAAGATGTCATTTTCTCATCATATGAATATTGTATTTATTTTTTTTAATTTTGCTTTTAAATCCGAAGCTATTTGGTGGAATAGAACATGACCAACATCAATCATAGGCAAAAATTATGAAAAGAGATGACAGAGAGACAATAGTTGTTAGCCAGGTAACCAAGTGAAATAAATACGAGACCTTCTGCAGCACATGCAATTTTGACGTCTCATAGTGTAGATGTGAATTCCAAATGAATAATGGTGAGTGCACATCTCAATATCAGATAACATATTGGTAATCCGTAACTAGTAATTAGAGTACCAAATATCCCAATAGTAACAGCACAGAATAAAAATATCACGTAATTAATATCCATAGATATAAATAATAATTTGTAAAATAAATTACCAAGGTGTATTGATAAAGTGATAGCATTTTGAGCTGTTGTTGTTTGTAGTGTTTAACGCCCGCTTTTACTACTACGGCACCGCAGGCGGCATTTTGAGCAGGGCATATGGATAAGTTATAAAAGAAAACCATAAAAATGGGAATAACCCAAATAGTTTTGGATATTTACTACAGGTGCATATATAAAACTCTGATGTGTTGCACTCACATGACTTTCTCTACTCTTGTACTAACCATTCTTACAAACTCTTATTCCTATATCTTCTTCGTGTTAAGATAAACATTTGAATAACTTATCTTATTGCTTATTTCCTTGTAGGTACAAGGGGAATATTAGAATACAGTAGGCTTTGTGCGATAGTCAAATGTTTTAAAGCTTTGAGATTCTGTTGCCTTTGCCCACTTAACATATAAAAAAATGAACAATGATGATCCTTTTCACGAAAGTTGTAAGTTTTCTGAAACTCACACATATAACAAGGAATATCTCCGAAATGGTTCACCCTACAAGAAAATTTATTTAGACATAAATTGTGTATTTTAGCAAGATCTACATTTTTTGTATAGTATGATCTGGTTTATCTCTAACGGTTTACCAGTTATGCAAAAGTCATCCAGAGTAAATACGACTACAGGGGCTATAGCCAGAAAATTCAAGAAATACATTTCATTTGTCATAAAAATATCTCAAACATATGACATTTTAATCAAAATCGTTAGAGCCATTTTCAAGAAAATCAAAATTTTCGAAAAATTTTCCATGTAAAGGGTAGTTTATGGTGGGGCTATTTTCTTCAAAATCTTCGTGTCACATCCTTGAAAGACATTAAACTTAAATACCAACTTTGGTTTTTAACCTACTTTTCGTTTTTGAGTTATGCTGTCCACAGACTGACAGACACACACACAGACTGACACACAGACACACACGTGGACCTTTTTCTAAAAATGATTTTTTTTTATTCAGGGGGCCTCAAAACATATATTTCCAGTGAAATCTCGACATCGAATTTCTGGGTGGAATACAATACTTCCCCTACTTACCAGTAGAGAAAATAAAAAATGATATAACTTGTGAATCTGTATTATCTTGGTTAAAATAAAGTTAATTTTGGCAGAATCTGAATTTTAATTCAAATCTCGCCATCTTTATCTGCACTCCATTGGACCCTAAAATAAAGAGCCCGTTGCTATCCACCTGATAAAAAACTGCCACAATTGTATGGGCGACTTTTTAAATCTTGAATGGCAAATTTAATACATTTATTTACGTACACTTCATTCTTTTTGAAATTGTGGTTCAGTACTCTAGAAGATTTTTGTGTTGATTTCTTCTCTTTAACCCTTATAATTATAACCGTGTACAGTTCCTAGTACAGTTATTCCTAATTAATGGTATAAAAAACCTATTATTTGCAAAAATGGATATGAAATACGATATATATATATTTCTGATTTCCTTAATCTTCTCCTGACAGTTTTCAATGTTTTGAAAAAGTTGGATAGATTTACCTTTCAACAATGAAAGAATTATCAAAATGGTTGAATAGTTGTTTAATTGCTGATAAAATTTTAAACCTTTGAACTTATTCTTTGGTCCAATAGTTATTTAATGCTTTTAAGAGTACACAATTTTCACATAGAACAGAAACTCCAGAAACTTCAGTGTGCAATGAAATAGACATGAACTTAAATATGATGATTCTACATTCATAGACAAATTAAAACATTTTGGAAATGCCATAGTCTTTAACCATTGAGAAAAAATATTTTCTCATTATTCTTAATTATAAAATATCAGCTGACTAATTTCTAATGCCAAGCTGGATACAATTTTCTCTCTTAATTTAATTTTTATTTTCTCTACTAGTAAGTAGAGGAAGTATTGTATTCCACCCAAAGATTTGATGTCGAGATTTCACCAAAAATTGAGCACCCCTTAAATCCAAAAAACAAGCATTTTTAGAAAAAGTGTATGTGTCTGTGTGTCTATCAGACTGTGGACAGCATAACTCAAAAACGAAAAGTTGGTTAAAAACCAAAGTTGGTATTTAAGTTTAATGTCTTTCAAAGATGCCACAAAGATTTTGAACAAAATTGCTCCATCCTAAACCACTCTTTATATAAAAAATTTTTCAAAAATGTTGATTTTCTTGACAATGAGTCTAACAATTTTGATTAAAATACCACATGTTTAAGATATTTTTATGGGAAATGAAATATTTTGAATTAAAGAAATTGAAGCTATTAACAGTGAAGCAACAAGATTCTAAAGTAAGAACAAATTAGAAACTAAAAACTTCACTTATCTTAGTAATGTTGCAAGTTCTTTATGCAAAGCTTTGAATTTTCTGACTAAAGCTCTCCTAGTCCTGCTTACTCTTAATGACTTGTGCATAACTGGTAAACCATAAGAGATCAAATCTTACTATACAAATAATGTAGATCTTGGTAAAACACACAATTTATGTCTAAATAAACTTTTTTGTAAAGTGAACCATTTCAGAGATATTCCTTGTTATTTGTGTAAGTTTTGGCAAACTTACACCTCTGTAAAATGGACCTTTGCTATTCATTTTTGTATATGTTAACTGTGCAAAGAGAACAGAATTTGAAATTTGACTATTGCTGAAAGCAATATTCCCATATTCCTGTTGAACATGCAAGAAAACAAGCAATAAGATAATTTCTGCAAATGTTTATCTCAAGTAACACGAAGAAGATATAGGAATAAGAGAAAAAGAATATCAACATTACTAAGATAAGTGAAGTTTTTAGTTTCTAATTTGTTCTTATTTTAGAATCTTGTTGCTTCACTGTTAATAGCTTCAATTTTTACTTAATTTAACTTGATATGAATGTTTTGGGTAGAGTACAGTGCTTTCTCTATTTCTCGTACAATAGGTTAAGTTGTAGAGAAAATAAAGTTTGATGTTACAAGCACATAATACGAGTACATTTTGCTAACTGTACATATACATACATGAATTGCTAGTTCTAGCTGGACATAATATCAAACTCTCTCTAACTTCCAGGCTGTTCACACCCTGGACTGAAAACTTTATGGGGTCCAGGAAATGATGCAATTAAATGGGAAGTGTTTGCTGCAGCGATTTCACCGAGACTAGATCCAGTCACATTAAGAAACTTGCCTCCTCATTTGGTTGTTCCCACTGCTGTTCTTTACTACCTGTATCATGTAAGTATCACCCATATACCATGTGCATCATTTATGTTCAACGTGTTTTTTTCAGAGTGTTGACAATGATCGAAGTCAAACAAGATAGTTGTTTGTGGTGAATTTTGAATGCGGGTGCTGGACAGATCAATTTCATTGATTGCAGTCAAGTTACATAAAATGGCAGCTCATTTTGATTTTCTTAAAGGTATCAAAGACAAGATAATGAAGATAATGTAGCTAGATTACTTAAATTGGAACCAACATCAAAACTGGATCATTGTAGAAACAGACAACACTTTTGATGAATATGGGGACAGGAAATTTGAAGAACAGTTCCAGCTATGAAAGTAGCAGTGTGCTGGGCAGGAAATGTAATAATAGCTGAGAGGTTAGAGTTTCCTATGCACCACAGTCACCAATTTCACCCTTGAATAGAATTTTAACAACTTGGGGATCTTACGCTACAGGAGCTTTTAATATTGCAAATGGGTATATTTCTTTCCAGGAATTGGGATATTTTCTTCACCACTCTGTCCTCTATGTGATCTGCAAGAGGAAATGGATAGAGACCACCTTCTACTCTGGATGACTTTTGCATAACTGGTAAATCGTAAGAGATATACCAAATCTTACGAGACAAAAAAATGTAGATCTTGCTAAAAGACACAATTTAAGTCCAAATAATTTTTGTTTTGTAGAGGAAATGAACCAAGACCACCTTCAAATATGCCTGGCCACTTCTAGCGCCCCATCTGTCAGTAAAAAACATTGGAAATGACTTCTTTGTCAGAAATCCAGCATTAGCTAACTACAACAACAGCAATATTTGTAACATTCACCAAACAATGGTATTATGTATACTCAGTTTTAGCAGTTCAAATTGAGGTTGATTAATTCTGAAAGCATTTATATTTGGTGTATTTTACTCATCCAATCATTGAATCAAAACTGGAGTGCTAGATACTAGCAAAAATGTAACCGTTTTAAAAAGAGCACCATATTTTTATGTCTTGGCGGTCACTTTGCTCTTTCCTAACCCCCAAAATCTTGGAGGGCCACACCTGCTGTTGGCTAATGTGTCTGGATGACCTAGCCAGAAAGATTATCAGAATAAGTCCACCGACCTTTTCCTCTGTTTACCAGCTAGGAGACACTTTGTATGCCATGACAGTAGACAAGAAATTTTATATCCCGCTTCAAAACCCAGGAAAGCCTTCTTTCTAAAATCCATGATCTTAATGAACAACTAACCCTTTCTCCTAACAAAGAAAATTTACTTTCAAAGATCAACCTAACACAGACTCTAGATATTGAATACCATATAGATCTAATGGAGGAAGTTAAAAAAGATGACACTGAGACAGAATATTGTAAGACCCCAAAAGAAAATCATTTATGTAAATATTTGTTGAGAGTGTAATTTGTTTTTAGTATTGGTACGAGTTGGTTGAGTGACGAAAACATGTTGCTATTGTTCATTGTTAAAAAAATTAAGTTTGTTTAAAGACGTCATAAATATTTCCATATTTAAATTTAATATATACGTATAAATAAAAGAATTATTATGTGTTCAGTATTGAAAGCAAAGGGAGAATAGCTAAAGAATGCTTCCCTAACAATACGGGAACTATTTGATGAACACAAACGCGGATGTATACAAAAAGAAGGTAGCATCATGTGATGCGGCGCTAGAATTTGTTAATAGCGTCTGTGTGCTTGATATGAAAAGACGTGTTTTTATAGTGCTCTTGGATGTGAGTAGAAAATTGATTAAACTTTCATGAAGCTTTTGTTCTAAAGTTGTTAAAAACTGGAAAGACTATATAACATAAATTGGTGCGACGAAAGTGTAAAGATGAGAAAAAGTGTCAATAAAGTAATATATCATAGTGAAGTAACTTCGAGTGTTTATTCATTCCATCTAGTACCACGACCTGGGGTAGAAAAAGAATCTCTTAGCTCAGCGCATACAAAGCAACTTATTATAAAAACAGCACCAACACCTCAAATGATGTATTGAGATTATTAGCTTTAGAAACAATTTACACAGGATTCCCTAAACAACAATGGCTTCATATTTTTACTGATGGTTCTTTGTTGCTAAACCAAAACAGAGCAGGTGCTGGAGCTACATGTCATCCCTTCTCCTTCTACAAACCTCTTGGATTTGGTACCACAAATTTTTACATATGCACAACACTTACAAATCTTCTATACAGAATACCACCATTCCAGAATGCAGTGATTCTTTCTGACTCAGGTGCAGCTATTTTAACTCTAACATCCACTTTGACACTAAAAAATCAAAGAATTCTTGAGTGTTGGGCAAATCTATTTCATCTCACCAAATTAAAGAAGAGAATAGTTTTTCAGTGAGTACCAGCACATTGTGGAGTGGAGCCAAAAAGGGATACAGCAGTATACAAAAGTCTGTTAGACAACTATTATTCCACACAATAAAATAATTATAAACCTAAAATTACAAGAAATGATTACACACTATGACTAAAATTTCAAAAGATAAAAGATGGGAATCTCTCACAAATGAAAACTTCGCTGGATACCCAAGAAAAAGTGCAGTTGAAATCTTTAGACTATTCATATGCCGTGATTGTCTAGAAAAGCATCTCCATAGTGGTGTGGTTTTTTGAAAAGATTTTTCTATAAAATGTTTGATATCTTATCTTGTCTTACACTGCAAAGTGTGGCGTGTTGCCGCGGCTGAACATTGGTTAAGCTGGTGAGGATGACGTACAGGAAGGAATGCACCACTGAGCTCCGGAGACTGGAGGCTGTCCATTCCTCAGTGCCTTACCTGCCACGTCATAGCGCTACTCATCTGTTTACATCAACTCACCAAGATACCATGACTTTCCCTCTCCTTTCTGAATGCTCTCTCGCCTGTATATAAGGCGAAGCACGGAATGACTCAGAGGTCTTTTGTTGTTCGACCGTCATCAAAGTTACTCATCATTCCGTAGAAGATCACAGAAGTTGACACACCACAATATGCTTAAGGGTTAAGAGCATGCTACGTCACCAAGGACTTGACTAGGAATCATGGCTGGTGCTGAATAGTATTCATGGTGAAAACCAACCTTTAATTACTGTATATTTTCAGAGAATATGTTTGGCTAGTAGTACTGAAATTCATATTGGTTGATTTTTTGGCCTTTTCCAAATTACATAGTATTTCTCTAAATGCAGTATTTTTCACTTGATTGGGTACAATTGGTACATGAGCGGTAGAATTAATGTTTTGACTTGAAACTTGCTCCAGCCATTTTGTTTTGTGAAAAGGTCTGCAGGCATGGTGGAAGCAAACATGTGTTTTAATGCTGGGTTTTGCATTAGTACGTTTTGCTATACTGTGTCGGACTGGTATTGTGAGGGTATATTTTGTATTTTTAAATAGTCAGCGGAGCTGAGTTTTGCTATTGAGCAAAGGGTAATTATTAAAAGTTCTTGTTAATGAGTGAATGTGGTATAACACAGTATTAGGGCCAGTCAGTCTTCATGTTTCATGGTTAATGTTTTCATGTTTCATTGTGTATTATGTGTTGTGTCAGAAAGATCAAATTTAATCCATGAAGTTTTGAGAAACCATTTATCTATTTCCTTAATTCAAGAAGTAACAGAGAATGTTGTATTATTTTGTTGAATGACTAGTCAAATGTGACTAGGTCTAGCGGGAACTTCATTCCCATGTTAACTAAATTATTTGTTGTAATATTTCTCAAGCTAACTTAATCTCATTTTGTTTAATGTATGTAATATATATATATACTTGTTAAAGGTTTTTGTGTAAATCTTACTGTATTGAATATAACCAGCATTTCTTTGTCAGTGGGGCCAATAGTATTTATCTCCATTCCCAGTCACATTGATCCATCAGAGAGTAAGCTTCCTGTCTAGGTAGATACATTACAATTTTTCTATATTTAATTTTGTTTAAAAATCTCTGCCCTTCCCCATTTGGCAGTTGATAGTAGGACTAAAATCCAGGTTAGGGGAAGTGGCTGCAGAAGTCATTTGGTGCAGTCTTTGTGTATTTCTGGACGATTATTAATGAGTGCTGAAAACTCTTTGCTTTATCTCGGGCTGTGATTACAGAATAAAGTGTACACTGAACTCCTTCAATTAAATGTGTGAAGTCATTTTGTTGCACACTTCTTAAATATAATAATTAATAAGTTCAATTTATGAAGTGATATAGACAATGAAACTTTTCCAATGTTTTAGAAGTAAATGAGTTGACGTATAGACACTTATAGTTTTACTGACACTTATAGTTTTACTGACACTTATTTTTGTCTGGATGTGTTTCAAGGATCAGCATCTTTATTTTCAACGGGTTCTTGACTGGTGGTTGAAGAGGAAACATTCATTGTAATGACTGTGCGGCTATCTGGGTTGCTGGATATAAATTTCATTATGCCATCTGCTTGTGGTATATCAAAATTCATGGCTATGTGAACATTCTTCATAATATGTATTTTCTCCCAAATTATTAGTTCTACTATTATTTTTGTTTTAGTAATTTAATATCCTTTTCTATGTTGTGCTGAGTTGACCAGAAGTGAAAGGCTACGGCTGAGTTGTCGATCTGTTTGAATGTTATGCTTCTAATGTGCTCCTTCAGTCGTGTTTTAAGCTTTCTTTTAGTTTGGCTGACGTATATTTTTAGGCAATCCGAAGATAAAATCAGATAAAATGCAAGGAAATGCTTTTTCTATGTGAGTTTTGAAAAAGGTCATGTGCATGTCTGCCAAAAATGGTGACAATTGCTCCCAAAACAACAACAACAACAACAACAACAAAATAATAGAAAACCTAAACAAATAACCAGTAGTGTTTCTAAAAGCAGACAAAAGCAATTCCCTGGTTATTTTGGAGATTGAAGAGTACAACCGTAGAGTTAACCTTATGCTAGAATGTTCTGAATATGAAGAAATACCAAAAAAAATGCTTTAACCACATATACCACATCAATCAATAAAGATTTATCAGTCACAAAAACATTAACAGCACCTGAAAAATACAGTGTAAAACCTTCTCATCCCATACTGCCAAGGTCATATTGCCTACCAAAAGTACATAAACAGGACAATAGCATGATCATTAACGGCATCAGTTCACCCACTTACCACATTGCTAAGTGGCTAGTAAACAAGCTAAACTCTCACACAAAATTTGAAAGTTTAAGAATTGAGAACTCCTTGGAACTCATAAAATACCTGCAGAACTATACTATCTTGTTGGTTATTCAGCCTTCAAAATCTGGGGTCGCTACTTCTTTATCAAGTAGCTCCTCAATTGACCCCTCAGGGACCTAATGAGGCTGAATTCATCCCATGCCAGACCTTCCAGCAGGAGAAAAATCCTCATGCTGGTCCTGGGGATCGAACTTAGGTCCTCCACGCCAGAGGCAAGTGCGCTACTACTGCGGTATGGAGGCGATCTTGAAGCTGTAATAAAAAGCTCAAATGTTTTGTTTGTTTGTGCGTGCGTCATCATTATGGCACAAAATTTTTGCTTTGGTGGAGTTAACCATTTCCCAGATATTCCTTATTATTGATTTAATTTTCTAATACTTATACGCTTCTCAAGTAGGAAGTGATTATTAATTTTTTTTAGGAAATAAAACCATTTCTATAATGTCTCTCAATTAACATTAATTAGAAGAATAAGGGTTTATAAGAATATTTGGTACAAGAATGAGTAGAGAAAGTCATGTGAGTGCAACACAATTTTTTTTTTCAAGTTTTAAGTCACTGATCATTTTTTCTTTTTGATCATGCAAGAAACAAAAGTTCAAAAACATGACATAATGGTTCACTTTTTAAATATCTGAACATTCTTCAGCCTGCTTTAACCCCTTGTACCTAAATGTTTATCTCAAAAAGCCGTCCATAAAAGAGTAAGCTTTTAAGAATAGTTTATGGAACAGTGGGATAGGAGAATTCAACACATCAGATTTTTCTCCAGTAGTATGTGATTTGTTTTGTGTGATTTAGAGGTTTCTTGCATTGTATTTAACGTGTGATGCCAGGAAGTGGTATAGTTTATGAAAATCTTCTGAAATTCTGGAAGGAAATGTGACTAATTTTTATTTGCTTGACACATATCTTTTATTCCCCCTGAATTTTGTTGTTTTCTTATGAATTATTCCTTTGCTAAAGTGTTCTGATCATTTGTATTGATGTTTAATGTTTTATAGGAACCTGAGCCACAGTTTTTCGAGAAGTGGGAGGTAGAGGCAATGGTTGCACACTCTGTTGCTCTTAGAGAGTATAGTGCATCACAGTTGGCAGCACTAGATGTCTCCACTGTGGATGTGAGAGCTATACGCATTGCCACTCTGTTCACAAGAGCTGTAAGGACTGTCCTTTTGTTGTTGGCAACTTGTGGTCATCCCATTCCTGTTGAACAGGTAATTCTGCACTCTTTTATTTATAACAAACCAAACCATGAACCTAATTTTCTTTCTTTATTTGTTATTTTTACTTTCTCTAGCACTTACCTATAGTAGATAAAGCAAATATTGTACTCTTAATTATTTGAGACATCATCAGAAATATATGTTTAAGGTTCAGTGATCCTAAAAAAGCACTTTTAGGAAAATGTCATTTGTGTGCATCTGTCTATTCGTGAACAGCATAACTCAAAAAAAGAGAATTGAAAAGATACCAAATTTTCTTCCTTTCATAGAAGTTTGAAAACAGTGTTGTTGTAATTAATTTAATTTAAAACGTGAGTAAATTAATAACACTGAACAACACTTACAACATAATTTTCCGGAACACCTTGATAATGGAGGAAAGTTAACCTTCGAAACGCGTTCTGGAAAATTATGTTGTAAGTGTTGTTCAGTGTTATTAATTGACTCACCTTTTAAATTAAATTAAATACCAAATCTTTTGGATTCGGTGGTGTTTAAGCATTCCTATTCCTACCGCTAACTACCTTTACATTAGAATTTGTGTTCAAAAAAAGCATTTAACGATTTTGATTAAAATGTCATATATTTAAGATATTTGAATGATTAATAAAATGCATACCTTGAATTTTCTGTGAATAGCCTATAAAACCTTCATTTTGTATAAATTAGGAATCACTAAAAAGTCACTGAAGATATGTAGATGAAAACTTACTCAGAAGAAATAGAACTCATTAAAATATAAAATTTGTGTCAATCATTTTTACATTCTCTGGCATCATTTATATAAGGTATTGGATGACCCGGTGAACTTCGTACCACCTAAAATTGATTTGACTGTGACTCTTCATAAGTGATTATCAATCCTAATCAACCTTCCAACTCCAATTTACTGATATTGGTAATATTAGACGCATCATGTGTGGTTTGAGTATTTTTTTGGTGATTAAATGGAACTCGTTTTGATGTCTTTTATTTACATGGAAGATAAATACAGTTAACATTCAATGCAAAGCTTTCTTGAGAACTTCACAATATTGAAATTCTCATACTAATTTTACGAGTTTTATTAAAACACATTTTGTGGTTATGTATAAGCCTGCCTTAATTCCTCAAGTCTCTTTAAAACAAAATTGAATGTATTTTTTGTTTATTTCTAAGCCTGCAAAGCCAATTTACCTTAATGGAATGGTTGATCAGAATGAACGTTTGCAAAATGTAATTAAATTTGATTTAACCAAGTGTATTCTCAAAATCCACAGCCTTTTTAAAGAAAAAAAAAAAACAATATTAAATGTAATAGGTGTAGATGCCAACCGATAGGTTTGCCACAAATGGCATATATTGAAAGTGATATTTCAGCTTTTCCTCTCCTTAGCATTTTAACGAACACTAAAATGATATGGAATTGCTTTCAGTCACTCATATTTGTTGAACTTACCTTGAGAACTTTACAATATTGAAATCCTCAAACTAATTCCTTGAGTGTCACTAAAACACATTTTGTGGTTATGTCTAAGTCTGCCCTAGTTCCTCAAGTCTTGCTAAAACATAATTAAATGAATTTTTATATTTATTTCTAAGCCTTCACTTTAATAGAATAACTGAAAGATCTAGGCATTGTCTTGTAAGTCCTAGTGGGGGTCAGTCCTACATAAGGGGAGAATCAAATAAAGAAGAAAGAAGATCAAAATCAATGTCCTCAATATGTAATTAAATTCAATTTACCAAATCTATTCTCAAAGTCCACTACCATTTTTTTTTACGAAAAAACTATTTTAGATGTAATAGATGCAACTGTTAAAAGATAGGTCCGCTACAAATGGCACACATTTAAAGCAATTCAAAGTGGCAATTCCCATACAAAATTACCAATTTCAATGGTTTTGATTTTTTGGCTGCTCCTTGGGTTTTTCCTAATGTTCTTTTTTTCTAAACCATCCCAGTATTAAGGTGAACCAAAATAAAAAGAAATTATTCAAATTGGTTGAGTCATTTCCAAGTTTTTGTTAGACTAACGCACAGCAATTGATTTTTGTATATAGATGGGAAATATTTCCCACTCAAAATTTTGAAAAATTAAAAATTATTTTGTTGTTTAACGACGCTGTCAATTGCCAGGATCACATCAGCGTCGCTGGTGTGCCGGAATTTTGTCCCGCAGGAGTTCTTTTACATGCCAGTAAATCTACTGACATGGAGCTGTCGTTTATAAGCACACTTAAAAACCATCGGCCTGGGGCGGGTTTGAACCCGCGACCTTGGGAACAAGAAATTTGATATTGAGGTTTCGCCAGAGATATATCTTTTGAGGTCCCCTGGAATCTGAAAAAGTATTCTTAGACCAAGGTCTAAAATACAGTTTTGAGTAAACATCAAAATTGATTATTATTTATTTATGCCTTTGTGGTTTACCAGGAGAAATACGAACTGGCTTGAGAATTTAATGCCATTCTGGCAGTTTGTCACAATAGCTCAGTGGTTAGAGCGTCCGCCCGGCAAGCGGAAGGTCTGTAGTTCAAATCCCAGTTGTGGCATTGAATTTTTAAGTTCCAGTTCTACCTCTTAAACTTTATGTGAAGGTTATTTAATCCTGGGATATAAAGTACTTGCAATAGTAAGTCACCATTGGGGTAATTGTCTCTGATGTGAGACTGCCTTTGTGGTTTACCAGGAGAAATACGAACTGGCTTGAGAATTTAATGCCATTCTGGCAGTTTGTCACAATAGCTCAGTGGTTAGAGCGTCCGCCCGGCAAGCGGAAGGTCTGTGGTTCAAATCCCAGTTGTGGCATTGAATTTTTAAGTTCCAGTTCTACCTCTTAATCAAAATTGATATCCATTAACAACACAAAACTTTTCAAGAAAATCCCCATTCCAAAGTATCGTTTACATCGAAATTTTTTGTTATTTTTTATTTTCTCAAAAATAGCTGTAATGATTTAGATTAAAAAACTGCTCAAAAATATACTGTATTGGTCCAAAAATAAGCCACACTCTTTATACAAATTTCAACAAACGTTATGGTGTGATATTTCTACTTCATATATTTTTACGTACCCTTGCTGCAAAAGAAATGATGCTCATTTACAATAATACAACCAGCGTCTGTAACATAAACTGGTGACAAGATATTTTATTATACTACAATGCAGATTTTATCAGTATGTAGTATTGTGTAGGTCTACCAATATTGTTTCATTAGCTTATAATTCAATATCAGCTGAATACTTATCACTGTTACTACTGATACCACTCTTCATGGATATTGTTAACAAAGTCTGGTTTATAGTGTTATGAGCAAACATTAAGAGTGAAAAGCATCATCAAGCCAAGAGGTTTAGTCCAGTTACAAAGCAAGCTTCAAACCTACTTTTGTACTTTTATGCCAAAATATGGTACAGGTATGTTAGATTCTAATGTGTTGTATCATGTTAGAACAAATGTTATCAGTACATATGCCTTTCATATAAGTACAAGTAAAATTCTGGTAATTTTTCTCCTCTCAGAGTGCTGCTTATGTTTGCACAAAATATTTTTTTTATCTCTTCTTCATAATTTAGGGGTGTAACTTAAATGCAGTGGGAGCTTATTTTGGGCCAGTATGGTATACTTTGGAATTCTGTCCAAATAACTTGCAGTCCTCTTCATTTGAAATTAATTATATCATTTTATATATCTGGTAAGTCATAAGAACTGGACAAAAGCCTTTTGTGCCCAAAAGGGAGACAGAGAGAGAGAGAGAGAGAAAGTTTTATAAAAATTAAGCAGCAATGTTTTGGATTCTTCTTTTCTTTTCTTTACCTTTGCAGGAGATTGTTGCTATGACTTATGAATATATTCCTGAATGCTTGCAATAAATATTTGAAGGCTGTTTCCATATATTGCATAAAAGTACTTATTACTTAATTTGAAATCATTTCTAGACAAAAAAGGCAACATGGATAAAGAATTCCTTTATAAAGAATGCCATAATATATATTTGACCCCAGTGAATTGATAAGCCTACATTTAGCCAAAAGTATAAGTATGCCATTGTATTATCGTCCTTTTTCTCGACAGTTCTTTATAATCATACTAAAATTCCTTTTCCAAGTGGGATAATAAACATGTGTATAAGCAGATCTCTGATAATTTTAAATACATTGCTTTGCCATTGTTTTTTGTTGTCTTGTATAATTTACATCTCCAGGTTTATCAGGTATTATTGGGTTCAAGGATGCAGGTACGGCTAGAATTTGTAAGTGTTACATAAATCACCCTTGCTACCTTTTGTGGAAATGTACTCTGATCCACCATTTTATTATTATTTTCTCCTTTCTTTTTAGTCACTTCCATGGCATTATTTTGATGGAAAGTTGCTCAACCTTATGTACCAGAAGACAAAAATTGGAGTTAACTATGAAGAACATTGCCAGCATAAGGTAAGGCTTTCATAAATTCCATTTTTGGTTCTGTTAAAATAAAAACACTCTATTTCAGGTGAACAAAGTGCCATTTTTTACCTACCTACTGTAGCCATCCATTCATTGACTCAAAGGACTATTATATCATGCCTGCATTGTACCATAACCACTCCACTCTTAAAATCCAACTTGATGTAAACACAAAATGTCTAAATAGCGTGCAATACAGAGGAAACCAAAGCACAACATAAGATATAGCACCTTAAATATCTGTGATTATCTCTGGGTTTTCAAGAAGTATATTAATCAAACGTAGTTCAAAACTTCTAACTAATATAAATAGTAAAATCTAAGGAAGGTTGTTGCTAATGTTTCATTTGTTTGGTGTTGTTGAACCCCCTTCAAGATGAGCAGCAAGTAAATTATAAATATGACTGCTTTTATAAATGCTATTAGCTTGGTGAATGACAATGAAGGTGAAATAGTTAAGCATTCTGAATATAAGCCATTAAAAGGATACAAAATACATTTTGTTAAACCCTTTTAAGACTAATGCAGGAGAATCCAACAAGCGTTGTGAATAACATTGTTAAACTAATTGCAGATTGCACTAGTGTTTGTGAGTGAAGCTAAAGGAAATGGGAACACCAAGGAACAAAAGCCAGAATTATAAAAAGCAGGTGACTGAAGCAGATGTGCAACCCTAGGGAGGTGCTCAAGGTTTCTTTAATAATGAATTCAAACTTAGACAAAGTCTTAAATTCTGTGAACAATAATCCTGCAGTACCTTCTTTTAAGCTCCACCTTTTATAAATAGTTGGTAGAAAAGTGAATTATTCACAAGTAATATTAGAAGACGCCTGACCTGACCTCCAGTCTTCGAGTGGAGCAAGTCGAATGATATTTATCTGGACTATTTTATAAATAAAATATGAATTTAAATACTATATCACAAAGATTCAGGAAATTTTAAATTCTATGAAAATTAACCTAAACTATATTCATTTCAGTTTGAAGACCTGTGAAGCATTAAGATCAGAAAAAACTACAGTTCAAAAGTATTGGAAAGCACGAATGCTAATGGTTTCATTGCCAGATGCAAGGCACTAGAAAACAACAACAACAACAACATATTCATTTCAGTTAGTGTAGATTGACTTTCTCATCACTGCCAACTGAGGAAAACAAAACCCATGAATTACATGTACTTTGATCTTTTCTTGTTGTTATAATAGAAAACCAGTTTATAATCTCAAATAATTCTCCCTATTTTTAACATTAATAAAGAAACTTTCTTCGGAAATAGTACATTCATTATTAAAATAATAATTATTAAAAACACAGTTTTCAAATTGAAATGGAGTTCTGTTTTGATTGTTAATCAATTGTAATGTATAATAAATTGTTTTTCAGTGATTTATGGGATACAGTTGGCAACACTGACTAAACAAAAGAATGACCAGGCGATAATTAGTATATAATAATTTAATGCCTCTATGTATGAAATAGTCACATATATATCATACATAAAAATTCTTTGTGTTAATGTGCAATAATCTTGAGGCATAATGGAAAACACAATCACCAATAACATTTGTAATTTAAGTATCATTAAAACTTGTGAATATATATGGAACAGGAAGGAAACAAATTAGTCACTGATAACACTTGTAGCTTAATTAGCACTGTTTAGAATTCATAGATTTGTAAGCATGGAACAAGAATAAAACAAACTGGACTATGGCTTCAGTGAAACTACTGCTTACTCACAGTACACTGTTGTGGACGACAAACATGCTCAGTGCATTGTGCGCAGATCATGGAAATCACAGATGTAACTGGTATACTGTTATGCATTCTGCCATATGGCAATCATAGTATGGGGGAAAAGCACTGTATGTAGAATGTGATTTAAAATGTATAAGGTATTGAAAATGAATCTACATTAGAAGTAGATACAGTCTACTCTTCATTAAGAGGGATAATTACACACATTTCACTCGTGACATAGGGTGAGTGCTTTATCAAAAATGCAAGATATGCATTGTTGATGTACCTAATGTTGGAATTTCAATATCTAAATTGGACATCAGTTATGAATGCTTAATTGTTCATGTCAATTACTTATAAAAAATGAAAACACCTAATACATCCTGTAGATGTATTGAGCCAATTTTTGAGCCACCATTAATTTCATAATATTATTTGTTGCAGGTTACACTGATGGAAGAATTCTCAATGATGAGAAGTATCATCTTTGACCATGTATGAAGATACTGTATATAAAACCTGTAAACATGTATATGATTTTATCCTTTGAAGAGTATTAGTGCAGTTTTAGTGTAACATGTGAATTTTAGAAACTTTTTTTACAAAGAGAAATATGGATACAATTCCAAGTATATTTGTAATAACTGTTCATGATACAAGAGTACAATATTGATTGAGATGAATGGAAATAATACTCTGCCAACAACTTGGAACACAATTTAGTCAAGCTGTAAAAGATTAATGATGCTGTGGCCCATGTCACATAAGTGGTGGAAAATTGAAATTCTTATATCCTATATGTGTAGTAAAAATGTTATGTAGTATTTACACTTTGACTTAGGCATTTGTATGCACTTTTAACATAAATACACTACTGTATTCTCTCAAGCTTCCACGGCCATCGTTTAAAATATCTTGGCTATCCGGTTGTTGCCGCGTCAAATTATAAAATGCCGACGTTTCGACCATCTTGTCGTGGTCGTTATCACAGGCAAACTGCGCTGCTATGTAGCAGCTAGTCAACTTATATACTGGCAAACAGGTGAAAGGTGGGTAAATGGTGAGCCCTGATAGGCTGGGCAGTCTCTGCATTGCGGCAGTCCTTCTGCATTGCTACGCCATGGCAGTGACGTAGCAATGCAGAAGGACTGCCGCAATGCAGAGACTGCCCAGCCTATCGGGGCTCACCATTTACCCACCTTTCACCTGTTTGCCAGTATATAAGTTGACTAGCTGCTACATAGCAGCGCAGTTTGCCTGTGATAACGACCACGACAAGATGGTCGAAACGTCGGCATTTTATAATTTGACGCGGCAACAACCGGATAGCCAAGATATTTTAAATACACTACTGTTTGTGAATATTGCAACATCTAAAAGGAAACACATGATTGAAATTAATATACCACAGATTAGGTACATGACAATAAACAAATGATAAACTTTACAAATCTGTACATGACCTTCAAGATTGAATATTGAGTATTTGGTGTAGCCTCCATGTGCTGCAATTAGAGCTGCCAAATGCCGTGGCTTGGAATCAAAAAGGTTCAGAATATGTTCCTGGGGGATCTCCACCAACATATTTGGTATATGAGCCCACAAATCATTGAACTGGTTACTGGAGGACCATGATGAACAGGTTGCCAACTAGCCATATCCCAGACATGTTCAATAGGTGATGTGTTAGGCGAACGTGCAGGCCAGGGAAGCAGTGGTACTTGTTCTTCGAAAAAGGCATTTAAATGCCTCACAACATGTGGCTGGACATTATCCTGCTGAAATGTGGCACGTGGAGATGCCTGGAGCAGGGAGAGTACCTCAACCTCTAAAACCTCCCTCACGTACCAATTGCTGTTCAAATTGCCCTCAATTCGTAGCAGGCAAGATCAGTTGTTGTATGGCACCAATGGCACCTCAAACCATGACACCTGGTGTTTGTCTGCTATGCTGCTCAACAATGCGGGCCTCCAGATTGTGCTCATCATGGTACAATCAAACATGTATGCGGCCATCACTGTAGGACAGGCTGAAGCAGGACTCATCTGAAGAGACTATACTTTGACATTCAGGATGTCAGTGACGGCATTCACGTACCCATTGCCGTCAGAGGCACTTGCTGTTTCTGTGCAATGGAAATCGACGTAACGGCATTGCACAATCAGTCCATTCCATGGTAGATGGCAACAAATCAACGCTGCAGACAGGTTCACATCTATAAACTAACAGTATGCCCTATATGAGCAGAAATGTCACAGTATGATGAACCCGCTTCCTAGAGACCAATCATCTACCCTGTTCAAACCCACTCACATGTTGATATTGCGCCCTTTTGGCATTGACAAAGCTTATTGGCACTTACTTTAGCTTTTCCACCTTGTTTGACAGTTCTTGACTGATTACACTTGATGCAACACTGGCCTTATGAGACAGTAAGAACAGGGCTCTGCTGAGCCGACATGTAGCTGCAATCCTAATCACTTATTGCTCATACACTGTTCTGCACATCCACCAAGTTTGGATTCACTCAGGCAATTTTCATAAACATTAGTTACATAGAGAGAGGGTATATTGTATACATATTTCAAATAGAGCTTATTTATTGCTGGCAGAATTTGATAATTGCAAAGTACACGTAGTACTTTTGAATCAACAGAATTAATACATTTGGGCAAATGCCTGATGTTACCGCTACACTCATTATGTTAACATTGGTTCTCATATGCCGCCAGACTTTGTTTTGCTCCCATTGCAAGGAAATGGACTGATTCTTCTATCTATTTTATATTATTAATAATTTATTTTTTCTAGGAGTGATTTTAAGTTAAACAATAAGTTACATGCAACTTACAGAAGAAGCTTTCAAATATTTAGCTCTGGTAATGGGAAGCTTCTTGTGATAGAAAAAAAAGGAAATGGCAAACTTGTAATAATGTCCTTCAGGTAAAATGCTTGGGAAAATGTAAACATGGAATATTTAAAAAATTGCCAGTGCTATGAAGAAAAATTATGTCACAAATTGTGCATTTTATTAAGTTCTACATTTTCCCTGCAGAAAATTGTGGTGAATGGTTTCCCATTTATAAAAAATTCACCAATCTGACAAGGACTTCACAAGCTGCAATTTGTCATCCAAATATCTTAAGCTTATGGTATTTTAATAAACTACCACATAAAAAATATTTTGTATAAATAGTCTCAGGGTGTAGAGATGTTACTTGAAAATCTTTGTGTTGCATACTGAGCTTACGGCCTATTGGAGCAGAGCAGAAGATCAAGACTGTTTGCTTGGAGTCCTACTATGATCAATCTCAATAAGTGGATGCAGAAAAAAAGGCCATTTTTGAACCCAGTATTTCCTATTACAAGAACAAATACAATCTAAAAAAGACCTTGGTCACAGATTAATGATAGGAGTAGATGGTCAATACCCAAAAAAGAACATCAGTTTTGCATAGATTATGTCCTCGTTAAACACATACTGTATTGTATAATAGCAATCATTGCAATCAGGGGATCAATTCTAATTATGCGAAACCATTTGTGCTCTTAATCATGGTATTTATTTAGCAAGTACATTGAAATTGACATGTAATATTTTAACACATTAATTTTTTCAGCTATTACTTTAATTTTAATCAGAAAATATTAATACCTATTATTTATATTTCTTAGAAGTTGATTATTATTAATTTAATGTGTTTAACTATGTTATATAAATGTAAATTGTTTTAAAAAACATGTCTTCTAGGCAGCGCTCAAATGAGAAAAGTACATTAAATAAAATGATATTACTCTATATTGAGAGTAACAATAAATGTGTGAAAAATGAAAGACATATTTTATTAATGTCCTGTCCCATACAATGCATGCATGCATTACAGATGAAGCTAATATAAAGTGCGTAAAAATAAACAATTTGCTACACTGTCTTTAATTGGAGATGTGCTGTTGGGTGGGAACTTTTCTCTTGGAGAATTACCAGGAGACTTGGAAGCAAGTGACATAGTTCACCTTAAGTATGCTCTTGTAGTATCAGTACAAGTGGATAGGAGCTTCTCAATGTACAAGGCTTTGTTAGGACATAATCTGCAGTTATTTTCCTTTGAAAATCTACAAATAGTGTTTGTTGTGCACTGCAATTCACAACTGATGAAATGAACACTTTGTATTTTCCTACAAAATATATCAATTGCTTATAGAATAATCTTTTTAATTTGTGTAACTGCATTAAGTAAATTTATTCTTTGGTTAATATCATTATTTTATATTGTGTAATTTTGAATTTCCCTTAAACTGATATCAAAATAAAATATTTCAGTTTTATGAGCATTATTTAAATTTTATAAAGCATTTTTTTTTGGAATTTTTAGGTCATAATTGCATTTTTAAAGTGCTTTTTTCAGTATTTTATAGGGCATCAAAACCCTAGCCATGATAATTATATTTAGATAAGGTGGACAATTTTTAGATATTAGTTTGATCTGCTAAATAAATACATCAGAGAAATAAATTATATTTTGAAGAACGTGAATATCATCTCAAAAGAAGTAAAATTTAATTCTATGTGAGCTTCCATATAGTCTATCAAAAATACATAAACCTGGAAATAAAGTGTGACTAATTAACATCAACCCTGCAGCCTATGACGTAGGCACATGATTGGCACTCCTGGAACCTAAAGCCACGCTATTAATTTCCTCTGAGAGAGCCTATGCCAAATGCCCAATCAAATTTGTTCCACAGCAGTTTAAGCTGCTACAGATACCTCCGTGAATATATTCTGAAGGTTACCATTGCACTGGCTGGTGGAGGAGATGTTGCAGAGGGTAACGGTAAAGATTAATTCCCAGCCCCTGGTTATCACATAGGACTGTTTTCATACCCACTGATAAAAGCAGTCCCAAGGAGCAGCCATTGCATGAGCCGATGCACTCTTTAAGGAAATTAGGTCACCTCTGAGAGGCGAGACCCTAAGTGCAAGGTCCAGGCCAGGACTCTCATCTAAACTGGTATGGTGCCCACAGGATATGAGCAAGCCATTGAAGACATTTGCAATGGTGGAGGATTTAATCACCTTTGTACAAATTAAAAAATCACCCCACAAATCAACTAAATGGAAAAGAAGTTGAGTCTAGTGGTTCTAGCTACTTAGTCATTAATAGAATAGAGGAAAGTCAGCTAGCCTATACAAGTTGAGTTGTACAGGACATCGAACTCTTTGTGTGGTGTGGTAAATTAATGCTATGTTCAATTATGAGATTTAAAAAGATCTTGAGGACCGAGGTATTATGTCTGTATCTTTGTTCAGAGGAAAGAAAGAGGTGAATTCATGCTTACCCGTACCTTGTTCCTTTTCTTTGACCGGGTAGAGTTCCCTCAAAGGCCGTTGAAGTTATGCCGTATATCCCGAACTCGTTCAGATGTCACTCTTTACTTTTTAAAGGTGAATCTAAACGTTATTAACTGTGGAGGCAACTTGCACGACGGAGCATGCGCATAAGCTCAAACTTGCGTCGACTGCGACGGTTAACATTCACCAAGTTCCTGAGAATGTCCCATTTATTCAGAGAAAAGAGCGATTCAGGAGATTCGGGATAGGGAAAATGTGTCCTCGGAAGCCCAAAAAATCCCGAAATTGTGCCAAATTCGTCCCTAAATTCATTACCTATAGCTCAGTTGTAGCTAAGCCGGTTCCGAGTACGGAACTGAGTACGGATTAAATCTGGATCACAATATCAAAAATATTCTACTGGCTAGATCAATTCCAAAGCCTTCAATACCAACACCTAAGTCTACGTCATTTGCCAAGTCTGTTACTGAAAAGAACGCTTCAGTTAAGTCACCAAAACCGTTGACCTCAACAAAGCAAGCCCTTATTTACAATACCTCACTGATAAAGCTCGAGACTAACTGTAATAGGACATATTTTCTAAAAAGAAGCAAAAAGGAAACAAAGTCCACAGCATATGCTCGGAGATCCTCTTCTGAGAAATCTTCTGGGAAGGACTCGGATCGGTACATTGTCGATCTCCATTTGCAGATTCTCGAACCGAAATTTTCTATTGGAAAACGGCCATCTATGGAAGAGATAGAGCAAGAAGATTCTGCACACACTGCCAGAACACCAGTAAAAAAGAGGCAGATAAACATACAGTAAAAGGTGTAGCCCGATATCAAAAGAAGAAGAAGAAAAGAAAAAAAGATTAAATTGATTCAACCACCTCTGTCTTCAATAATGGAGAGTTGTGTTTGAGAACCTGTCCCATAATGGTTACCATTGTTATCTTACAATGGAACATACGTGGAATTAGAACATATCGACCACAGCTTGAACTTTTGTTCAATAAGAATGAGCCTTTGATCGCATTTTTGCAAGAAACAAAGCGCCGTCCGCAAGCCTGCCTTTTAATCAGACGGTACCTACACCCTAGTACGCTGTGAACTTACACCAGAAGAGGCTATTTCTGTGCGTGGGGGCACTATGATGCTCATCAGAGATTATACGAGTATTCGCGGAATCTGTAACATTAAAGTCTGATATCAAGTCAATTGCCGTAAGGATTGAACTACCATCCATCGCATTTGCTATTTGCAATATTTACCTGCCTCAGACCTCTCCTCAATGAAACGTCAATTCCCAACTCCCACTTTGGGACTCAACTCGGGCTTGTGCGAGAGGCATACTAATCGCCGATTTCATGGACAGTTATAATTTATACCCTAGTTCTCTTGAACAGCGGAAACCTACATTTTTCTGACTCCTACAATGGCTTTTCAAATATTGATTTAGCAGTTTGTTTATCACCGTTAGCTGTTTCCTTACAGTGGAATGTCATCTCTGACTTACACTCTAGTGACCACTTTTCATGGCTTACCTATTAATCTCTTAACACAGGATACATGTTCCACACGTTTGCGTAGTTGACACTTGGATCATACTAACTTTACTCTTAGCTGGCTGTTTAATTACAATGAGCACAAGTCTGTGAATGTTTGAGTCCAACATCTCCATTCTTTCTGCTGCTGAGCAATCCATAACCCTTTCGGATACCCACCGCGGTCGCTTTCCCGTGTCTTGGTGGATGCATAAATAGGGAATGCCACGCGTGCTCCATGGCGTGATCTTAGGGTTTTCCAGGTCACCCTACACTGGATAACCTGATAGAATACAAAGAAATGCTTCAAAAAGACATCATACAACAAGTTTTTAGCATCATCTAACCGACATAGGTACAATTTCTTCAGTTGTACAGGATAAGTTAAGAGACATGGCTGGAAAATCGACTTACATGCCAATCGCCGATCTTAAAACAGCTGCAGGAGCTATGTATTCTTTTTTATTCATTTGAGTTGTTAGCACCTTTGGCAGTGCTTTAGCTCAAGTGTTTTAGTTTTTAGTTTTAGTTTATTAGCCATAGAATTTCATACAGAAATATGGGCATCGTCAAAATATTTAAGGGTATAAGACAATATTTACAATATGAATACTCCAAAAATAACTTACACAAATTATTATTTAACTTGGAAGCATTAACATATTCTATACAATCATATGTCACAACTCGGTTAAACAGAATACAGTCACATGAAAAGATTAAGAATAAGATGTGTTTACACTTTTCCTGAATTATATTCTAAATATTCATTTACTGAGTAAAACTGATTTTTTCTAAATAATTTGTGTAGTTCTGCCTTAAACTTGCTTACAGAAGGTGTCTTTTCGCTGACTTGGCAAGTTGTATAATTTTAAACCCATATATTTGACAGAGGTCTCAAATAGCTTAGTTTTATGAATATAGGTCTAGCTCAAATAACTATCCACCTAAGTTCCTCACAATTAAGACTTAGGTGATTCTTAAGATCTCACGGTTCACTCTAAAACCCTTGAAGATTACAACTGTTTTTCCACAATAGCGACGTTAGAACCTGTTACTTCATCTTCGTGTCTATAAGTAGCAGGACCAGACGGTATCCATGTATGTCGCAGCAGCTCTCACTTGTAGGTACGAGTTTTCTGCTCGAGGTCTGTAATCGTGTTTGGGATGACGCCTCATTTCCACAAAAGCGGCGGAAGGCCACTATCATACGCATTTTGAGAGCTGCAAGGAACGTCGTCTTCCCTCCAGCTAACATACTATTTTTCTCATCAGTTACGTTTGCAGGGTGATGGAACGCAAGGTTAAAGGATGATTGATGTTCTGGCTGGAAACTCAAAGCTTACCAATACCCAGCGCGGTTTTTTGGTAACACGTTCAGCTGTGGATCCCTTGTATTGATATTAACGCAGGTCATGCGTGGATTCACGAAGAATTGTTATACTGTAGGGATATTTTGTTATATTGAGAAGCCTTACGTACCCCGTCTGCAGCAATGTTTAGACAATCTTCGAGATAGGAATTCTAAAAGAGGGCTTTCATCCACTGAAGAAAATTATAAACATGGTTGCACAAGAGCAACTGAACTCACATGACATCTTAGTTCACATAGGACTAAAGAAGACAAGTGTTACACTACATACAGGAGAATGGAGATGTTAACTAATGTTACAGGAGAAACCATTAGAAGAATAATACGAGTGCAATTACTTCCCCACTACTGCAAATTATTATAATAAATGTTATCAGCTAAAATGTCGCTTCAGAGTGGCTTCCTTCTTCATTTTCAGTGGTGGCTGGTTCAACCATACGCGAGCATCTTATGACAACTTCTGAGCAAGGAGCATTAAGTTAGGACGTACACATTAAGTTGCTGGGTTGAATAGCTCCTTTAATTAGTATGACCATATCAGGGGGTTTCCCTTGAAAATCCAGGTAACACCATGACATGGTATTGAAATGTAGGTTTTAACTTTGGTTTTATCCGGTTTTATCATTAAAAGTGCCCTAACATTAATATTTCCACACTCTACGGTGAATACGGAATTATTCTATCTGAAACTTCTACCATGAATCCAACCCGGAACCTTTGGGTCGAGAAACTAGAGCTTTGTGTACCATTGTTATCACCATACTTATTGTTATTATTATTATTATTATTATTATTATTATTATTATTATTATTATTATTATTATTATTATTATTATTATTATTATTATTATTATTATTATTATTATTATTATTATTATTATTGTCATTGTCATTGTCATTGTCATTGTCATTGTCATTGTCATTGTCATTGTCATTGTCATTGTCATTGTCATTGTCATTGTCATTGTCATTGTCATTGTCATTGTCATTGTCATTGTCATTGTCATTGGCATTGGCATTGGCATTGGCATTGGCATTGGCATTGGCATTATCATTATCATTATCATTATCATTATTATCATTATTATTACTATTATTATTGTTGTTGTTGTTGTTATTGCTGTTGCTCTTGCTGTCGTCATCACCACCACCACCGCCGCCGCCGCCGCCACCACCACCACCACCACCACCACCACCACCACCACCATCATCATCATCATCATCATCATCATCATCATCATCATCATCATCATCATCATCATTATTATTATTATTATTATTATTATTATTATTATTATTATTATTATTATAAACATGTGACTATGGTTGAGAGGTAGAATCAGAACTAAAACATTCAGCTTGGCATGGCATTTTGCAATTCCGATTCTACCTCTCAAACATTGCACACACACGTCTTGTGCAATGGCATAAATGAATTATGTGTCACCTACCTTATCCAACAACAAATTGAGTAAATATGAGTTAAAAGTTTATCTCAATTAACAAGAAATAGAATATTTTGTAGAAGAATGAGTAGAGAAAGTCACATACATTATTATTATTATTATTATTATTATTATTATTATTATTATTATTATTATTATTATTATTATTATTATTATTATTATTATTATTATTATTGTTGTTGTTATTGTTGTTATTATTGTTATTGTTGTTGTTATTATTATTATTATTATCATCATCATCATCACCATTACCATCACCATCATTATCATTATTATTGTTATTGTTGTTATTACTGTTATTATTGTTATTGTTGTTATTACTATTATTATTAATTTATTACTATTATTATTATCATCAACATTATTATCATCATCATTTTAATGTTCAACGTCCTTTAACCGGTTACGCCATATCGTATGAAATTGTTGAAATGATGCTCAAATGGGTCCGGAGTACTTAGAGCTTAGTTACCTGTCTTTGTAACACGTATAAGGAAAAACAAACAAAGAAACCTTATTCACTCTAACCAAAATTCGAATTCGGAACCTCTTAAGTGGAAACCGATACGCTACTTGCACACCACGGAGTTAGATGCAACATTTGTTGATTGCAAGTATCTTACGAATATGACGCAGTTGACAAACACCTAACAAGAATGTACAGAACAGTACCGCTTTAAAGAACCAAAAGCATGCTAACAATTTCTAAACATCTTCAAGAAGAGGAATGGTGAGTATAACGTGAACAATGGGTATTTCTGCAGAGTAATTCAAAACTAAAACTAATGGTAATTTACTCCAACAAGAATTAGGTTTCCAGGCTTTTTGGCCATGGTCGGCACATAAAACCCTGTTAAAAATACGACAGATTCGAGGCAAATAAAGGTGAGGTAAGAGAACTGATTTTACTAGTCCTCTGAAGATGCCCATTGTAATGATGGTTCATGTGAGGCGGAATTATTACTTTCTCTCCTACGTATAGGAAGAAGGGGAAGTATTGTATTCCACTCAAAAATTCGATGTCGAGATTTCACCGGAAATATGTTTTGAGGCACTCTGAATCCAAAAACGGTATTTTCAGAAAACGGTCCGCGGTGTGTGTGTGTGTGTGTGTGTGTGTGTGTGTGTGTGTGTGTGTGTGTGTGTGTGTGTGTGTGTCTATCAGTCTGTGGACAGTATAACTCAAAAACACAAAGTCGGTTAAAAACCAAGTTGGTATTTAAGGCAAAGGGTACAGACACAGAGGGAGACATCTCGCTCACTTCGACCTACACAGATCTATTGAGGCAAGGATGAAATGAGAGAACCGAAGGTGCCACACAGGGTCGCAGCTAGACAAGTCACAGAGACGCGCGGAAGTCCCCAACAAGTGCTGAGATCTCTCCGTCCCGGCGCCAGGCCTCACCAAGCAGCCAGCACGCCGCGGGTCCAATGTCGCGCTGAGAGTCCCCCCTCGACGGAGGACAAGGTCGACCAAACTCCACCTAGCGCCGAGAACAGCAGTTACCATGCGCAATCATCCACGCTATCTGCCCGGCACTGCCAACACTACACACCTGAAGGTACACCTGAAAGATGATAAGGAAATGGAATGAGATTTTGAAGAAAATTCCTCCGCGCTAAATCACCCTTTACATAAAAAATTTGTCAAACACTTGGATTTTCTCGAAAATGGCTCTAACGATTTTGATTAAAATACCACATGTTTAAGATATTTTTATGGGAAATGAAATTTGTATTTGGAATTTTCTGACTAAAGCTCTCCTAGTCTTGATGACTAGTTACTCTTGATGACTTGTGCAGAACTGGTAAACCGTAAGACCGATGGAGCAAATCTTGCTATACAAAAATGTAGATCTCGTTAAAACTCACAATTTATGTCCAAATGATATTTTTTCATTTTTTCCTCTTAGGAGAACAGATTTTCAGTCTTCATATAGCGACCAGCTTTAGAAGATTTAACTATCGCTCAAAGCCTATTGTATTCCCATATTGCCTTGCACCTACAAGGAAATAAGAATAAGATAATTTCTGCAGATGTTTATCTCAACTAACATGAAGAAATAGGAATAAGGATTTGTAAGAATGGTTAGTAGAAGAGTAGAGTAAGTCATGTGAGTGCAATACATCAGATTTTTTTATTGCGTAAACGCCGGCCGTGAAACCAAGTCATGTTTATAAACAACTGGTTTTATAATGGAGAGAACTAAGGAAACAGGAAAAATCTGGTTTTTAAACTACAGCCATAAAAACGTACTATAAACGTTTGTTGAAATGTAAATTGTTAACTAAAGAGCTCTCTCTTCCCCTCTCTCTTCTTCCCTCTCTTCCTCCTCTTTCTCATGATCCAACTATGTCTACTAAAATCTCTTCCAGAACCCTAAAGCAACGTCTGCACAATGATAATCAGAAGTTGTTGTCGTTGTTGTTATTATTAGTATTACTATTATTGTTACTGGTATCATCGTCGTCATTATTATTATTATTATTATTATTATTATTATTATTATTATTATTATTATTGACCGCCTCTGTAGCGCAGTGGTAGCGCGCCTGCCTGTGGCGCGGAGGACCCGGGTTCGATCCCCGGTACCGGCATGGGATTTTTCCCCCGCTGGGAGGTCTGGTACGGGGTGCACTCAGCCTCGTTAGGTCCCTGGGGGGCCAATTGAGGAGCTATCCTGATAGAAAGGTAGCGTCCCTAAAAGGTCAAAGTAGTCGCCTTACGGTCGGGTGAGTCGGCGTGCTGACCCCCGCCACCCCCAACCTGCACTCCTCCGTGGCCTTGGCTGCGGCTGGAGGACGCAGCGGCCGGGTGATGAGGGTAACCTCTGAATAAGGGGAAGACGCTCTAGGGAAAATTATTATTATTATTATTATTTATTATTATTATTATTATTATTATTATTATTATTATTATTATTATTATTATTATTATTATTATTATTATTATTATTATTATTATTATTATTATTATTATTATTATTATTATTATTATTATTATTATTATTATTATTATTATTATTATTATTATTATTTGTGTGCACTAAGCCTACCATTCTTTTCCCGTTGAAATACGGGACGCCTTTTCGTTGTGATCAACTGATCATTACTTTCTAAAAATCGTATTAACATAACACTAGAATGAAGGAAACAATACTCTTTACATGAGAACAATATTTGTTAATACCTTAAGTGATCAGCCGTGAAGCCTTCATTAATATCCGAGCTCCTACTATGTGCAATCGAAAATGTCGCATTGCAAATATTACACTGAACTTCATAGTTAAGCTTTGTCTTGTCTCTTCGAGGAAAAGATATTTTTCCATTAAATTGGAAGAGAAGGTTCATTTCCGTTTAGGTATAATAGATTAAGTTCATGCAAATAACACAGCACACCCACTGCCAACATTAGACTAGGCAAACTTTGTCTGTTTTCACTGTCCACAGAGCCCGCTAAACAATCACAATAAGTGAGATAAGTGCCGACTCAGCATTTCTCACAACAGAAAATGGCAACAATATGTAATTTAGAAAGACGGCGTGAAGAAAATATGGGACCTATTCGCGTCCCAACAGAAATTCTCGGGACGCGGGACACACAAGCAAAAACATAGGGACTGTCCCTTTTTTTAAGGGACGAATGGCAGGCACACTCAATGAATCCCAAAAGGCACCGACAACGCTTAGCATCTTGTGCAGGGGGCAAACTAATCGGTTTTCAAGAAGGAACCCCTTTTTGGAAGGTTTTTGATAGTGTTTTAAAGCTACAAAGTATTCTGTAAAATTGATAAAAGGTGGCTTAGATGTTCTTTCCGTAGAGCCTTCGTATGTATGTACTTTCATGACTCCACTTCAGTCGATCTGGCATGGTTTTAAATATAAAGTTGGTCATGGAACAGGCATTCATATGCAATATTTTAAAGGTTGGCACTGGCCAGCCATTTTGATACTTCAACATTACAATTGACATACTTTGATCGCATAAAAAGTAGTCTGCAATATACATGTACCTACCTATTAAATGTGCAATAATAGAATATCAGATATACAAAATAATGGATTTCGTATTTTCAAACTTTTCTTCCATTGTGTTATAAAGCACTTACCATTCTTATTTCGTATTAAACTGTCCTTTAATTGACGTGCAATTAAATACTACAGACGTCTAATGAAGCAATGTCCAAATCTCCGACTAATCTTTATTCATGTTTTACAGAATTATTTACCTATACGTAATAAACGGTATTTATATAGCCGCAAATTTCGGCTTACGATTCGTTAATCGAGTACGAAGGCTACGAGCCGCTGCTGAGTTTTCTTCCAAACCGCAATCGTGAGTCCAACACATGTTTTTAGGTACCTCTAACGGAACACGAATAATTGCTTCCCGTTGCAGAAGCAAAAGATAATAGTGGAACAGCAGAGTTCGTCCGTTGCACTCATCGACCGAACGGTTCCCTAACTTCTTGCCAAACCTGAATAATTATTACCTTGACTTCGCATAATAACCTGCCTGTTAGCCAAATGAGTTACAGGAAATTTACGTTTGCTCTCAACACCATTACTGTCAGCAAGCACAATCCATTTTTACTTTCGCTACTACTTACCATCAAATATTGTATTCCCCCAAAAAATTCTGTATAAATTCATCTAAAATACACTTTTTGAGGTTTTCTGAGAAAACAAAATTCACGTGTTGCATTCGCATCTGCTCATTGTTCTACAAAATATTGTACTTAGTTAATTGAGTTAAATTTTCGTTAAACGTATAGACATTCCGTGTTAGGTATAAGTACAGTAGACTGAAGCATAGTCAGATTTTTAAAAAGCATGCCCTAAGTGAGTAATGGTAATTCATGATTCCGCGTGTCACCGTCTGCCAGGCGACCTCCACTCCTCCCCTTCTCGTTTGCTGTTTACAACACATAAGAAGTATTCTAACCCAGTGAGGGAACTGGAAGCAATTACAATATACATTCTGCAAGAGCTGGCCGGACATTAGGGAAGAATGTACTCTTTCATATTTTGTAGCATACAAAGATGCTGCAATGTATTGTAAATAAGCACTGTAACTATTGAATATTGTTTCTTAATTTTTCCTGTAGTTGCGTAAACGATATTACATTTATTTGTTCACTTTGATAAAACGTATGAAATATTTTGAATTTCACACCTTTATAGTATGAATAGTAATGAATATGAGTATGAATAATCTTATTTAAGCACAAACACAATTCCACGTAAATGCCCACGAACATAATGGCGTCTACGGAATCAGGATTATGGGGAACAATTAATAGTAATTGAAATCAAATAGGGCAACTTTACACTAAAGTACTGCCAACCTTACAATGATAATTAATAGTTTCAAGTCAGTAAATTAAATCTTGTTTTGAAAACACCTGGTGTTTACAAAATTCCTTGCCAAAGTGGAAAGACATAATATGTATGTAGGGCAGACAGGTCGTAGTACAGTTGAAGAGAGATGTGATGAACACTAACGTAATCTACGACTACTACAACCAGAAAAATCAGCAATAGCACAGCATAGTCTTGACAATGAGAAAACAATTTTATTTGATGAGGTCGCGATTTTACACGGCAGTAACCGACATTACGACAGACTCATAAAAGAGGTGCTTGAAATTAAATTAGAGCCAAATAATTTTAATATGGACAAAGCCCTGCGACTGAGTACAGCTTGGATAGGAATACTTAAAAAGGGCCATGATTTTGAAATGACGGTTTATTTTTATGTAGTTCTCAATTACGGCTATGAGTTGAGATGACCATTCATTTATTAACTATTCATTCCTGATGATGGTCATGTAGCTTAGTATGGCCAAAACGTCGAAAAATTCCATAGATATTACACGGCTGGTAAACGAGAAGTGCTAATTAATAATTATCGTCGTGAAAGCTTCAAATTACTGCCCTTTCGACCATAGTACTGTTATTCTGCTATTACTGATGCATGCAAGAAGTGACATTTTGTTGTGTCAGAGTACGGGATTAGCTCAGTATTGAATAAAAATTGAAAGGATCGCTTGGGATTAATTCCAAAAGGAAGAAAACAGGCAAACCCACGACCTGCTACTACATGCTCTTCAGAGGTGATAAGGAATATCGAGGAACTCATCTCTGGCTGCAACCCAACCACACAATGGAACATTGCAAACAAATTGTGAATATCCCTCAAAACTTAAAATCTTTATAAACAAAGATTTAAACATGGTGAAACGTTTCAAAGATCGAGTTCATCAGTTGTTGCCGCGTTACATCTCAGAACATCGCACCGACAGCATGAGCTTTATGAGAAGCACCTAGCAGGAGAAAAATGGAAATTTGTGGCCACATTAGATGCAGCATATGTGTATATTTGTAACTGCAACAAACCTCGTGAAATTTACTGCCAACCAAGGAGTGGAAAAATGTTGTGGTATACAGAATGCAGAGAAAGTTTCTCAACGGGACTTACTCATCGCTGGTTACTGCTACAATGGGAAACTATTAATTTGTAGAATTTCTAAAGAGGCCAAAATCAATTCCAAGTATTATCAGGATGAAGGTCTCACTCCAATTTATCACACTAAAATCCTGGCTGTCTATGGGAGAGACAGAACAATGTCTGGGTGCACAAAGAATAAGATGTCACATTTCTGTTTCGACTCTTGCATTCTTGCAAAGAGTAGAGCAGGAAACTGGAATGCATGCTATTCCGTTCATCAACATCCTAGTGAAATCTCCTGATGCCTCTCCGATGGATATTTGTGCCTTTTGATTTTTGAAAAGGGCACTGGGAAGTAGGCGCCCTTGAACAAATTATGCTGTTTGGAGAGACTGTAAAGAAGAATGGGAGCTTTTGGACATGACTGCACTACGCAAGCGCCTTCTCCAGTGGAAACTAAGGTACCGAGCGATTGCTCAGATCGAGGGACATCATGGTCGGTGGTGGACACATGGCTTTTCGTAAGCTAGAAACACAGTCAAACTTGTTATCAGAGATAGGAAACAACCCTCCGTACATCATAATTCTTCAGAAGCCAATAATCCCGAGATTCCTTCTTCGATTTAGCCTTCATCACATCCTAAGTTTCACCTGTGAGAAAAACACAGTGTTTAGCACTATTACTTCCTATTTGAGAAAGTTTATTATATAACCTGTTCTTAATCAAATCAATTCAATCTTGTGGAGACACTGACACAGATGTAAAAATCTGTTGCGACATCTTGAACAACACTAAGGAAAACACTATCCTCCTTTGCGTAAGATAAGTCAGTTGGCTGTGCGATAACGGCAGATATTGTAAAATAATCATCCGCCTGCTTCGGTTTTGACGTTGTATAAAATGCCTGGGAAATATGTGAAGCTTTTATATTTTATACCTTAGCTACTCATTTTTTAATATATAGGTACCTTTTCATTATATAGGATGCCGGTTACTTGTACATTTTATTATCAGTACTAACATGTCAAACAAATATTTTAATCAATATCGAGTTAGCCATTATTGAGAAAATAAAAATAGCGTAAATGTGTCCATGTAGATGTTTCGGTTGGGGGTGTGTTCTTGAAAATCTTCATGTGTACCTGGAAGACGCGCAAGCTAGGTATTCAACCGAATTTTGTGTTTGAGTGTTGCTGTTCTCAGACAGACAGACAGACAGACAGACAGACAAACAGACACACACACAGACACTACAGACAGACAGATAGGTAGGCAGGCAGACAGACGGATAGGCAAACTCTCTCACACATGCACAGAGAGAGGGAGAGAGAGTGTAAGTATTGGGCTCAGAATTTGTTTGGTAAAGTTGGAAATCAGAAGTTATTCTTATGCCTAATAACTGATTTTATGAAAATATGCTACACATTGCGATTTACACTCCTTTGGACTTTACAAGACATGACATTTTGCTGTTTGGAAATGGAAATCTACTCTTTGTTGTTCAATTTATAACAAAAACTGTTTCTGTTCAGCACGTTTTATGATTCACTATAAAAGTGAATAAAATTAAGGACACATCAGCTCCTGCAGCACCATTATAATTTTCAAATGTTGAACAATTTTTGCTTTCACATATTATTTGCATGGCTGATTTTTAAGGAAGCTTTAAGATAGGTTTAATGGCCAAGCAATTCACATGCATTTGATGATATGAAATGAAGCAGTTACTTATAATGTGATCGAAAATAACTGTAAACCTTGCTAAAAATTACCAGAACATAAATTCAATGAAACAGATATAGGCGTTTCGTGCAATTTTATTGTATTGTGACAAAAGGGCAAAATTCAAGTCCAGTTACTTTTATATCACTTTATTGTCCCCTAAAATTTTACTACAAATACTCAAGTTTTCTTCTTGTAGTTAATGCAGTCCACAGTCTTTCCTGCTATCACAACTCACAATTGTTCTTCTCATAACCTTGCTCTGTCCTTTCAGTCTTCACTTTCTCTGTCTCTACACTTAAGCACGGCGTTACAGTCACTAGCGACGACCGACGTATCTTCCGGGATGGCACACACACGCGCGCAGCAGTCTCACACACGCTGACACACTGACCGACTTATTCTCGTAGATCTTCTCTCAGACTCGCTCAGTCAGTGACTCTGCTACCGACGCATGTCCTTGTATCCTGGGGATGACATCACACGACCTTTCGAGAAACTCTTCGCACACGCATCGCGATGGCTCAGCTAGAAGTCTCACAAAGTTCTCGATTCCTTATGTTTCTGCCGACTCATTGTTTACGGTCACGTACATACACAGTCGCGCGAGGCAGCCAGGCCTTTAACGTATCTAACCGCTCGCCGGCCCGGCATATGGTGTGAAATAGCTTGGCCTCGTTCGTCCATTGTTGTAAGGCGGTCCCATCGTTTATTTATGCATTGTAAAGGTTAACTCTTAATGCATTGTTTTAAAACAACCTGTATACAATTAACTCACCTTGAGCAATTAATTATTTTAAAATAATCGTATCGTATTTACTACTACAGGAAAAAAAAACACCTTAAACCACGATTTAAATAAACTAACTCAAAAGAGTTGGTTTCACAATAAAATTGTGATAACATAAAATAAGACAAGTTTAGTATTTAATCGCCTTTTCGTTTTTGAGTTACGCTGTTCACAGATATGTGCTCTCACACACATGAACACGCAGACGTTTTTCTAAAAATTCCTTTTTGGATTCTAGGAGTCTCAAAAATATGTCTTTCTGGTGAAATCTTGGTATCAAAGTTTTGGGTGGAATACAATATTTCCTCTACTTGCTGTTGTAGAGAAAGTAATAAGAATAGTTTGTATACCCAGCAATAAACGATAGAGGGCAGAGAAAGTCATGTGTAACTAACACATAAGATATTTTCTTTACTGCTTACCTATAATGAACAGAAGTATTGCATTCCTCCCGGAAATTCGATGCAAAAGATTGCACCGGAGTCATTTTTGAGACTCCATGAATAATAAATACCTAAGCATTTTAAGAAAAAGGTTCGCGCGTGTGTGTCAGTCTATCTGTCTGTCTGTCTGTCTGTCTGTCTGTCTATCAGTCTGTCTGTCTGTCTTTCGGTGAACAGCATAACTCTCTCCTCAATTGTTCGTCCGGTTTGGATGATGTATACCTTTCCACATTTACATGGTATACTGTAGACTCCCTGAACCTTGAGTCCCGGGGGTCTTTAACTGGTCTTAAATATTGTCGAATTTTCTTGGGCTGTAAAGAATGTTTCAATATTGTACCCGGAGAGGATGCGTGATATCTTGTTCGTTGTGGTGCCATAAAAGGGTATGAAGGCCTCAATATTGTCACTCTTTGTGTTGTTAGGAGGTGGTGGCTTGGATCTATTGTGTGCAACTCCTTGATATCGTGGTCTGCGTAGCCATTCTGTTTTAGGGTGCTTTGCAAACATTCTATTTCTTGTTTTAAATGTTCCTCATCCGTTATTTCAAAAGCCGGGTGAAATAAGGTAGAGATGACTGTTCTCTTTTCTATGGGGTGATGGAAGCTCGTCGCATTTAAGTACCGGTTGGTATGAGTGGGTTTCCTGTACACCTTGTGACCTAAGCTACCGTCGGGCTTTTTGTACACCAACACATCCAGAAAGAGGAGCGAACCATTATTTTTTACCTCCATGGTGAAGTTAATGTTAGTGTGTAGACTGCTGAGTTAGTTGAAGAAGTCAGCAACTTTTTCTTCGCCATGGGGCCAAATGACAAAGGTGTCATCGACACATCGAAAAAATACTTTAGGTTTGTACGTAGACGTGTCCAGTGCCGTATGTTCAAAGTTCTCCATGAAAAAGTTTGCAATGGCCGGCGAGAGCGGCGAGCCCATAGGTACCCTTCAGACTGTTCGTAGAAATGGTAAATGATAAATCAGTAATCACTAATCAGTGTTACCAAAAATCAGAATAGCCATTTCAAAAATTTCCCACAAGATTTCTCTGCTAAATACACTAATTCCGTTGATAGCGAAAACAAGTGTCAATAAATTGACCGATCAAGTCCGCTAAATGCAGCCCCTTGGTAAATACTCTATAAAAATCCTTAAAATAGTGATATCTAGATAAAAATTGTAGCATTTTTCACAGCAATTCTCTGGTATTTTACATACAAAAAATGTATTTTTACTCATATTTACCATTACCGGGTCCCCTTAAATCTTATATTTCATAACAATAGTTTGTATACCCACCAACAAAGGACAGGGGATAGAGAAATTCATGTGCATATATCACATATTCTACTGCATGTAAAGAACATAGAATTTCAAAGCCATCACGTAGTGACTCGCTCTTTAAACATGTGACTATGGTTGAGAGGTAGAATCAGAACTAAAACATTCAGCTTGGCATGGCATTTTGCAATTCCGATTCTACCTCTCAAACATTGCACACACACGTCTTGTGCAATGGCATAAATGAATTATGTGTCACCTACCTTATCCAACAACAAATTGAGTAAATATGAGTTAAAAGTTTATCTCAATTATTATTATTATTATTATTATTATTATTATTATTATTATTATTATTATTATTATTATTATTATTATTATTATTATTATTATTATTATTATTATTATTATTATTATTATTATTATTATTATTATTATTATTATTATTATTATTATTATTATTATTATTATCATCATCATCATTATCACTATCATCATCATTATTATCATCATCATTATCATTATTATTATCATTATTATTAAATATTGTTATTATTATTATTATTATTATTATTATTATTATTATTATTATTATTATTATTATTATTATTATTATTATTATTATTATTATTATCATCATCATCATCATCATAATTAATGATTGAAGGGAACAATGGATTAAGGGCAGGAACATCATTAAATTCCCCTCGTACAGGGCGTTGGCTTCTTCAAGATTCTTCTTCTCCCCCTTTTCTTGCTTTTCTCTATCCCCACCCTGTCGCCAATCTTTCCCAATAAGGTTAAGTTATTTCGCGAGTACAAAAACTGAAGAACAAGTGATTTAGTTGCACTTCGTGATGCATTCCATGATTAAAATGTGTAGTACCAATTTTTCAAGGCATGCTGAATCAGGGGTAGCAAAATCATTTTCATTCCAATCGCATCCACCTTCAAACTTCTGTTGCCGGGACGGATTTGTTGGATACGAAAATTTAAGACTATTCAATTCTGATTTTTGACAAAATTCCGAGAAAGAAAAGCGATTTTAAGTTTTCAAGGGGAAAAATATTAAAATTAGTAGAATCGGGATCTATTTGTATGTCCTTCGGTTCATTTAAATGCCAAAATATGGCGTTTAAATGGACGTGCACTAATGTGTGCAAATTACTTGTAAAATTCCCCGTAATTTTATTTTCTTACGTTTTAGCCACTTTACACTTTACTCCCTATTACACAATCTGTGTTAAAAGATAACTTTGGCTTTAGTTTTTAATGACTTAATGTACCAAAGCGTTTTTGGAAATGTTACACATTTAATTATTCTTTTCCAGGAAATATTTTAACACTACAGAAAATTAAATATTTAATATCAATGCACTATATTTAAGGAGTGCCATGCGAAATTAAGCTTAAACTTTTTAAATATTTAACATGTGAGTTACTTTACATTAGAATCGATTTTCATTTTTTGAAAATTATTTTCTTGGAAAGTTAAGAACACAGGACCATGAAAATCGATTTCATCCCATAAGCATACTGGAAATAATGTGATAAAATGTTCAGCTAAATATTTGAGATTGGAATAAAGTAGCAAATTTTGTACCCTAGAATAGTTGCATCCAAAGAATAATCGATAAACTGAAGAGAAACTAATACAAATGAGGCGATAGTCAGTTTTTCAACTCAATTCAGGGATCACACTTGTCTCGGGTCTGCGTTTCAGTTTGTTTTCTTTATTGAGAGAAGATTTCTCCTTGTGCCGGTACAAAGGGCCCAGCTTACAGGCTACAATTAACATTAACTTACAGTTATAGATATTTACAATGTTTATAGTTTTGGGTGACGCTGCCGGTGATCTTTTTGGCTGCCAGGAGCTTGGCGTTCGATCCCAGCTCTCCTGGATGGGAACATTGTCCGGCGAAAGGAGTCGTGTGCGGTGATTCCCCTGGCTTGGTAAGCGCGAGCTCTCTCACCCACAGTCCCCCTCTGTGCCATCCCAGTGCATGGGGCTCCGTAAATGGATTTTCCCTCCACTTGGAGAGAAATCCTTGATTTTCCTGTAGATCATACTGTGGGCAGGTTAAGTCGCGAAGCGGCTAGGTACTGTGGTGGCAACATACGAACGAGATGCTTCTGGTTAGGACTTCTGTATCTCGTCGCGAGTGGATAATCTTAGCTCGGTTGCGTATTCACCATTGCAATTTTGTGCACGGTTACCTTTTTAAGGAGGATCCTGATCCAGTTTGCTCTCTGTGTGACAACTTTTGACGGTCCGTCATGTGCTGCTCAAGTGTGTTTCCCTGATACAACTTTGGGACTCTTTGCAAGTGCCGGTTAGTCTTGCAGAGGTTCTGGCGGACGATAAACAAGCGGTTGTTGTAGTGTTTAACGCCCGCTTTTACTACTACGGCACCGCAGGCGGTGACACTGATGATACATGAAGATGGAGCACCGGTGGAATGAGATGGCGGGGGAAACCGGAGTACCCGGAGAAAACCCGCCCTGACGCCGCTTCGTCCACCACGAATACCACATGCGGGTCCCTGGGATCGAACCCGGGCCGCCTAGGTGGTAGGCGAGCGCGCTAACCGCTCGACCACGGCGCCGCCAACAAGCGGTCGAAAAGGTTTTGAAATACTTATCGATAGTAAGCTTCCAAATAAGAGTTCAGATATAATATTTGTAATAATGTAATATTTTGGGTCGTTTTAATATTTGTTTTGGCAATAATAATTGTCAATTTATTTTGTGACTTTTGTTAGAACTTTTATTTACATTAATCTTTATCTCTGGCTTAGAATAGTTTTGTATAACTGATAAACCATGATATATGTAGCTTTTTAAAGATTTGACTATTCTCAGACTTCTTTATGCCACTTCTACCTACAACAAACACGAGTATGTAATGAACATATTTCTGCAAACGCTTATGACGATTAATATTAAATAGGTAGAAAAATGGAGTTTCATAAGAACAATTGTGCAAGCTATATACAATACGTTATTGTGTCTAGAGAAAGTAATTTGAATATAACAGATCCTTTTAAAACATTTGTCTTTTTTTGGAGGGAGGAGGAGAGAAAATACTGCTGTTGTAATATTTGCTTCTTGAGATATGAACATATATGTATGCAAATAAACCCGTTCTTCCACCTAACAGTGTTGTTCAGGCACTAAGTTGGGAAGTTGAATCAGACTTGAAAAATGCAGTTCCACTCTGATGTGATTCAAGTACCTTCAATGCACATGACTCCAAATACACAAGATATTCAAGGTGACTTGCAATGTTATAAGTACTTTAAAATGATGTGCTTTACAGTTAACTTATCTTAACCGTGCGAGATGGCTCCACGATAACATATGACAGTTGCATTCGGGAGGTCCAGGGTTTGTTTCCCGTTGGCAGGCCGTTCTGACTTTGGGTTTATTCACGATTTTCCATGGTTGGTAGGCAAATGCTGGGGTGAATTATCTAACGCCCCAAATGTTTCTGTAATTTAATTTCCTCTTTATGTTTCAGGGTCGAAGGACCATGTGAGCGGACGGCCGGCAAGGCATATGCCAGTCCACCATGATGTTTGATATATGACTCAGAGAGACTTCTGAGGGTTCCTGCTAACTTCAGGATGTCTGCGTCCTAGCCTGCAGCTCCGGATCTACTAGTCTTTTGCGTCCTTCACTTCCCCCTTTCCTCTTAGAGGCACAATAGGCGACTGTGCGCAAGTGCCGAAGTCCCCCTACCCTTCCTGATAACCCCCTTAGTCTTATTTTATATTTCACAGTAGCCATTTGTAGGGAATAGGTCAGAAAATTGATTCAGACTTACCAAACTCAATGCTACGATAGGTACCGGAGATTCTTCGGCAGTGTTGGCACCTGGGTCAAATTAAAAACAGAAATTTTGATTTGAACAAAGCAGGGGCTAGCAGTAGATTTTATTATAATTATGACATTATTATTGCAATAACAACAACTACTACTACCACCACCGCCACCGCCACCGCCGCCGCCACCACCACCGCCGCCACCACCACCACCGCCGCCACCACCGCCGCCGCCACCACCATCACCACCGCCGCCACCACCACCATCACCACCACAACCACCACCACCGCCACCGCCGCCGCCACCACCACCACTACTACCATCACCACCACCGCCACCGCCACCGCCGCCACCACCACCGGCACCGCCACCGCCGCCACCACCACCACTACTACTACTGCTGGTGCTACTACTTCTGCTACTGCTGTTGCTCCTACTACTACTACTACTACTACTACTACTACTACTACTACTACTACTACTACTACTACTACTACTACTACTACTACTACTACTACTACTACTACTACTACTACTACTACTACTGTTATTGCTGCTGCTGCTACTACTACTACTACTACTACTACTACTACTACTACTACTACTACTACTACTACTACTACTACTACTACTACTACTACTACTACTACTACTACTACTACTACTACTACTACTACTACTACTACTACTATTACTGCCAGGCTCAGGACACTATATCTGGTAAACTAAAATTGAAATAACTCAATTTATGTTGATCCTTCTCTAGTACACACCAGCAGTATCTGGTTGAGGTTCATATTATTACTTTCTCTACTGGTAAGTAGAGGAAGTATTGTATTCCATCCAAAAATTCGATGTCGAGATTTCACAGGAAATATATGTTTTGAGGCCCCCTGAATCCAACAAAAGCATTTTTAGAAAAAGGTCAGTGTGTGTCTGTCTATCAGTCTGTGGACAGCGTAACTCAAAAACAAAAAGTCGGTTAAAAACAAATTTGGTATTTACGTTTTATGCCTTTCAAGGATGCGACACAAATATTTTGAAGAAAATTCCTCCATCCTAAACTACCCTTTACATGGAAAATTATTTGAAATTTTGATTTTCTTGAAAATGGCTCTAACGAATTTGATTAAAATACCATATGTTTGAGATATTGTTATGACAAATGAAATGCATATCTTGAATTTTCTGGCCATAGCCCCTGTAGTATTTACTGTGGACTGCATAACTGCATAACTGGTAAACCGCTAGAGATAGACCAAATCTTAGCATACAAAAAGTGTAGATCTTGCTAAATTACACAATTTATGTCTGAATAAAAATTTTTATAGAGTGAACAATTTCGGAGATATGCCTTGTTATTTGTGTGAGCTTTGGAGAACATACTTCTGTCAAATGGAACATCGTTATTCAATTTTTTTATATGTTAACCGTGCATAGAGAACAGAATTTGAAAGCTTTAAAATATTTGACTATCGCTCAAAGCCTACTGTATTCCCATATTCTCCTTCCACCCACAAGGAAATAAGCAGTAAGATAATTTCTGCAAATGTTTATCTCAACTAACACGAAGCAGATAGGTATAGAGATAAGAGTTTGTAAGAATGGTTAGTACAAGAGTAGACAAAGTCATGTATGTGCAACACATCAGATTTTTTGTTTTGTTTTTGTTTAATGCTCTTTAGCTGGGTAAGTCATATCGGATAATATATGAAAATGAAATGGGTAAAATTGTGCTCAAATGAGTCTGGGGTCCATAGAGCTTTGAATTACCTGACATTCAACTTTTCGGGATAACGGAAACCCCAGGGGAATTTCAAAGAGATACGCTACTCCTATACTAAGTTACATTTGCTAGATTTATTAATGCTCGCGTGAAATGTCTTACTGTGAGCTGGAAATTGGAGTTTGGTGTGCGATAAGAGCTAGAAAAATAATTTGAACTCGTTTTTTAATGAAACAATGATATGTATACTGCCCGTTTGGGAGGTAAGAATATTTGTCTGCCTCTGCCGGTACCATTTTCCCGGTGACGCTTGGTTCTTTCCCGCAGTAGAGGGAGACCTCGAATGGGTTACATGTAGTAATGGAAATAAGTATTCATAGAGTGCAACAATTACAATTGATTACTGATATTTCCGGTTTAAATTAAATGAAAGCAATACGATTTTGACTAGAAGGTTGCACCATTACATAGTATAATGGTAACATAGCCTTGAGTACTAGATAAACGTGTTTCAAGAAATATAGCAGTACTGCAATTCTGGCGTTATTTGACAGGGAAAAGAAAAACTATTCATATACCACTAGAAATGTAAACATCGAAACTACTAACGAACTGTTTGCAATAACGAAGGCCTTTAACGGCAAACTGCACCTGTTTCGTGTTGGTTCTGATATGTGTTGAATGCCGTGCAACAGAAATCTTGGCCACAAAAATAAACAAACAACGTAATGGAAAAGCAAATAGTTATCTCCGAATTTCAAAAGAGTAAATCATTTTCAGAAATTGCTGATATTATTAGAAGAAACCAAGCAATTGTGCAGGCTTTAATCATGTGATATAGAGAAAGAAATGCTGTCATTAATAATGAAATAAGAGTTGACCACAGAAGCTAATGGGAGAGAAAGAAGTACGTAATAAGGACTGTCAAAAAAGATGCCAAATTGACAGCTTCTGCGTTGTAGGATTTGAAGCTTTCACGGCGAGCGTTATTAATCAAGGCACGGGTGATCTGGCGTGTAAGGGACATGGAGCTTTCGGCCATTGCAGTTTGCCATGGAATCTGCAATGGCAGAAAGCTCGATGTTCTTAAATTTGACACGGCTGATCACCAGCGAAGCATCGCTCAAATACGAAATCTTGAGCACCTCCCAAAGCTGTAACATGAAGACTTTAAAGGAAGTCTCTCCATACTATCTTTTACAATAACCAAACCCCCCCCCCCCCAATTTTTACTAACTAAAAATGACTCTTGGTTAACGGTTTTGATTAAAATTCCGTAGGTATTTCACGACATTTGCATGATGTACCCTTGAAATGTCTGTGAATGACTTGTTAAGTCCTCTTCATTATTTTTGTACATTTTATATAACCAATAGTGATACACAAAGGTGTACTGCAAAAAAATGGGCATGTTATAGCACTTAATTTACATCAAATGCATTTTTGTGGCACCAAGAATTCCTCAGACATTCGTTGTTATTCGCATTTTCCAACACTTTCCACTTTGTTTTGTTTCGCATGATGATATGCAAAGTGTATGGAATTTCAAAGCCCGCTTTTTAATATTTGACGACTTACTACTTCAGTCGCTTGTATTCCCTGCGTACCTACTACGAAATGTATAATTTAACCACTTCTGCAAACGTTTATCTCAATTAACACGAAGATACATGAAGAGTATCTCGTAGAAGAGTGCGTAAAGAAAGTCATGTGATTCATAAGATATTTTCTGGTAAGCATGAAGTCTTATGACCGTCAGAGCACTAAATAAAGTGGGCAAAATTATAAGCAGTGTTCCCGAGGTCCATTGTGCTTAGAGTCATTTGATATTCATCTTTCGATACTAAAGGGTGAACTCTGAAAACTGTTTATCCAGGTAACCCCAAACGAGGTTAGAATATTAGGGCAGCAAGCTACCCAAACACCAGGGAGGAAGATATATCCAATTGGACACACCTGAATGTTACTCTCTCTGGCCTAGACCGTAAGAACACAAGCAAGATCATGGCCAACTGTTAAAAAAACCAAACACGAATACGAAGGAACGGGTTCGACCTCACAATCGCAGCGCAGGTGAATGACCTTTACAAACCCAAAGGCACTGAAGTTCGTCTTGGGATAGGCTGGAAGTCCGTGAAACAAAAAATACGAAACAAAATCAAAAATAAATAAAGATAGTCAAGAACAAGCTGAAAAAGAAAACTTAGAAGCCGTGCTCTATAGGAGGAAGGGGAAAGGGGAAATCTACTATAACATAAGGATCCTGGCGTCAAAGCTGGTCATTACACTTCGCAACACTGACAACGCAATGCAGACGATCTCAGGTAAGCTCAAAACGAGCATTCGGGAGAAGGTTTTGGTGCTTTTATTGTCTTTCTGGTGTTATTTGGTTTCATTTTATTCACTAAAATTTCATTTTCCTTAATCATAAAAGTTAATGTATGTTGAAATAAAGAATAATGCAATTTAAGTAGAATCATGGGTGAACTTTTGGCCCAATTTTTAGAAACTAACCCATTTTCGTTTTCTTTAGTAAAATAATTGTTAATAACCTTAGATCTACATATATGTATGTAACAAAATTTTGGAAATTCCTTAATTAAGTTACATTGGGCATATAAATGATTTTTATCTACTACTATAATAATCACTGATGCTTTAGTTCGTAGCTTTTAGGCAAAAAAAAAAAAAAAAAAAAAGTTATACTTTATATTCTAACAAAACGCAAAACACGTTATCAAAACTTAAAGTACACTTTAATGAAGTTCATCTGTTTTATTTTTCTTGATAATAATATGCATTAAAACAAAAAGACTATCCCCTAACTGATATTGTTATTGTAATATTACAACTATTACAATTTTTAATAATTATTTATTAGGGGCATATTTTCTCTATTACAAAAATTATTGTTTTTCACAACTTTGGCTGCAATTGAACTAAATAAATGAACTTTCCTTATCTTCTCTGGAAGTATATTAATAGTTACATCTTTAACTGCTTTTAAAATTTGTGCTGATGAACCGTAAAAACCACTTTCACTCATTTTATTTTAAATTCACATATGAAACTAGCATTCCAAAATTTCGGTATATAACAACGTTTGCTAATGTATCGTCTTTATTTTTCCAAAGCCTGCATTACTCTTTCTCTAACCATATCATTTCCACAATAAATATGTAGGCTTCGTTAAGTATACTAAATATACAACATATACTAAAATATTTATCATAACGTAGATAAAATATTGTCGGCAACACATTACTAAATTAGGATTATAAACTCGCGACTCTAACATATCTCGATACTAAACCGCTGTTTTTACGTTCTCTACTGGTAAGTAGGGAAAATATTGTATTTCACTCAAAAATTTGATGTAGAGATTTCACCGGAAATATATGTTTTGAGACCCCCTGAACCCCAAAAAAGCATTTTTAGAATAAGGTCTCTGTGTGTGTGTCTGTGTGTGTCTGTGGACAGCATAACTCAAAAACGAAAAGTCGGTTAAAAACCAAAGTTGGTATTTAAGTTTAATGTCTTTCAAGGATGCGACACGAAGACTTTTGAAGAAATTAGCCCCACCTTAAACTTCCCTTTACCTGGAAAATTTTTCGAAAATGTTGATTTTCTTGAAAATAGCTCTAACGATTTTGATTAAAATGTCATATATTTAAGATATATGTATGAAAAATGAAATGTACATTTTGAATTTTCTGGTTATAGTCTATATAGTCCTCTTTACTCTGGATGACTTTTGAATAATTCGTAAACCGTAAGAGATAGACAAAGTCTCACTGCACAAAAGATGTAGATCTCGCCAAAACACACAATTTATGTCTAAATACTTTTTTTGTAGGGTGAACCATTTCGGAGATATTCCTTATTATTTGTGTCAGTTTAGGAAAACTTAAAACTTTCGTCAAATGGAATATCGTTGTTCAGTTTTTTATATGTTAAACGTGCAAAGAGAATGGGATCTCAAAGCTTTAAACTATTTGACTATCGCTCAAAGCCTACTGTATTCTAATATTCCTCTTACACCTACAAGGAAATAAACAATAAGATAATTTGTACAAATGTTTATCTCAACACAAAGAAGATATAGTAATAAGAGTTTGTAAGAATGGTTAGTACAAGAGTAGAGAAAACCATGTGAGTGCAACACATCAGATTTTTATAACTAGTATTCTAAATATCTAATACTCATGCGTGCTTTTTGCTTTTTTACCACAATAGCTAGAGGAAGTATTGCATTCCACCCAGAAATTCGATGTTGAGGTTTCACCGGAAATATGTTTTGAGGCTCCTGAATAAAAACAAAGCAATTTTAGAAAAAAGTCCGCGCGCGCGCGTGTGTGTGTGTGTGTGCAGCATAACTAAAAAATCTGATGTGTTGCACTCACATGGCTTTCTCTACTCTTGTACTAACCATTCTAACAAACTCTTATTCCTATATCTCCATGTTAGTTAAGATAAACATTCGTACAAATTATCTTACTGCTTATGTCCTTGTAGGTGCAAGGGGAATATTAGAATACAGAAGGCTTTGTGCGACAGTCAAATCTTTTTTACCTTTGAGATTCCGTTCTCTTTGCATGATTAACATATAAAAAAATGAACAACGTTGTTGCATTTCGCTAAAGTTCTAAGTTTACCGAAACTCACACGCATAACAAGGAATATCTCCGAAATGGTTCACCCTACAAGAAAATTTATTGAGACACAAATTGTGTATTTTAGCAAGATCTACGCTTTTTGTATAGTATAATTTGGTCTATCTCTAACGGCTTACCAGTTGTGCAAAAGTCGTCCAAAGTAAATACGACTACAGGGGCTATAGCCAGAAAATTCAATTCGAAAAATCTTCCATGTAAAGGGTAGTTTAGGGTGGGGCAATTTTCTTCAAAATCTTCGTGTTACATCCTTTAAAGACATTAAACTTAAATATCAAGTTTGGCTTTTAACCGACTTTTCGTTTTTGAGTTATGCTGTCCACAGACTGATAGACACACAGACACAGACAGACACACACACACGGACCTTTTTCTAAAAATGCTTTTTTTGGATTCAGGGGGCCTCAAAACATATATTTCCGGTGAAATCTCGACATCGATTTTTTGGGTGAAATACAATACTTCCCCTACTTAGCGGAAGGTCTGTGGTTCAAATCCCAGTTGTGGCATTGAATTTTTAAGTTCCAGTTCTACCTCTCAAACTTTGCCCACACACGGCTTGTGTGTTTAAAAACACCAACAGTAAGTTTGTTGGCATAAATAAATAATACTTCCCCTACTTACCAGTAGAGAAAGTAAAAACGAAAAGTCGGTTAAAAACCAAAGTTGGTATTAACATCTATTAAGGATGCGACACGAAGGTTTTGAAGAAAATTCCTCCACCCTAAACTAGCCTTTACATAGAAAATGTTTCGAAAATTTTCATTTTCTCGAAAATGTCTCTAACGATTTTGATTAAAATGCCATATGTTTAAGATATTTTATAACAAATGAAATGTATATTTTGAATTTTCTGGCTATTGCCATGTAGTTCTGTTTGCTCTGGATGACTTTTATTTACATAACTGGTAAACCGCAAAAGACCAAATCTTAGTGTACAAAAAATGTAGATCTTACCAAAACAATTTATGTATAAATAAATTTGTTGTAGAGTGAACCATTTCGGAGATACTCCTTGTTATTTGTGTGAATTTTGGAAAACTTAAACTTTCGCCAAATGGAACATCATTATTATTTTTTTTTATATGTTGGCTGTGGAAAGAAAACGGGATTCCAAAGCTTTAAAGATTTGACTATCGCTCAAAGCCTACTGTATTCCCATATTCCCCTTGCACCTACAAGGAATTAAGCAATAAGAAAGCTTCTGCAAATGTTTAGCGCAACTAACACGAGGAAGATATAGGAATAAGAGTTTGTAAGAATGGTTAGTACAAGAGCAGAGAAAGTCATGTGAGTGCAACACATCAGATCTGTGTATCTTGAACTCGCAGAACATCAAATCCCTCACTTTTACAGTTTGCACCAACCGCGAATAGTGAACAGGAAAAGATATGAGCATATACTACCTAGACCCATTCGAATCGAAGCAAGATTAAAAAATGAATGTAGAAGAAAAAGCTAGTGTTATTAGCTTTTGAGGCCTCGCCAATGACGCCTGTAGTGGGCAGAGGTGGGAAATGCAGCAGCTGGGCGGTAAGCCTTGACACTTCATGAGCAGTTCATGGGGTTTACTTACTTTACTATTAGTTCCTGAGCACCTTACTTTAGTTCGATTCTGATTGGTGAATAAGGCATAAATGAGAACGTACATGGGCCGAAAGACACTCATGTGTATTTAACTAGGGAGTTAATTGATCTTTGCGATATTTCTTTCGTTATAGAAATCTATACTAATATTTCCAGAATTTGGAATACTGCTGGATGGAGGTTAAGCAAATCGTACATATAATATCCGCTGACATTTCATAGCCATTTTCCCTGAATATAAGATGCCCTTTTCTTACGTTATTGGGAATTTCTTCTTCTTCTTTATCTGATTACCCTCCCCTTATGTAGGACTTACAAGCCAGTGCCAATGGTCAGATGCCTGTCTAGTAGCAGAGAGACCTATGGACCGGATAAAGTGAAGACCTGGAAGCTGATCAGCCTGCACCAGCTATGACAGTGAGGGAGAAGATGATGTGAAATGCAGACGAAATGGATGATTGGAAAAGTGATTATGGAGCAATTGGTGGGATGAGTGGCGGGGGAAATCGGAGCACCCGGAAAAAACTTGCCCAGATGCCGCTTCATCTACCAAGAATACCACATGCGGGTCCCTGGGATCGCACCCACCTAGGTGGTAGGCGACTGGTCTAACCACTAGACCATAATTATACTGAAGGGCTTGGGACCAGATAGTCCTATGCCACATTTTGGAAAAACAGAGATACTACCATCTACATAGCTCTGAGCATTCGTTCTTCTCACTGTTCAAGTAGTGACAAGTTCTGACAACAGATGACTGAGTTATTCATGTAAAGGGTAAAGGTAAAGGGTACAGGTACAGAGGAGGACACCTCGCTCATGTCGAACTACACAGATCTATTGTGGTTACCACCCCCAAGGAGGCAGGGATGAAATGCGGGAACAGAAGGCGTGTTATCAGACACAGCTAGACAATCTTCCTTTCATAGAAGTTTGAAAACAGTGTTGTTGTAATTAATTTAATATAAAAGGTGAGTTAATTAATAACACTGAACAACACTTACAACATGTTTTTCCGGGACGCGTTTCGAAGGTTATCTTTCCTCCATTATCATGTAAACGTAATCAACAGGACAATAACTGGGTTACCTTGGGTGGGATCCAGTGGACAGTAGGAAAGCTATACGAGCGAAGTTATTACTCTGCACTTTAATTTTGTGTAATCATCCAAAATCAAACTACGTCTGTCAAAACGACAACTGAGTATGATGCTGCAAGGTATGTGAAGCAACTGTGAGTAAAGGTAGAAGTGGGGCTTACCTCTACTTCATTTTATTTTAGTTGTAAAATCAACTCCGTTGTTTTTTAGTGTTAGCATAGCGGATAGAAGAGATAGTGTGAGCTCTTCGGGAGTTACTATGGTTCGCTCACAAGATGGCACTGGTGTCGCGGTCGCTTCGCTTTACTTCACGAATGCATGGTGAAAATGGGTTTCATATTATCAACTAGCACTTTAAATACCTAAAATCGTAAGCACGAATATTTGAAATACTGTTTTGAAACATCGTCTTTCCTTGACACATAATATAGGATGCTATTTTACAATAATGGGTATCATAATTAATGAAGAACAATGGGAAATATCGGCTTACATGAATTTACGCTGAAAAATTAAACCATAATGCAAATTATGTACGTTATGTATATAAAATATCGAAACTCACCGTGGAATGAGACGTTGGAGACCTTGGAGAGTTTACGTGTTGATTTTGCTGACTTTGATGACGTCATTTCTCTCATTTCCTTGATACGAAAAAAGAAGCGACACTTCATGTAAAGTAGTGTTAAGTTTCAAACTAAATCCAGTTTGTGTTCCACGCAGCATCCTATTCCACTGGGTCCTAATATGATTTCGTCTGTTATCTAAGCACTCGTAAAATATATCACCCCACAAACTTTCAGACGAGCACATTTGCTTCTCTAAAATAGCCTCGACTTGCAAAAGAATATTAACCAGAAGAGGAAAGGTAATAGAGCGATAACTACACGATTTTGACTTAATTATGCTCAATTCCAAAGAACCAAACCGTTATAACTTAGCTCATGGAACATCAAGCAGTATCGATTTAAAAATTTGTTCACCTGAAATTTATGAATTACTCAATTGGTCTGTCTATTCATGTTTATTGGGCAGTGACTATTCACCAATAACAATTTCTTTGAATAGTTCCAAAGGCACATACACCTTCAATACTAAGTGGAAATTTCAAAAAGCCAATTGGCCGCTGTATCAAAACCTTATTAGAGAAGGCATCCGAAAAAATCCTCCACTCGCTGATCGTTCTTCCAGTGAAATCGATACTATTATTGCTGAAATTACAACATTAATTGTTGCATCTGCAGAAACTAGCGTCCCCCAAACCACAGCATCTAATATTAATAGATGTGTGCCATGGTGGAACGAATCTTGTAAAATTGCTCTTAAGAACAAGCATAGAGCATTTTACAAATATAAGAGACACCCATCTTTGGAAAATAAAATTAATTTTCTGAAGCTTAGATCAAAAGCACGCAAAGTTATAAAGGAAAGTAAAAAACTAAGCTGGTCAACCTTTCTATCTTCTTTAAACCACAATACTCCCTCCTCTGTTGTTTGGGACAAAATTAAAAAAATAAGTGGTGTATACAGATCTCCTCATATAACTAGTATCTGGAATGCTGAGGAAAATAAAAATTCTAGTTCTTCTACCGACATCGCAAATATTTTCGCAGATACCTTCGCAAGTATATCAAGCGATTCTAACTACAACGAAAAGTTTTGTCAATACAAAACATCTAAACCAGAAAGAGGGTTGGCTGCACTATCTGAGGACTATGAAGATTGCTACAACGAAGAATTAACTATCCACGAACTAGCGAATGAACTACAGCTATGCACATCAAAAAGTTCAGGGCCTGACAACATACCATATGAACTGTTAAAGCAACTTCCTCTAGAAGGACTTACATATCTTAATGAAATATACAACTTTATCTGGACAAATAAAACATTACCTACCTAACCAGTGGCGCCTGGCAACAGTTGTTCCGATACCTAAACCCAACAAGGAGCTTTACTTTCCACAAAACTTCAGACCTATTGCTCTCACAAATACAATGTGCAAACTAATGGAGAAAATCATTACCCGAAGATTAAAATACATGTTGGAACAACAGAAATTCTTCACCAAAATTCAAAGCGGCTTTCGCCGTCACCATTCGACCACCGATACCCTAATTATACTCGAAACAGAAATCCTAAATGCATTCTCAAAATCACAGCATCTCTCCATGATACATTTAGACGTGGAAAAAGCATATGACATGGCATATAAACCGCACATTATTAAGACACTGCTGGACTTCAATATCAGAGGAAGAATGATAGCATTTATTTACAATTTTCTTCATAATCGCAGCATCAGGGTAAAAGCCAACGGCGTACTCTCCAAAGAAATTAAAATTAAAAATGGAGTTCCTCAGGGCTCCGTGATCAGCGTGACCCTTTTCCTTATAGCCATAAACAATATTGCAACATATATTCACCCACCAGTTAAGGCGTGCCTTAATGCTGACGACCTCATAATTTTTTGCCAAGGTAAAAACATAATCACCACTCAAAAACTACTTCAGTCAGCTTTAGATGATCTCATAGAATGGTCGTCTGCTACTGGTTTCAAATTATCCAGCACCAAAACTAAATGTATCACCTTCACAAAAAGACAAGTTCCTGAACAGGACCTTGAACTATATCTTAATGAAGAAAAACTCAACGTAGTTACGACCACAAACATTCTGGGTGTCATTTTCGATCAAAAACTTTCATGGAAACCCCATGTTAAAGCCTTAAAAGAAGCTTGCACAAAACGACTCAACATTATCAAAACTCTTGCCGCAAGAAATTGGGGTGCTGATTTATTCACACTTCTCAAAACCCACAAGGCTCTTATTAGATCCAAACTGGACTATGGTGCTATTGTGTACAACTCCGCAAACCGTTCAACTCTCAAAACCCTGAACTCCATTCAGTCTACAGCCCTAAGGTTGGCATTAGGGGCATTTGTTACCAGCCCAATCTTAAGCCTCCAAATGGAAGCAAATGAGCCGCCTCTACATATTCGCAGAAAATTATTAAGTGTAACATATGCCATAAAGATTGCCTCACATCCATGTCATAAAATGCATAACTATGTTTTTCCACTATAGAAAGCTTGCCCGATGCAAACAAAACGACACAGAAGTCCGTTTCACATTAGAATTCTCCAATACTTGAAAGAAATAGATTTCAAAACTCATATGATCCAACCCAGCTGTATTAATTGCTCCACACCCTACTGGCAGATACAAAGTCCACCAATTGATACCAGCCTTTCATCTCACTTGAAACTTCAAACTCCTTCCTGTATCCTTAAACAAACGTGGAGTTGTTTACTGGATGCATATAACTCTAACACGAAAATTTTCACTGATGGACCAGCATCTAAAGAAGAGGATGTGCAATTGTGTATCCTAATCAAACAATGCTCTACAGTTTACCTCGCCAGTTTAGCATTTTCTCCTGTGAAGCATTCGCTATTAAGGAAGCGCTTCTATATATAACTAATTCATCCATTAAAAGTCACTGTACCATATTCACCGATTCCTTAAGTGTACTACTTGCCATACAAAACTCCGAGCCAAACCATGCACTAATCCATGAAATTCGACTTTTGTGTCACAATATAAATAAGACCGATAAAAAGGTATCCTTTGTATGGACTCCCTCTCACGTTGGCATAACAGGTAATGAAACTGCAGATGAAGCTTCAAATGAGGCAGCTAAACATCCCGTCAGTGATGCCTCGATCGCTTCTCCACATCAAGACATCATCAATGGTACTAAACATAGGTACATGCAAAAATGGATACAGACATGGTCATCAGTTAGCAGTGAACTCCATGAAGCTCGCTCAGGCTGTACAAAACCTTTTCTGCATCTCCAAAGACTGAAAAGAAGAGATCAAGTTAACATCACTCGGCTTAGAATTGGACACTCCAAACTAACACACAGTCATCTTCTCACCAAGGACCAACCTCCAAATTGTGCCAACTGTGATATTCCTCTAACCATCCACCACATCCTTATAGATTGCCCACAATACAGCAGATATAGACAGCAAGCCGGCATTTCCAGTCTTCATCATGCAGTCAATACACCGAATATGATCAGCATGACTCTACAGTTTATGAAGAACATAAAACTTTCAAATTTACTGTAAATGTCAACATAATGTAATATATGTACATATAATTGTAAATTAATATCCACAATGTATTACTATGTATGGTCGTGATAAGACCGTGCTGTCAAAACGACCTTAAATAAATATTTACAAAAAAAACAACAACTGGGTTTCCATGGTGTTTCAGAGAGACATTTTCAGTAAGTTCATTGAACCGCCACCAGAAGAAACACCAGAAGAAGCATCACCATCTGCACCATGAAACACCATGGAAACCCAGTTATTGTCCGGTTGATAATGGAGGAAAGATAACATTCGAAACGCGTCCCGGAAAAATATGTTGTAAGTGTTGTTCAGTGTTATTAATTAACTCACCTTTTAAATTAAACAGCTAGACAAACCCACCAGATACGCGTGGAAGTGCTGAGAGGTCTTCATCCCGGCGCCAGGCCCCACCAAGCAGCCAGCACACCGCGACGGAGGACAAGGGCTGACCGGAGCTGCCCACCAAAGGCGTCATGAGTGGGGTGCAGTATTGGAGGCAGACGCAGTCAGCGCCCCGGTCACACCCGGTGGGTTATGGGGTCTTTTCAACCAGAAGTCGCTACTTCTCAATCAAGTAACTCCTCAATTGGCCCCTCTGGGACCTGACAAGGCTGAGTGCACCCCGGATCAGGCCTCCCAGCGGGAGAAAATCCTCGCGCCGGTACCGGGAATCAAACTCTGGCCATCCGATAGATAAGTAGCAGCACTATCACCGCGCCAAGGAGACGGCCGCTATCGATTATAGTCATCGAAAGCCATGTTCTTATTTCTCGGGTATTGTTAACCAAAATGTTGTTTCTTCGGGCATGTAGCCGTGGTCAAAAGTAGGAATTGCTCCTAACGTTGCGCCCAATATTATGGCGGATTGACAGCAGCTCAAGGTTAGGTGAGTTCTGTGAACATGCTCAACGCAGAATTGAACGAAACGTCATGAACGTTCCTACTTTTCGACAAAAGGTACTAGTCCGAAGAAAACAGCGTCGCTCTTGAACGTCTGGTATAAAAGCCTCGTATACGTTCACTATATGCTGTTTTTCTTCCTGTTTCTGTTCTCGGGTTAGTGTGAACTAGCCTTAATGCTTGGAGTTAGTAAGATTAAGGACTAAAGTTTGTTTGTACTTCGCAGGAGTGGCGGCAGTGTTGCTATTGGCAACGGTTTTGTCTGGCGGTGTAGCGGTACCTGCAAGGCAAGATGCGAACTTCGTGGGAGAAGGAACCAATGAACTCGCCACGGCTCTACTTCAGGTATGGTACCTATGGATATCAATAGGGCCCGGATTTTGATTATCTAAAAATATTTTGAGAATGACTTTAAAACAATGACTTTATTTTGCTAAATCTCATTTAAAATGACCTGAAAGAACAAAGGATTACTTAAATTTATCTTCATTTGTTGGTATTGCACATTTCATTTACATTTTATCACTTTCCAGCACAGTAACGTTTTCAATAGCAATGAGACACGTACCAGTATACAGCTGCGAAAATGGCCGACTTGAGCACTAGCATACTTTGATGTAAATGTGCGGAATCACCTCAACGTCGCATATTCAAATCAATGGACTGGTAGAGGTGGACCAGTTCCATGGACAAACCGGTTGCCAGATCTGACACCTCTCGACTATTTTTTGTGGAGTTCTATGAAGGGTATGGTGTATGACACTTGTGTAACGTCAGCGGAGGATCTTATGGCTCGAGTCCACAGAGCGATTGAAAGTTGTCAAAGACAACCTCACGTATTGGGTCGTGTGTATGAGCCTCACCACCGCCGATGTAGGCTCTGCAATGACGCAGGTGTCGGTCTGGGTGGCTCAGTTGGTTAGACGCTGGCCTACTGTTCCCAAGGTCGCGGGTTCAAACCCGGCCCAGGCCGATGGTTTTTAAGTGTGCTTAAAAACGACAGCTCCATGTCAGTAGATTTACTGGCATGTAAAACAACTCCTGCGGGACAAAATTCCGGCACACCGGCGACGCTGATGTGATCCTGGCAATTGACAGCGTCGATAAACAACAAAATAATTTAATTTAATGGCGCAGGAGATACACAGCTCGAAGCCGTCTTTAATGTAGACAACCTGATGGGCTTACTCACGAAATAATATAAACGTACACCGATCTCACTTCGATGTGCTACAGCGTCCAAACCGTACATTTCCGGACAGGGGTTCCTATCTGAGAACCGATCAATTTATATCATACAGTCAGACGAAAGTGACAATAAGCATGTGCAACACCTAACGTGGAGTAATTCAACACGTCAGAATAAATGAACTTTCCCTATTGACAGGAGTTGATAGGAGGTCTTTACCCTTCACGGGACATTTTAGGCTATTTTCATTTTCATTTCATACAGATATGTAACATAGAACTCGTTTGCTTTTTTTGATAATTGCTTATTAAACCCACTGTTTATATTAAACAGGCTGGATTATCTTCATTTCGGTTAATCAACTCTACCCACTTTGTTATAATGGATAATCGAGGTCCTAATTCCTACTTTTTAAATTATAAATTTGGGTAGTCTGGTACCTATTTTATCGCTCCCTCTTTATTGTACTTTCTATACAGTTAATTCCTTTTTACATTTTGGTAAATTTAATTTACGTTTATGTACATATATTAGTTTAGTTCTTCTCTGCAAGTAGAGGACTCTGTCTCTGGTAGAGCAGGCATCTGCCATCTTGGTCCATGTCCATGATGATGATGATGATGATGATGATGATGATGATGGTGGTAGTGGCGGCGGTGGCGGTGGCGATGGCGGTGGCGGCGGTGGTGGTGGTGGTGGTGGCGGTGGCGGTGGTGGTGGCGGTGGCGGTGGTGGTGATGATGTCATACACTCGTCCAGTTGTGCTCCTGCTGCCACTCAGAGACGAGGTGTTCTTTGATGTCCAGTATATCTCTCACTGGGGCACCTGTTAGCTGTGCTGCTCTGACAGTATTGTTTTTTCTCAACCAACTCCTACTAGTTTAAAGTCCGCCGCGTCGTCCTGTATATTCTAACTTATAGAGCATTTTTAAAATGTGTTATTTTTTGTGTATTTTGCAGGGCCATGTGGATTCAGACACCAACTTGGCATTTTCACCGTTCGGTATCTCAGCTCTGCTTGCTATCATGGCGGAAGGTGCACAAGGCGAGACTCGAACTCAACTAGCGACCGCCCTTCACCTGCCAGATGACAGAGAACGTACTCGGGAGGCTTATCGCTCCATTCTTCAACGACTAAATGTAAGCTTATATTGTTAGTGGTAAAAACCATTATCCTCATGCACGTATTTACTTGAACACACACTTCTTGAACACATACTTTCTTAAGGATACATTCCATAAGTAAGGGCTTGTAAATAATGACAGGGATGGTTTATGAAAGTCTGAGTTACCTACAATTTTCATTTGTGCCTTAAGCCTAAGTATAAACTGTCTACAGATGGCCATTATGCCAATGTGCATATACGAGTAACTCAAGCGCACTATTTGTCAAGCAGTAGAGATTGAATATGAAAAGTAAGAGTAGATTTTAAACATTTATGGCTGAAAACAGAATTGTATAGCTTTTAGAAGTTGTAAGACCGAGGGGGTGGCGCCGCGGCAACGTGTGCGATTCCCATTGGGGAGATCCCGAGTTCGAGTGCCGGTGACCGCGCAGTCTGACTTAGGCTTTCCATGATTTTTCCCTTGTCATTTAAGCGAATGCTGAGATGCTTACTTTAATCCACAGTTTCTTTTCCTTCCCTTCCCTTCCTCATTTCATTTCCCTAGTCATCTTTCAGATCTGGTTGTCAGCGCGGTGGTTTGCGCAGATGCAGGCAGAGGGTGCGATTGCTTGCGCTTTGCAAATCTTCTCCCATGACTCCGCGCGTGCCGCTGCCGAGGTCGCCAGGGTCCCTTCGACACCCTCTCTGGGTGGTGATGAGCTTCGATAGTCCGTCAGGTGGCCTTCTGTCCAATTATTAGGGATTTTCGCACATCTCTGGCTCTGCCCTGTCCCCGCCCTCTGCTGGGCTTGTAGTTCTTCCACCTCATCTCTCCCTCCCGGGGGTGGTAGCGTACAATGGATCCATACCTGGTCGCAGTGGCGAGATATAACAGTTATAACGTAACCTCTGATTTTTGTCAGGTTCTACAGTGTAATAAATGTACAGTGTATTCACCAGAAAGGTTAAATAGGGCATATTTGTGCATAATGAATTCAAAATATGATAGCTTTTAGAGTTATAATGTAGCCTATAATTTATTACGGATGTTGTAGTAAAAGGGAATAAAGTTACATATTTCTACATAAACCAAAAGGTGTTGCTTTATGTGTTAGAGACTGAAAATAGGTATATCGGAAATTTTTGAAAGTTTTAGCTTAATTTTTTTTAAATATTCTGAAATGCTCAGATGTACTAAACATTTGTAAACATCATATTAAAATTGCTCCTTGATAAATCTCAGCAACATCAGTGGGAAATTTGGTGACATAAACACAATATATAAGTACCCTATCTCTAATAACTTGATTTTAAAAGAATGCGAGTCTTTCCATTAACTCTTTGGGCTGAAAGTCATACAAAATCAGCTGAGTTCACAATAAAATACCAAAAAATGTGATCTAATATACCCATTCAAAGAAACATAATTGAAATAGAGCAACGAAATGATAAAAACGCTCCCTAACCTCAACCCCATGGTAACATTTTTCAAAGTGCATTATAGCCTTAAAAATAATATGGGAATAATGGGAAATAATTGTCAAAATCTGTTGACTGTTTTGCGAGATTATTTTATACAGGCATACAAATCTTTTCTCTATATAATAAAACAAATCAGTAATGACAATGCATTTTCGTCTATCACACAGGAAAAAAATGCAGCAAATCAGCCCGAATTCCGCAACTGGTTCTACATCTACAAGAACTTTTCTGTTGAACCCGAGTACAAAGAAATTTTACAAAAGAACTACTTGACTGAAGTGAAAGACATTGAGCGCGATTGGATGACGGACGATGAAGAAGAGAATGGTACAAAACCACCTAAAGAGGAAGAGGTCAAAGAACCAGAGGTGAGTGAACATGAAAATCCAGATGGAATGGAGGAAGAAAAACAAGAAAATCCAATGAAAGAACCGGAAGAAATCATGGAAACAAGTGATAGGGCACAACAAACTGAAGATAAAAAGCCATTACTAGAAGATAACGTAAAAGAACCTGAAAAAGATGCGGATCACTCCGAACAAAGTCAACAGGAGGAGGATAAACCTGCGGAGAAACCCATAGAGCATTCAACAACTGACAAGAAGGTTAAAGCACGTGAGAATCACGACCTAGCAAATGCTCAAGATATTACATCTGGCCTTTCAGGAAACAACATTGTTGCCAGCGCTAATAAATGTAAGTATAACGACAACCATTTAGTATCATTTCCAATTGTAGTTTGTCAAAATTTTGCCAGTGTACTACAATATTACAAAAGTAAGATGAAAATAAGGTCACAAAAATATATTCACTCGCAGAGGAAAAATAAAGTTCATGCGTCGCTGTTTTGTGCTGCAGAATTTATCTTTAACTTTAGAGTTGAAACCCTCAACGCACTAAGATCAGGTGCGTTGTTTATATGCTTTTGATTTCCACAGTGTTTCTTTATTCTCTACCCCACGCATCGAATAACACATAGAAAACAAAACAGTACATTGTGAAGATTATACTCACAGATCCAACTGTTTTCATACACTTGCATCCTAAATGCCCTCGTGTGCTCGCTTTTATTTATTTATTTTTTACCGCCTTCTATAGTATTCTGACTTAAGACTTTCAACCGCATGGTCATTGACCGCCAGAGCCTATGCTAGACTGACCAGCAGTTGCATAGAGTCCCGAACGTGCGTCAGGGAAGCACAACGGAGCGACAGAACTTTGCCGCACAGAAGACAGAAGAGCCTGGGGTCGGAATTTCCTTTACTGCTCTAAACTTATTCCTGCGGAGAGCTAACCATTCTTCGCGCCAGCACAACACTACTCTCCGCACTTCAAGCCTCAAGTCTTTCACAATAACACGGAATATTGTAATACTGGGCTCTGTGGTTGTTGCCTTTGCTGCCAAATTCACCATTTCTTTACCCGGCAAACCAACGTGACCAGCAATCCATGCACATACTACGTTAACGCCACAAGCGTGGTTCTGAACTTCAAGAAACTCATCCCACTCAAAACTACATTTTACATGGGAAACTTTCCAAAACGTTGTAAAATGACAACGATTTTGATTACACCATCGTATATTTAAGATACTGATATGATAAATAAAATGTATAATTTGAATTTTCTGGGTATAACCTATTAAGGCTTCTTCGTTCGGAAGGTATTTGTATGGTTTTCTATAACTAGTGAACCACAAGCGATAGGCAAAAACTTAATACAAAAAATTAGGTCTCTGAAACATACCATTTATTGATCACAACTTTTTGTGTCATCAGCCATTTCCGAGATATTATTGATTTGAATTTTCCACCGCTAACTTCAGCTGATTCTGGTTATATATTGCAACACATGACAAAAGTCCAGTCCAATTATTTTTTCTCACTTTATTTTCTTCTGAATGCACAGCAACACTCGCTTGTTCCCCACCACTCCAGTCACTTCGCCTTAATTTCTCCTCTCTCGCGCATGCGTGTCACCACAATCTGGACAAACTGTAATTAATTTCATTTCGTTGGTGTGACAAATCAGTGAAAAAGACATTTCGCTGGTATCGAAATTATGGTAGACCCCCATAATTATTGTACGGGTTGACAACCATGGTTCCTATACATATATAAGTTTACTCCATAGATGCAGCGCTGATGAGTTGTTTCATGCATAAGTGCAGACAGAAGGACGGATGCAGCAAGGAACGGACTATATTCTAGAAGGCTGGAGTTCGGATCGCTTTAACCTAATGAACTGAAAATACAGTAGTTGTACTGAGTGAATAAAAGAGGCATTTGACATTCCTATTTAATCATCGCATTGTAAACGAAAAGTGTAGGTATCAAGTAACGTCTTGCAACTCAGGTTCGTTCTGTATCCTTCACTCTCATTTTCGTGTTGCAGTTACTCCTAACTCGTAAGAGAGTAATAAGTTATATTGTACTATCTATTTGCTGTTAGAGCAACGTAGTGTATTCCTCCGCGCTCCACACTGAGCTCAACCTCCATCCACATCTAATATAATTGGCACAATAATCTAGTTTATCCCATATTTGCCCAACTTAATCAAAAGAAACAGTAATAGTGACAACAATAAATGTGGCCAACAAAATAACTTGGCCATTCTAGCCATAAATGTCTTTATTAAAATATCGTACACATTTTTTTTATTTTCGTTTACAAATCCTCGAATTATGGAGTCCCTAACAGCTCCTACTTCAAGATTCTCTCAGTACAGGAGCTGCTAAGAGAGGGCGGTAAACGAGCCATCTAACCAAACAGCTCTGTAGTGTCCAGGTGAACGCACTTTTCTTGGAGCAAGCACCTGTAACATACACCCGGCTCCGTCATCCATCACAAAATCCAGCGCCCCTGATATATGACAAGAAAACGGAGTGAAAGAAAAACAATAGAAAATAAACCGTCGCAGTTCAGTTCCCAGGGAAAACCACGAAAATACAAAGTGTATTTGGACGGTCGAGGAGAATCGAACCAGGAACCTACCGAACGCGAACTTCACACGTTACCGTGGAGCTAACTCGCTCGGTAAAATGTAGATAACAAAATTATAACATTTTAGATTACAGAAGCAACTTATGTAGTTTGTTCCTTATATTTGGTCGCTTTCTTTCTTTGCACATTCTACAGTGCCAATCAGTTTCCATGGGTAATTCAATCGATTTGAATTCTCATTTCGGATTGAATACTGCATGGAAACGCAAATTCAGATCGAACTGAATCTTTGGATCCGACCCTCTTAGAAGTGGAATCGGATCGAAATCGTATCTCGTGGCAACATCTACCGGAATCCACCAAAACTGCCAACTTCTACTACAGTTGAAACATGCTACACCCTCGTCATTTTGTTTGTTAGATAAAGTGGTGTAATAAAACACAACAATAAAGCCACTTTTATTGTTTCTATAATCTCGCTATATATTCTTCTCAAATTCACTAACCTTTAAACCTTGTTTAAAACGCAGAAAATGTTTACAGGTTCGCGAACATTAACAAAGTGATCAACTAAAATCTTAAATTATTTATACTTGAGCCTGGATATCCAAATCCATCTTATTCCGGAATGAATTTAACACGTTAACGCGCATCGTATTGAGAGTGGGATTGGACTCAAATTTCAATTCCCCATGGAAACGTAATAATGGAGTAGGTAGGTACTTGTTACTTACCAGCATTCTCTGGAAGCAGCGCACTGGGCCTCTTCTTTATGATTTCATTAGCCTTTGACGTTTTTACATGTTTCTTCAATTATTCTTCTGCAGCTTCTTCAATTCTCTCTGATATATGCAAATCGTTGATGATCGAATACGAGTTTGTAATTGTCTTTATCGTCTGTTTCATTCTAAGCTCTCACGTCAAACATGTGAGCATCGATGTAATTTCTATTTGTTTTGTCAACAGTTGAGTTCGTAACTATTCTTTCTCACCTGTTTCATTTCAAGTTCTCACGTCAAACATTTGACCATCGATATAATTTCTATTTTGTCAACAGTTCCAACATCGTCAATCCCCTGGCATGTTGCATGCTTCTAAGTTGAAACTTACTTTCCTAAAAATATAGATACATATAAATCAAGTAGCATGTTACCCTTGACAAAAATAAAAAATGGTTGATACGCTCCTGATTATAGCTATGTGCCTCCGCTTACTGGAGGTTGGCAGTTACCAGAACAATCATGTAGTCAATATTCTTTATCGTAGGCGAAATAATGTAGGTATAGACTTTATTGGCAGTACCGGGCGGGGTGGCCCAAGTGGTAACATCTGTGGCCCGCATTCGAGAGGTCGCGGGTATGATCCCCGTGGCCGACCTTCCTGACCCACGGTTTTTTTTCCGGAGGTTTCCCTGGGTCGCCAGGCGAATGCCGGGAAGGATCTCCATATCCTCCGAATTTCCTGTCCCTCCATTTCGTTACATTAATAATTTCATTTCACCCTTCATCTTGTTAGGTTTCTTTCAGGGTTGGAAGCGTCGGCGAGGGTCACGGCACCAGCACGGCAGACCGAACAAATGCACCCTGGAAATATCCTCCGAATTGGAAGGACAATTGGTACAATTCCGATGAAGAGAAGGGAGCCGGTTTCCGAATCCTGCCCCACCCTCGGGAGTACGATCTCGAAGGGGTGGGAGAGGAACCGGACTGAGCCAGCCTCCGCCGGGGTGCTTTTAACTGGGAAAATGTAGGGACCCTGCCCTATGCTTTGTCGTGGCAGCGTTCCGGCCGTCCTTTGGATCCATTCACCTCATCCATCCAGGGGATGCCCCATCAGGGACATAGACACACAAGATTACCTTTCAGTCGAGGTGCTAAGTGCCTTTCTGCAAGTTGTCATTGAGTCATTCTTGGCAGTAAAATCATAAACAGTCAAACACATGCACATTTTAATTTTATGCTATGCTCACGTCTGAGAGGTTCACTATTTTGAGGTTTAAGCTATTCTCAAGGAGAGAGGGAACTGGAGCTGCTGTTATTACTACAAATGAATCTTGTTTAGGTGAACAAATTGGAGATTGGGGTAAACAAGTTTCTTCCATATGTCATCAATTAGGTTCGGATTCAAAGATGCAAGTTATACATTTCATACTTCTGAGTGAAAAGTGGGTTGTTGTTTTGTTAAGTTATACCTATTTGCGCAGTATCACGCAAGTGACAAATGAGCATTTTTTATGATAATAGGGAGAAAAAAGAAGGATTACTGAACAATTATTGTAGGTATTTAGCAGAAGAAATTATTTGATAGAAGTGATAAAGTTTTGACTTAATATCAGTTCCACCAATTCCTAATAAGCTTCCTCATCTTCTTACATATCAGTGCTATCTATCGCTACCTCTATTATCATTAATGAAAATATCAGAATCCATTGTCCTTATTCCCATATATGGGGCTGCCAACTTTCCCTAGCCATTGTCTGTGTTGACTTATGATGATTTTTTAAGGATACTTGGTGCTGAAATTGCTAATTTTTAAAAATTCCAACCAATTTAACTGAAAATTTAATTAGATAACACTAGCTTTCATGGGTAGCTTTGTAAACTTCAATAAAAAATGTTAACTATGCAATGTCAATTTGTCAAGATCATATCAGCACTGTTGATGTTATGGTATGGGACTGTTATTTTTAACCACACTTAGAAACTATCTGCTGGGCCATTTTGAACTCGCGACCTTGAGATCAGTAGGTCAGTGCCTAATCAACTGAGCCACCCAGATCGACTTTAAACTAGAATGAGCATTTAATTAACTGTATTTACCTGCCTCTGTTCATTGTGAAATCATTTTAAAATGATCTAGACAGTCTTCCAGACCATGTTCCAAGTCCTGGAAATGTTTCATACCTATAAGAAATAATGGGAAGAATTATCGGTCGGAGTGGTAAAATAATTTTTAGATAATCACAATATTAAAATGACAATATTTTTACCTTTTCTTTGGTCCCATATTTATTTAATAACATAAAAACTATTTAGTTTTCACATAGTGCTTACACATTAACATACACAACGAAAAGATGAAGCTGGAAAATATGGAGTTTTCTCATTCCTAGTCCATCAAGTTAATTACTTTTGAAAAGACGCTTAGTTTGCGACCATTGAGAAAATTAATCTTTTCAAGTATTCATTATAAAATATCAACTGACTGATTTGTGATGTTATACAAAGGAAATAAACCCTCTTACTGGAGGGTTATTAAAATTGCTAGCATTGACAGATTCCATTCTCTTTTGTTTGTTGTGTCTAAGTTGTTGTCTCATGATCACCAGCGTGTACATGTGTACTAGAATTATCTGTAGCATTGTCTTATTTTATATGTATATTCTGGGGTGTAACAGCACTATTTTCTACAGCATGGTGTTCTCTATTCCAATAATGTTATAAGGAGACATATGCGCATATAGGGTACTCTCAAAACCATTCAATGGATTGGTTTGGTTTTGTGGGTTTAAGGGTGCTCAACTTCTAGGTCATCAGCGCCCTTAAAAGATTCATGGCAATAGCCAGATATAAATTTCACGCAAAAATAAAAATACTAGCAACAAGAAAAGTATACACAAAAAGCAAAAAACAATGGCAATAGCCAGATATGAAACAAGGTGATAACTATGTCAAAAAGCATAAAGAGATAAACTTTTAAATCCTCAAATTGATATTGTACTCCGCTAAAAACTTAAAAACTCTATCAACCTATGTTTTGTCGTCTGCTAAGACCGCTGCAAGTCTGGCAGGCAGCTGCAGAGAATCCCAAAGGTGCGCTAGAGAGGAACACTCTAGCAGCACGTGATGGGCAGAAAAAAGGTTGTCACACAGCAGACATAAAGGGGCAGGGTCCCTTTTAAGTAGGTAACCATGCGAAAAATAAATTAAACATTTATAACTGTCATTATGAAACTATTGTTGATGGCAGTAATTAGTAAATATATGTAGCTACTAATTGAAAATAATACATTCCTTATTTATATTAAAATGTGAATAACATCACAGGCAAACTCATCTGTATCACAGGTGCTATGAAAAAATGGAGTATCCTTTCTGTACGAGCATCCTGAGAAAAAATTGTTCTTTGCATTAAAATTAAAACAATAGTCTAATAGTCAGTAATTGATTGCACATTAAATTCATTAATTTCCAAGCAGGAGCCATGGCCCCTCTGCCCCACCCCTTCCTTTCTCGATGCCCATACATCTAGCTTCTTCAGGAAGGGATACAAATGGTTTATTATCTCACTAACTTTTGCACAAACATTGTGTGAACACTACTGTAATGTCTTTTATTTTAATTTGAATGAATGTAGTCATAATTTAATGTTACCAAATCTTTCATAGAAATTAAACTTGCCTGAAATTTTAACATTAAATTGTGACTAAATTAATTTGAATTAAGTTAGAAATACATTACACCATTGTTCCACAGTATTTGTGCGTCAGTTAGTGAAATAATAAGCCATTTATACTCATTCCTCAAGAAGCTAGATGACTCCAAATATTTGGCCTGGTTAATTGTATGGCCAAAGCAGTACCTTCTACCCGATTTCAACCTTTTTAATTTTCTTAAATATTACTTAAATATAGTTGTTTAAAATAAAATATTAAATTTTGTGTAATATTAAAAGTTTTTCTAAATTTCACTCTATTTGTCCATACCTACACAGGTCCATTTAAATAACCAAAAGGGAGAAACTGTATTTGGATCCTGATTCTGCAATGCCTTAGTAGGTATTTTGCAAACAATTTTAAAATCCTAATGTTTTTCAGAATTTCTTCTCAATTAGCATTGAATACCCTCAAGTTAAACATATTTTTATATCCTCCCTAAGGTATTGATTTTACTTTGAATCATCTCTACTGGCCTATTATAGCTGTTCCAAAACTCAGAAGTAGGCAATACCTCGACCATACAAGGGGAAAATATTCCAAAGTTCCTAAAGAAACTTCTGTAGCATTGTTCAATAATAAATTAGTGTTAAACAGTACCATCTGAAATATATTATGACTGCTAGGTTAAAGTTTTGAAATTAGAGACATGTTGGGCTGCAGCTCTCTTGCAGTAAATATTTTATTTACTTGCTTTTAGGATAATTGTATATTTTTAATGAAAATGTTTAAGGAATTAAAAACTCTTACATGAAAACAAACATTTAATAATTAAAAATGTTTGTGGTATGTTTTCAGATAGCTCAAAACAAAAATCACTGATGATTGTATTCAATGGTCTGTACTTCAAAGGAATTTGGAAACAGGCTTTTAAACTTAGTGAAGAGGAAACCAGCTTCTATAAATCAGATACTGAAAAGCGCAATATAAAGATGATGCATACAGCTGGAGCTTTCCTTTATGGTTCAATACAAGAATTGGATTCTGTTGCTCTGCAACTCCCATACAAGGTAAACAATTTTGAATGAAATAGCTGTTAATGTGCATGTATTATTCATAGCTATGGTTACTGGTATGACACAAAATACCTAAACTGGGAATAAAATAAAATTATATTTATGTAGCAATGTCAAAGACAATAAGCATTCTGCATTTTTAAAATTTTGGAGAATTAAAATGACATATTTACTTATTATTTCACATTGAATGAGATGCAAACATCTTAATGAGCTTTTCTGAATGTAATTTCAAAATTAGTGATAGGGAAAGCTAGCAGCAGTCTTTCATTTCAGAACAAAGAACATAATTGTTCGTATGCTTTGCTAAAAAATACTTGCATATCTTTAAACATAATTAATTTTTAAAAAGTTTGCATAAAGTTAAAATGTTTTGTTAACTTTAATAGTAACATGTTATCACTGTTCAATCTTTTTATTTCAATAGCTCTGTCTCTTTCAGTTTGTTTTTAAGATCTAAATTTTATTATCTGTATTTAGCCTGTACTGTCATGCTAATTGTTTTACTATGAAAGATCTGACTAAAGAGTCCTATGCTCGTCATGTGAAAACTTGTTAAAATGACACAAGTATAAGTTATCCCTATACCTATCAAAATCACAACGTATTTAAAGTAGTAGAAAGGCAAGATAAGAGCAAAACACTAAGTGGTTGCACAATAGACTATGAAGTTAGAGATAATATGCTGATGTGGGGAAATGATCTACTTACATAATAGACAACCCGACATCATCTTTAAAATAACGTTAATCTAGTTTTAGCTTAGATTTAGTCTTTGCTAAGCACTTGTGCTTATTGTTTGACTGTAGAAAGTGAAATTTAGGTTACATTGCTTTGTTGCAAAGTGATCAACTGCTTTTTGCATTGTTGTAATTTAAAGCAGTTTTCCTGATAGTTCTCTCTCTTTCTATACCTTTCTTTCGTGGTTACTGGGAAGATACCTCTCACATTGATTCAGGAGAATGTCTTTTTCCCTAAACTTGCAATCGTGGTACGGAGTGTGGAGCTTCTTGGTACATGTAAGCAGAGTAACACAGCACTTCAAAATTATGTCTACAATGCATTTGGACTGTAACCAGTGCCATGATGCTACAATATTATATTGTGTGGTTTTTTGATTCTCCAATAAATATAATTTATTAGTGATATTGTTCAAAGTATGATATAATTGTTGTTTTATGGAATAGTATAATATATTAGTGATGCTTGTCCACATAATATTTATTATACTGGGAAAGAAAGGACAAGTTTCTTTTGAAGCAGGCTTTAAATTATCAGCGTGAGAGGAAGAAACAATAGAGTGCTATGTCAAGTTCACTTGTGACAACCACAAGGTCATAGCTAAACTCCTGAGCCAAAAGCAGTAGGACTCATCCACTGCTCTGCACTTGTTTTGCTAATGTCTGATCTTTTATAATGAACAGCTCATGATTATTCAGAAGAAAAATTAAAGGTTATTGCTAGCATTAGAATGGGATATGTCTCATCATAAGAGCATTTGAAATTTAAGATATGCAAAATATTATAGTAGTACTTTTAGGTAAGCTTTATTTACTGCATACATGTTTCTAATAATAACCTTTTTTCCTCGCACCCAGGGTGAGCGTTATTCCTTGTTGGTGGTAATGCCTAAAAGTAGGTCAGGACTGCGAGGCCTAACAGAAGAGCTCATTGACTACCCACTCTCAAAGCTACGTAAGAATCTGGAAATGCAAGATGTGGAGATTTGCTTGCCTAGTTTTGAGATTCAGACAACAACCAAATCAATTGATTCACTCAGCAAGGTAAAGTCTTGCACTTCTGGTTTTAATATCATTTTGAAATAAAATGTGTATGTTATTTATTTTAAAGGAAAAGTATTGTTTTGTTGAAAATTTCAGGTTTTAAACTGTCTTCATGAATCATCTAATGGATTATTTTTGACAATATCATCCATGTATCATATTACCTTTTTGCTTTGACTTTTTAGTACATTAAATACAAGTATGTTATATCTAAGCAACAGTTGGCAAACTTTCCTTGTAATAAATAACTTTTGGGAGTTGGTCTGATAAAATAATTGAACACAACTGATAATGCTGATATCCAGTTTTCATTTACATCTTAAGCATATTGCTGGTACCAATATTACTTCAATCAACTATGGTGCATGTTCATGTTTAAAAGCTAGCTGTATACATATGTGTGTATCGTATGTGGCATGCATAAGCACCTTCACAAACACACACACACAAACATGCACATACACATACACACATGGGCACACAAACACGCACGTGCAAACTCACATGCATGCACACGCATGCACAGACACAAAACACACACAAACCCACAAAAACATACACACACTCAAGAACACACAAAAACACACATACACACACACGCTCGCACGCACGTGCATGCACATACACACACACACACACACACACATATATATATATTCCTGTTTAACGACGCTGTCAATTGCCAGGATCACATCAGCGTCGCCGGTGTGCCGGAATTTTGTCCCGCAGGAGTCTTTTACATGCCAGTAAATCTACTGACGTGGAGCTGTCCTTTTTAAGCACACTTAAAAACCATCGGCCTGGGCCGGGTTTGAACTCGCGACCTTGGGATCAGTAGGCCAGTGTCTAACCAACTGAGCCACCCAGACCGACACACACAAACACACACACACACACACACACACACACACACTGACACAAATACCTCTCTACAACCCTGGGCATATGAAATTTGCTGCTTTGTTGGAACAGCTGTGACAAAGCCTACTCTAAGGTGTGAGTATAGCATATCTGCTTTGAAATTGAGTTTTTATTTATGGACGTTCTTTAACTCCTGTGGTTCTCAGTGTCCCATTCTATGTGAAAGACCACTTAATTTTTCTCAGAAGCCTGTTTGTCAGGCTTGTGGTTCTTTTGCATGCCGTAAGTCTACATCAAAGTACCACTGGCTTTGCTTCCCTTCCAAAGGAAGCCATGCTTAAAATTGTTATGCTTGAGGAGATCTATCGCTCTCTGCTGGGTTTGAACCCACGACCCACATGTCTTGAACCCATGTCTCACTCTCAACTGCTCCTGATTTAGAAAATTGATCCCAGCTCATTTGAGCATCATTTCACCCATTTTCATTGTGCAATATGACCTACCCACTTAAAGGACATTAAAACTAAAATAAATAAATAAAGTTTAAAAAATACAACAATTGTGAAAAACTCTACACTAGAGAAAAAAAAGAAAGAAAAATAAAGAGCGTATGTTGCATATTAAATACCAGAATTTAAAATGTAGAAATTCATTTTTGCAAAGAAAACTAGATTTCAAGGAAGATGCAAGATTCTTAAAAATAATCGTCATACATATAGAAATAACTGTTTGGGAGAAATGATTCATTATGTAGAATCAAGGTTTCATCATAAACTTAGACATATCTGTACTCTAGATCTCATCTCATCAACTGCATAAAACTGAGGAAAACAACCTTTTAGCAAGTGGATATATTGTCACTTGATTGTAAATGAGAATGATGACAAATTATGTGTGAAACACATTCAGAAGGTTGTACATTTTTCATAAATATTTTACTGAAGTTGTGCTTCTTATTCAGCTGTTAAGCATTATATATAATCACAAGAAATATATCCTAAGAAAACTACATACAATGCCAATGAAAAGTTTTTTCTGCACTACTTGACATTGCACTTCACAGTAATTTGTTGAATGTGCTTTAATATGTTGTTGTTGTTGTTGTTAGCTAATGCTGGATTTCTGACAATGAAGTCATTAATCCTCTTGCTCTCCAATATTTTTCACTGATGATATTGAAGAGAGCAATAGCAGTAATAGTAACCACTTTTTAGAGAGCACCATATTTTTATGTTTTGGCAGTCACATCGCTCTCTCACAACCCCCAGAATCTCTGGAGGACCACACCTGTCGTTGGTTTACGGGTCTCACCGACCTGACCGGGAGAATTATCAAAATAAATTCACCGACAATATCCTCTGATTACCAATCAGAGGACGTATTACATGCCATGACAGGTCAGCATGTTAGGGGTTAAGATTTTATAGAGAAATGGAGAGGTTGGAAAAATAAAGAATCCCTAGCCCTCGGGAACCCTAATAGCATAGGGGTCGGAAGAGAACATACACTTGAATATACACTTTGGGAAATTTACTCAGCTAAGCCCTGTGGAAGATAATTACTAACCAGTACAATAATGTAGATATATATCTTACAGCATAGTCATCATTTATTTAAACACTCTCAAGGCTGTGATATATTTTTACTTTTTCTACCACATACATCATAGGTAGAGAATGATTGCATTCCTCCTAAATTTGATACCCAGATTTCACTGAAAATACACATTTTAGATCTCTAAATAAAAAAATCTGATGTGTTGCACTCACATGACTCTCTCTACTCTTGTACTAAACCATTCTTAGAAACTTTTATTCCTATATCATCTTCTTGTTAAGATAAACTTTTGCAGAAATTATCTTCTTGTAGGTACATTGAGAATATGGGAATAAAGTAGGCTTTGAGCGAGTCAAATTTTTAAACCTTCAAATTCTGTTCTCTTTGCATGGTTAGTATACAAAAAAAAAATTAATAACGATGTTCCATTTGACAGAAGTATAAGTTCTCTAAAACTCACATAAATAACAAGCAATATCTCTGAAATGGTTCACTCTACAACAAATTTATTTGAACATAAATTGTGTGTTTCAACAAGATCTACATTTTTTGTATAGTAAGATTTGTTCTATCTCTTATGGTTGACCAGTTATGCAAAAGTCATCCAGAGTAAATACAACTTCATGGGCTATAGCCAGAAAATTCAAGATATACATTTCATTTGTCATAAAAATATCTCAAACATATGGTATTTTAATCAAAATTGTTAGAGCCATTTTCAAGCAAATCAAAATTTTTAAAAATTTTTCCATATAAAGGGTAGTTTCAGGTAGTGGAATTTTCTCCAAAAGGTTCATGTTGCATCTTGAAAGACATTAAACTTAAATACCAACTTTGGTTTTCATCGACTTTTTGTTTTGAGTTATGCTGTCCACAGACTGACAGACACACATGGACCTTTTTCTAAAAATTCTTTTTTTTGGATTCAGAGAGCCTCAAAGCATATATTTCCGGCAAAATCTTGACATAAAATTTTTGGGTGGAATACAATACTGTAGAGAAGGTAAAAGTGAGTTTTTGGAAGAAAAAAACATGTATGTTTCTGAGAACAGCATAACTCATAAACAAAAAGTTGGTTAAATATAAAACTTGGTACCTATTTAAGTTCAGTGTTTTCCAAAAATGACATGAAGATCATCAAGAAAATTCAATCATAACTCCAAACTACCCTTTCATGGAAAAATGTTCGGAAATGCTGATTTCCTCAAAAATGGCTCTAACAATTTTGATTAAAATACAATATGTTTAAGGTATTTTCATGACAAATGAAATTTGTATCTTGAATTCTCATTATGTCTAGTTATTCACCATAAAGGAGTATTTTCATCAAAATAAAAATGTATATCTGAAAGCTTGAAAAGAATTAATTTCTCAAAACAGTTCCATGTAGAGTTATATTTTGAATGTGGCATCTGCAAATACTGCATTCTGTTCCCCAAGCAAAAATGATGTAGGGTTGACACGTTAAGAATTGCAGTTTTTAGGATTTCCAGAGATGCACTGCCTTATCTGGTAGAAAAGCTTGAGAGCTATAATGAATATTAATGCATTGGAATCTCATTTTTCTTCCTTTAATTTTACTCCTTTTACCTTGGCTATGCTTTAAAATTTGCTTTTTGCTTTCATTTAAGTTAAAGGAATATCTATGCAGAACATTTTCAGCATCAAAAACAGCAGCTAAAGATGTTTAATTTCCTTTTCTCTAATCTGTAGTTTGGAGTGAGTAATGTTTTTGACCCTGAGAAGGCTGACCTTTCTGGTGTGTCTAAAGAGTCATCAGGACTCTTTGTGGAGGAACTCGTACAACTGGTTACTGTCAAAGTAGATGAAAGCAGTGGATCCTTTAATGAGCTTACGGGTAAGCAATGAATATTTACACCAAGTGTAATATTGTACTTTAAGATGTGCAGTGATTTTTTAACTCAAAAAATGAACTCATTTCTGTTGCAGCTGCCACTCCTTCACTGAGATCAGGAGCACAAAAATTTGTTGCTGACCATCCATTCCTCTACTTTGTGTTAGATAACGTTGACAACCTTGTAATAGTAGCAGGAAAGGTTGTTGATCCTACAGATGTACCTCCCAGTCCATAGAAGTTGACACTCTTGATGGGATATGAATCTGCACTTACGATACATAAATGTGATTTGACTCCACCTCCAAATAAAATTATTTCCTTAGTTTTGAAGTGATACTTCATGCATTACTGAAAGTGTGATACATTATACATTTTAAATAATTACAAGAACTTGGAATGTATAAAAAATTAATGTTTAGCTGTAAATGAACTGTAAGCAAGGCATAACAACTTCATGCATTTAAAAAATAATCTCTTGGCAAAGACTGGAAAGGTGGAGTCAGACTGAACAATTCAGTGCTATAGCCAGTTGCTCTAACCACTGAGCTGCAATGCAACATGCTGAACCTCCATGGTTCAAATCATGATTATGGCATTGTATTTTTCATTCTGATTCTACCTTTCAGTATTCTCTTGTTACAAATAATTTTACAAAATATGCCCCATGCTCCCTGTTTGCCATGTTTACATTTCAGAACATCACTGCTGAACATTGCCTTTAAGTTTCATTTCTACACTGTTTCTATTTATTTAAATAAAAAATGAAAAGCTTATTTGTGTTTTAACTTAACCCCAATATTCCAGGGTATGTTAATAGATGAATAAAAAAATGCATAAACATTTAATTCCAATAGATTGATTGGCCTTGTGACTCAGTATCTGTTGCAAAGATCCTGCATTTGATCCCTGGCGGAGCTTAAGAAAATTCTCTTAATAAAGAAAGTTCTTTAATACATCCAAATCTAGCCTGTGAGCAAGTCTGTGCATGCCTGTGTATTCTGCTTATTTAATAACAGTAAGTGCAATGATAGGTGGCACCGTGGCCATGTGGTTAGACCATTCACCTATCACTAAGGCGGCCTGGGTTCGATCCGAGGGACCTGCATATGGTATTCATGGTGGATGAAGCAGATCTGGTCGGGTTTCCTCCAGATTCTCTGATTACTCCCACCATTCATTCCACCAACTGCTCTATCAACACCTTTCCCTTCATCCATTTTGCCTGTATTTCATATCATCCTCTTCCTCGCTCTCATACCTCATGCTGGACTGACCATCCACTTCCAGATCTTCACTCTGTCCAATCCATAGAGTTGCCTGCTCGCTGAAAGGCATCTGATTCCAGGCACAGGCTTATAAGTTCTAGAGGGTGTTAGTCCTCCATACAGGTAGGATAATCTGATAAAGAAGAAGTTGAATGATAGTAAACTTTTCTGACTAGTATTCCAGGTACAATTACTTTCAATTATTTTGTGTGCCAGTTATTTGCTGTAAATAGTTTTTGAAAAATCCTTCTTTGACTTTTAGCTTTCAAATTAACCTTGGAGAGTATGTGTTACAAACCAAGAAGTCACATAAGTTTACTGGACTGCTCATTCCATGAGTTTATTTTGAAATATCATAGCAATTACATTTAACAATTCTTGCTGTTCAAGAAAAGGATATACCCTGCTCTCCAACTTATGTAATTTGTGAAAATATAATGAGGCAGAATTGTAACCCACTTTTCAAAATAGATAATTTATTTCAGAAAACATCAAGCACCAAGGTTGTCAACTGTGGTGGAAAAAAGTCTAGCATCAGAACTAAATGTTATAGTTGTAATTTTTGTGTTTTTTGCTGAAAGTAGCATATATTCCAAACCATTTTTATCAAAGAAAAGTTATTCCGAGGAGTTGAACCTTAAAGATTCGAAGCTTTCACAACTATAATCACTAATTAGCACTTCTCGGGTTACCAGCCATGTAATATCTATAAAATATTCTATGTTTCAGCCACATTATGCTCCATGACGATCATCAGGAATGAATGATGAGATTAACCTTGCTTTAAACCGAACAAAAAAATTTTTTTAACTACTTTCTGCAGTAACAAGTGAAGCAAATCTAATATTATGGCATAGTTCTCCATTTTGAGGGATTTTCTAATAAAAACCATGTTTAGAAAAGGACAAAATTTGTAATGCAATTTAGACCACATTGGTAATACAGGAGAATTAAAGAGACAAAATAGTCAGTTATGCAGACTCATCATGGTAGGAGCTAACCAATGCTCATAAACTCCCACATTCTGCCTCTAGTAGACCATTGTAGAATGTTGTCATAAAAGACTTCATATTCCACCAGGTAAGGTTTCAGGGCATACAAGTCTTACAGCTTCTTTATATTAATGGGAAGCTAAAACCGTAATGAAGTATTAAAGTTAGGGCTCAGACCTCACGAATGGTTAATGGCCAGAAAATATATTATTTCTGGCTGAAATATAATATTTTAAGTTTGTGAATGAAATAACGCTGTTACACCTAATATTACAATGCAGTATTTTTAATTATATGTAATATTAATTTTGTTATACCTTGCATTTAAAAAAAAAAGTTAATATTTATAGGCAATATACTACTGCAAAGTTGCTTTGTTCATCCAATGTCCATATGCATGAAACAACTCAGTAACTACTGGAAGCACAGAGTTGAGATTTTATGTGCAGTAGTTTGAAGAGATTTTGTTGAGTTTCAACAAAGTTGGTTGAAATTGATTCAAAAACATGGCTAGTGGAGGTGTAGAGCATCCTAACAATGTTCAGTTTTAATGCAAAAAGTTGAAATTTTGTATGCAAGAGTTTAAACAAAGTTTGTCATTATTTCAATTTTCATTTAAGGCAATGTATCTGTGAACATTAAAAAGTCTGCCATTTTCTTCTGATTGCTTTGAATTTTTTTCCGCACAATCAGAACATAAAACATATAGTTATACACCCTACGATTTATTGTATCTCTTCCAAATTTTTAATTTGAGCTCAATATACAAATATAAAGAAATTGCTATACAGCCATTACTTAGATTTAATTAGTTTAAGAGAAAAAGATGTTTTGTACACAATTTATTAATATTTTCAACTTTTTAAGTATGAGTTATGGAAAATATTTAATTTAGCTCAATTACCTATTTAATATTTTTTCACTAGTGCATGACAAATTTTAATACCTTAATCTCCAATGTTCTGCTGAAAACTTCAAGCTAATGAGGGTCCAAGGAGCACTTTGAAGATTGAAAAATGCTGAAAAAAAGAATAGAAAAAAATGGATTTGAAAGTTTAACAGTATATTTTTATACTTTACCTAAATTCAATCAACTTAAAATTCCCCAGCACCAATGTGGGACCCTCTGTTGCTTTCTTATTGGTCTCAGTAGCAGTTCTTAAGAATTTTAATTTTGTTGGTCATTTCTTAATATGAAAAATTTTCTCTTGCCTTCCCGCTGTTCACACAATTTAGAAATGTATTGCTGTTACCTAAGCTTTACACTTTTTACTTTTGCTAATTTTTACAACAAACTCATAAGATATCTGCATATTACTGCTTTACAATAAACTAACAAATACTACTTGGCAAAGCATTGAGGCATATTGATCTTGGCTGTCAAGCGCTATGATCACTTCTTATCTTGTTTATTACAACAGCAAAATATGAGAGTAGTCTGGAAAGTCCCAGACGTTTTGGCTTATCGTGGCGATGAGTAGGGCTAGAACCGCCATTTTGGTGTCAGAACATCCTTACATTCAGTATGCATCCATCTGTGGTAGCATGAGGACTGTGCCTTCCTACTTTGCTCTCTGTAAGCTGCAAAATGTGTGCGGCAATACAAAATCCTGCTACTTGTAAAATGCAGTCTGTGATTAGGTTTTTGTTGGCTAACAACAACAAACCAGGTGAAATTTGTCCTCAACTTTGTGATGTTTACACCAGGGAATAATGAGTGAAAGCCAAGTCAGGCAATGGTGCATTGATTTTCAAAATGGCCATACCAATGTTCACGATGAGGACCACAGTGGTAGGCCTAGCATTGTGTCTGATGAACTGGCAATGGAAATCAATGTCAAAAGTTGTGAAAATCGTCGTTTCGTGATTACAGAACTTTAGGAACAGCAAATGAAGAAATGGCTCAGTAAAAAACACTTTGAAACTGATGCTGAACTGCATGCCAGTGTATACCAGTAGTTTAAATCGCAGGCAGCAGATTTCTACAGAGAGGGTATTGAAAAACTTGTGCCACGGTATGATAAATGTCTCAGTTTGAATGGCATTATATAGAAAAATAGCTGAAGAGTGTACCTTTCAAATGTAGATAGTAAGCTTTGATTTTTTCATTTTGTTAATTGCTTATTTCAAAACGTCTGGGACTTTTTGGACTGTACTCATAATAGCAACTTGGTGTATAGTCAATGATAAAACACAAATAGATGATTGAAAGATAGAACATGAGCTTAAAAATTCAATGCCACAGCTGGAATTTGAACCACAGACCCTCCGCTTACCAGATGGAAGCTCTAACCATTAAGCTACTGTGACACCCTGCCAGAATGACGAATTCTCAAACCAGTTTGTATTTCTCCTGGTAAACCACAAAGGCAGTCTCACATCAGGGACAATTATCCCAATGGTGACTTATTATTGCAAGTACTTTATGTCCTGGGATTAAAACCTTCAGAAGGTAATTATTATTTATTTATGCCAACAAATTTACTGTTGGCATAAATAAATAACAAATAGATGATCTCTCGTGCTTGCCAATATATGAGATATTGCTGTCCTGAAGATATGATTGCCTCTGAACAGAGTGTACACACATTTTCTTGCCGTATTTGTGTGATAAGTTCACTAAACATTACATTCTTTCTGATACGCTTCATTGCTTTTATTAATAAATACACTTATTAATAATTTAAAACGGTTTGACATAGGACATTAAAATTTTGTGTATACTATTTGTTTTATGTTCTGAGTGTGTGGAAAAAAATTCAAAGCAATCAGAAGAAAACTGTGGACTTTTTAGTTTTCATAGATAGGTTGCCTTAAATGAAATCTGAAATAATGACAAACTTTGTTCAAACCCTTGCATACAAAATTTCAACTTTTTGCCTAAAAGCTGAACATTTTTAGTATGCTCTATAAGTCAATTGGCCATGTTTTTGAATCACTTTCAACCAAATTCGTTGAAACTCAACAAAGTCTCTTCAAATTACTGCACATAAAATCTCAACTCTGTGCTTCCAGTAGTTAGTGAGTTGTTTCATGCAAATGGACATTGGATGAACAAAGCAACTCTTAAAGCTACTTTGCAGTAGTATATTGCCTATAAATATTAACACTTTTTTTAAAATGCATAGTATAACAAATTTAATACATGGTATTTCTTTCTTGAAAATGAGAAATAGCAATTATTTTTCATACGCCACAGAGTTATTTTCAAACAATCTAGTTCATGTACTGCAACATTGAGAAATCTAAAATTACTTACTAAATCTCGATTGTTTCTCTGATCTATTTAAGTTTTATTACTAAAGGTGAATTTTGTGTGTGTCCTTAGTTGGTTTATTTTTCCTCTACTTTGCCTGTAAAATTAAATTGTTTTAAAAATGTATTATAAAAATGTAAAATCTGCTTTTTTTTCTTTTAGCTACAAATGAAAAGAAATCAGAAATGGGAGATTAAAAAATTAAAATTTACAATGTTTTAAATTTACTTAAAATTTTTTTTAATTTCAATCACATATCCCTTCTCTCATCAGTAAGCCTGCAACAGTATGGTACATCACTTCTACTTGTGGTTGATGGACTCAGTCTCCCCTCAAGTGCATCTCGCATAACCTCTGAGCGATATGTCAGCCAATTGTGCTGTTCCAAGTAACATTTAAAAAGCACTTCATTACTTGGTAAGTTTTGTTCAAGATAATGTATGATTCTGTGCCAGATATAATTTGTGTTTTTACTTTGCAGCAGCAGATCAAGTGGAACAGTCATGCATGTCACATTGGTCATTGCAATTATAGTTCTGCCTTCTGTTTCAACTCCTGCAAACATAAACATTTCAGCAAATTTAAAAGAATAATATCTTTACATAATTTCAGGAGAAAACAGATAGGACAAATTTACCAGATATCACTATTTTCTAAAAATCAAACATGTGATGCATACATATTTAACTTTCTTCATCATTTTTTTAGTTTTCCTGTATACCTTGGATGTTTAAGGAGTGCTTCATATTCATATCACTCAATTTGAATCCTATTTCATCAACTACAAAGAGAGCAAGAAACTTGTATGGTAGTTTATTGCAAACACAGGAGATTTTTATCATTTTCAGTCCAAAGGGATAAATGTGGAGGCTTAAAATCTTTTAAAATTGAGTTACTGGAGCGGAGATGTATACAAGGGACGTTCTGCAAGTTCTTGGCCTGACTCATGGATATTGTGAAAATAACCCATTACTTCTTAAATATAACAAATATCTAGAGACTATAAGCTTCACTCATCTTAGTATTTGCTGCAAGTTCTTAAAATTAAATGCAAAAACTAACATAAGTGAAGATTCTAGTCTCTAGATATTTATTATATTTAAGAATTCCATTGCTTCACTGTTAACAGCTTCAGTTTTTTATTGAATTAACCATTAATCTTACATTCAGTCACTGTAAAACCTTTTAAAGAGACATTAACTACATTTCCTCTTGCAATTCAAGAAACTAGATGGAGCAGGAACAGTGTGATTCAGAAAAAAGAGTACACTTTCTATTATAGTGGACCCGAAACACAATTAGGCCAAGCAGGAACAGGCTTTTTATGTAAAATGGATATGAACCAAAAGAATATAATAAATTTCATACCGTATAATGAAAGAAGCTGTGAATTAAGACTTAGAGAGTGACATAATAATATAACCTTAATAAACATATATGCGTCAACTGAAGAAAAGGATAGTTCTATAGAAGAACAATTTTGTAATAGTTTACAAAATGTCATGGAAAAAGTACCAAGGACCGATACAATAATACTATTGGGGGATTTTAATGTGCAAGTTGGACTGGAATCTGCATATAAAGATGTAACAGGCAAATACTCGCTACATAACGAAATAAATATTAATGGACATCTATTATGTGAATTCTGTTACATAAAATGTTGAAATTATGAGCACACAATATCAACGTAAGCAAATTCACAAAAGTACCTGGAGGTTACCAGACCAGAACACTTTAAATCAATCTAAAATCGAACAAATTAGAAACTAAAAGCTTACTTATCTTAGTAACATTGCAAGATTTTCCACAGCTGTTTCTAATTTATTCTTATTTTAGACTATGTTGCGTCACTTTTAATAGCTTCAATATTTCCTTATTTAACTTTAAATCAAATTTACCATATCCTAATAAATAAAAATAAGCGAGATCTAATACAAGATGTAAGGTCAATGAGAGACCTGAACATTGATACGAACCATTTTTTAGTAAGTGCTATGTTGCATCAAAAACTCCCAAGGATATAGATGAAGAAAGATAAGCAGACAAACAAATCAGTTAAATGGAATGCAGTAATATTCAAAACCCCATTAAGTTAAAGCAATACAAGAAAGGTATGCACGATAAGTTAATAGATAAACCTGAATACTTCAGAGAGGTAGAACTGGAACTTAAAAATTCAATGCCACATCTGGGATTTGAACCACAGACCCTCTGCTTACCAGGTGGGTGTTCTAACCATTAAGCTACTGTGACAATCTGCCAGAATGACATTGAATACTCAAACCAGTTCCTATTTCCCCTGGTAAACCACAAAGGCAGTCTCACATCACAGACAATCACCCCAATGGTGACTTACTATTGCAAGTACTTTATATCCCGGGATTAAATAACCTTCAGATGGCAATTATTATTTATTTATGCCAACAGTAAGTTTGTTGGCATAAATAAATAATAATTACTAACTGAATACTTCAGTAAGTTGGTGCAGTTTTTTAAAATGATTATTAACACATAGCAGCAAGAATAATGTTCTTCTCAGAAAGATGAAATACTGTGATAGCAGACGCGATTCCTATCTACAGGGTCGATGGTAATGGATGGGATGCATAAATCAATGTTCCTTTATCACAACATATTTATTCATTAACACTTCGTTATCTTACACTCTCAGCACCATATTAAATACTTAAACAACTATACATTTTCGTAATTTTTTAGAATTTACACTGGATAAAAGTTTGGTGAAAGTTCCATGTTCACACGCTACTAAAACACGTCTTATCACCTTGAGCGTATAGACGCTACTGAACTAGTTCTTGGCGTCCTTCTGACGCAACACCGCCATTTTTGTATTCATCCGCGCAAATAGTTTTTATTATTGAACACAACAGACTATCTAGTAACAAGAAAACATTGGCTATCCTGAATATTAAAAATAAGTTCCTGATACACCCAAACAAGAACTAGAAATTTATACACTTTTAACAAACATTTATATGAACGATTTTCTATTGGGGTCTAATATTCTGTCTCAAAGTGAAGGATGGGAAGATATTAAAGAAATAATTTTAAATTCAGCTACTGAAGTAATCCAAGTACAAGAGAGAATGACAAGGAACAAATGACGGGATGAAGATTGCAAACAGCCCATACAAGAAAAAAATAAGGCACATAGTAAAATGTTACAAGCTAACACAAGAGCTAACCAAGAAGCATATAAAGAAAAAAGAAAGATAGCAAATTGAATATGTAACTACAAAAAGAAAAAATGGTTGAATGACAAAATAATCAATATAGAAAATAATTACAAGAAAAATGAAACAAGAAAATTTTTCAACGTAGTTAAAAGATTTAACAAGTTTCAATCTTCTATACCTTCTATGTATGGGGATGCAGATGGAAACCTAGTCACTCAAATTGATCAAGTTTTAGCCAGATGGAAAGAAGTTTTTATAGAATTATTAAAACCACCACTGTTAGAAAATGTTAATATAGATAAATTGAAGAAGTAAATGATCTTAATGGGCAAGAAGTGCTCATGCCTACGTTCATGGAAGTCAATTATATAATCAACAAATTAAAGTCTAATAAAGTGGCAGGTCCAGATAATGTAACATCTGAATAAATAAAATTAGGTGGAAGAACATTAAACTATAAAATATATGAACTTATGTTGAAACTATGGAATAATGAAAAGCTTCTTCATCAATGAAATTAAGGGACAATAATCCCATTTCTGAAAAGGGCAATAAGCTAAACTGTACCAATTATAGACCAATAACATTACTGAATGTTTGTTATAAAATCTTTGCTTATCTCTTGAATAATAGACTTTCTGAAATTATTGAAAACACTCTTGGAGACTTTCAGATGGGTTTTTATCTGAATAGATCAACAATTGACAATTTATTTATAATTAGACAGTTAATAGAGAAATGTCACAAACATAATATTGACCTCTTTAATCTGTTTATAGATTATACACATGCTTTTGATACATTATACAGAAATAAAATTATTGAAGGTCTTCCCCAATATAAAATTCCCAGGAAACCAACTTGACTAATAGAGCTGACCTTGACAAATACAACTGCAAGAGTTAAAATTGGTAACAAACTAAGTGATAGTATTAAAGTTGAAATAGGAGTTAAACAAGGGGATCCCCTTTCTGCCACCTATAGCATAATAATCCAATAATCTCATAATTGGATGTCAGAGGAAATATAAGTACAAGATCCAAACAATGTTTGGCATATGCCAACAATGTTTTATTAACGAGAAGTAAAGCCATCCTGATTGAAACATTCAAAAAACTTGTAGAACTGTCTAAGCAATATGGCCTGATGATAAATATAGATAAAACCAAATATTTAAATGAGCATGGTGAAGGAAGTTGTCAAGAAGATCCATGCCAATACTTTGAAAGGACTTTGGTTTAAATAGGTCCTTGGGGAAGCTAGGTATTGGTTATATCTGTGAAGCAACGTGAAGGGATGGTGCCATCAATGTGACATTTGTATTGCCCCAGATCTGCATTCTGACTGAATGCAACAGTTTAACATTAACATGTGTTGCCATCAATTGGAAGGCCCTTCAAATGAATTGGCATCAATTGGAAGGCCCTTTGAAAGCTTGCCATCAATTGGAAGGCTCCTCCTGTAGGAAGGGAACTGCAAATTGCTATGTATTGCTGGTTAAAAATGATTTCACAAAGTGACCAGAGGTTGCAATTCTCAGTTAAAAGGCTTTAATTATAGCTGTTGCATTAGTAAGTAAATTCTGTTGTTGGGATCCTCCAGAGGCATTGCACTGATCAGGAGACCAATTTTTAATCCAACCCTATGCAAGAGCTGCTCCAGTTCCTCAGTATATTTAAGATTAGTACCACTCCCCTTCATCCACAGTCAGGAAGACTATATACAGTAAAGGAGCACCTTGGAAAATGGTAACCAACCATCAGCAAAATTGGGCTGCACACATGTCATTGTCATTGTTCCTTCTACCCTGCTGAGCATCATACACGAGTCCATTAGCATGAAACTGGGCAACATATTATTCAGATGGCAGCTAACATATGATCTGTTGTTTGGCCTCTTGATACAGGTCAGCCAACAATGGATTAAGGCTGTGTGCTAATGAACAGCCTAGAAGGCATCCGCCATCTCACCAAAGAACACCTGAAGCTGGCAAGTGAGCAGATGAAGGCACTGACTTGTCTTATCAGTAGTGCTGATTTATCATCCTACAAGAAATAAAGCAAAGTTGCCAAATGTGCAATGTTCCTGGGATGGCCCATATAAGGTTATCACTTGCATCAATGAATTCAGTATCAACTCTAAAGAAAGCTCAATCACCTTGCCCCATATTGCAGAGCTATTTGGAATGACTAGCTCTAAGGAGTAAGTTTTGGGTACTTCTGTGCCAGGCATGTTCTTTAGTGCCAGCTGGTGTATTATTATTGATTGTAGAGAGAATGGGAGAAGAATTTGAAGCATCCAGAAGAATTTTCCAGATCTCCCTTACCCTCTGGTCTTCTTGTGGTTATTGCATTAGAATAAAAGGAAGTTTGGTCGTCAGAAAGGAAAGTCAGTAGTGAGATTCCATGCTGTTTTGCTGTAATTCAGCAAGTTCTACCTGCATGGCAAGCCCTGATTTCAACAGATCAGTGAGTGACTGGAAGAGAGAAGAGGCTGATTTGTATAAGTTAATTGTAGTGCTGCATGCAAGGAAAAAGTGAGGATAACTAACAGAAAAGAAAACAAAATCCCAATGTACAAATACAGTACATAAAACATGTATTTTCAGGCTTCAAGGTAACCTATTATACAAGCCAGTATTAAATACACTAGCCTGCAACAGTTTCCCAGTTTTGATGAACATTGGGTATTTACATGGAAAAAAATGTGCTGATTTCGAAAATGATAACAGTTTTTCCATAACACCTACCATTTTTATACAATTCAAAATATTATTAAGCTAGACACTAGACCTATACAGTAGTATGTATGCATGAAACTATAATTATTATAGGTCTATAATTTTATAACTTAAGATGAATAGCACTCATTGTGGATCTTTAGAGTGTAAATACTGTATATTTACAAAATAAGCCACCCCTTATATTCTTCCGTGGTGAGCTGATAACTAATGTAAGCAGTTTGAGTGTGAGCGGCTATTATTTATTTATCTCTGCATGACCATGTGCAGGCAATAAAGCTTTCAACCATTGAATCTTAGACAAACTATCATTAATTACTCACCCTTATAGGGATGCATCTGTCTTAAGATATATTTGAGTTTTATAACTCGCGGTGATCGGTAGTGCGATTTCTGGAAAAGGTTTATCATTTCTATTTCTTTATTTTTAGTTTGTATTGTGTAGTGGCACATTTTTAACAATGGCTTCAACCTCTTCTAGGAGAACATGTGTGAACAATCCTAATAACTTCTGTTACGTGTGTGGTTCCTTCTTGCTACAGAAGCAGAAAACTAGCATTACATCATTTATTATTTATTTATGCCAACAAACTTACTGTTGGTGTTTTTAAACACACAAGCCGTGTGTGGGCAAAGTTTAAGAGGTAGAACTGGAACTTAAAAATTCAATGCCACAACTGGGATTTGAACCACAGACCTTCCGCTTGCCGGGCGGACGCTCTAACCACTGAGCTATTGTGACAAACTACCAGAATGGCACTAAATTCTCAAGCCAGTTCGTATTTCTCCTGGTAAGCCACAACCTCTTAAACTTTGCCCACACACGGCTTGTGTGTTTAAAAACACCAACAGTAAGTTTGTTGGCATAAATAAATAATAATTACCATGTGAAGGTTATTTAATCCTGGGATATAAAGTACTTGCAATAGTAAGTCACCATTGGGGTAATTGTTTCTGATGTGAGACTGCCTTTGTAGTTTTACCAGGAGAAATACGAACTGGCTTGAGAATTTAGTGCCATTCTGGTAGTTTGTCACAATAGCTCAGTGGTTAGAGCGTCCGCCCGGCAAGCGGAAGGTCTGTGGTTCAAATCCCAGTTGTGGCATTGAATTTTTAAGTTCCAGTTCTACCTCTTAAACTTTGTCCACACACGGCTTGTGTGTTTAAAAACACCAACAGTAAGTTTGTTGGCATAAATAAATAATAATTACCATGTGAAGGTTATTTAATCCTGGGATATAAAGTACTTGCAATAGTAAGTCACCATTGGGGTAATTGTCTCTGATGTGAGACTGCCTTTGTGGTTTTACCAGGAGAAATACGAACTGGCTTGAGAATTTAGTGCCATTCTGGTAGTTTGTCACAATAGCTCAGTGGTTAGAGCATCCGCCCGGCAAGCAGAAGGTCTGTGGTTCAAATCCCAGTTGTGGCATTGAATTTTTAAGTTCCAGTTCTACCTCTTATTACATAATTTATTAAAAAGGTGTATTTTGCATATTTTAATGTTAAGCTAGGAGATCAAAATCAAACATGGGCTCCACAAACTATTTGCAAAACATGTAGTGAAGGACTAAGGTAGTGGTACAATAGAAAACAGAAATCAATGATGTTTGGGATTCCTATGATATGGTGTGAATAGAAAAATCATTATGATTGATGATTGTTACTTCTGCATGTGTAACGTATCTGGGTACAATAAAAAAAATAAATCAAACATTAAATATCCAGATGACCTTGCATCAGCTCTAAGACCTGTGCCACATGGAGTAGATCACCAACTCAACTAGAGGATACTGAGAGTTCAGTCTCTGGGTCAACAGAAAATTCCAATGTTGAGGAGTATTTCCCAGCACACACTGTTGAAGACAAGTCACAGCATTTTAGTCAAGAAGAGTTGAACGACTTAGTAAGAGAGTTAGTTCTTACCAAGGACAAGAGTGAATTACTGGGATCAAGATTAAAAGAGAAAAATACGTATACTGGGCCCAGACACCACATTTTCCTGGTATAGGAATAGAGATAAAGAATTTACCAAGTTCTTTAAGATGGAAGACCAGCTTGTTTATTGCAGTGATGTACCAGGTTTAATTCAGCAACTGGGAAGATCATCATATAATAGTAGCAGCTAGCGTTTATTTATTGATCCTTCAAAATGAAGCCTAAAAGCCGTTTCATTGCACAATAGAAGCTAATTTGCCTCAATACCACTTGCACATTCTGTTTTCCTAAGAGAGTCATTTGGAAAACTTGAAACCATTCTAGAAAATATAAATTACCAGGAACATCAATGGCTATTGTGCGGGCACCTAAAGGTATCCAGTATCTTACTAGGGCAACATGGAGGTTATATAAATTACGCATGTTTTTATGCGAATGGGAAAGAAGAGATAGGGTTAAACATTGGACAACGAGAGAATGGCCTAAGAGAAAAAGTTTAACACCAGGAGAAAAAAATGTAATTCGTGCCAGTCTAGTTGATCCAGAGTACATGTTATTACCTCCATTGCATATAAAACTAGGTATAAAACAATTCATGAAAGCATTTACAAAAATGCTTTGTGTTTCAAATATTTGAGTAGTAAATTTTCTGTGATGCCTGAAGCTAAGATAAAAGAGGGCATATTTGATGTTCCTCAGATAAAGCAGCTAATGAAGGACAGTACATTTTTGGATGTCATGAATGATAGAGAACTTCAAGCATGGTGTGCTTTCAAAAAAGTAGTCAATAAGTTCCTGGGAAATACAAAGGATCTGCATGAAGTAATTGTGAGAAATATGTTAGAAAAGTTACAAACAATTGGCTGTAATATGAATTAAAAACTTCACTTTTTGTATTCGCATCTAGACTATTTTCCTGATAATTTAGGATCCCTCAGTGATGAACAAGATGAAAGATTCCACCAAGAAATCAAAGAAATGGAGAGGAGATATCAGAGTGGGTGGAATTATGCGATGCTAGTGGACTACTGTTGGTGCTTGAAAAGGGAAATCGCTCAAGCAGGCTATAAAAATAAATCAACACAGCCATCCTTCTGGGCAAGGAAAATGTAACTTCATACCCTCTTTTAAGGCATGTAGGTACTTATTTATATTGTTTACTGAGAAATTTTTCATTCTTTATTTATTTTATAACACACCTATTTAACATCAAACATACCATTTTTCATTATTTTCATTATAATATTTAGTGATTTGTAGAAAAACCTTATGTGATAGAGAAAAACTGTAATCACCATTCAATTTAGCACATCGAAATTAGTTAATATCACCTTTCAGATCTCAAACTGGATGGGGAAAAATTTTTTTGCAGGCTAGTGTTATTTGGCTAAAATCAAAGACTTTAGTTGCTGTTTTACTATATGTATAAAATGTAGAAGACCTATGAAAATAGATGTTAATAATTAGAAAAGTGACTGCTGCACTTTATACAAATATAATTTATTTGATAACCTGAATACAAACTTAACAAATATATCAAATGTAATGAAAGATCATTAATTTAACAGTTACTGCATAGCTTTATGATAAAGAAAAACATCTTACCAAACCCAAACAGGCCTCCTGGAAGAAATGTGCAAGACCGAATGAAAATAGATTGTATCATTTCATTTTCAGTAATACCAGTTTCTTTTGAATAGAGCCGAACTGCATACGGCCCTTTATATCCCATTCTGAAAACTACCTTCAGTTCATTGATCAATAAGCATTTGCCTTTGATAACAAAATATCCATTAGTTGGGTAACCAAAGCCACATCCTGCAACATTATCAGTACTGTAAGTAGATTTGTGTTTATAAGAATGGGAAGTAAAAGTTTTATAGTATAGTATAGTAGTATTTATGCCAACAAATACACTGTTGGTATTTTTAAACAAACAAGCAGTGTGTGGGCAATGTTTAAGAGGTAGAGAATTCAATGTCATTCTGGCAAGTTATCACAGTAGCTTAATGGCTAGAATATCCACCTGGTAAATGGAGGGACTGTGGTTCAAATCCCAGCTGTGGCACTGAATTTTTCAGTTCTGATCCTACCTCTTAAACATGGTTGCATATTTTATTCACGTCAGTAAAATATTTAAGTCTTCATGCACTTTGTTGTCTCAGCATATAGGTAAGCATATTTTACTTCCCTCACTAATGCATGAACCTTCAAGTAATAATATCATCCCAAAAGTGTAGAAAAATGATCTTGCAAAATGGTTTAAAAGATTTCTCTTACAACAGCTGTAGTTTTATTACCTAAAATTATTTTCAAAGGCCTATAATCATTTACATTTGCAGCCATACATAACCGCTGCCTTGAGAAAGTGTCCCATGTATCAAAATAACAAAATTTTCCCATGTATTCCTCTACCTGTCCCCAGGACTTTCGTATGGTGCTTTCAAGAACCTTTTCAAAGTCCTCCTTAGTCACAGCCAGCAGCTCACATTCACCTGGAAGAAAGGGAGGAAAAATCTCACATTAGAACAATTCATGTAATCCTTTAGCATTAACAACAATAAATGAGGTTGTTATTGTTAATATCATCATCGTCAAAATCATGACCATCACCGTCATCATTCATCAGTAGAGACTGGAAGTTTAGGAATTATAAATTATTGAAATAGGTAGGAAAAAAGGCACTATAAATACTAAAACAAGCAATAAAAGACAATTAGAAAAAGCCATTTATTTAATAGATTACACTATTCAATAACTAGATTCTCACATTTTAAAGAACTTCAAAGTTTTGAACAAAATGCTAGCATTGTAATTGACACAAAAATGAAATATTTTTTAAAAAGACCTGTATATTGCAATATTTTATTCATTTCACATGACAACCAAATTCTTTTTTTCAGTTCTCTGGGGTCATGTTGAGTCTCCTGTCAGATAACACATTTTTCATGTGACAAAATCACCTCTCAACATTAACAGAGGCTATTAGGGCAAATCTAAAACATAGCATCATTGTAGGATCTATTTCAACTGCAACAGAATTGTCACCAGGTAGAGTTTTTGAAATGTTTCTAAGTTTATCCAGATCACGATTAATCACTAATCCTTCATTAAAGGTTGTCCTCTTTCTTGAAGCTGGCAGATCACTTGTGGAAGGAACCCTAACTCGGCCGCAATGAAAGTTATTCTTCACTTTAGAAGAATTGAGAAGTTTCTTGGTGCTATAATTGAAGATGCTTCATCCACCAGAGCATTCACCATTTCAGTTATACTCTGGAAATTTTAAGCATAGTAAGTGCTGCTGAGATCCATGTCCCCCATCTTGTTATGATGGAGGAAGGGAAGGGGGGGCAGAGGTACATCCGGTGCAATGAATTTAAATGTCAGGATTCTTGATGGGGCTTTCACAAAGATCTTCTTAATACTGGAAGTTAATTTGTCATCCGGAAACAAGCATCAATATCTCTTCTGATACCCTGTGAAAGCCATGTGCTTCGCAGGTCACGTGAAGTATGTTTGCAAATAGCACTTTTAATGCTATTGCAGCCTTTTTCATATATGGTGCAGCATTATTAATGAAAAGTAAGATATTGTACTGAATCACTTCAGGCCACAGCAACTTTAATGAACTGGTGAATAACTGTGCAATAGTTGAATTAACTTTCTCAAGACACTCTGTTATAAGCAGAAATGGTTTCATTAATTCATCTTCTTTAAGATCTAATGGTCCAATATCAACATTGGCAATGAAATGACCCATGATAACAGTTGACTCATCAATAGAAATCCAGACCTTATTTTTCATTTTATCTTTAATGATATTCATTGTCTCCTCATAAAATTCAGTTAAGTAACATTTTTGCAAACTTAACTCGCTAGTTACAGACTGGTTAGTATACTTCTCCAAAAACTGTGATAATGTAGGATTCTGTAATTTCCACAAAGAGACTCTGGCGCCGAGGAAAGCTTTACATAAGTCGAGCACAAACTGGGATTTTTGACTCGATGTTGCAATTTTATTACTGTTGAAAGCAAAGAGATCTTCTTCCCAGTAGCCTTGGAAAGTGCATTTTTGTGTCTGATTATGCCAATATGTAGTGGTATAAAATAATTTTCATAGTTCACTGACTGCTCTCATATTTTGCATGTGAGTACTTTACCGTCGGTACAAATACGTTGGATCGAAAAGTACCAGTATTAACGTAACTTTGTAATTTACTGAGTAAAGGCACACTGAATTTTGTCGTCTTGCTGTTAGCTACAACAATGTTGCAATGAAAAGTGAAAGAAGAGCAAAGCTAGACCCACACTCATTATTGTATTTTAAAATAAACACAAGCAGTAATTCAAACGCTTTCTGTTATCTGTTCGTTTATTTGCTTGGCAGCACTCATTGTTGCAAAGAAAATAATGAACTGAATGAAGGACCCCTATGATGTCTGCAACTTAAGACAATAATATACATTCAGCAAAGTAACTTTCATTGTCACAGATAACGGTTATTGAAATAAAATGTACCTGAAGGAAATGTTTAGTAATTAATAAATAATAGATAAATAATGAAATAAAGGTAACAAAAACTATTTGAGAGGTAGAACTGGAACTTAAAAACTCAATGCCACAACTGGGATTTGAACCACAGACCTTCCGCTTACCGGGTGGCTGCTCTAACCACTGAGCTATTGTGACAAACTACCAGAATGGCATTAAATCCTCAAACCAGTTTGTATTTCTCCTGGTAAACTAACAGTAAGTTTGTTGGCATAAATAAATAATAAAAACTATTTGTTTTGTAAAATATGCATTTATATTTAAAAAGGCAGAAAAAGGCAACATAAAACTGTGGCATTTCAAAGGTGTAATTCATACAGATTCACTTTCAAATTGAAGATAGATTTGATACATTTAAAAAGACATTCTGCCTAAGTTCTGGTCTCTGATCATCACTGCCACCGCCACCACCATCATGTCGTCATGGTCATCATCATCATTTCAGGCTCCTCCAGAATCACATACTGGCTGGGCCATTGATTTAACTGCCTCAGTCATGGCTTTGATTGTTCACAAGCTTTCTTGAAGTAGTAACTTATAAATGCGTTGACTGAAGCAACACATAGAACATATAACTAAAACTCTGATGTGTTGCACTCACATGACTTTCTCTACTCTTGTACTAACCATTCTTACAAACTTATTCCTTATTCCTATATCTTGTTCGTGATAGATGAGACAAACATTTGCAGAAATTATCTTATTGTTTATTTCCTTGTAGGTGCAAGGAGAATATGGGAATACAGTAGGCTTTGAGCGAGTCAAACCTTTTAAAGCTTTCAGATTTTGTCCTCTTTGTAAGGTTAGCATATAAAAAAATGAATAACGATGCTCCATTTGATGGAAGTATAAGTTCTCCAAAACTCACACAAATAACCTGCAATATCTCTGAAATGGTTCACTCTACAAAAAAATTTATTCAGACATAAGTTGTCTATTTTAGCAAAATCTACATTCTTTGTACAGTAAGCTTTTGTCTATCTCTTATGGTTTATCAGTTATGCAAAAGTCATTCAGAGTTAATAGGACTTCATGGACTACAGCCAGAAAATGCAAAATACATGTTTCACTTGTCATCAGAATATCTCAAACATATGTCATTTTAATCAAAATTGCTAGAGCTAAGTTTAAGAGGTAGAACCGGAACTTAAAAATTCAATGCTACAACTGGGATTTGAACCACCAACAGTAAGTTTGTTGGCATAAATAAATAATAATTGCTAGAGCTATTTTCAAGAAAGTCAAAATTTTCAAAAAATTTTCCATGTAAGTTTAGAGTGGAGCACTTTTCCTCAAAATCATGTCGCATCCTCGAAAGACATTAAACTTAAATACCAACTTTGGTTTTTAACAAACTTTTCGTTTTTGAGTTATGCTGTCCACAGACTGATGCACACACTCCCACCCTCACCCCACCACATGCACGCACACGCGCGCGCGCGCGCACACACACACACACACACACACACACACACACACACACACAGACCTTTTTCTAAATATGCCTTTTCTGGATTCAGGGGGCCTCAAAACATATATTTCCAGTGAAATGTCGACATCAAATTTTTGGGTGGAATACAATACTTCCTTTACTTTACTATATGTAGTAAAGTAAAAATAAACAATGTTATATATGCCCAGCCACTTCTAGCACCCCATCCATCAGTGAAAACTATTGGAGGGCAAGAGGACTAATGACTTCATTGTCAGAAATCCAGTATTAGCTAACAACAACAATATATGTAATGAGACAAGCAAAAAGAATTATGGATCATAAAACTTTAAAACACATGTATTATGGTCTCATCTACTCATGTACAAAAAAATGGATTTTCTCTCTGCGGAAATATAAGTGTAAAAGAGACATTTTCAAATTACAAAAGAATATGATTATAATTACTTCATGCTATGAGGTGAGGAATTCAATCGTTCATCCTGCAACTTTTTCTTATGGGGCTGGGCAAAAGAGGAGGTGTACTGGAAGAAACCTCGCACATTAGACAAATTGGATGCACAGATTCAGAAAGTTCTTACCAACGTCCCCACAACTTCTCACAGAAAGCTGTGGATTCCATCCCAGGTTGTTTGAGGAGATTGGTCGACACCACAGTGCCTACATTGAATTTTAAGGTATGCAATTATATTCTCACGTAACAGTGTACATACTATATTAATTTCAAATAAATAACTCTGCAAACATAAAAGTTATATATCAAATTTCAATGCCTAGTTACATCCTGTCCACCCTGTGGTATGGAAGAGTATAAAAGTTCAAATGACGTATAATATACTAAATTAATTAAGGAAAAATTGAAGCTATTAACAGTGAAACAACAGAATCTAAACATAAGAACAAATTAGAAACTAAAAGCTTCACTTATCTTAGCAATATTGCAAGATTTTTCCACAGCTGACATGTTTCAAGTTGCATCCAACTTATTTTCAATGCTATACAAACAAGTTACCATAGTTACAGATGCTCAATTTAAAAACCTGTCACCAACCTCTGAAAGCAAAAACCTATAAATACAATCTATTGGTGGTATTTCAAATTCATAATGAGGTTCTTGCTTTTTAAAATAAATATCTTTTCCCAAACTATTAAATCTATAGATCCCTTTAATTGTATTAATAATTTAACCTCTGGATTAATTTCATGATTAAATGACCAAAAATGATCTGCCACAGCTGTTTTATCAATTTGTTTATACTTAATATTTCTAAAATGCTCTTTTATTCTGGTTTCTAAATGACGTTTAGTTTTACCAATATAAACCCCATCACAATCCAAACAGCTAAATTTATAAATGCCAGATTTTTTATAATTTGGAATTTTATCCTTTTTAGAAAAATTTTGCAAATTTTTTATATTAAATTTATTTTGAGGGACCAAATTTATTCTATATTATTTAAAAATTTTTGTACATTTTTTATTGGTCCACGGCTGGTAAGTAAACTTTTTAAAAATACAATTCTTTTTTTTTTCTTTGAGGATAGAAACCTCTTTAATAGCCTTTTGATACTTAAATCTTTCTATCTTTTTTATGTATAAAATCTGTATTAAAGCCATTAATTACCGCAGTGTTAATAATGTGTTTACATAATACAATACTCTTGAATTGATGAGATCAACAGAAATTAGATGTCATTCATAGCGATATTCTGCTAAATCATACAGTATAATTTTGGACATGCCAAGCAATGTGAAGCGGTATAAAAGAAAAGTATAATGTATAATGTATAATGATTCAGTAATTATGTTATTTGATAAAGGTGCAAATAAATATCTCAACATTATTATTTATTTATGCCAACAAATATCTCAACGTGTTTAAAATGGAGTTCAGTAATATGCCTTGTTCTGTACCATGCCTTGAAAAAGCATAAGAGTCTTCATAGCCACAATTGCATTTCTTCAAAAAACTGCACCAGTATCATTAACTTACCTATTGTTGTACAGGTAGCTGATCTAGTTGTATTGGTCAACAGAGTGAGTTCTCCAAATGCAGATCCAGAACGTAATACAGATAGTTCCTGGGTAACTGTCTTTCGAAGAATCTCATCATATGCAGTAACAGTAAGTGAAATCTCTCCACTGACCAAGAAGTACATTTTCTCTGCTGGGTGACCCTGCTTTATGATAATCCGATCAGGGCCATAGTATAAGTAATAAACAACGTCAGAGAGCTTTTTCCTCACATGCTGCAAATTAGCAATGCATTTTTAAGTGATACTGCTAATCTTTTAAAATATTACACATTTTATACTCAATCATTGTTTTGTGCTCTTTAAAAATAATGTTAACTATATAAATTAAGACCAAAGAGGATCATGAAAGTCATACAAATAGAATGTTAAGAAAAAATTACAGATTGTTTCTTATAAGGGTTGGTTGATTAGCATTTTAGCCCACCTTTGTAGCATACCATGTCTGCCTTGCACTCTGAAATGCCCATATTTAAATCTTAGTCAAGGCAAGTTGCCTAGAAAAATATTTTTCTAAGGCATTTCCACATACTCATAAAACAAGAATTTAGTAACTCTTACTTCAGTAAAATATAGCTTTTTGGTATTTTATACTAAAAGGTTTATTTTTAGGACTCATTGGTATTAAATAAAGTTATATATCTTTTTACTGCAATTATCAAAACATTTTTCTCTGTATTTCATGACATTCTATTTTTCCTTAGCAAGAGGAAGAGAGAGGACAGGTAAAAGTGTGAAGAAAGTATATTGATGGAGACAGAGGAGGAGAGGGACAAAAGGGGAAAGCAGGAAAGAGCAAAGTTCAGAAAGAGAAAGAGAGGGTGACAGAATAGACTCAGAGTAAGGGAGAAAGAGGAGAAGAGAGTAAGAGAAAGAAGAAAAGGGAGGGGAAATGAAGAATGAAGAGAGAAGGAGTGATATGAAGCAAGTGAGAGAAGAAAAGAATGAGGGAAACAGGGAGAGAGAGGAGAGAAAGAGCAATAGAGGAAAGGGCGAAAGTGTGTGCCACCTGCCCAGCTGTATTACATTTCCCAGTTATGTCTTACATTTTAAATCTATGTTCAGCTGTTGTTCGCAGGCGGTGACACTGATGATACACGGAATGAAGATGGAACACCAGTGGAATGACATGGCGGAGGTAACCAGAGAACCTGGAGGAAACCCACCCCAGCGCCACTTCGTCCACCACGAATCCCACATGTGGTTGCCTGGGATCGAACCCGGGCCACTTTGGTGAGAAGTGAATGGTCTAACCACTTGGCTACAGCATGGTCTATGTTCAGTTGGCCAACCAGAATGGTCTAAATTAAAGATTTGGTCTAAAAGCTATCACCGAAGCCCATATCTAAAGTAAACTGGAAATTAGTAAATAATAATAATAGTAATAATAGCAGTAATAATAGTAATAATAATAGTAGTAATAGTAATAGTAGTAATAGTAATAGTAATAATAGTAATAATAATAGTAATAGTAGTAATAATAATAGTAATAATAATGGTAATAATAATGGTAATAATAATAATAATAATAATAATAATAATAATAATAATAATAATAATAATAATAATAATAATAATAATAATAATAATAATAATAATAATAATAATAATAATAATAATAATAATAATAATAATAATAATAATAATAATAATAATAATGAGAAGGAGAAGGAGAAGGATGAGGATGGTGGTGGTGGCGGTGGTGGTGGCGATGGCGCTGGCGATGGTGGGGATGGTGATGGTGATGGTGGTGGTGGTGGTGATGGTGATGATGATGATGATGATGATGATACGAAGAATCGGTGCACATGATGGAATATGTCTCATTTTCTACCACTAAATAGAGGGAAGAACAGGAGTTTGGATGTTTGCTGTAGCAGCCTTCACTATAATACAGGCAAGGAAGTGCAGGAATAAGCACATCAAGACTTTGGAATCCCATGTTGCTATACTCACACAAGTGTCTCCAAAATGCCATATGAACACAACTGGCTTGGAGTTACGAGAAAGGGCGTATTTTTAATATTCTGTGATTGTTACTGTCCTCAACATCTGTATTAGTATCAGTATTGTTTATTTCATAGTTTACAGTGTACCAGGACAGTTGCTAGTGATGAACAATGTGTAATAAAACAATTAGTAAAATGACTATACTCGCAGTTGAAATATAAGGATAAATTGGTGATAGTAAAACAGGGGAAAGCCTTCTGCAGCTCTTTCACACTTGCAGTGCAAGCAGAAGCAAAAGAAATAAGAATCCTTACAAAAGGTATTTTAATATAAATGATGATAAGTATGCATGGCTGACTGGTTCATGCAAATTAAATAAACTTTATTGCTGCCCATGCTTGTTGTTTGCAACTGAGAAAACGTCCTGGAATATGATGGGTTTCACAAATTTAGCATATTTAATCACAGATTTGGATATACATAAGAGATCAACAATGGATATAAAATATTTTGCAGCATTAAATATATGTAGGTATATGTAAACATGTATGGTAAAATTGTTCATTTTAATTTTAGATAATTGCTGTCCAACTTATATTGTCTTACAGCTTGTTTCAAGAAAAATGTATTCTTTGTGAAGTTAAAATTTAAACAACCCCTTATTTTCTGGATCTGGTAAACTTAGTGACCAAGTCACAATCCCAGCTTTTGCCACTGATTACAGCACTATCAAGCCCAACTGATGAACAACTTTGAGGAACAATTCGGATCTACATATTCTGCATATCTTCAGCTCAGAATAATTCATGAAATATCAGCTTCAGCTGAGAATAATTAGTGTATGAAAACACAAGATATTTTATTACTGTACATGATGTGATCAGTGCCCTACATTTTGGTGTGAGGTTTTACATTTCAAGACTTGAAGTCCTCTTTATGGGCAACAGTAATGTAGTTAGTAACCATTTGAGAGCAGATAATGAAGGAGGGAGAGTCAAGTTCAAGAGGGAAGGAATAGGGGTACACATCCCAAGAAACAGTGTGATAATGCAAGCAGAGCTATGGATACTACTTCAACTTCCCTGTTCTACCACTATCATGGCATCAGGGCCTTACCTCCAATCTTGAGGCTCACATTTTCCTTTTGAATCAGACTTTACTTAAGGTGGAGGATTAACCCAACACTTAAGGTCCCTGTTTTATCCCCAGGGTTTTCCTGTCTATACTCGGGAGGCTGTTTGTAGTGGTTTCCCACTGGGCGATGGGGTTGCCACTTCCCTGTGCCATAGCTATGGATACTGCTGTTTGAAAATAAGTTATAAACTAGAATAAAAAATTAGCAAGTTTCGCTAACTGAGGTATGACAAAGTATACCAGTGCAACAACACCCAAATTATCGACATTGCATGTCAATACGTAAAGGCTACAACTACTGATAGTGAAGTAATACAATATAATAAGTATTTTGTAAAACAACTTTGCTCAAAGTTATGAAAAAATTGACTCACATTTTTTGTCTTGACCGGTTTCTGAGAACTACATGAAAAACAATAGCTTCAATATGACTCCATACAAACATGTGCTCTCAGTAAGTTTAATCCAATGACTAGTTTACATTCCCTTAAGAGAAGGAGAATACAAATAAAATAAGAATACGAACACATAGGTAGTCAACACTGCACAAAACTATGACTTCACCAAACAAATCATTGAGAAGAAAATTACAAAAATAAAAAATAGAAGCAAATTAACAATATCACAAAACTCACTCAGAAAAAAACAAATCAACTTTAAAAAAGTTCATGTTCAACACAAGAACTCACTACAAATTCCACATTTTCAAAAACCATAACATCTATTTAACTCCACAAAATAGATTCAGCATAGGACATCAATGAAAAAACTGAAGCTATTAACAATGAAGCAATATAAATCTACAAATACTAGGTGTCCCAAAAAAACACAGACAATGCTTAGTATTCCGCTTAATATATACGAAGTGATATAGACAGTGAAACTTTTCAAATGTTTTAGAAGTAAATGAGTTTATCTATAAACACTTACAATTTCAGTTACATTTATTTTTGTCCGGATACGCTTTGAACAGAAACCATTCAGAATGAAGACACTGGTCTTCGAAATGCATCCAGACAAAAATAAGTGTAAGTGAAACTATGTGTCTACAGGTTGAATCATTTACTTCTAAAACAAATGCTAAGTATGTTGTGCGGGATGGCAAACTGATCAGTTTTCAAATAGGAACCCCTGTCTGGAAATGCATGGTTTAGATGCTGGAGAGAATCAAAGTTTTAGAATGAACAGTGGTGACAGTTTGTTGAGATTTGTTTTGGTATCTTAATAAGGAAACTATGCAACCCTTTAGCCATCTGTGTACCGGAATGAATGACCTGAACATAATAACATTCCTGTGCACGCACTAAATTCCTCCATAGAGTTCTTGGTGCACATCCTACTGCATTACTGGTGTAGTTTCCAGTACAGTAACATTTTTAACAGTAGTGCGACATGTACCAGTACACAGCTGTGGAAATGACAGACTTGAACTCCAGCATACTTTGATGTAAATGTGCGGAATCACCACATATAAAAATTGATGGATTGGTAGAGGTGAACCAATTCCATGACCAGTACAGTCGCCAGATCTGACACCTCTCAACTGTTTTCTGTGGAGTTGTATGTAGAATATAGTGTATGGCACTCCTGTAACATCAGCGGAGGACCTTGTGGCTCAAGTCCATGGAGTGATTGAAAATCTTCAAAAACAATCCCACATATTGGGTAATATGCATGAGGCTCACCACCACTGATATAGGTTCTGTAATGATATAGGAGGTACATAGTTCAAAGCCCATTTGTAATATAGGCAGCTAGATTTTGGGTTTATTGATGAAATGTGAAAGTACACCCATCTCACACTTCGTGCACTACAGCATCCAAACTGTGCATTTCCAGACAACTGTTCCTATTTGAAAACCAATCAGTTTGCCATCCCGCACAACATCCTAAGTATTGTCTGAGTGTTTTGGGACATCCTGTATAATAAATATTTAGAGACTAGGCTTCACTTATCTTTGATGTAAGCTGGGAAGTTAATTGAAACCTAGTTTCTAAATATTTATTACATTTGTTGATTCAGCATAGAGAAATTACTATGCAACAAAACAAAGGACCCTCTAGCCCAGAATAAAAAAGTAAGAATTTATCACATCAACTGCCCAGAATGTGATCAAATTTATATAGGTAAAACTAATACAAATTTGGAAACCAGATTAAAAGAATACATGAAATGCATCAAATATAAACAGATGGTTCACACCATTTTTGAACAACTAAGCACATAACTCATGACTTGTGACTCACCAAATATAACACTCCTAAAACGTACAAAGGACCTGGATACTTGAGAAAAGATTTTGACCATAAAACATAAACAGCACTTAGTCAGCTGTTACAAGTTAAAACTTTATAATTTTTTTCTGATAAATAGGAACCTCAAGTGAAAGAAAACAACACACAAGAATTTTTGTTTTAATGTATTTTCACTATAAAAAGTCACAACTCAATCTGCAACTTCAATGTGACAATGGGCCCTTTTTAATAAACTTTGTTGATTTTAAGGCATTTACATACATGGGGTATCAAACTTTTAGACATAAATTACCACATAAGAACGTCATTTATCCAGCCCTCATTAATCTGGATTCGTAGTTTATCTGAATTGATTTTTGCTTATTTTTATGCCAGAAAAATATATGCAGCCTTTGATACAGTTGTAATGTTGGTAGCACAAAGATTAACATTTCTAGCATGCTTTAAGCTACACAGAACTATGAAACAAAGTGTATGAGATTATGTCATATTAATTTTCATGACAGTCATGATGGTGATTGTAAGTTTCTCATTTGGAAGGCTTTCAATTCTTTTTTCTTATGCTTTTGCAGTGATTCAAATTTCACTAATATACATGAAAGTTTTTATTAATTTAATACTTTGTTTCCAAATTATTCAAAATTTCACTACTCCAGATTATCCCTGGTGTCATCTATTCCAGCTAAACAAGGTTTTTGTTTAATTATATAACTTTTGTGTTGAAATCTAAGATATACAGGGAGCTATGGTACTCTAAATACCTTAGGACAGCAGTATATCTGGCAGTGACCTTTGTACGATGTAAACACAGAATCCCTAATTCCACAGACCTATATTATCCATCCCCCTATTCTCATAATCATTCTCACCTTTGGGTACCGTCTGAAACATTTCAAACCCATTATGCACTCTCGGAGTGATAGTTTTTCTTCTTTTGTTCTTTTTGCAGCAGGTTTCAGCAGTATGGCTTTCTCCTGAAATGAAATGTTAGAGAAGAATTAAAGTTCTTGAATACTGAAGTAAGAAGAAACAATAAAAAGAAAAGTAAGTTTCTGTAATAAGAGCATACATTTACTGAAATGTTTTACTTCTATTAGTATAAAGAAGTATGAAGCTGTAACAAAAACATTTCTGCTAAGTTTTACTTTCTGTACCACATACCTAGCAGATAGAGGACATATTGCACTCTACCCAGAAATTCAATATTCAGATTTCCTCACAAATACAATGTTAATATGTACCTTATATGTGAGGCTTATACACTTTTAAGTTAGGTGTATGTTTCTTTCAGGTCCCCTAAATCCAAAAAAGGCATTTTTAGAAAAAGTATGTGTTTATGTGTAAACAGTATAACCCTAAAACAAAATATCAGATAAATAACAAACTTAGTTTAATTTAAAAGGTGAGTAAATTAATAACACTAAACAACACATAGATTAACAATAGTTTAACACATAGATTGGTGAACGTCCCTCTTCCAGCAGAAGAATACAAAACAGAATATTACAAAATAATTGAAATAGCACAAAAAAAACAGCTTCCCCAAAGAATTAGTAAATAAAAAAGTAAAACAAGCAGAAAAGAAAAAATTACTAAAAGAAACTACAACTCTCACAGCAGCAGAAACAAAAATCATATTAAAAAAATTCACATATCATCCATGGGCCTTTGATAAATTAAAAAGTGTTCAAGGAATACAACATTCAGCTAGCACCAGCAAACCATTACTCCATAAAAAAACCTGCTGCTTTCAAACATCAAAGATGCTATTCCACCTAACAAAAAATCCAGCATATACCAAATTGAATACAGTGATTGTAATGAAGTATACATAGGAGAAAGCAAAAGAAATTTAGAAATTAGATCCAAGGAACACGTTAGGAACATCAAGAGCAAACAATTGGAAAGATCAACAGTTGCCTTTCACTTTTGGACAAAAAATCATGACATAAAGCCAGTACTGAAACTCCTCAAACACATAACTGGAACACAAGAGCTGTCCACATGGGAACAAATCTTCATTTTAAAAAATAGAAACTTTGACATTCCCCAGAAAGATATTTTCAACAAGTTCCTTGAACCATTACCAGAAGAAACATCAGAAGAAGCATCGCCATCCACACCATAAAAACCCAGTCATTGTCCAGTTGATAATGGAGGAAAGTTAACCTCCGAAATGCGTTCTGAAGAATTATAAATGTAAGCGTTGTTTAGTGTTATTAATTGACTCACCTTTTAAATTAAATTTATTATAACAACAGTTTTCAAACTTCTAAGAAAGGAAGATAATAAACTTAGTATTTAAGCTTAGCATCTTCCAAAGATGAAATACAAAGACTTTTAAGAAAATGTATCCATACCAGATTGCCCTAAAATGGAAAATGTTCATTATTTTTTATTTTCTCAAAAACAGCTGACAATTTTTGTTAAAGTGCCATATATTTAAGATACATGGAAAATGAAGTGTTTATCTTAAACTTTCTAATGAGAAATATTGGAGAACAAGAGTGTTAATGACTTCAATGACAAAGCATTTGATAACAGCAACTGTTGAACTTTCTGGAAATAGTATGTAAAGCCTCTTTATTTGAAGGTAACGAAATTGAGCTTTTATTTACAGATGCTCTTAAACTACTATGGTTCTCAGCAACCCATTCTATATGGCATGAAAGACTGCTTAATTTTGCTCAGAGGCCTCTTTATCAAGCTTGAGGTTCTTTTAATCTATGACACTGGACTACCAGCTTTGTTTCCCTTCTGAAGGAGGCTGAGCTAAGGATTTTTACTCAAAAATGCCTACCATTGGCTTTGAACCTGTGATCTCTGGAACTAGAGGCTAGCATGTCACCCCTAGACCACAAAGGATAACATTTGGAAGGTATTTCATATAATTTAGTACAGGCATGTCAAACATCACTCCCAGGGTGTGAAAAGAGGGGTCTACCCCTCCTTAACTGTAGTAGCACGCGCTAATAGAACCGGTTTTCGCTTTGTTTTTCCCGTTTTCCGATTTGATCATCACGGAGGGAGGGAAAATAGGGGAAAATTTTTCACGCCTGGTGAGTGCTGTTTGACACCCCTGATTTAGTATAACTGACAAACCATAAGTGATAGATGAAAACTTATTACATAAAAACACATAATTATTTATTTCAAACTACCTATTTGTGGCAGCGGCCATTTCAAAAGTAACTGTCATAATTTGTTTGAATTTTGCTTTTGTCACTTCTTTAAGTGCTGTCATATTCAGTGGTTCATGTGATGTTATGCAGAGTATGGAATTTTAAGTCCAGCATATAGTGACATCTGACTATCAATTCTGTTTTCTCTATCTCACTTGTACCTAAAGCAAAGTATGTAAATGAAACTATTTCTGCAAATTGTTTATATCAATTAATAGCAAGAGGCCTTTTGTGACTGCCCAAGCATCAAGTGCTTAGCATTCTAGCTTAACCAGAGGTTTGAGGCTTTCATTTATCAACTGAGAAGTCAATCTGTGTTAATTTCTGGCGCTGTAGGAGACGATTACCACCTTCGCTCCGTTCCAGTTCAGATTTACTTCCCTTTGCAGATGAGATGCGTTTTCTGGGGTTGATCTTGGATAAGAAGCTTAGTTGGTCATCACATATAGCACAGCTAATAGCACAATGTGACCATTCCCTGAATACCTTGCAGGCACTAAATGGCAAATCGTGAGGAGCGGATCAGAAAACTTTGCTGCAAATGTATTGCACACTGGTCTGATCCTATGGATGTATTGCTTTTTCGTCAGTATGACCATCTGAGCTGAGAATATTATACATGATCCATAATAAGGGTATATGTATGGCGTTAGGAGCTTTTCCAACAAGCCCAGTTGTCAGTCTTTATGCTATATGTGCAGAAGCTCCTCTGCAAGATTGGCGAGATTCTGTTAGAAAATTATGGTTGTGCACTTAGATGTATGCCTAAGCACCCAACGTTCACTTCTTTCTTAAGGGTGAAGAAGGATTTCCCAGGGGTTAAGCTTGTACTCCAGTATTTTGTTAAATACTTATTAAATACTAGACACATATAATGCTAACAGCATTCAAGTCATCCACTGCTATCTTAATAGCTGTGAAACACCATTCACATTCCTAAAATGCAAAAACGTTTAACAACAGACCAATTTCCTAAAGCAAAAGTAGGTAGTAGTCATAAGTTACAATTCAAATGTACTGTCACTGCCATCTTTAGTAGGTATTGTTTAAAAATTAGCAGAAATTAACAACCAGTAATGAAAGTTTGAAATGCACAGTTTGAATTTAATATATGACTTGAAAACTAATGCTGTATAAATACAAATAAAATTAATAATAAAAATGCACATAAAGCATATTATAGGCACATACCAGGAGAGCAAAAATCTTCCAATATCGCTACATGGTATTTTGTCTATCATGGAAACGCGTGGATGAAACCATACAATATTTTTAAAACTACTTTTAAACATTTTACTTACCAATTTTATGAAAGGAGATCCTTATTGGAGCTCTGAGAAACCTAATATTGTTCATGAAATATGCCTTCATGATAAAAGAATTGGTGTATAGTGCACCATTAGTAGAGAAAGAATTATAGTTGATGCCTGTACACACTTGAATACAATTTTGTCCCCTTTTTTAAAAGAATTAACAGAGCATGATTTTGCCTTTTTTCAATAAGACTCTGCAACAGCTCATACAGCAATCCTTTGATGAGAACAATTGAAACTGTGTTTCAGAACAGAATGACTGGTAGAGATTTCTGGCCCCCTTGGTCCTCCAACCTGACCCCCTGCGATTTCTATCTCTGGAGTAACTTAAAAAGTGTACAAGACAAACCACACACTCTGGAAGAATTAAAACAAAATATCCAACAATAAATTGCCAGCATTTCTCAAGACGAACTATAGTGAGTGATGGATAGTTTCCTAAAGAGCTGCCAAAAAAGTATGGACAACAATGTTGGTCAGTTTCAGCATCTGCTTTCATAAAGTTGGTAAGTAAAGCCTTTAAAACTAGTTTTAAAATGTTGTATGTTTCATCTGCATCTTTCTATGCTAGTGGTAGATGGTAACAAGCACCAAGCATGTGGACAGACAAAACACCGTAAAACCTGTTCAGAGGCATTTTGCTCTCCCGTTATTATAAGGCATGCAATCATCAATCATATCAGTGGTAAAATTGCCATTGTGAGCTACAGGCACCCACTTAGGAAACATTGCAACAAATGCCAATTAGAATCCTAGACAGGTAATTAATATAAATTAAGAACAAATTAGAAACTAAAAGCTACACTTATCTTATCAACATTGTAACTTGAAACTAGTCAGAAGTACAACAACTTGCAATATTAATAAGATAGGTGGAGCTTTTAGTTTCTAATTTGTTCTTAATTTAGATTCTTTTGCTTCACTGTTAATAGTTTCAATTTTCCTTAAGGCAATTAATATACTTACAGTTAAAGTTAGTATACGCCTTGCTTTTTTCTTTTGTCTTATAATGGCAATGTTCCTAGCTACATTATCAGTTAATTCTTCATCCTCATCAATATCACCCAGCCAGGCTACATTGGCTAGCACCATTCTCACCAGGGCCTTGAACCTTGCCTTTGGGGGCAGGACAATTTTCTTGAATAGAAACATACATTCACATTAGTACTTCAATAAAGCAGGATACATCATGTTCTAATACCTGTGTTAAGTTGTTGTTGTCAAAACATAACTAATTGTTAACATATTACTCTTCTGGAAGTGTTAATTACCTTAGCACTAATAAGCAAATACAGTAATCTCTCAGTTACACAGGGTCTTTCATAAATAACTGAACATTCGAAAAATTGACTGATTTTAATTATTTTTGGATAAGTTGTACATATTTATTAATCAAAACATTTTCTGGTGCCTTACAGTCAATTCAGTTCCTAATATGCCACCAAAGCCCACTAGAAAATGTTTTTGTGTATGAGAATTGCAGCTTTATAAAGACCTTGTTATTTTGTTGCCATTTGTTTTTTGGTTTTTTTTGTTTAAAGGCATGGTATGAAGAAAGAGAAACAAGATGCTGCATACTCAATTAACTTTACTGCAATGGAGAAACATCGCTGCCTGTTTTGAGATCGGGAAACCTTTGAGCGGAATTCAGCATTTATTCTGACAGTTTAATTTATAATGCCAGGTGCCTAACATGAAAACCATCCTTTCAGTTGGTGAAAAGTTTCAGGAAACAGGATCCTTAAAAGAGAAGAGAAGATCAGGTCAGCATCTTTCTGTAACATGTGAAAAAAACATGGCAAATGTCCACAGTACTTTCACTAAGAGCCCAAAAATCCACCTCCAAAGCTGCTCAGGAATTGAGCATTTCTCCTATATAGTTCCATATGGCATATCTTACGGAAAATGCTAAATTTTCAGTCATATCAGATACAAATTCTTCAGGTTCAATTTCTTGGCCTCTGTGATCTCCTAACCTAATTCTATTAGACTTTTTCTTATGAAAATTCATTAAGGACAGAGTGTAAGCAACTAAGACAGGCACTATCCATGAAATGACGGACAGGATTGCAACTGCAGAACAGATTAGTCACTCCTTGTATGCTGTCAGAGGTGCACAATGAGACGGAACGTCACCTACACTTGTGCATTGTTCAGGATGGTTGGCACATTGAAAATTGTGCATGATTGTAATTGTTACATATGTGGTTTATGTTACAGAATGCTACTTTAAACTTCAATTTATGCAAATGCACTCTGTGTTGCACCAGGAAATGTCTTTATTAATAAATATGTATGACATAGTTTGAGAGGTAGAACTGGAACTTAAAAATTCAATGCCAACAGTAAGTTTGTTGGCATAAATAAATAATAATGTATGACATATCCAAAAACAATTAAAATATGTTAATTTTTCTTATCATGAGAAGACAAATGTTGGGCAATCTTAAGTGCTATGGTCCTTGGACTCATTTGAGCATCATTTCACCCATTTCATTCGTCGCCTGATATAACTTACCAGGTTAAAGGGCTTTAAACTTTAAAAAAAAGACACTATTTGAAGCTTTTGGTAATAATAGTGAGAAAAAAATCTAAACACAATGTTACATAAAAATTCAAGTTTGTAAAAATCTGCTGACAAACTTGTTTTAAAGTCACTAAGTCTGTTCACATTAAGACAATTGGCAAAGTTGGTGGAATCAAGCATACTACTGTAAATTTACTATAGATTAGTGTATGCCTGTATCATATGGTATTACATATGCAGATATATAATGCAGATATACAATGCTTTGGTACTACATGATTTATTGAAGTACACTCCAGAATCACATCCAGATCATAAGACACTTACAGAAGCATTGAAGTTGACTCAGAATTTTCTGGATGAGTTCAATATGATTCAAACAAAGACTATGTTTCCAGTGCACACCTAGTGTTAGGTTGTCCTGATGTGAGAGCTGGGGCAGATACCTGTGCTTGGATCATTAAGAAAATTGGAAATACTTCGCTTATCTCACTTCATTTGGATCTGAACTCTTTTACAAGTATAAGGAATTTTGTGAAGTACTTCAAGGGCTGTGAGTATTTTGTTAAGCAATAATAATGATGACAACCACTACCGTTACAACTATTCTACTTATCAGGGGTGTTGACAATGCAGAATAACTAACAGAACACTTTGATCAGTTTCTTAGCATCTCAGCTGTTGAAGGTATAGAACAGTTTGGCTAAAGTTTCCATGTCTGAGTTATCCTACAACTATAAAATTTTAATTAACTCTTCCAGCAGTGAATAGCATTAAGGAAAATATCAAGATGGACAGAATCAATTTCTAGAAAATTAAATAATTTCTCTTAACCTGCATAAATCAAAATGTTTTTTCACAAAAGATGATCTTTTACTATTAATGTGGTTTTACAGAGAGATTGCATTCAGATTATTGTATCATCTATAATGCAATTTTAAAGAAGATAAAATGAAAATTAGTTTTTTAAAAATTAATTTGTGTGCCATGTTGAGTCTAGGGCCACCTGGATTGTGCCTTGAGTAAACAAAGATGAAGCACTGTGATGGCCTGTCCTCCCCAATTGCAAATCATTATGTATGTTACTGTGCTGATTGCTGCATGTTTATATTATGATCTTTGAGCACATTAATGGATTTTACTACATTATAACAAATAATGGCCCTACAAAATCTTTTATACAGAATTTCACATTTTCAGCAAGCAGTTATTCTCTCAGATTCCAGGGCAGCAATTATAGCAATTAATTCCAAGTTGTCACCAAAAAACCAAACAATTATAGAATGTTGGAAAATCCTTACCCATCTAACCGCACTTCAAAAACACCTAGTCTTCCAATGGATACCAGCTCACTGTGGACTGAGTGGTAATGACAAAGCTGATTTTCTTGCAATAAGGTACCAGCAGTGTACAAAAATCTATAGTTAATCTACCATTTTATGCAGCTAACAGATTAGTCAACTCTGAATTCAAAAAAATTATTGCAAAATATTACTATGAAAAATCAAAAAATAAAAGATGGAAACTACCAAACATTCAAACAGTAATTCCTGAGTATCCTCGAAAAACAGCACTTGCAACCTTCAGGTTGATTACAGAACAAGATTGTCTGGCAAAACATTTAAACAGAATTGGATATATTCTTCACCACTCTATCCTCTATGTCAGTGGTGTCAATCGTGGCCCCGAGTGGCAATGCCACAGAGAGAGCAAGTCGCCGTGCCCTGGGCATAGAGGGCCAGTCCGTTAGAAACCAGTTCAGTGCAGTTTTCCGTGTGATGCAGGCAGAGCAATGGCTGCGTCCGAGAGCACAGACATGAGTCATTTGGATTCGCATGTTTCGAATAGGAAAACAATTCTTCTGCAAAGTTGTGCTAGTAGTATTCAGTACCTAATATGCAACCAGTATCTTGCATTAAAAATACAACATACAAAGTCATTATGAACATAGATAAAGTAAATAACACAGCAGTTCCGCTGGAGCTGATAGAAGTACAGTGTGAGTCGCCTTCATGAGAAATTTGACAATTCATGTTCAGACGCACTGATCGAATTCTACCGGAAACTTCACAATAGGCGTTTCCCAAATTTGATTCCCAACGCAGCAAAAAGCATGGCAATGTCTGGCAGTACCTACCTTTGTGAACAGGGTTTCTCTATAATGCAGCTCCTGAAAACTCGCCATACAAACAGACTCTCGGATAGCAATCCGGCATCCAGTCTTAGAATCTGTCTTTGTTAGCCAAATTTTGAAAAGTGTGTGAATTGAAAAATATGCCAAGTGACTGATCCTACAAATGTGTAACATGTGGTATTTTACTTAGGTTTTCAGTAAGATTGTCTTAAATTCATTATGCAAACGCTTAACACTGAAATACGTATCTTCAAGGACAGTAGTTCTCAAACAACTTGCATGTAGTCTTTTCCTTTAATTTTGGAGGAAATCGCCAACGCCTGTTACTAACAATGTTTCGTGTTATTTTCCTTATCTTATATATTTAAACGAGCAATTCTTGTATATATATACATATATTTATACCGCGCAACTTGGAAACGGCTCTAACGATTTTGATCAAATTTTGTATTCAGATAGAGTTTATCCTTTTAAGTTCATCTATATAGGTGTAATTCCCGAAAAAACGCGATTTTACATAAAAAAATAACATTTTTTTATTCCCGCTTCTACAGTGCAATTCTTGTATATATATTCCCCGTATTTCAGAAATGGCTCTAAAGTAGTAGTAGTAATGTTTTAGGGCGCACAACTGCTGGGGTTATTAGCGCCCGAATGGCTCTAAAGATTTGGTTAAATTTTTGTATACATGCATATTACATTCAAAGTTTTCTCTACTCACTTTTGGGTAACACATTCACATCTCTTTCTCCATTCAGTCTTCTATAAACAATTTTCCATAAAAAAAACATGATTTTGCACCAAAAACATTTTATCCCCACTTTTAAAATAAGTCATACCATGTTCTGTATGTTTGAAACAGAAGTGCTATTACATTCACACTGTTTTCTCCTCTCACTTTTAGGTAACACATTCACATCTCTTTCTCTACTCACTCTTCTGTAAACAATTTTCCATAAAAAGTGTGATTTTGCACCGAAAAACACTTTTATCCCCACTTTTAAAATAAGTCAAACCATGTTCTGTATGTTTGAAACAGAAGTGCTATTACATTCACACTGTTTTCTCCTCTCACTTTTAGGTAACACATTCACATCTCTTTCTCTACTCACTCTTCTGTAAACAATTTTCCATAAAAAGTGTGATTTTGCACCGAAAAACACTTTTATCCCCACTTTTAAAATAAGTCAAACCATGTTCTGTATGTTTGAAACAGAAGTGCTATTACATTCACACTGTTTTCTCCTCTCACTATTAGGTGATACATTCACATCTTTCTCTACTCATTCTTCTACAAATAAGTCATGCAATTTTCTGTATGTTTAAAATAGAGATGTTGCATATTACATTTACAGCGGTTTTTCTACTCACTTTTAGGTAACACATTCACATCTCTTTCTCTACTCAGTCCTCTATAAACAATTTTCCATAAAAAACGTGATTTTGCACCAAAAACACTTTTATCCCCACTTTTAAAATAAGTCATACCATGTTCTGTATGTTTGAAACAGAAGTTCTATTATATTCACAGTTTTCTCCTCTCACTTTTAGGTATCACATTCACAACTCTTTCACTACTCACTCTTCTGTAAACAATTTTCCATAAAAAGTGTGATTTTGCACCGAAAAACACTTTTATCCACACTTTTAAAATAAGTCAAACCATGTTCTGTATGTTTGAAACAGAAGTGCTATTACATTCACACTGTTTTCTCCTCTCACTATTAAGTGATACATTCACACCTCTTTCTCTACTCACTCTTCTACAAATAAGTCATGCAATTTTCCGTATGTTTGAAATAGAGATGCTGCATATTACATTCACAGTGGTTTCTGTACTTACTTTTAGGTATCACATTTACGTCTCTTTCTCTACTCACCCTTCTATAAATAATTTTCCATAAAAAACGTGATTTTGCACCAAAAAACACTTTTATCCCCACTTTTAAAATTAGTCATACCATGTTCTGTATGTTTTAAACAGAAATGCTATTACATTCACACTGTTTTCTCCTATCACTATTAGGTAACACATTCACATCTCTTTCTCTACTCACTCTTCTACAAATAAGTCATGCAATTTTCTGTATGTTTGAAATAGAGAAGCTGCATAATACATTCACAGTGGTTTCTGTACTTACTTTTAGGTATCACATTTACGTCTCCTTCTCTACTCACCCCTTCTATAAATAATTTTTCATAAAAAACGTGATTTTGCACCAAAAAACACTTTTATCCCCACTTTTAAAATTAGTCATACCATGTTCTGTATGTTTGAAATAGAAGTGCTATTACATTCACACTGTTTTCTCCTCTCACTATTAAGTGATACATTCACACCTCTTTCTCTACTCACTCTTCTACAAATAAGTCATGCAATTTTCTGTATGTTTGAAATAGAGATGCTGCATAATACATTCACAGTGGTTTCTCTACTTACTTTTAGGTAACACATTCACATCTCTGTCTCTACTCACTCTTCTGTAAAAAGCGTGATTTTGCACCAAAAAACACGTTTATCCCCACTTTTAAAATAAGTCATACCATGTTATGTATGTTTGAAACAGAAGTGCTATTACATTCACACTGTTTTCTCCTCTCACTATTAGGTAACACATTCATTTCTCTTTCTTTACTCACTCTTCCACAAATAAGTCATGCAATTTTGTGTATGTTTGAAATAGAGATGTTGCATATTACTTTCACATCGGTTTCTCTACTCACTTTTAGGTGGCACATTCACATCTCTTTCTCTACTCAGTCTTCTATAAAAAAAATTTCCATAAAAAACGCGATTTTGCACCAAAAAACACTTTTATCCCCACTTTTAAAATAAGTCATACCATGTTCTGTATGTTTGAAACAGAAGTGCTATTACATTCACACTGTTTTCTCCTCTCACTTTTAGGTAACACATTCACATCTCTGTCTCTACTCACTCTTCTGTAAACAATTTTCCATAAAAAGCGTGATTTTGCACCGAAAAACACTTTTATCCCCACTTTTAAAATAAGTCAAACCATGTGCTGTATGTTTGAAACAGAAGTGCTATTACATTCACGCTGTTTTCTCCTCTCACTATTAGGTGATACAATCACACCTCTTTCTCTACTCACTCTTCTACAAATAAGTCATGCAATTTTCTGTATGTTTGAAATAGAGATGCTGCATATTACATTCACAGTGGTTTTTCTACTTACTTTTAGGTATCACATTTACAAATCATTCTCTACTCACCCTTCTATAAACAATTTTCCATAAAAAATGTGATTTTGCACCAATAAAACACTTTTATCCCCCCTTTTAAAATTAGTCTTGCCATGTTGTGTATATTTTAAATAGAAATGCTATTAAATTCACACTGTTTTCTCCTTTCACTATTAGGTATCACGTTCACATCTCTTTCTATACTCTTCTATAAAGAAATCATGCTATTTTCTGTATGTTTGAAATAGAAATGCTACATATTATATTCATACTGTTTTTTCTACTCACTCTTAGGTAACACATTCACATCTCTCTCTACTCACTCTTCTAAAATAAGTCATACAATTTCATGCATGTTTGAAATAGAAATGCTACGTATTACATTCATACTGTTTTCTCTACTTGCTTTTGGGTAACACACTCATAACTGTTTCTCTACTCACTCTTCTAGAAATAAGTCATACAATTTTGTGCATGTTTGATATAGAAATGCTGTATGTGACATTCACAGTGTTTACTCTACTCACTTTTAGGTAACACCTTCACATGTCCTTCTCCACTCACTCTTCTACAAACAATTCATATCATCTATACAACTTGAATGTTTGTATATATCTAACTGTTAATCTCGAAAACTGCTTAACCAATCACCGCAAAATTTGGCAAGTATATGTATTTTTTTCATTGAGAGTTTTTATGTTAACAATTTTACTACACAATATATTACTTTCAAATGGTTTTCTACTCGCTTTTCTTTTACTTAGCGCATTCATGTATCCTCTGTTTGCCCTTCAACATACAATTCATATAATGTTCTAGGATTGAAATATAAATGCAGAGTATTACATTCACACGATTTCCTCTACTAATTCTTCCTTTACGAGACACAATCAGTCTTCTTTCGCTATTCGCCCTTCAACATATAATTCATACAATTTGCTATATGTTTGAAACAAATACAACGTATTACATTCATACTACTTTCTCTATTCACTTTTGTTTTACGTAACAATTCACATGTTATTCCCTATGGTTTATCAACTTCATACATACCAAGGCCTATACATATCTTATGTTGAAGAGTGATTAAAATCCAAAACAGGTTGACCGATCGCCATGGAAAGTGACATTTTTTTCATGGCGAAGGTTTTTATGCAATCCATTTTACCACACAATGTATTACGTTCACATGGTTTTCTCTACTCCCTTTTCTTTTACCTAACATACTACTCCTTCTTCTGCAAACAATCCATACATTTTTCCATATACTTGAAATATAAGTGCAACGTACAACATTCACACGGTTTTTCTACTCATTTTTCTTTAGTAAAATACAATCACATTTCTTTCACTACTCCCGCTTCGACGAACAATTACGAACAATTCATACACTTTTCTAGATGTTTGAAACATAAATGCGTAGTACATTCACATGGCTTTATCAAGCACCTTTTCTTTCTGTAGTATTTGTTATTCTTCAACATTGTTTTTGCTTAGTGTCGCTCCGGTGTTTTAATAAAAAATAAAGAAATAGTTAAAAAAGTAAAGTAATCACAATTGGTGTCCGAAGTGTGACGAAAAGCACGATATGGAACAGTTGATGAAACAAATGTTAGCCAAGATGGACATAATGGGAAATGAAATGAATTCCGGAATGCGGCAGAGGAAACAAATATGAAAACCGGATAGGAAAAATGTAAACTACAGAATAGAAAATATGGGAACAAAAATGGAAGGCAAATTGAAAATGTAAACTCCGAAACGGAAAAGATGAAGACGGGAATTCCAATATGAAGACAGGTCTATCGAAGAATACTAACGAGCGACTGGCCGGGGTTAAGGAAGCCATGGAAGAACTCGATGGAAGTATGAAGGACCTTGGTCAATGTGTTAACGTTCTGGAGTCAATCACAGCAGCAAAGAACTGAACTCCATAATGGAACAAATGCTTGATGAAAACCTCAAACTGGGTGGATATCTATGGGGGAGGCCTGCTTTCAGCAGTACACGTTTTACAGCTGAAATGATGGTGTTTATGAAATATTTTTATGTATTTCTATATCTCTTGTATCTCGGACATTACTCTTAACAATTGCGATAAGTAGTTTTATTTAGTTAACGTTTTGTCTTTCAGGTTTGTCTAAATAAGTATCTTCTCCCACAAAAAATAAGATTTCACAAAAACAGAGGCGAAAAACGCTGAGCGAAGCTCAGTCACCCAGGTACTTTGAAGATAATACAAGTAAATATTCTGTTAATATGTTTAATCAAAATAGCTAAGAATATCCATTTAAGGTATAACAGGATTTGAAAGCTGCTATTTACTTTTTATATAAATATAGATTATATGTATATAAGTTCGTATTAAAAGCACTATTATTAATACCGTGTAATTATTCTCTTATTTATTTATTCATTCATTCAAAATAGATCCACATTTTTACATCTGGGATTGAAAAGTAATAAAAACATCTGTCTTTAAGAGGCATGTAAGTGCGCAAGTGGTGTACTTTCCAGTTTGAGAATGCCAACCCAAGGGCTAGGGTAGGTTTAATAGTGCCTATAATTCAGCCTAATCATCAGAAGGTTGCAACTATTTTAACCAACCTGCATAACTACGGCAAGTAGTTTTCTATTTACGCGTGAGATGTACTGTTCCCCTTCGCAGATCCAACTTGTGTCTGTGCTATGTATCCTTGTAGGCAATTCTGAAGGAAAAAAATTAATAAGGTGTACGCACTCCAAGAAAGGTTTTATTTGTGGACGCGACCAACTTGTAAGTAAACAGGTGTCAATTGATAAAGCTTCTAGTGTTGATATGTATTACGTCATGTTTTGCCCGCCATATGTAGCTGTTGCACAGTTGAGCTTCGAGGGGCCTGTGACCTTGACACCACTGCTCTATGTGATTTGCAAGAGGAAATGAACCGAGACCACCTTCAAATATGCCCGGCCACTTCTAGTGCCCCATCCATCAGTGAAGAATATTGGAGAGCAAGAGGATTAATGACTTCATTGTCAGAAATCCAGCATTAGCTAACAACAAACAACAACATATGCAGATATGTAGCAATGCGTATAAAAAGACTTTTTATACTTTACAAAAGAGTCGAAAGGAAAATTACAGTACTAAAGCAACAGGAATTGTGTGGAGAACATATTGATATTACATTCAATATAATGTACTTGAAACAACAATGCATGTCTAACACTTAAAACAAATAAGCAAATTAACATTCACAATACAAGAGAAACAAATTTTCACATGCCTGTATTCAGAAAAAGGAATAAAAAACTATCAAACTATCACAGCATATGCATAAAATGTATATAAGCTGGTTTAAATATAAACTGAAGATATTCTATATCCAAGGTACCGTAAGCTTTTGCTGTATAGATAAGTTTATCATTGGTTAAGAATAATAAAGCATATAAGTTATGACAATGTTTTCTACTTTTATAGTAAAATAAGTTTCATTATTTTTATCTAATTTGTATACTTCTAAAAATGTGTATATACTATTAAGGTACTGAGGCAAATAATAATAATAATATGGTAATGCAACCGAGCGAGTGGTGCCACAGCATAATGTGTGACTTGCACTCAGGAGGTCCCGAATTCGATCCCTGGCGACAGCACTCTCTGACTTGAGTTTTTCCTTGGTTTGCCCTTGTCACTTATACAAATGCTGCAGTATTTAATTTCATACCATTGTCTTTCTATCATTTCCCTTCATTCTATTTCCTTATGATCTTTCAGTGTGGTTTCAGGCAGGTGGTGTTGGTGGTGCCGGGCAGATGGCGCGGATGTTTGAGCATGGTAACTACTGTTCTCGGCACTGGGTAATATTTGGGTGGACTTGTACTCCGTCGGGGGACGCTTGTGCAACATTGGACCTGCGGTAGTGGCTGTTTGGTGGGGCCTGGCACCGGGTTGAAGAGATCTCAGCACTTGTTAGGGACTTCCGTGCATCCCTATGACCCATCTGGCTGCGGCTTGTGGTAATCTGAGGTTTCCTCACTTCATTCCTGCCTCCTGAGGGGTGTTAGCCACAATAGAGCTGACTGCGTAGGTCGAGGTGCGCGAGGTGTTTCCCTTCGTCTATACCCTTTACCATTACTGTTTTATAGTAACAATTTACAATTCACAGCTGTTGTAACTCTCCTTGAGAGGCTCTACAGAGTTGTGACTAATTCGGTCTGTACCGACTGCTTATATAGTATCTGCATTACCGGCAACTTCTGGAAATTGAACTTTCTCGAAGTTTCTATCGTAATAAGCCCCTGCACGTCGAAAGCTTCTAGAGACTTCGTGCAACGGTGATTTTCTGAGCCACCATGTTTGTGTTCTGCAAGTAGCGACTACAAAGTGAAGTAGATGACACTTAACCCTTTTCTGAGGCGTGCAGCTGCCGCGATACTTTTCCCTTCTGAGGACTGGTTGCCTCGACCAGCACCATCGTAGTGGGCCAGTCGATCCGAGAATACCACCAGCATCTTCCCTCTGGGCTGTTTCTGGATGCAGGTAGACTGCATCACCAATCCTCTTCTCCACGTAGTGTGGTCTTTGTTCTAGTTGTTGGGCAGCGCCCCTCGGTCCAGGTAGGGCGATGTATGCCATCCTGCTTGAAACTTCTCGGCAGACATGTCGGTCGTGACGGGTCTTCGCCCGGTCGCCCTGCACTCGGGTGTGCACTACGTGAAGACGACCCACTGGGTTTTGGGACCGCTAGTTTCCTTTATGTAATGCCCTTCGCCACGTCAAGTCGGATTACAGTCACGGCTGCACCCATATCCACCAGTGTCCGGTACCACTTCCCTCTTACCAATCCATTCGCGATGAGGCTGTCCTTCACCCTCCTGCACAAGGCGCGCAGCGCAGGTTTCGGCGGTGAGTGCCCCGATGTGCCTCTCGTCATGCCGGTACTCATTCGCTTTCCACCTGCTCGTCGGCCGGGTGTGGAGAGCCCCTCATCAGATGTCCTGGCTACCCACATCCCCCGTACACACCACTGGAAGATCTCCGTCATCGTCTTTGGGTTGTTCCTCTGTCACTGTCATGTCGGATACTCCTGATCTTCAAGGTCGGGCAGTTGTTACTTTGGCCACCTCAATTTTCAATGAGGCCGTCAGCGCATCGTGGATGGTCTTGTAGTGCCCGAGCATCAGATGCTTACGCACCTCCGTATCGCGCATCCATCGACGGAGTAGGCATCTTGGGATACGGATCCGGTCTGGAGGTTCACCAGAGCCTTGTTCACCAGCTGTTCTTTGGCAACAGCGAACTTCCGCTCTTGCCGCTTTGACTTGCGCCGCCTGCGATAGGCTGCGGTCAGACGGTGGTTTTCGCACAGGTTTTCTAGAGCCTTCCAGATGTCTCTGGACGCCGTCGAGAGCGTCCAACGGCGCCGCCCCTCCCCAGAGGCTAGATATTACTTCTGCGACTTTTTCTTCTGCTGACCATCGGTTGTGGGAGGTGACGGCGGTGGCGAATTATCGGTGGAAGACATGGAAAGGTGACGTCCCGTCATAGTCGGATGGCCTGACGCGCGTGCTTGGTGTGTTGCGTCCTGTTGTCTCGATTTTCAAATTTTAAGTTTTTCGCCAAAGATTTGTTCTACCCTGGCGTTCAGTTCCTTGGCACCGCCGTCGACTCTGCCTTCCAGGGCGCTAAGCCATTCCCTGGTCTCCTCCAGGGCGTCAATGCGTTGGCTGACCCCCATCTTTCCGCTGAGTTCTTCAAATTCCTTTTCCACACGAGTCTTCGTTCGTTGAGTTTTGCCGCTAACTCCTTCATCTCGGTAATTTCGATCTTTATGTCTTCCTTTACACCCTTCATCTCCGTCTCAATCTTCTCTATTGCGGAATTCACTGTTAGTACTCGTATTTCGCCTCCCATTTTGTTCATCTCGGATTCCATTTTTACTTTCTCTACTGGTAAGTAGATTGTATTCCACCCAAAAATTCGATGTCGAGATTTCAACGGAAATATATGTTTTGAGGCCCCCTGAATCCAAAAATTTTTAGAAAAAGGTCTGTCAGTCTGTGGACAGCAAAACTCAAAAACGAAAAGTCGGTTAAAAACCAAAGTTGGTGTTTAAGTTTAATGTTGTTCAAGGATGCGACACGAAGATTTTGAAGAAAATAGCCCCACCCTAAACTACCCTTTACATGGAAAATTTTTCGAAAATTTTGATTTTCTTGAAAATGGCTCTAACAATTTTGATTAAAATGTCATATGTTTGGGCTATTTTTATGACAAATGAAATGTATATCTTGAATTTTCTGGCTATAGCCCCTGTAGTCGTATTTACTCTGGACGACTTTTGCATAACTGGTAAACCGTTAGAGATAGACCAAATCATACTATACAAAAATGTAGATCTTGCTAAAATACACAATTTATGTCTCAATAAATTTTCTTGTAGGGTGAACCATTTCGGAGATATTCCTTGTTATGTGTGTGAGTTTCGGAAAAACTAGAACTTTCGTGAAATGGATCATTGTTATTCATTTTTTTTATATGTTAAGTGTGCAAAGACAACAGAATCTCAAAGCTTTAAAGAATTTGACTATCGCACAAAGCCTACTGTATTCTAATATTCCCCTTGCACCTACAAGGAAATAAGCAATAAGATAATTTGTGCAAGTGCTTATCTTAACTAACACGAAGAAGATATAGGAATAAGTGTTTGTAAGAATGGTTAGTACAAGAGTAGAGAAAGTCATGTGAGTGCAACTTATAAGATTTTTTGTCTCCATCTGCTGCATTCCAAATTCATTTCGGTTTTCTTCTGCTGCATCTCGGTCAATATCTTTTCCAGCATTACCTCTATCGTGGTTCTTACGTCACACTTCTGACACCAGTGTGACAAATTACAAGTTCGGTTGTTTTTTATGTTAATTTATTTCTTTTTAAAACAGAATCACAATTCACTACTTTCTGTTTTATCGTAACACAATTTATAATTCGTGACATTGCAACTCACAGCTGTTCTAACTGTCCTGGATACTCTCACAAATACACAGTTTGCAGCTCAACTCAGACGATAAAAAATAACTCGGTCCGCGTCCACTGCCTATATATTCTCTGAATTACTGGCGACTTTTCTGAAAACCGAAGTTTCTCGAAGCTTCTATTAACAAGCCTCTGCACGTCGCGAGAGCCTCCAGAAAATGCTTGGAACGACGTTTGTTGAGCCGCCATTGTTGTGTTGCGTAACAGCAATTACAAAGGCAATGGTGTCAAGCAGCTGACACTTGATCCTTCTCTGAGGACAGAATATTATAATTCTCGCATATTTAAAGAGTATAAAAGTGTTTTTGATTTTGTATCTGTAATAGCTGTCAATGATCAACATGTATCTATCTCCCAAGCTCTTTCATTTGCGCTGAAAATCTTGTATGTGGTTGCTATACACACATTTATGGAGATTAACTTCATAGTTTATATTTTTTGGTGTGAACAGAGATTGTTTTGTATTGCTAGTAGAGATTAACATAACTTACAGAAAAAGTGCATTTATAAAATTGTATTATTCCAATTTGAACATTCCAGTAAGTACATTTAATTTCCTCTATCAGCAATAACATTAAAATATTCTTTGGATTTTGTAAAGATGCAATTTAGAAAAGAAAAACGAGGCAAACTGTTGTAAATAGTAAAATATCGTGAAGCATTTAAACTTTGTGTGTCTATAATGTTTCATTTACTTAAATATTACTACTGACCTATTACATCATAATTTTGCATTGTCAAACTGGAGTATGGCACATATTTCAATATTTCTTTGCAGCATTCCAAGGCGCTGATATGTTCACTGTCTGCATTATACACCAGCAACCAAATTGTCTGCAAACAGGAACTAGAAAATATGGCAAACCCAAAACAAGCATTGAAAAACAGTATCTGGGCCAGCAACTCCTTTATCCCATTGTTGTTGGCATAAGTAGGAATTGAACAAATTTGAAATTGGCAGGAATTTAACTTCATCGCCGTCTTCATCGTCATTGTCGTCGTCGTCATCATCATCATCAATCTAATAAAAGATTTTTAGAAAAAGGTCTTCAAATAACATGGTTCAGAAACGGCTTTACTTCAATGGCTTCATATCCTGCCTTAATTCTTTGAGGGAGATCTACCCGACCAAAAGGAAGCGGTACTGGTGGGCAGAAATTCGTCTCGTTCTTTCCGCTTAACCCAATACACAGATGTTACACCTTAATCTTCTAGATCTAGATTTTCCTGAATCTCCTCTTTAGACATACCTTCAATGCATGGGTGTTCACCATGCCGAGCGAAGAGTTCAAGGTGATATGCATCTTTCCAGCTACCACATAGCTGGCTAATAAATTGGCTATTCTAGATGGCTAGAATGCTGAATGAGTGTTGATCCTCATAATTATGATGATGGTGGTGGTGGTGATGATGATGATTATTATTATTATTTCGACGGTGTGGTGTTGGTAATAGTAATGATAATGATAATGATTATGATAATAATAATAATAATAATAATAATAATAATAATAATAATAATAATAATAATAATAATAATAATAATAATAATAATAATAATAATAATAATAATAATAATAATAATAATAATAATAATAATAATAATAATAATAATGATAATAGTAATAATAATAATAATAATAATAATAATAATAATAATAATAATAATAATAATAATAATAATAATAATAATAATAATAATAATAAATAATAATAATAATAATAAAAAAATAATAATAATTAATAACTAACCCCGCGGAACAACAGCCCTTTCCAGGTAAAGGCCTACCACCCGGCCACTGCGTCCCCCACCTCTGCCCCCCTCAGGCGTCATGAGTGGGGTGCAGTATTGGAGGGAGGAACAAGCTCAGCTTCCCGTTCCCTCTCGGCTGGTTGTGTGGTCTTCGCGCAACCACGGACCGCCTTTTCATGACGACATAACTGAGAAATATGCCAACAGAAATGACAGAAGAATCAACTTGATACCTGTATAAAAATAGGTATGTTGCATGTGATTTGTTTGTGATAAGAGCTTCACCTATAGTTCGGGTCACGAGCCGCCACTACAAAGTACGCCTGCTTTGTTCTCGTGTTTTCTCCTAACGATGAGAATGCCACTCTTGTCTCTTTCTTCCGTCTTTACGCAATAATTTTGCTATAAAAGAAATGCTTCTAAATAGGGACCAGATAACTCCGCGTGACATTCACTCCTTAAATAATTTCCAAGGTATTCTCTGTTATCCTAAATTTTCGCTCCTAAGCATTTCTGAGAATAAAGAATGTTAGTTTCTGATTCACACCATTTTCATTTCATTTATCACTCATTTCACACAACCAAAACACTCCTGTTTTCCCTTACGCGGATCGTTAATATATCACCTCTGTTTTCATTCCTAAGTTGACCACATACTCATTAATCATTACACATCGAATGGGCAGCGCGGTCCAGTGATGCATTCAGGAGGTTGTCCTGGAGGAGGCAAATCCGCCTCCCCCCCCCCCCCCCCCACGAGAAATTCATAACTATTTGTAAATTATATATCTCCCCCCCCCCCCTCTCCCGTCAAGCTAAATATCGGAAGAAAGTGTGTATTCATAACTGTTCCCGTCCGTCGGACCTGAACATTTTAGCCCCTTTCCTTTTATTTTACGGAACTTAGTTAAAAATATTAATTCATTCAATTTAATTTATTTTGGGTTTTCACTGAATATTACACTTGTGAGTTTTCCTTCAATTCTGTACATTTGTGGCCAAACATGCGATACTTGAGCTGCTAGGATTCTAATTCTTATAGAGTTTCTACTTACTTCAACTTCTTCTGAAGACATCGTGCTTTCCTATATTTGTTGATATTTTATATTATTTGTTTCCTTAATTGTTCACACATTCTTGGTAAACATTAATTGCCAAGTAAAATTAAATTGAGTTTATTCTTTTAGGAACTGGAGCCTGAAAAAACAAAAAAAATAACTATATTAAGTTTCCTTGGGTACATCTTATCAACATTCGTTTATTCTCTTTCCCATACAGGGACTCCAACCAAACAAAGCGTAACATATGACAACTAGTTATTTGAAAAACAGGTTAAAACTGCAATAAAAAGAATTATAATTATGATGAAGTCCTTAAATTAAGTATAGATGGGTTCTGAACCTCGGGGTTCTCGGGCATAGCATGCCCGATCCTGATACTGCTCGTATTCCATACCTCTTGTAGAGGTGGAAATGGAAATCCTTATGAGTCTTCACATATTATATCTCGAGATAGGGAGGAAATGTTGCCAACACTTAGTGCGGACCACAGAACATCCGCACTAGCGGATGTGTGAAATGGGACACCGCCGGAGCCGCCCACTATACCGTCTCTTGTGATGTTAAAACCGCTTTTGCGGTATTTACCAACGGATCTAGGACCATATTTTGTATTGATTCGAAGTACCAGTAAAATATCAGAGACTTTCGCTCCCTTAATTTGGGCGAAAGTGATGGTTATGGTTATTTTTACATGCCAAGGGCATTGCATATATCTTGTATAAATCAGGCTTCAATCAACTTGAAGTATATTTTACATCGGCCTATTGCACCAATGACTTCCTCCACTCCGATTTTGATGTGCTCTATGATACTTATTCTTACATACCTTTCTATCATTTGTTTGTTACGGGAGTGATTCGTGCTGTCGATTTACGCATTAATATGGATGAGTTGAGTACGTATGTAAATATGACGGAACAAATGCAACTTCTTGACGTGTACGGTTCAATCGTAGGACTCAGGTGAATGGGGCAATACAGTATGTCTCCACGCGGACGATAAAAGTGACCTTTCGAGCGTAAAATCTGCCGGCCTATGTATAAATTTATTACCAAGTTTTCAAGTGGATTCCCCTCACGCATCGAGTGGAATTATGTACCTACTAATTGCGACAAATTTCATGACCGTGTGACCTTTTGCCTGAAGTGTGGGGAGGATCACTTGGATTCCCAGTAGCAACGTCTTACGGCACGCTTGAAGTGTATTAACTGTAAACAGGAGCATGCCGCCAATGATATCTTTGTCCGGCATACAAATTGCAAGCACAAATAAGCAAACGCATTAGTGATGCTCCCTGTATCCCGGTATGAGGCGCATCAGATGGCTACCGGGCATACATCATACGCCGGTGTAATGAAATGGCAGGAGGCTAGAGAGGTGGATGATAAGCGTACTGAGGACTTTCCCGGCTTGTCGATTAGACCTGATCGTCCGGTGGGGCTACGAGTCCATTTGTTCGCCACAACGGCGACGACACCAACGTGTCTACGAAACGCAAGTGCCATGAGCCGCTGCCACACCAGCCCCCTGCCTGGTTAGCGGCACGTTTAACACATGGCAGGTTACCTGCAGAGACTCCAGGATCGATAACGGCGAAGCCGAAGCGGTGTAAGATGTGGGGAGAATAACGGTGTACCAGCCCTCCATATTTCATCCTCAAAGGGGGAATGACCAGTATGGTCGGAGGAAGTGCTAGTGGTGGCCTTGCGGTCGACCCAGAACAACTTACAACAGGCCTTGTAGGGCACCTTCCCCCACGCACTTTACTGAGTCTAAAGGTGCAATTGCACATATAAACTTCTACCCCTCTGATGGAAAAGGTTAGCATAAATGTGCTGTACTGCAATTCTCGCGGTATTCTGCACAACATAGCGAAATTTCAGGCCTAAGTGGAGCGGTTGCGGTCGCAAGTCTTCGTCCTCGTGGAAACGCGGTTACGTTTAGGTCAACGGGTTCATCTGCCTGGTTGCAACTTTATAGTACAGACAGAATAACACTCGGAGGGGGTGAGACCATTGGAGTGGCAGAACGTGTAGTCTCCATCTTTGGAAAACTGACATTAGAGTTCCCTTGCATCTTGAAGTGGTATGAATGGCTCTGGGAGACTTTACCATGTTAGGTGTATACACAACGGTATAGGTTGCGCGTTAGTTCTTGACGTATGACCTTGAGCAGAAATCCAATGAGTTGGCCTACCCTTAATAAACAGGTCAGCAAATGTTTATGCTACGATAACAGACACCTTTGTTTTCCTCTGTCGCGTTTGTGTATACAGTCGACTGCAAAAGTTTTGTGCGGTACGGATGTATGCATGCAACGAAAATAACAGCAATTCAGACGAGGGATAAATGTTGGGAATAGAAGAATTGCAAGAAAGTTAAGTGGAAACAGTTATAGAGGTATAGTGTGGCTGATATTACTGGAAGTGTGATAAATTGATTTGTAGTGCTGTGCTACTTCAGCTCAGAAGCATGTGTGTGTCATCTCACTGCAGACTGTACCTCCGCTTTCTTTCTCGATGCCAATTTCCCGCAAAAGCTGAGTAGTGACTCGCATTCAACCTTTCATATTACATTTTCATTCAAGAAGTAACGCGCGATCTGTACTCACGTTTACCCAGAGAGAATTGGAGTCTTCGCTCCGTTTCAGATCTACGAAATATATTTCATGTGGCGATTTCAATATTCTTAATTTTCATAATCTCTCTCCACGCCGGGCGCGCTGTCCCCTAATCCAACCCTTGGAAACGCATCAGTGGTCACTGTTATCTCGCCATCATTTAACTAGACAGGATCATCCGGGACAGCAAGATACATCCCCGGTCCTTCTCTGTGCCTCGGCGGATATGACGTAGGATGTGGTGGTAACCAAACATACCCATACGCTAGGCAGTGATCATTATCCATTTATATTACAATTTCCGCCTGTGTGCGTGGCACTACTCCGGCTTATCATGGACGACGACGCGGGTCATTTCGCCCGGATCATTTCCAGGAACACCTATCGCTGGCGACACAATCCTTCCGGAAGCGGACATTTCCTACAATCTGTCAGAACGGCGCTTAGTACAATATCTGGAGGAATTTCATCTCCAAATAGCACAGCGCTCAACGAAAATGACCAAACCGCAGTGGTGGACGGTAGAATGTTCATGACTGATCGCTGAGAAACCTCAAGCATATTCCAGATATCGGACGGATCAAACTCGCGAGACCTACATTGCAGCAAAATGCCTAGAGGCATGTGTACGACGGCGTTTACGCCGTATTAAACGAGCCTCGTGGGCGCAATATTGCAGTGCGATCACAATAATTTGCTACACCGACTTCGCAATTATGGAACGTTTATTCTGGTATCAATTCCCGCTTGACCGGGAATCCAGAGCTACAAGATGTTTTCTGACACCGAGTTGCCCCAGAGGCTGTCTTGATGTACTGAATCGGGATTCGACAATACTAGGTATCGCCATTTGAAAGCTTTGCCGGATACACGGTATCATTTCTTTTTCTTTTTTTTTTCCCCCCACTTGCTTTCACGCACATTTTACGGACAGGTATTCCTTCAGCATCGTGGCGAAGTATTACTGTTTTCCCTTTTCTTAAGTCGGGAAGAGCATAGTAGCTTCCAGAGGATTATCGGCCCGGCCCATCGCACTCGTAAGCTTTTTGAAAATATCCTCCAGGACAGGCTTAGTTTTTATTTGGAACAACATATCCTATGGACTAAGATGCAGTTTGGTTTTCGTAGGGGACATAGCACGGCATTTCCTTTATATATTTTCATGACTGATGTCTATATAGCCTGCACCAGGCACTACAGGCCAATGGATACGGGATGAAAGAAAACTTGAGCTTCTCATTCAAGGACAACGAAAACGTGCACCGAGAAGATAGGACAACAGCATAAGGCATTCTTGCCTTAGAGCGTCACTGATCGCATTGGCAAACTACTGGAAAGAGCCAGTATAAAAACCATCTTAAAACCAAACCAATAGGAAACTAAAACAGCATATGAGATCTGCAAAGGACAGGCGGGACCCGCTGCTGACAGGGGATTTATCGGATACCATGTAGCTGTGGCCAAGTTTATGCTAGCACTACCAAACGCAGTATAAAAACCCGCTGAAAGGAACACAAAAGCAACTGCTGGCTAGAACATGTGGAGAAATCGACAGTAGCCGAGTATATGCTTTTAACGGGCCATGACATCAAGTTCAACGAGACAAGTTCTGGACAACAAAGCACACTACCACGAACGGCTGTACCCAGAAGCCACTGAGATTCACACACCAAACAAGCTCAATAGAAAAGAAGAAACAACACCTATACACACAACCTGGGTGCCGGTATGACAAAATACAAAATCGAAGCCCCAAAACGCCAACAGAACGAATCATGTGACAGTTCCTACAGCCACATAGTAGTGATTAGCATACGAACAACCACTAGGAGATAGCAGGCAGTCCCTCTCATTTATATATAAGCCAGGCACTCCATCAATTGCCCTCTAATTGTTAACCAGCCAGGAGTCACTCTCTGAAGATGCCCAATGCAGTCTTGGGCAAAACGTCGGATAATTCATAGACTGGACCACGGCCTACAAGACCGGAAACTATCCATTGGATTAACGCCAGCCATGAAAGCCTAAGCACACAATATCCTTTGTTTAATTCTGTGAGCTGAATTTGTATTTATAGTATATTGATTTGAATGAATTGTTCTATATATTGTGTAGTTGCAATATGATCAAGCTGTCAAAGCAACTTAAAATAAACAAAATGAAGTATCTAAATGAAATATAGCTGGTTTTACAAGATCTTGATTGAAACTATGAGGCTGTCCAACTTTTTCTTTAATTTATCCATTCTTGCAACGGTGTCGAATATAACCAAATTATGATAACTGGCTCCGAGATCATTAACATTTTCACCAGGGGCTATAGTCGTTTTGCCACTGTTTAACGTAAGCAATTCATAGCTAATTGTCATTTTCTACTGTAATACACCTAGATTTATTAACATTTGTAGAATAATTTATATAAACATCTCGATGGCCATTTCAACAATTGGGCCAAATCCTAATATTTTGCAACAAACTCATCAGTAAAAGCCAAAACAGTTGTGTAAGGCAGTCTAGGTGCAACTGAAAAACCATGTTGTTCAATACTCTGAGAAGAGTTTTCCAATGGCATGATCAGTTGAAAGATTGTAGACTCGGAGAAAAAAGTGAAACTTGCATCACACCGTGTTTAATATCAATAGACTTAGTTTTACAACTCAGAAACTTTATCTTGAGTCCTTCAATTTAGTGCTACGAACGGTCCAAGTCACGAAGGCCCGTGCTTTGCCAAATTAAAAACTGAGCATCATTATCCGTACTCAAGTGTTACCAGTGGCGGCTATTCAGGTGAAGCTCCACTTCACCAGTTTTAGTTGTATTAAATATGATAGAGGTGTTTAACTTGTATGCTTAAATATGCAAACAACCATTCAGAGATATATCTGTAAGGGTACAGGGAAGGATGAAAGCTACCAGTTACCTGCCTTCTCTCTCATGCTTTAGCCTTCAAGGTGCAGCTATTTCTGTCAGCCAGCATATAGCCTGGTTGCCATGACAACAAAGCAGAATGTATAAGGTTCCGCTTATTGCTAAATAACCCTGCTGCAAGGCTAAGGTACAGCTACTCAGATCAGGGATTTAGCGAACCTTAACTCCTGGTAGAGGCTAGTCTATCGGTATTCCCTCGTGAAAGGCAAGCTGACTCGCCTCCCTCTCTTATTGTTGTAATTGACTAAACAGTGTAAAAATACTGTTTGGGCAAAGTGGTTGTGTGCTCTTGTTGTTCATTTTACTGAAGTTAGCTTCGTTCAACTTTTGTTTTGTTTAGTTAAAGTTAGTGGAGAAATGAATCCGCAAAATGATAGTGTGTAGTATATTACACACACCATTTTCATGGAGGACTGACTGTGATAAAAGGGATGTGGTATTAACAAGAAGACCAACTCCTACTCTTAATTTATCAGCGCAAAAAGTGGAACAAAAAAGTGTGAAATGTTGCAGAAAGCATTTTAAAGGTTCATGGTACAGTGAATATGAGTGGCTGTGCAGTAATTATATGGAAAAACTGTTTTGTTGGCCTTGCCTATTACTTGGTATAAAAAGACAGTGTGGAACAGTGCTGGTTTTTGTCACATTTTAAACATCAATAGCTCATTACGTAAACACTCTGACTCTGCTGAACATCTCAAGTGTGCACTCCAATTAAAGCAACTCGAAAAGAATCACAATACCGTTGCTGATGCTTTGAAGCAAAACAACCAGTTATATGTTGCTCAGTACAATAAAAATGTAAGACTGAACCGATTGGTTTTTAAGGTTGTAATTAATGCAGTAATGTATTTACCCAGACAGGAGTTTGCTTTTGTGGTAACGATGAAAGCTCATATTATCTAACAGGGGAAATTTCAAAGAACTGTTGTCTTTATTAATTTTAGCAAGTTGGTTAGAGATTCAGGCTCATTACAATAAAATCAAAAGTATCTTCATTGGGGATTCAGTTCAAATTGATGATATTACAGATGTCACATAAAAATTGCAGTGTGAAATAATTGTCACTCTAGTAGATACCAATGGCGATTTAAAACTTCAAAAACATAGTTTTTAAAAATTCAAACCAATAACAATACTAACACAAAATCTCATCAAACAGTTCTACATGTTTGGTACTGTAAGTTTGTGTGTATTTCCTATAGTTTCCCACTTAATACATTTAGAGTGTCTGCCTGTTCAAAGAAAACCACATTAGTTATGTAAATTTCTTAAACATAGAGTATTTTATTTAAAATTGTTAGAGCAATTTTTGAGAAATCAAAAGTAACTAAGAATTTTTTATGTAAAAGTCAGAAATGCGAAACTTAAATATAGTTTTGTATTTATCAGACATTTAATTTTTTAGCTAAGCTGTTCTCTTCAATAAGCATACACATCTAAAAAAGCCATTTTTTAATTCAGGGGATCTAAAAATGTGCTACTAAAATCTTGGTGTGTATACAGAATACTGCCTCTACTTACTATAAGCAGGTAGTGGAGGAAGTAAGAACAAGATGTCTTGTTTCTGTGTATGATGAATATTTAAACACTAGTACCATCTTAGAAACAGGAATTACATGAATTGCTACAATACCTGTGATTGATCTGATACTACATAATGGAAGTACAAAGCACATGTTACAATAAGTTATTAACTTACTTAAGTTTATGTTGCTAACTGCGACACAAGCTGTTGTGTATCACATAATTATAGCAAATAATTAAAGAAAAGAAACTTGTGCAATGAAGTCAAATTATTATATTAAATGTTTTTTTTTATCTAAACATTTTATTTATTAATGACACTGTCAATTGGCAGGATCATATTATCACTGATTGAATGCTGAAATTGGACTGGGTCAGGTTTTAACCCGCAGCCTAGGGATCAGCAGACCACGCCTAACCAAATGAGCTATCTACACTGACAAATTTCATAGAGGTTGGAGTCAAACACTCAAAATGTTTCACTTTCCATCCTCACATGCATGACTGAAATCTGTTACATAGAACATAAATGAACTAGATTTGTAGAATTATACAAAAACAGGTACTATGTTTCAAAATCCCTAATAATGTGAGCTCATGTGATATTATATTTAATTCTGACAAACTAATTCTCCATACTCCATTTGTTTTTAGTATTCAGAATACATCCCTACCAATCAGCTCACGTCAACTGTTGGGTTCTGATTTGATGAGCTCTCTGGTGACAACTGAGACACCTCTCTGTGATCTGAAGAAGTTCAGGTTCTCATCAAATTAGTGTCAAAATTGATGAACTTTCCCTCATATTTCTTGATGAAAATCTTTTCCCATGAGAGTTTGTTCAGATATCTGACATCACAGGAATTTTGTTCATCCATTAAGGATACATATGTTGGAACCTTAAAACAGGTAATTTAATAAGAGAAATTTTGTTTCATGACCTTTATTCATATTAAAAGCTTTTTACAAGTGTTTTCACAAAACACGCTACTTGTTTAATGCCTATGAGGTAATCTTTTATTTCATTCTCTTCCTTATGCTTACCCTCCCATGATGCATCTTCTCTAGTAATTCTCACTGTTGTGTATCATTCCAGGCAGTGCCATGGCCATGCAGATAGACCATTCACCTATCACCAAGACAGCCCAGGTTCAATCCCAGGGACCAGCATGTGGTATTTGTGGTGGACAAAGCAGCATCTGGGCAGGTATTCTCCAGCTTCTCCAATTTCCTGTGCCACGCATTCCACCAGTTGCACCATTATTACCTTTCCAACCAATTTTGCCTGCATTTCACATAATCCTCTTTCTCACTCTCATACTTGGTTTGGGCTGACCACTCGCTTCCAGGTCTCCACTCTGTCCAGTCCATAGGTTCATCTACTCCCTCACAGGTATCTTACCCTAGCACAGGCTTGTGAGTCCTGGGTGTAAGTCCTCCATATGGAGAGGGTAATCAAAAGAAGTGTTTCATTTCACAGCAAATCCACACACCCACACAGAGACTCATTTATCACATACATGGCAAACAAATAACCTTGCTCTCCTGTGAACCAAATTATTTATACACCAACAGTCGTAAAGTACATTAACATATAATAAGAATGCAGCACAACTGAAATTAAAGGCTTGTTCATAACAACCTGGAATAGGAACCATAATGTAACCAACAAAATTAAAATACATTTACTGAGCATTCACTTTTGATTCATACTGGGTAGCTGACTGCAAGGTAAAAATTATTCAAGGTGCTGTGAAGTATAACCATTGCTAGGGATCTCTCTAATGATTGATTGTGACTAATGCACATCATTGCATATGGAGTAGCATGGAGTCGTATTGCTACAATATTTGAGCACAACAGATCTTAAGATCATGAACCAAGATCTTAACTCAGCAAGGAAGTTTCCTCATCTGACCACAATAATTTTTGTCATGCCAGGTTACAAAATTTATCGAGCAGATCACCCTGTTAATACCAGAAAGGGTGGATCTGCAATTTTCATCAAAAGTGACATTCAGCACAACGAACTGTTACCAATTAGAGAAAAGGAATTCCAGCTCCCCAGAATTAGTATAAACTTGAACAATAAAATGTACGAGGGTAATTAAAATATAAATGGTAATTGTTGCATATCACGGGGGAAGCAGTTCAGAGTGGGGCAGTGGAGTGCGGGGGTTGAAGGTTAGTGTGTTAGGGAGGGGGAACTAGCTTTGTTAGCTGCTTCGCTAGGTTCTGGCGTCAGTACAGCCATGAGTGAGCAAGAGGTTCCTTCGTCTGTTGCGCAATGCATTATTATCAAGTTTTTAACCAATGAAGGGGTTAAACCTTCGGAGATTTTAACTCGTTTAAGGCACAGTTTGGGGACACTACACTGTCACAGAATCGAGAATTTACTTGGGCCAGACAATTTAAGGGTGGCCAAGAACCTGTGGAAAACAAAAGTCATGCTAGACGCCCAAGGTCAAATCTCACAGATGACAACTTCTGTGCCATTCGAGAGCTTATTAAATGTGATTACCGCTTAACTGTTGTAGAAATCGCATCAGAAGTTGGTTGATTTTCTTCATGATCGACGTACAGTGACTGCAGCTTACTATTGCCAATTGTTAAGGTCTGCAAAAGCTGTCTACTGAAGCAAAAGACGTATGCCCATCAGAGATGTCATCCTTCTCCAAAACAATGCAATGCCTCACACCGCCAATTTGACAATGGACACAATGGCGGACGTGCACTGGGAAGCTCTTGAACACCCTCCCTATAGTCCAGACTTGTCTCTCACCCTCCCCCACAGACTACTATTTTTTGTTTGCACCCATGAAAGAATCGCTTGGAGGGAAACATTTCGAAAGCGGCGACGTCGATGAGCATGTGTGCAATTGGTTGGCGACGCGTCCTCAAACTTTTTTTTGAAGAAGGAATGTTCAAGCTTCCAAAACTTGGCAAAAATGTGTACAGTGTGAAGGAAGCTATATAGAGAAACGTTGATGTAGTCACTTGTGTATATATTTAATCAATAAATATTTTTAACAAAATTACCGTTTATATTTGAATCACCCTCGTGTCAAATAGCACCATTCTATCCAGCTCCTGAAAATATGTTAACTGCTGCAAACTGGTGGGATCTAATACATGTTATGGGCACAAGTTATTCAATTGGTGGAGACTTCAATTGCAAATATCCACAAAGGGGCTCCAAATTAGCCAATCCTAGGGGGAGATTGCTTTTTGATGTGGTCTTAAGTTCTCTTTGGGAATTATACAACCAATGGATACTATTGCTACTCAGATGCTGGTCATTCACCTGATGTACTACTCTTTTTCCTTGGAAAAAACATTATTCATCACTGTTCCATACCCAGGTACAGCAAGACTTAAGCTCTGATCATCTCCCAATAACCCTTAGTTTGAATGTGGCCACTGCGCACAACATTTCTTCTTCTTTAATTAGACATCCTTTTGATTGAAAATGCTACACAGAAACATTAAACAGAATAACATATCTGAAGATACCATTAAAATCTTCAAGAGTAGCTACTCTTACCCGCAACATCCAGCATGCTGCCAGTGTGGCTTCACAACAATGCAATGTACATTCATTCATGCATTTTCCCCATTTTTCCAACAATTGCACAACTACTAGAAGAAAAGAAAGAATGTTGTAGGCTATGGATATTCAGATGCGCTACTAACTGCATAAAGCAGTATATATCAGAGCGACTAGCCATCTTCGCTCATCTATGCCCTTTGGTGTTCCTATAGTATGGCATGAACAAAATTGTATTAATGACTTATTTTTGTCTGTGTAATATATCTGGATTCAATAGGAAAAACAAGGTGGGCATTATATACCCAAACTTACCATCAGCAATTAGGCCTGTGCCTCAAGGACCTGATACTGCTGCTTGATCACCACCTACTGTATTGCAGAAAGTAGTACTGATACTTCAAGTGTGGAAGATGAAATAAATTGATCCCCAGACTTAGAAGATAATCCAAATCCATTGAGTCACACAAAATTAAATAATTTGGTACATGATTTGGGTCTCATCAAAGGAAAAAGTGAACTTTTAGGTTCAAGGCTGAAAGAAAACAATCCCTTAACACCTGGAAGAACTTTCTATTGGTAAACACATAAAGAAAAAGAGTTCAACAAATATTATGTAAAAGAAGAACTAGTGTATTATTGTGATATCCCTAACTTGATAAATCGTATTGGAACAGCTTACAAAGCAAAAGATTGGCATTTGTTTATTGCCTCAAGCAAGAGAAGTCTGAAGTGTTCTGCTGCAAAACAACAACATGTTTGCTTTGGTTCCATTAGCTCACCTTACATCCCGTAAAGAAATGTACCAAAATTTGTATACTGTTCTGGAAAAAGTTAAATAGAATGAGCACAAGAGGTTCATGTGCTGTGATCTTAAGGTGTGCAGTATTTTGCTGGGCCAACAAGTAGGGTACACAAAATTTCTGTGCTTTTTGTGTGAATCGCACTCCAGAGCCAGAGAAAGGCACTGGGGTGAAACTAATTAGCCAAAAAGAAAAGATTTAGTGCCAGGGACCAAAAATGTAATAAATTGCATGCTGATTGACTCACACAAGGTTTTGCTACCACCATTGCATATCAAATTAGGGACAATGAAGCAATTTGCAAAGCTTTGGACAAAGGAGGTGGTTGTTTCCAATATCTTACTCGGAAATCTCCAATACTGTCTGAATCAAAAATGAAAGAAGGTAGTGAGGAGCAGGGAGAGAGATTCCACCAAGACATAAAGGCGATGGAAACCAGGTACCAGATTGATGGGATGTCTTCATGATGGCCAACTAGAGACAACTCTATCAGGACCACAAACACAAGTCAACTCAGCATTCGTTTTCAGCAAAGTGGGGGAGAAAGTAACATCATAAGGTATTCAATGAAAAACTGAAGATTTTAGTCTCTAAATTTGTTATTTTAGACCATAAGGTATGTTTGAAAATTTCTAGTTCAGTGCACATTGTTGCATCTGTTAAATTGTGATTGTTTCTTTGTTTGAATGATTTCATGATTTAAAATTTTAAACAAACTCGAATATTACATATTTCCTTTCTGTATGGCAGAAAATGGTATGTGGTATGAAAAAATGGAAAACAGATTTGAACCCAGCATACCAAAATTAGGTTTAGAGGACTGATTAATCCTGTGCCACAGAAAAAAGGTTTAAATTTGCAGGCCAGTGTAATCTTTGCTCTACCACTCCTACTTCTACTGTCCCACACATCTGCACTCTTCTACCACACCTACTTCTATCTCTATTCCTATCTCATCTTGTAAGTTTCTTCACCTACATTTCTCTTACTCATTTCCACGTTTTCTTGTATAATTCTGTTGTTCCTAAGCATCATAAATGAAACAAAATAAAATAGATTCTTGATTCTACTCTTTGTTGACTTCAACAACTGTGATTCCTTTTCTCCGATGTTGGGAATATCATGAAGTTCTCACAAGTACTGCTCTTAAGTGCTGTGATGTGTGGTCATTGAGGATGCAGTATGATAATTATTTCAAATTTGCAGATTATACCTTGCCTTCTTTTAATACGGTTGAGTCCCACGTTTGAGAAGTCATGTGACTTTATCTGTTTATCTGCAGGGTACTTTACAATAAAATCTGGTACTATTTATGATAAGGTGTGTAATGATGTGTCTGAATAGTAACAAGGCCAAAGAAGTAATGAAATTTGTAAAATGTACCTCATGGTTACAATTCACATAGTAAGTAACAAGTGCAATTAGTTATATATTCCTATGGTATATATAGATAATACAAGGGTTAACCAGAATTTAATGCACATTTTTTTTCTCGGTTGACAACAATGTTATGAATTCAAAACTTTTAAGGTATGTGTCATTTGAAGTTTTTGGAATCCACACAGAAATTTCTTATTTCCTCCGAGTGAAAGCATAGCTGCAGCAATGTTCCAAAATGGTGCCTAAATGATGTGTGTTACAAGCAGCATGTCACCATTGAATTTCTCACTGTGGAGAATGGAACTTTCGGGAACATTTGCAAACATTTGTGTGATATCTATGGGGTATCTGCAGTTGACTGAAGTGTGATTGATTACTGAGCACAGAGGGTGGGGCCATTAGAAGGCAACTGCTTCCACCAGTAAGGACATGATCACTATGTTTCGTGACTGTGGGGGGATGTTCACTGATGTGATGCCAAGAACAGCATCATTAATTCTGAACTATGTCATCACATTAACGAAGCTCGAGAAACACTTCCACATATTTCAGTACCAGAATAACCCTTGTGATTGCTCGGCCTCACACAGTTTGAGGGCTTTCACATAACAGGGTTGAACAGTGTTATTCCATTCACCCTACAGCCCTGACCTAGCTCCCTCAGACTTTCACTTGTTTAGGCCATTAATGGATGCCATTAGTAGAGGAAATTTTGAGGATGACAAAGAGGGATTTGTGCAGTGAAAAAATGGCTTCGTGACTAGAACTAGGAGTGGTACCAACAGTGCATACACACCTTTGTATCTCGCTAGGGGATGGCCATAGAACTGGAAGGAGATTACTCAGAAAAATTAGGATTATAGAAGAAGCATCATTCTTTCTTCTGTGTAATTCTCACAGTGTGGAATAAATAATTGTTGAAGAAAAAATGTGGTACATTATTTTCTGGGTGACCCTTGTATATGTAAGCTGTGTTCTTTGCTTCTGATAATATAGTTATGCTTTAATATTCTATTTGAATTCAGTTATTATTCCAGAAATGTGCAAGATGTTAAAATGTGACAGCAACAAATAAATTAACATATACTCTGTTCATCAAGAGATTTAACATATATTCTGTTCATCAAGAGATTAGAGGAGATGTAAACAAAGCACCGGTTTGTATCACTCCAGGGCCACGTGCATTCACAATGACGCAACACAGTTACCTACCGCTACACGTAGGTATAATATGCATTTTACACTACTAAAATGATATATTTACTTGATCCAAATAACTTGTAGCGCATGGAAATTAACTGCTACTTACGTTATCTCTGTTCACAATAAAATTTTTTCATTTCCTGCTCACAAACACGAAACCAATCTCCAGAAGCAGCTTGTGGAGGGAAGTTCGTTTTAAATCTGGAAGATCGGGATCAGAGTAACTGCCAACAGCACTTTGTGGTGGGGGTTCATTGTTAATTGTTAACTAAGAACTGGTGAACTTTTCGACGGATTGCAGATCACACAAATTCTTCGCAAACTGCATCCACCATTTATCTGGCACGTGGTTGCTTTTTGTCGGGATCTTCACCAACTGGCATTTTTCTTTGCGTGTGTTGTAAATACTTGCAACTCATACACCGGTAAACTCGGATGTTAATTTCATCACGTCTTCGATAGCAAGTTCGGGATATTTCTCGCCAAACTTGTTAAACACATTCAATATTATTGTCTTTTCACCACTTCGCAATGGTTTGCTGCACTTATCTTTCACAACTCACTTGTTCCGCCATGTTACTTTCATACTGAATAAGCGCATGCAGAATGAATTAGGCTGGTTATAGATTCACCTAACTGCGTATTCTTACACTTTAACTATGCTTAGTACACTTAGTTCGTGCTTTAGCAAACACTAAGTGAGATTTCAGACTCCAATAAAAGTATTTCTTCAAGGGACTATTTACACGGCAAAAGTGTCAAGAGGGTGCGCTGTGGTCAAAATGCACGTGGCTTTGTTTACGTCTCCTCTAATCTCTTGATGAACAGAGTATAGGTAATATTTCTCATTAAATACAATATGTAAATAAATACTAAGCATCTTTAAACAACCATTTTATTAATTAACATTGATGTATTACCATTCTCACCTGCAACATTCTGTCACAGTTATTGTCATGGAACAATAGGATTCCACACCATCAGTATTAGGAAGTTTCATTCTCAGCATGTTTAAGACTTGGGGCAAGCATACCAACCTCTCATCAAAATACTGGAGTGCAAGACAGCGAATCACTTCATTTCCAACTGTCCAACAGAAATAGGAAAAGACTGCACAGGACCACATCTGTAATTGAGGGAGAATGGGCAAACATTTCATTCCTGTAAAAGTTAAATTCTTTAGTCATCCCAGAAAACGCCACATGCAGAAAAACCAATAAAAACTGCATGTGGCCAAGAAGAAGAGAATAGTTCAGTATGAGCATAGGCACCGTCATGGAGCAACAAGAGTTCATGCTGACCAGCCTGAAGAAGTTTCATCCTCAGCATGTTTTAAGACCTGGAGCACATCCTGCAGCTTTTGTTCAAGAGTAAATAAGACCAGTAGTGAGAAGAAAAAACATTAGTTTGCCAACAATTCTTGTTCTCTCGATTGCATTGTTTTGTTGGGGGTTGCTCTCCAGTGATGACCCGGATCTGGAGTTATGTATCATTTCATCTAATCAAGAGGTTAAATGGTGTTTGGTCTTCCTTAACTGAATTTCAACATTTTTGACACAAATTCATGTGTGCTTTTTTCTGCTCTTCTGTAGGGCATCCTACAGCTGCAGAACTTCCAGAAATACAGTTTCTGTTTGAGGATATTTTTCACTGCCATCGGTCCAATATTCTGGTGCTCTTGAATCAATTAACATGTACATTAATAATCGTCCCACAACATAATCCTGTTTTCATACATTGGTTTTGTAACAGATGTACTGTACATCATTGGGGAAATCCTTCCTCTTCTAAAATCTGCAAACCATCAGTAAATAAGGGATTGCAAAGGACAAAGATCCCCAAATACATTATGCAATTTTTCAAGACATTCTTTCTTCTCTAAATTGACTTTAAAGTCACAAATATTCATAGTGTGGAAACACACTTGCTCAAGATCCATCTTGCAACAGCAACACCTGGATTACATACACGGAAGTGCTGACAGTCTCATTATTGGAGAGTGATCATTTTTGCACATGTTGCTATCTAAACTTTAATCTTTAAGATAGAAAAGCCTGTACTAGCACATTACTGATTGCTCTCTGTTCTCAAAACTTTCACAATAATCCTTGTATAATTTAATACTCTGGTGATATCAAATAGCATCTTTACTTTCCAGGTTATCATTCATTTCATCCAGCTTAAATGGCTATCTTGCTTACAGGCACAATCGCTGTGACAAGGTCTATGCTTCAAAAAATGTTAAATACTTGCTCACAACATCAACTAACGTCTGCTTCTTTCCCTGGCCTCTGTCAAAAGATCAGAAAGCATATTAGATATAATCATAGATGCGGAAAGTGGGGAGAAAACAAACAAAAAACACAAAATTGCTTCTCAACCTTTTATTGAAAATTACAAACACACAATAAAGATATTATTTAAGACTTATATCAACACTGAAATACTTCTTATGCTTGTTGTAGTATATCACCACTGTTCTTATCAGCTTCTCAACTGTTCATATAACTACAAAACTTATATGGTTACGGCTAGAGACATATCATGAAATTGTGTAATGATAATTTCAGGATAGCAGTGTATCCAAAAGTTACAATCAACACACTCTGTGGGTAATAAATGAACTGCTTATGCAATAACCAAATGAGAAAAGTTCTACATTTGGTACACTTTTATTTACCTTAAAGATGATGTCCTCATTTTACTGAAATGTTAGAACACTTGCATCAATCTGGCTTCAACCTTTTAAATTTTAGACAACAAATACTTCACTTTCCATTCATTGCACCACTTGAGGTATCCATTGCTTCATCATCATCCTCTTCCACCAGTGACACTATACAACAAACAATCATCAAAAATTAAGTTTTAATTTTTAAGAGCAAGTTCTTGATCTCAAACCATGTATAAAATGATGTCACTGCTAAATTATGTTAGATCCTTTATTTAACAAGCTTCCCAAAGAAGTCTTGAGTGAGAGTTCTGTAAACTGGAAAGTGATCTTGCAGTGATGAATTTTTGCATAAATGCTATTTTAGAAATTATCAAGTTTAGGATGATAAACAAAGCCTGGATTTCTAAGCAAAATGCTAACTTTTTCCACACTTTTAACAATAAGCAGGAAGGTTAAACAGATGAGCAGTTTTAATTATGTTTATGCTTATTTCGCAGGAAAACATTCTTGCTGCTTAGTTTATGATTTTTAATTAACCTCTTGAGCAATGGCCATTTAAACGTCCGCGAGCCGAGAACTGCTAGCATTTAAATTGTTAAATGCGCTTCGTATATACACAACTGTATTTTGTGTAAATATTAAGTTATTTTAATGAAACAAAAACTGGTATAAAACTCGTTATTTGCAGTATAAATGTACGTCATCACCAAAGTTGAGTTGTATTTACAAAACGTTGAAATGGCACAATTTTGTTTCACTGTGGTGAAAAGTCAACTTTGCTCTGTCGAACGCATCTAATATAAATTCTCGGAAAGATACAGTAAAGAAACACCCATTGTATGTGTGGCTTATGCGTCAGCATACTGTGTAATAAAGCGCTTCTGCATGCGTGGTCTCTTGAGTCACCAGAATAGATCAACATTACAACGTTTGCTTACGCGAGTTTCGTAACTGAGTAGAGTCCGTGTCTTTCTTTGTTGAAATACATACGTATTCTTTCCTGCTTGTAGCTGAAGGGAGAAGTGGTATAAAAAGGTGTTTTTGCACCAACTGGATATAACCATATACAATTGTTTGGGGATTTGGACAGCTCTCTAAACCCACACAGGACAATGACCGACCTTGACTACCGACTATAAATAACTCGCAGCCTAATTGAACAATACCACGTTGGGGGTTGAAAATCCAAAACCCCTGCACCCCTCAGACTTCAAGGAAAACATTATCCTAAAAGGATACCACCAACAGCAAAGAAGTCCCGCCCATTTCGAAAGTGTTTCGTGTGCCGCAAGAAGGGAATTCGCGAATGTGGAGATGTACGTACCCTTGTGTGTTTATCCCTGTTTTGAGGTAAATCACCGCAGAACGAACATATTAAGGTAAGCCAATAAAGTATATAGACCTTACTAAAATGTTTCATAAAGGGAAAATTATAATAAGTTGAGTTGGATAAGGGATAAATAAGGGTTAAATGCTTAAACGCACAGGACGCCCATATCGCTCATCCGCCATTTTAAATGGACGTGATTTCACGTCGATATCCCTCAAGAGGTTAAAACAGCATATTTTAAGCAAAACTGTAAATTTAAAGTATATATTTCAGTTATTTGTGATTTATCAGTGATTTGACATTTTCTCGGCTAAATGCGTAAGAAAGAAATGCTAAGGTATAGCCAGGTATTGTGAAATACTGCAAGGAGAACAAACTTGCTGCAATTGGGTAGTGTCAATGCAGTCAGTTATTGCCTGAGATATTGCAAAGATATCATGGAGAAGGATGGTGATTCCCTGAGTTTCAAGCAGCAGTGTGTTGGACAACGTTCTTTGATCCTGCAGGAGGAGGAGGTTCAATTCTATATCAACATCTATTTTGGTCATCCTGAAGTTCACATTTTAATTTTAAGAATGGTATTTGTCCGAAATACCTGAAATTTTGAAGAAGCTGGAAGCCCAAAATAATTTCCTGGAACATTCACTTTCTCAGATTGACAAAATTTCAGTACCATTGTCATCAGAAACACACAGGATTGCTAAAATTGTGTTTGACAAACTCAGTCAGGTGCTACAGAAAAATTCCAGTTAGAAAACACTGTCAAATTTCTAAAAGGTTTTCTGACAAGAAAACACATATTAAAGAGGAATTCACTGAAGGTGCTTTTCTCATGTGTCTGTGAAGTCATGCAACATCGAAAGAACATTTTCATTATATAATCATTTTTCATTGATAGACGGAGTGGTTTTACACAGGAAAATCTCAGAATGACCATTGTGTACCGTAACAGACATGAGTTCTGTGAAATTATTTATCTTCATATTTGTATATATCATTTTTGCTTAATTTGGTGCTTATTTTCATAATTTTTCGTGCTTATTTTATTGTGCTAAGATGGGCTTTAATGATAAATGTAATGCTGATGTTAAATAAGGAAAAATTGAAGCTATTAACAGTGAAGCAACAAGATTCTAAAGTAAGAACAAATTAGAAACTAAAAACTTCACTTATCTTATTGATTTGCTGCTAACCCTGGGGTTTCAAGCTGTGTCCAGCTCATTCTCAAGGCCATATAAACAAACTCGTTGCCAAGCTACAATGCTGATGTGTTTGTCATAGACAGAAGCATCTATTTTTCACAAAGTGCAAAATCACAAATATTTTGTAAAATTTAATGAATTAGGTTAAAAACGTAAAATTAAATGAAAATCACTCAATCAACAAAATTAAGTTCAACATAGTTGAATTGGGTGCATAACTGATCTTGAGCTGTGGTGATAGGAAATGAAAACTGACAAAAACTATTAATTGTGCAGTCACATTATATTGTATTAATAGGTGCGACACCAGATGTATTCCACTTCTACAGCTTTAATTCTTCATTTCTTTAAAGAGTGTGGTTTGCTTAATCTGCATTCATCTTACACATAGTGACTCCAATATTAAAATTTCAAAACATCAAGCACAAAGAAACAGACCAATTCACAATAGCAGCACATTTCTGAGATGATCACCACAACATGGAGGAAGAAACCAATTATTAAAATCAGTCCATATGAACTATGAATTAAATATCAGGGAAAAGTTTTACATGATGTTTCAAACAGTTATTGAATTTTGATATTCCCTTGGAAGAAAATTTGCTAATCTGCCTCATTGATTTTCCATAGTTCCAGGCAGTCAACGATTTCATTATGCTTTCTAGCTAAGGTGAAAAACTCATTGAGAATAAATTCAAGGTAAGTGAAGTTTACTATCTTAGTTGACTCAATGTGCATACTTTTCTGAATTATAGTTCAAGCACTCTTGGTTGGCAACTGACATTTCCTGCCCAGGCGCTAATACTCTTTGAAAACTGAAGCAGGGGCAAAATGCCACTCTGGTCTCACATAAACTGAAGAAAGCATGAATTAGAGATAAGCTGTTGAGTTAAGCCACTTAACAACACTATCCCTTACAACCTAAAATCTGGAACTTACCAAATCAACTGCAATAGTTGCGAAAAAAGCTATATAGGAAAAAGAAATTTGGATATCAGTCTAAAGGAACATCACAGGAACATAAAATTAAAACAATCGCAAAAGTCTACTGTGGCACACCACTTACGGTCTTGAAAACGTTTTCTGTTTTTAAAACAATTTAAGTGAAGGTGGGTGTAAAAAGTTACTCAAAATGACCTCAAACAAAATTCACTGATAATTAAATAAGGAAATAATGAAGCTACTAACAACAAGAATCTAAAGTAAGAACAAATTAGAAACTAAAAGCTTCACTTATCTTAGTAATATTGCTTGAGTTGTCTTAGTAATATTGAATGAGTTGGAGTCAACTCGAAACGTGTCAGCACCAAAGAACTTGCAGTATCACTAAGATAAGTGAAGCTTTTAGTTTCTAATTTATTCTTACTTTAGATCAGTGATAATTATTGTGCGTAGATATGTATCAAGGTTAATATTTTTATCTACCTATGTCAACTAAAAATAATGAAAGCCCAAAAGTCATACCAAAGCTTTCTAGAAAAATGGGCAAGTGTTTTTAGAAGAGCCATTCCAGTAAGATGATAAGCATGCTGATCACAGCGATTCACAAAAGAGCAGCATTTTCCCATTGGAGTAAAACATCAAATTGCAGTTATGGTTCTTTTATTTAATAGGATGTAATTAAAATAGTTCCACATTTATTCAGACTGGCTCTTGTATTTTGTTAGTCAAGGAAACAGGAACTTATGATTCCTTGACTTTTTTGTAATATTGCAGATGATTGCTGATTTTATAATAAGTCCTGACTTAAGTATTGAATAGGACACTGTTTAAACATTTGAATCTTCACTCTTTTTTCGTGTTTGTTCCCTTAGTCTGTTCTGATCCGTTATTGTGTGTAGACATAGCTAATTGCTGCAAATTTGTGTGGCAACTATTATTCATGTTTTTGCTATGCATTCAGTGGTGTGTGTGTGTGTGTTGTAGTGTTTAACGCCCGCTTTTACTACTACGGCACCGCAGGTGGTGACACTGATGAAACATGGAATGAAGATGGAGCATCGGTGGAATGAGATGGCGGGGGAAACTGGAGAACCCGGAGAAAACCCGCCCTGACGCCGCTTCGTCCACCACGAATACCACATGCGGGTCCCTGGGATCGAACCCGGGGCACCTAGGTGGTAGGCGAGCGTGCCAACCGCTCGGCCACGGCGCCGCCATGCATTCAGTCATTAAGTGGACAACAGTATTAAAAGTGGCAACACTGCTGTCTCCGCTGGTTGAAATGTTGATCACCAACTAAGGATGTAAAGACTTCAGTACATTCAGTGTTAATTCCTATCGGTTTTCAAAGTTCACTTTTGATTTCATCTTCAAGCAATTTTTATTCTTTACACTTCCATACTTGCATAGTCATGTTTTCAGTTGTCTACATTCAATACAACATTTGCAACCCCTATCTTTCATTGAATACTGCCAACACATTTCAATTATTTCTTATGCATTCATCTAGTACTAAAATATCTCCCTCTACTAAAAAATCTGCCATAGATTTCATTTTGAAGAGCCTTTGTAAATACTCAAATGACCAACTACACATGATGGTTATAATTTGGGAGTTCAGGTGACTGAAGCAACAACAGCCTTGTCCTTTCATTTGACACTTTATTTCCTCAAGGTCATGAGTTCAATGAAACCATCCTGTATCAGCTCATTTCGCTTTAGAAGAAAAAAATATTTAATAAATGTTGCTTAGTTTGTTGAGGGGAACCAGAGCATGAAATTATAGCTTCATTAACAATTCTGAGGTTAGCCCCAATGCGCACCATAATGAGACCCCCTGGACACATTTTCCACATCACAGTTTGGTAGGCCCCTAGCTCCTATAAGATTTCGAATTCTTGGTGTTAGGTCTTTTTCCATTCATTTATGAGAGAGATTCATCAGTAACACTTTATGAGGAATACCCTGTAGAAGGGGACAGAACCATAGCAATTAATGAAGAGTGACTCATAAATTGGAAGGAGATAAAGCCCATTGCCTTTGTATAAAACTTGTCTTTTAAATTAAACAATACGATAATGATACACAAACATCTTGTGACTAACAAGTTTGTTCATGCTTTGCATGTGAAAATTCCAAAACTGAAATACTAGGTGATACTCTGTGCAATGTTATGAAATAAGATTAATAACACTGGTCGACAAGATTTTTTTCACAAGGAATCTGAATAGTGAATCTAGTGCATTTTTTCATCCTGAATTCAGATATGTAGTCAGAATTTTCCCATCAGGCATAGTTTTTCTGTGAAAGCTACCTTTCAAAATATGATTTTAGCGTTTTCTTTGACCTGTCATAGGAACCTTTACCTCATATGTAGCTATTTTACTCAAGCCGTATTTATTGAAATTATTTGTAATATCACGCTGAAGCACCAGAAAACAAGACTGTGCAGGTTCATTCATGTTTAGACATGCTCAGACCTGTCTGGCATTGTGATGTGTCAGTATTGAGCTGACTGTGACATTGTTCACTAGTGAAATATTTCCTTCCTTTCTGTTTAGAAGTGTATTGTGTATGTTGTGCATGTTGTATTTCAGTGCTTAATGTTTCATCATGCCAAGTGAAATATTTCCTTCCTTTCTGTTTAGAAGTGTATTGTGTATGTTGTGCATGTTGTATTTCAGTGCTTAATGTTTCATCATGCCAAGAAAGTGTGTAAATCATGCAGATAATTTCTGCTATATTTGTGGTGAGCTGACCTTCAAGTCTCAGAGGCGAAATATGACCCCACTTGTAAAGAAGTGTTATCATCTTTACTTTGGCTGTCAACTTGGTGATTTTGATAAGAGCTTGGCCCCAAATACATGCTGTGTTTCGTGTGTTAGACTGCTGACTGGGTGGAAAAATGGTACACATCATATGCCACTTGCAATTCCCATGATTTGGAGGGAACCGAAGGATCATTCAACTGACTGTTATTTTTGTTTGACAAATATTAAAGGAATCACATCTAAAACAAAATATACAGTTAAGTATCCGAATTTGCAATCTGCATTGAGACCTGTCTTACACAGTGAAGAGTTCCCCGTACCAGTATATGTTGTTAGCTAATGCTGGATTTCTGACAATGAAGTCATTAATCCTCTTGCTCTCCAATATTTTTCACTGATGATATTGAAGAGAGCAATAGCAGTAATAGTAACCACTTTTTAGAGAGCACCATATTTTTATGTTTTGGCGGTCACATCGCTCTCTCACAACCCCCAGAATGTCTGGAGGACCACACCTGTCGTTGGTTTACGGGTCTCACCGACCTGACCAGGAGAGTTATCAAAATAAATTCACCGACCATATCCTCTGATCACCAATCAGAGGACGTATTACATGCCATGGCAGGTCAGCATGTTAGGGGTTAAGATTTTATAGAGAAATTAGAGAAATGGAGAGGTTGGAAAAATAAAGACTCCCTAGCCCTCGGGAACCCTAATAGCATCGGGGTCAGAAGAGAACAAGAGTTGACCAAGGTAAGGTCAGATAGAAAAGTTACAGTGAGAAGCAAAACACCAGTAAGTGGAAGTAATGTTCTGCTCAGCTTGGGTACCTTGTGGTCGCTATTCACATATCCCCTAGATGGAGACCCCTGAGTTGAAATGTTAAAATATGTTTAAATTGGAAGTTTTTAAATGATCTAATTTATAAAAATTAGGTGAATTATGAAAGTTAAATACATGGAGCAAAAGAAGGAGAGGTTCGTTTTTTGAATTTTTGAGCAAATTTTACGCATGCCATGGCTTAGTTTTGTACTTCATCAGACCTGAAATTTACATGTAAATTTTTTTAAGTTCTTATAAATTAAATTTCAACCCCATAAAAGATACAATTTGTATATTAATCATTTAATTTTATCACATTTTTTCTTAAAAATTTCAGCTTCATAGCACAAGAGTTTGATTAGAAATCTATATATAGCTCTTCATATAGAATATTCCTAATTTTGTATTTCAATTAAACTTTTAATATGCCATCAAATTCTTACATAAAAAGTTCAATTCCACACACGCAGCGTGCCCGTATATGTAGATACAACCTTAAGTGATAACTCTGATTCTGACCTAACTGAAACTCAAAATGATTCAGATGAAAATAAAAATGATCTTACATATGAAGCCAGTAGCTGTTCATCAGAACCATACTTTCCCAATCAGCAAGACCTTAATGATTCGGGATTTAAATCTGTCTAAACTGCAAACTGAAGTTTTAACTTCCAGACTCAGAGGGTGGAATTTACTCCAAAAAGATGTAAGAATAAGTAGTTATCGTAGCCGCCATAGTGTTTTCAAAGAATACTTCTCTGAAGAATATGGTGTTGTGTTTTGTAATAATATTTGTTCACTTATGGAAACTCTTGGGCATCAACACCGACCAGATGAGTGGCGATTGTTCATAGACTCCTCTAAAGTAAGTTTGAAGGCTGTGCTGCTACATATTGGCAATGAACTTCCATCAATACCAGTAGCGCATGCCACTATGAAAGAGACATATCAAAATATGAAACTAATTTTAGAGAAAATACAATATGGAAAATATGAATGGAATATCTGTGGTGATTTAAAGGTCATTGCTTTATTGCTTGGTTTGCAACTTGGGTTCACCAAATTTTGCTGTTTTATGTGCGAGTGGGGCAGCAGAGATAAGAAGTCTCACTACGTTAGAAAGTCATGGCCAAAACGTGAATCTCTTCTCCCTGGCCAGAAAATGTGGCATGTGTCCCTTTAGTGAATCCTGAAAAAATATTTTTACCTCCATTGCATATTAAGTTAGGAGTTATGAAAAATTTCGTCAAAGCTAAGGATAAACTTTCTGATGGATTCTTGTACTTGAAATCGAAATCCCCCAAAGTCAGTGATGCTAAATTGAAAGAAGGAGTTTTTATAGGACCACAAATCCGATCATTAATGGCTGATGAACATTTCGAGGGACTGTTAAATCCACTGGAGAGAGCAGCCTGGCAGTCTTTCAAAAGTTTATGTTGCAATTTTCTTGGAAACCATAAAGCAGAAAACTATTGTGACATAGTGGCTGATCTTCTGCATTCTTATAAAGCTATGGGATGCAACATGTCTTTAAAAATTCACTTCTTGGACTCTCACTTGGACTTCTTCCCCGAAAACCTTGGAGCTGTCAGCGATGAACACGGTGAGCGTTTTCATCAGCAAATTTCTACGATAGAGAAGAGGTACCAAGGCAAGTGGAGTTCCAATATGCTGGCTGATTACTGTTGGACTAAAATGAGAGACGTTCCAGATGCAAAATATACCCGAAAATCACTATCTACCACTTTCTAGGTAAGTCAGAATCAGTAGTTATAATTTTGAGTTAGAAAGCTAGTTACGGATTTTTTAGAATATTATAAAAATTCAAATGAATATCACACAAAACTCGTGCCCGATGCGGACAAACTGTAATTATATTTGAATTCAGCACGAAAAATACTTTTAGAATCTGTTATTTTAATTTTGTGAAAGAGAAAAAGTTAATTTTTGTAGACCAGTGTAATTTTTATGTTTATTAACTACGCAGTAGATGCTTAAAAAGCTATTTATCTTGTATGTTTTAATGATTGTCTTGCTTATTTTATTATTTTTTTAATAATTTTTAGTATATGCAAAAATTTAGCTGAATGTACTATTTTTCTCAAAAATAAATGGTCAACTTCGAGACCTGCTTAACGTTCACCTAATTCTAAGGTATTCTTGCATGGATTGTATGAGAATGAAATTTTGTCATATACTTTGCTTGTTGTGAAGAGGGCATTGTACCCCATAATTTTGCAAAGCAATATTTCAGCAACTATTGTAAACTAAATGGACAAATACTGCAAATTCAACTTCAGTATACCTTCTTCTAAAGAAAGAACAAATTAGAAACTAAAAACTTCACTTATCTTAGTAATGTTGCAAGTTATTTTTGTAAAAACTGACTCGAGTTTCAAGTTGATTCCAACTCATTCTCAAAGCTATACAAACAAATTTGTTACCAAAGCTACAATTCTTCATTTTTCTCTGAAAACAACAAACATTGTAGCTTTGGTAACAAATATGTTTGTGTAGCTTTGAGAATGAGTTGGAATCAACTCGAAACTCGAGTCAGTTTTTGCAAAAATAACTTGCAACATTACTAAGATAAGTGAAGTTTTTAGTTTCTAATTTGTTCTTACTTTAGAATCTTGTTGCTTCACTGTTAATAGCTTCATTTTCCTTAATTCAGCATACCTGCTGAAAATATGCAATTATTGTGTTTCAATTAGGTAGTGAAACGGAAATAAAAAGAATTCCAATGTTCGGTAGTTTCCTTACAAATATAAGCTTAATCAACAACACCTGATTTCTGTGCTTAGGATAGCTGAACTCAATGAAACAACATTACAACTGTTCAACAGTGGATGCCAAAACATGGATCAAATCACATGTAACACATGGTTCTCAGATTTTATGTTTACTTTTGAGACAGAATATTAGACCCCAATAGAAAATCGTTTATATAAATGTTTGTTAAAAGTGTATAAATTTCTAGTTCTTGTTTGGGTGTATCAGGGACTTATTTTTAATATTCAGGATAGCCAATGTTTTCTTGTTACTAGATAGTCTGTTGTGTTCAACCAATAAAAACTATTTGCACAGATGAATACAAAAATGGCGGTGTGTCGTACCAAAGCGACGCCAAGAACTAGTTTCAGTAGCGTCTGTATGCTCAAGATGATAAGACGTGTTTTTGGTAGCGTGTGAACATGGAACTTTCACCAAACTTTTATCCAGTGTAGATTCTACCAAATCATTTAATTGTGAAGGTCTTTGATTAATTAATATGGTGCTGAGAGTATAAAATAACGAAGTGTTAATGAATAAATATGTTGTGATAAAGGAACATTGATTTATGAATTCCATTCTGTTACCACGACCCTGTAGATAGGAATCGCGTCTGCTATCACAGTATTTCATCTTTCTGAGAAGAATATTATTCATGCTGTTATGTGTTAATAAACATTTTAAAAACCGCACCACTTTTTAAGAAGTGCCATTATATAACTTTATGACAAATATAGCCTTGTACAAACTAATGAACCTCTTTCTGATATAGCTGATACAAGGTTGTACTATTGTATATTGTATAATAATTATGTATTAATTATAGTGTGCTATATATGATATATCCCATGTCATGTAAAATGATCAGTGTATGAATAAAAATACTTGAATAGCTCCCCTTTTAGAGCAGCACATTACATGCCTATTTTTATTTTACATACAATTGCAGTTTTTCCCACCCTCAAGAATGCTGCAATACAATTGAAATTTTACAACTAATGCTTAATAAAATATGAACTGCAATTGCTGCAAATAAAACAGGAAACATGCCTACCCCAAACGTTAATCACTTCTCCTGAAACTAATATTTTCTTTTAAATACATACACATTCAAAGGCATCTCTCTATAAACATGTAAGGTACAAGTTAATTGAGACTCTACTGTACTGTAATGTATATTTTAATACTGTATTCAGTAGTGGCATTTTACTAAATGTTATTAAACGCATCTGGGATGCAATTATTTTCTCCCTTTTGCTGCTTAAAATCATTACAATCAACTATAGAAAAAAGCATTACACAAAATGGATCTGCCCTCCTCGGTTTGGTTAAGCAGGGTTCTATTGTATTTAAATTGTGTATGCACATAGTTTCTTATAATTATCACACAGCAATAGGACAATCCTTCAAGATTTTGCACAAAATAAGTGTAGAAAATGACACAGTACAACAGTGCTGTCCAACCTTCTCATGTGTTTGGGCACATTTAACTCATGCCTAAGGAGGCGCAGGCGACATCACACTGTTAGGGCAGTAACGAATACAGCTTTAGGTGTCTGTACTGAGAAGATATTCAGAAGGAAATAGTTTTGTCTTGAAATTTTAACTAATATTAGAAACCATCAGAGTAAACATGTGCTTATGCACCTGAAAAACACATCATGGGTGCCGCATTGGACAGCAGTGCTGCTGTATAATAACTCACCTTTGCTACCTGGTGGTTGCCTGCCTCTGCCAGGTATCTGACCAGACTGAAGAATTCTGTTTAACCTCTCCACTTCTTCCAGAGAACTTGCTTTGGAAATGGCTTCTCGAATCTTCCATAACTCTTCCTGTGAAGGACCTGTGTCAAACATTCAAATAATGTCAGTTTATCATAAATGCTTAGGGAGTAGTTCTCATGCTCTTGTTTGAAAAGATACTACGTTACTGTAGCACTGTTACTAAGTTATGATACGTGCTGTGCCAGGTGTGTGTTTGGAAAATCAGATTAAATGCCTGCTACAACACTTTACCTTATACAATGTTGATTTCACCTGCAGCTAAGTGAATGTGCTAGTTAAAAGTTTAGTCATGATTGGGGAGATTATCAAAATTGTGTTGCTGTGATACACTTTCAAAGGGTCTGAAAACTGTCATCTTAGATTTCTTACTGTTAGCAAGCTGGAAAGCAGCAGCAATCAGCAATTGCTGACCAACCAAAATTGGGATGTCTGTATTCTGTGAGAACCAGAAAAGCAGTGACTCATACTAAAAGAAGTCCAGTAGAGAAGCAAAAATTGATGCCTCACGAGACAAACTTTTTTGGGAGATAAACATCTAAATTGCTCAGACAAGACCTTGAACTGAAGGCTTATTGCCAGGTAATGGCACATTTCTTGACTTTGAAACTTGGGCAGCAGAGAGAGGTGAAATGCAAATGCCTGTATCAGTGTTACACTCTAACAAGCACATAAAATCTGTTATATGGATAAACAGATTATCATAAATGAAGAGAGTTATAACTGCCAGAATTGCAAGAGAGCATGACAGGACAGCAAAAGCAGCTCATGAGAGAGGTTCCTACAGATTTAAGAGGGTACACCAAGAGATGGTTTGCTGGGAGTAAGCTGCAATGCTGTCACAAAGCTACATTTCTAGTCAAAAGAGTAAATAACAGCATATGAATACATAATAAAATCTTAATATTTTTCTCAAGCTAAGGTTGCATGGGGGCATCTCCTTAGCACAGTGGTAGTGCTAGGTTACCAGAGGTCCAGAAATTTCTGGACATGCCTTACATTTTAACCATCTGTCCGGCATATACGGAAAATTTTGAAAAGTCTCTAATGTGCTACATTTTCATAAGTAAGCAGTGATCAGCACAAAATGAACTGAAAACTGGGAAAATGTAAATGAATAATTGGTTGTTAGCCACAGCTACAACTCCCTATGCCAGCATGGCAACACCAGCTACAGTCAAAGGGCATGCGCATGCATTAGTATCATTGAACGAGAGATTGGCAATGCAGCATCTGCACTCGGAGGCAAAAATGTCAGTATTCTGTGGGGGCAAAGCAAAGCGATGCTTTACTCTCACTCTTCCATTTGTATTTTGGTTATGGAAGAATAAGAAAGTGGAAAGTTAACAGTTCATTCTCATTGTTTTTATTACAAGCCAAAATACAGAAACAAAACCGCAAATTCAATTATACAGTTTTGCTAAAGTACTAAGTGCTTCAAGGTAGGGAAGAGGGAACATGTTCCAGCACATAATGCTAATGTTGAAAGAGTACTTTCAATAACAGCACAATAAACAGATTAAAAACAAAAAACTTTGTGAGGAATTTCTTGATTATATTTCAAACAAGCTAAATGAGGAAAAATTGAAGCTATTAACAGTGGAGCAACAAGATTCTAAAGTAAGAACAAATTAGAAACTAAAAACTTCACTTATCTTAGTAATGCTGTTATTTTTTGCTATTTTTTTTAGCAAAAAATAACAGCATTACTAAGATAAGTGAAGTTTTTAGTTTCTAATTTGTTCTTACTTTAGAAGCTAAATGATTTGCACAAGATTAGTTTTTTAGAGAAGTATTACTGTAGATCACATTTAACATTGTATGTTTCAGGAATTTAAGGAACAAGGGGACTAAAATTTCAAACTTCTGTAATATGCAAGCTACTGACTTAAAATTTTGTGTAGGCTATAAGTAGGCTGCTAGGAAGCTGTGTAGCAAGTTTCACATTTATATGATTGTTACTTATAGAGCTATTAATTATTTAATCAATAATATGGAATATTGCTCATTTTCAAAACACCTGGCGCCATTATTTTTTAAGTATGTTTATAATGTTATGTGCTTCTTATTTGTTATAATAATGAGTACAAAATCAATTATGACTTTTGTAGTCATAGCACTATTTGCTAAGATAAAAATGTATTTCTATTTGCACATATTCTTATATAAAAATTAGCCAAATATCTGAACATAACCTCACTATTTCAGATTTTATTGATATTCAAAATTTGTACACTAGTAGCGCTTAACTCAATCCGTTGAATTAAAAATCTATGGTCAGTACTTGAGAATACTGCTTGATAACTGAACCTCTCAAACAAACCCTGGATTCAGCAGTCGTATATTTTCATGAAAAAGGATGGATGAGAGAGAATGGTGTAAAATTGTGGCTCGAAAATGCATGGCAGAGTCAACAGAGCCTGCCTCTGTAGTGTGATGGTAGTATGTCTGCCTCACATTCAAGAGGTCCCGAGTTCTAATCTCGGTTAGGGTGAGTGAATAAGGTTTTTCTGGAGGTTTTCCCTTAACCTGAGAAGACGAATGTTGGGTAATTTAAGCTCTATGGACTCTGCCTCACTTTAGCATCATTTCACCCATTTCATCATCCAATATGAAATATTATTTTGAGGGACGTTAATACAAAAAAGAGGCGAACAAGTGCTCTACAAAATCAACACTGTTTGTTGGTGTAAGATGTTTCACAGTCACATAAATTAGAACACTAAAAATAGCTTAGCACCAAAAATCTTAAGATTGCTATTATACTGGATGCTTTAACTTCGAGGCTTTAACCTTTACGCCTCTGAATAAACCATTTAAAGATCAGAAGCGTGGACAATGGAATAGCTGGATGACAAAAAGTTATATACAAAAGATGGAGCTATGTGGGCTGCATCACTTGATGTGCTGTGATTTTGTGATCAAATCATACGAAAAAGTGAAAGTGGAAACAGAGATCAAATCCTTCAAAAAGTGTGGGATTTCTAATGCAATGAGGATGATTTGTTATGGGATACTGATGAAGTGGAAATCAACTTGCCAGGTACAGAATGGGATCCATACGACTTTTTAACTACAAAAGTGAGGATGTATTTGAGGTGCTGTCAGCCTTAGAAAGGCAAGGAATTTTGCATTGGTGAGAGATGTTTTTTTATTTTACAATGGTTTTAATTTATATAAATTTCCATCTTATTTGTTCTATAAGACGGCCCCGATTGGGAGCCATTTTTTATAATTCAGCTATTGTCTTATCTGCTGAAATATACAGTATATAAGAGGAATAATGTGCAAAATTTAGAAGTTCAAATTTTCGAATGTTTATCAAGAAACTCCAACTTCATTTTTTGAAAATTATTTTCTTGAAAAGTTAAGCACATAGGATCATTAAAATAAATGTTCTGCCATATTACGTTGAACAAATCTGGAACAAATTTTTTTTTAACTAAATTGGTTTAAATTTGTGGAAATTAGCTATTTCAGCACTAAGAATCCTGAAATTACCATTAAAAAATGAAATGTACTTTAAACCTTGATGATAAAATTCAGCATTTCCTGCATGCATCTCATTCACAAACATGGGAAGTTTAATTCTTATTTCTTTCCACACAGAAAAAAAAAAAAAACATTTTATATTCAGAGGGCTACAGTACTCTCTTTTCACAAATGCAACCCAAAACTCTTGTGTGATTCTGTATGTTTCCAAAATTTCTAATTCTATTCCATCTGTAAGGCATTAATAACAGATATATGAAAGGTAAGAAACGTATTACCTGTAGGTTTGCTTGTGTCTGGAAGACCTGCCCCAGGAACAAAGGTTTTGGACTTTTTGGCAATTTCTTTCTGAAGCTCCTTTCCCTTTCTGCCCGTAAATAATGTGTTAGCTTCCTCCCTTTCCTGAATCAAAATAAAATATGAACATTACACCCAATACTGCATCCACATGCACATACATTTGCTTCTTTCTTTAAAATATTAGTATAGATAACAAAGAAAAAACTTTTGGCATAATTACCAAGCAGCTGTGACCCAGACTTTGAATAAATCTTAATTATCAAGGACCATGTAACAACCCTTCAGGATTTTGCAAAAGTGTAGAAGCTGCCACAGTACAAAAGTACTCATTTTTATCACCCACTGGTTGTCTACCCTGACACTATGGATTGGATACACAAATAGGCTTTCCTGAATCACCATTCGAATTTGTATTTGCGAGTATGTATACAGAGGCAAGTGGTGATTTAATACACCGCCTATTTGTAGCTCAGTAGTTAGAGCAGTCGCGACTGAAGCGGAAGATCCATGATTCAAACCCTGGCTATGGCATTGAATTTTTCAGTCCTTATTCTACCTCTTAGACATTGCCCATCCTTGTGTGTTTAAAAATGCCACCAGCAGTAAGTTGGTTGTCACAAAAAATAACAATTGTAAAATTTGTTTATATTAGAAATGTAGTCTAGAAAGTGTGTAAACATTGTAAAGATGGTTTATAGCACATGCTGTTTGTTAACATTGTAATGTACCCTTTGTATTTGTATATTGACACTGCCATGAATTCCATGTAATTCTTATGGCTAATAAATTAAATAAAATTTTAATGGTGCAAGTAGTAAACTAACCTTCATTTTAATTTTACGGAAATCAAGCAGCTTCAACTGAGGAATTTTGAAGGCTACATATAAACGATAATGCTGCCTTGCAGTGACAGGATTGTGAAGCAGACTTAGTGTGTGAAGGGTCTTGATGCTGGCCAGAGGATCCAAATCTGCAAGCTCCATTATTAAGTTGCCTGTCAATATGAGGGTTTCCAAATTTGGTAGGTTATATTCCAAACCTTCTGCTATTCTCCTGTAAAACATGTACAACAGCAAACTTCACATTTTACTGCATCAATACTTCAGCTTAGGACTTCCATAAACAGCAAGCTACAATTTTCTGATATGCCATGGCAGTCAAAAATGTATAATGTACTAACAAGATACTAAGTGATAAATTGTTATTGCTTACTGCAGTCAAATGCTTTTACAAGCACTTTTGAGAAGAGATGCTTAAAGAAATAACTACAATTTGCTTAGATTAGATTATATTTTGTTATAAGCTGTATTCAATAGCCAGTTAAGTATCGAATGTAGCAATGAGGATTTAAATATCTTGCATTAATAGTAAAATGATAAACTCATTGCAGAAGCTAATAGATTTATTCACCATATATTTACGCACATAATTTCATCTCTCTTATTATTTAATTGTTAACAAACAAGCATATGCAAATCCCGAGGTATTGAATGTCAAATGAGTTGCGGTTTAAACTATAGGTGCCAGGAAGCTTCAACACTGCAGTCTTTTCACTTCTGGGCCACTACATACTAAACATAGCATACTTTTATAACAATGATAGCAAATATTTATAACAAAAGATTCACTTATAGTATGATTATAAATTCCTCAGTTTTTTCATTCATCAACCTATAACAAACTATTCAAGACAGCCAATTTATGTGAGAAATGGATAAAACTAATGTAATTATTCAGTATGAGTTGTTTCTACAAATGCTAAAATTCAATGAATTGTTATTACCATTTTTATTATCTTTAAATCCAGGAAAGGAAGGTAACCATTATTTATTATTTCAAGTGTGAACTTTATGGCTTTATCCTGTAAACTTAAAAGTTGAAAAATATCATTCATGTTTGTCAGGAACAATAGCAAACCTATCACTATGTATGTATACATGGCGACGGCATCGGCTGCTACATTGGTAGCTGCGAAGTGTAAACGATGCAAAGTGAGATTAGTAAATGGAATCAAATGTTGTTGTTAGCTAATGCTGGATTTCTGACAATGAAGTCATTAATCCTCTTGCTCTCCAATATTTTTCACTGATGGAGGAATCAAATGTAAAGATTGTGAAATAGCTGTGCTAAGTTATCTAATGTTATTGTTTTGCAAGATAACGCTATTAGCTGCTGTAGAGGTGATATGTCGCTGAAAGACAATAGTGTGGTTATGTGTGTGGAAGAGGAAAAGTTTTACGAAGCCCTGCAAAGCATGGCGGATGAAAATAATAAAATCGAGGTGTCTATAGTGAAGTTTTTAATTCAACAAAAGGTTGAAGTTATTAGTGAATTACGAAGCAAAGTAAAAATATTAAGTGACCAACTTCATATCATGTCAGATTTGGTTTACTCTGGTGGTGTACCAACCTTAAAGAAACATGGTGATAGTTCAGAAAGTATAAACAATGGCAGTGTTAAGGTTAATGGTTCTGAAAAGTGTAGCCTTTTAAAACCAGGTGTTCGTAGTGATATGTGTGATGACAGCAATGTAATGCCTAACTCCTCTATGACAAGAAATGGGTTATTGGGTGGAGTGCAAGAGCCTGCTATTTCTAATCAAAATGAATCAGTGGCAAATGTAACAACAGAAACATGGACTGAAGTAATAAAAAAAGCTAGGAAACCAGCAAGACAGAAACAAATAATAGTTGGGAACAAAAGTGTGAATAAGGACAGTGGTATAAAGACAGTACCCAAGAAAGCTTATCTTTTTGTGTCTAGGTTAGACCCAGCAACTACATTGGAGATATTAAGATTAAAAGGAGAAGCATTATATATAGTGATGTCCTGATCATTGTGAAGGTTTTTAGTTGCTATTTATATATTCAGGTAGACAATCACTTACTTGTAGTTGTAGATAAACAGGAGCGCTTTCGTGGAGGTTACGTCCACATCCTCAGCCAGTAGCAACTGTTGTTTGAAGTCCGAGTTTGGTGCCTTGTATAGCAACTAAAAACCTTCACAATTTGTGTGTTTGCAAGTTCTACCACCAGAGCGAAGGAGAGTGTACAAGGCACCAAACTCGGACTTCAAACAACAGTTGCTACTGGCTGAGGATGTGGACGTAACCTCCACGAAAGCGCTCCTGTTTATCTACAACTACAAGTAAGTGATTGTCTACCTGAATATATAAATAGCAACTAAAAACCTTCACAATTACATTGGAGATGTTAGAAATATATGTAAAAGGTATTTTCAGTGAAGCAGTGTGTGAATCTATCAAATCTAAATACCCTGAATGTTATTCCTCTTTAAGATTACCATTGATAGTGATAATCTGGATAAAGCGTTGGACACTAAATTATGGCCAATGGTCACTCTTGTTACAAGGTATTTTTTAAAAAGAGTAGTAAATGTCACAAAGACAACCTAGAACCTTGTGTTGGTACCTTTAAGAAATTAAATGGCAGGTTATCTTTTTATAATCAAGGTCTGGTAAAGAATGATATAAGAGATGTCAATAATTATGCTAGTCAACTAAAAATAATTCATGTAAATGTTCAGTGCTTAGGAAATAAAACAGATGTAATGGAAGTATTTATACAGCAATATGACCCAGATATTTTGTGTGTGTGTGAGCACTGGCTTAATGATAATGAATTAGAGATACATACTCCATCTGAGTTTGTGCTTGGGAGTAAGTTCTGTAGAAAAATTCATAAGAATGGAGGAAGTTGTATTTTGGTAAAAAAAGGAATTAAGTATGAGGTGATGGATTTATCTTATTTTTGTATAGAGAGATGCTGTGAAGTGCGTGCCATTTTTTTTGAGTGATATTAATGCTATAGTTGTATCTTTATACAGACCACCAATTGGCAATATTGAGGTTTTTTTAACTTTATTTAAGGAGTTATTAAATAATTTAGGAAAATGCAAGGTTAAATTAATACTTGCCACTGACTTAAATTTGGATTTAAGAATGACTTCAGGAAAAGAATTGCAATTTTATAATATTATTAAATCTTATGGTATACATTGCACTAGCTTGGAACCGACTAGGTTACTATCATGTCTCGATTATATTTTTACTGACTATCAAGATTTTAGGTATCAAATAGAGGTTATTTATCCATGTGTAGCTGATCATTCTGCTTTATTGATGGTGTTAAAAGGTAATACTGTTTTTAAGAAAAATATAAGCAACAAATTAATCAGGAAATTTAGTGATTACAATTATCAATCATTCTTTTACCTCATTACAGCAGTCAATTTTAACTTTGTGTTTTATTTTGTCATTGATATTAATACATCTTTTACATATTTTATCAATTTATTAAGTGAATGTTTTAATATATCTTTTCCCCTGAAATCAGTGAAGAGAGCAGACATATAAAATAAAGTGGTATACAGAAGAGCTTAAAGACCTTAAAAATCAGATTTTACTTTATCATGGCTTATATAAAAATACAAAGTTTGATATTTTCAGAGACAGTTATGTAAAACTTAATAAAATATATAAAAGTAAACTGAAGCTGGCAAAAAGTAATGCTTACCGTGATTTTATCAATCAATCTGATAATAAGTGTAAAGCTATATGGAAACTTATTAATAGAGAACGAAAAGTCAAAATGAATTCCAACTCGGACATAATACCTGATGACTTTAATAATTACTGTGTGCAGCCAGTAAGGGATATCACATCAGTTGTACAGTATAACTTTGATAAAGCTATGCTTTACTGTAAGAAGATTAAATTACAAAATAATAATATTTTTAGCTGGAATAGTATTACAGAGAAAGATGTAATAGAAGCAGTAAACAGCTTATCCCAATCCAACAGTTGTGATGTTTATGGGTTTTCAAATCAGTTTATTAAGAAAGTAATTCCAGTGATCTCATTACCTTTGATGGTTATGTTTAACAGATGTCTCCAACAAGGAATATTCTCTGATTGTTTGAAAATTGCAAAAGTTAGTCCTCTGTATAAAAAAGGTGATGTAACAAATTTGAAAAATTATCGCCCTGTGTCATTAGTTCCCATAATTTCAAATGTTTTTGAGTACATATTACATAAGCAGTTAGTATTATATTTTGAAAATAATAATTTATTGGCAGCTACACAATTTGGTTTTAGGAAAAAGAAGTCCACTATTTTAGCATTACAAGATGTAGTAAATTATATTTTAGAGGCCTTTGAGACCAAAGCAATTGTGTCACTTATCTTATGTGATCTTACTAAAGCTTTTGATAGTGTAATATCAGAATTACTTATTTCTAAGTTAAAATATTATGGTTTGGATAATAACAGTTCGAAAATATTACATTCTTATCTGACAGGAAGAAAGCAATATGTCTCTGTAAATAACAACAGTTCACATTTCATGGAATTAACTCATGGGGTGCCCCAAGGCTCAATATTAGGTCCTCTTTTGTTTATAATAATGATTAATGATCTTGTATATGCTCTACCAGATGTGCCAATTCTGTATGCAGATGACACTACTTTGAGAACCAGAAACAAAAGCGTTGAGGTATTGAATAATTTATCTTATGCTAATTTTACAGCTGCTAAGGACTGGTTCCATGCAAATGGCTTTTTGTTAAATCAGGAGAAAACACAAATAATGAAGCTAGGATTAAAGATTCCAGATGAAGAGATGACAACTGTAAATCTGTTAGGTTTTGTACTTGACTCGAAGCTTTCATGGAAAGCTCATGTTCATAATGTATGCTGTAAGCTGTCACGAGCCACTTATTTAATAAGAAAGTTAAAGTCTTGTACATCTCTGGAAGGATTAAGAAATACATACTTCACACTGTTTCAAAGTCATATTACATATGGGATACATTTATGGGGCAATAGCCCCCATGTTAAGGAAATATTGTTGTGTCAAAAAAGAGTCATTAGGAACATGCTAAACAAGAAACCAGATGAACATTGTAAACCACTATTTTTACAGTTGAAGATACTCACTGTTTTTAATTTATTCATATTGTATGTTTTGGTATATGTCCATGCTCACCTGCATCAATATGATTTAAGACTAGACACTCACAGCATTGACACTAGAAATAAACAAACTAAATATACTAAATTGTAGACTTACTCTAACGAAAGAGACTTATTATTTCAAAGGTGTAGAATTTTATAATAAATTAGATATTAAATATAGATCATTGAGCATGAGTGTTTTTAAAAGAAAGCTTTATAATTGGCTAGTTGCAAGGCCATTTTATTCTATTAGTGATTTTAATGACTATGCTGCAACTGAATATTAATTTATACATGCATGTATGTTTTTAGTTGTTGACAATGTCTAATTTTTTTGTATAATTATGATCCTGGTTATGATTTTAATGACTATACTCCTATTGAGTATTAATTTGTATATGTATATGTGACAATGTCCTATTCTTATATATGTATGATCTTGGACAAATAAATTGATTGATTGATCTGATTACCCTCCCCTTATGTAGGACTCACAAGCCAGTGCCTAGAGTGAGACACCTATCGGGGAATAGAGAAACCTATGGACCAGACACAGTAAAATTAAGGCTAGAGATTTCTTCCGGGCTTGAAAGCCGTGGTCTGCTGGAGTTTTGAGGTCCAGACATTTCATCCACACCTGAGGTGGACATCATCAGTGGCGTAGTCTGAGTCTTCTCGTTGAAGGTTCAGTTACAACAGAATCGTTTATGACCGGAGGTGCCATATTTATATGTGGGCCGCTCACAGGGGAATTGCTGGGCTTGAGTGGGAGGTGTGTGTTAGATGGGCGTTCCATATTGATTGCTGATTGGTTTACGTGACTTTTTTGCATTAGTGCTTCTTTTTTTATGTTAGAGTATCAGATGCCAGGTTTTATTCAATTTTAGAGATTCTTCCTTCCTGTTAAAATTATTGGGGTGTTTGTAAATTTCTATGGCTTCACATTGTAATCTGGCGTGGTAGTATCGCATAGACACAGTAATGACTGGAAGCGGATGGTCAGCCAACCACCAGTATGAGATTGAGGAAGAGGGTGGTATGAAATGCAGGCAAGATGGATGAATGGAAAGGTGATTATGCAGCAATTGGTGGAATGGCTGACAGGGGAAACTAGAGAACCTGGAGACAACTCGCCCAGATACCGCTCTGACCACCACGAATACCACATGTGGGTCCCTGGGTCGCTTGTGTGGTAGGAGAACAGTCCAACTGCTCGGCCATAGCCATTATGTATCTATACCAAGCATTAAAAATTAAAGGAAATACTTTAGTGACTTGGTTCCAAAAAATATTATGAAAAGATCAGGAAAAAGTGGGAAAGCGGACTACTCATTGCTAAGCCAGAAGCTTCTTGAAAGAATTTTTCACTAAAATTGAAAAAAACAAAATCCATACAAAATAATATACCAATATACCAATTTTGCTTTTAATCCTATAGAACTTAACTTTTTTCACCCTAGGAATGCCAGCTAATAAAGCAGTTACATCAAAAGGAACTAGTTTCTCATTAGAAGGTAAAATGTAGTTTATCTTTGATGCTCAGGAGAATTTTTAATACTTCAACATTCAAATTCATCTAAAGTATTGAATTTTTAATAGAATTTTTTTATCTAGCCAATAAGACTAACTTGCTGTTTATGTAAATGCTATTCCATATGCCTATCTACTTCTAGTGTATCTATACATCTTCCATAAATAATTCTCATTCATTTTTACTTTCTCTACTACGTATAGTAAAGTAGAGGAAGTATTGTATTCCACCCAAAAATTCAGTGTTTTGAGGCCCCTGAATAAAAACAAAAAAATAGTTTTAGAAAAAGCTCTGTGTGTGTGTGTGTGTCTCTGTGTACCTGACAGTCTGTGGACAGCATACCTCAAAAACGAAAAGTGAGTTAAAAACCAAAGTTGGGACTTAAGTTTAATGTCTTTCAAGGAAGATTTTGAAGAAAATTCCTCCACCCTAAACTACCCTTTACATGGAAAATTTTGATTTTGGTTAAAATGCCATATGTTTGAGATATTTTTGTGACAAATGAAATGTATATCTTGAATTTTCTGGCTATAGATCATGAAGTCCTATTTACTCTGGATGACTTTTGCATAACTGGTAAACCGCAAAAGATACACCAAATCTTACTGTACATAAAATTTAGATCCTGCTAAACACACAATTTATGTGTAAATAAATTTCTTTGTATAGTGAACAATTTCGGAGATGCTTGTTATTTGCGTGAGTTTTGGAGAACTTATACTTCTGTGAAATGGAATATCGTTACAGAATTTGAAAGCTTTAAAACATTTGACCATCGCTCAAAGCCTACTGTATTCCCATATTCCCTTGCACCTACAATACAAGGAAATAAGCAATAAGATAATTTCGGTGAATTTTTATCTATATTAACCTGAAGATATAGGGTAAGAGTTTGTAAGAACGGTTAGTACGAGAGTAGAGAAAGTCTGAGTACAACACATCAGAGTTTTGTTTTACACTTCCTAAATGGTTACCAATTTTCCTTAATGCTCTTACCTAACTGAAGTTAATAATTCCAATGTGGAAAATTAAATCTGGAGATGCTGTGTCCCAGAAGTGTAATTATGTAGGATTAAATATAAAGGCTGACTCACAATAGCTGGAAATGGAAACCAAATGAGAACAATAAAGTTAGATCCATGTATTACAATACAGCCATTCACAATAAATGAGAAGCTTTCATCGCACTTCCTGGGAATGGGGAAGGAGACATGCACAAGTTTTAACTTTCTTATTCCTGTTTCAAGCCATGGTATACCACATTGTACATTTTAAACTTTCCACGGCAGAAATTATTCAAGGTGGCCACGACCTATACTCAGCATCTATCAAGAAGGGGTTCGACAGTTGCTAACCTTAAATGAACAGGAGGGAATGGATGTCATAGCAGCAGAAAGAAGGGCCAATTAGTGCTAAAATGTTTCCATAGCAATGGCAGATGCAAACACACTGTTGCTGACATTACATCACACGATTAGCAAGTGCCAGGCAAGCATAGCAGTGGTAACACAAACTGAGGTTTTATCTTCTGTATTTATAAACAATGCCTTCCAGCTTGCAATGTTTGCATCTATTAGAAATTGCCTGTGTACTGACAAGTTCGTTTGCATCATTTGTATTTATATGGTTATTTGCCTTGTGTTAACTACGTGTGTCTGAGTGTATCTCTGCATGTGTTGAACGTTAGCAATTGTGCTAACACTTTGTATTGGTAAAGGTATCCTTATTTAAGGATAATGCATTTAATGGTATTGCTGTGCAACTGGTCACAAAATAGTTACACTTCCCTCTTATCATTGCCTTTTTAACCGATTGAAATAATTTGAGCCACAGAAAAGCATTGTGTTGAGCGAAGTAATGAAGATTTCAGTGTGTTGTCAGTAATAAAGTTGACAGGAGAGATGCCAATGGCAGCAAAAGCTGAAAACTGAGAAAAAGGGGTTATTCATACAAAGCGCATAATATACTGATGGATCATTTATATCAAACCAAGATGGAGCAGGTGCTGGAGTCACATGTCACCTCTTTTCCTATTACAAATCTTTAAGTTATGGAACTACAAACTTTGATGGAGAAATTGAAGCAATTCGAATGGCCCTACAAAATCTTTTGTACAGAATATCACATTTTCAGCAAGCAGTTATTCTCTCAGATTCCAGGGCAGCAATTATAGCAATTACTTCCAAGTTGTCACCAAAAAACCAAACAATTATAGAATGTTGGAAAATCCTTACCCATCTAACAGCACTTCAAAAACACCTAGTCTTCCAATGGATACCAGCTCACTGTGGACTGAGTGGTAATGAGAAAGCTGATTTCCTTGCAAAAAAGGGTACCGGCAATGTGCAGAAATCAATAGTTAATCTACCATTTTATGCAGCTAAAAGATTAGTCAACTCTGAATTCAAAAAAATTATTGAAAAATATTACTATGAAAAATCAAAAAATAAAAGATGGGAACTACCAAACATTCAAAGAGTAATTCCTGAGTATCCTCGAAAAACAGCAGTTGCAACCTTCAGATTGATTACAGGACATGATTGTCTGGCAAAACATTTAAACAGAATTGGGATATATTCTTCACCACTCTGTCCTCTATGTGATCTGCAAGAGGAAATGGATCAAGACCACCTTCAAATATGCCCGGCCACTTCTAATGCCCCATCCATCAGTGAAAGATATTGGAGAGCAAGAGGATTAATGACTTCATTGTCAGAAATCCAGCATTAGCTAACAACAATATAAAGTGCATAAGTGAGCATGGAAAAATGAAGGCATTTTGGAAGAAACTACAGAACAGTTTGTCATTTCCGTGGAGAATTCCAGCAACACCCATTTAGATATCAGCAGCACTTCCCCATCAATACTTTACAGTTGCATCTCATTAAGTAAATCTTTACATTGAGTTATGCATGTTCTATCCGTAGCATGTAGAGTCATTTTACCATATTCTTCATATGGGAATATATGTACATAATACTTGCTGTACATTTCATGTGCAATCCAATCGTCTTTGTTAACATAATGCTAACGTGCTCTCCACGTGGTTCACGGTAAGTGGCAACGTCATCTCTCTTTCCACGAAATATCAATGTCTTTTCTTGATTGGCACTGGTTATAAAACTGCTAGAACTCTTATTGCAAGAATGCTGGCAAATGTGCATTTTGGCTCCCTGATTCATTGAGCATTGGTTCTTCCAGCAAAAGTGTCCCTTGTAGTTTGTTTACATACAGCAGATCGCTGACTGTTGTTTCAATAAGCAACAATAGCAAAAACTACAAATAACAGTAAAACCAGTGCAAAGGAGAACAAGTAACTTTAATCCATGCTATTTATAAAGGAACAATGTTTGGAAAACACTTTTGCCACAGGAATTATTAATAGTAATAGAAAACATTCACTCTATGAAATTTTATTTTGAAAACTGGCATTCCATTGCCTACATCAGAAACAGGTGAAAAAATATCATTAGTCAATTATGTTGGAGGACGTTAATTAAAAATCTGATGTGTTGCACCCACATGACTCTCTATTCTTGTACTAACCATTCTTACAAACTCTTATTCCTATATCTTCATGTTAGACGAGATAAACATTTGCAGAAATTATCTTATTGCTCATTTTCTTGCACGTGCAAAGGGAATATGGGAATACAGTAGGCTTTGGGCGAGTCAAATCTTTTAAAGCTTTCAAACTCTGTTCCCTTTGCACGGTTAACATAAAAATTGCACAGCAATGTTCCATTTGACAGAAGTATAAGTTCTCCAAAACTTATACCTTATAGGAATACCTCTGAAATGGTTCACTCTAAAAAAAAAATTATTTAGACATAAATTGTGTGTTTTAGCAAGATCTTCATTTTTTGTATAGTAAGATTTGATCGGATATTCTTTAGATTGGGTGACGCGAGCACTTGGTCAGAATTCCGGAGAAGTCCAACTCGGCAGTGTGTACGAATTCTAACGAATATTGCCAAAGTTGCTGTGTTATTGCAGTGTTAACTCAGCGCGGTCAACAGCACTATTTTCCCGTGAATTTGTTGCCATTTGTAAGTTTGAATGTTATAGCAGGACCCGGCAGTATGCTAGTGACCTTGTTCGAAGCAAGTTGTGAGAGTGCCATGACTCGCTTCATTAGCAGAGTAGATTTAGCACCTCTGTGCTATAATGAGGAGGAATGCATGCAATTTCTTTACGACGAGGGCCTGCTGAGAACTCGAATGCTATATAATATAAAATCCCAGCGCATGGGGCTCTGTAAATGGATTTTTTCTCCACTCGAAAATAAAATTAAAAAAAAAAATAAATAAATAAAAAAGAATGAGCCAGCGTTTCGCGGACCCAGTAACAAAGCAATAACGGTAATGTACACAATAATTTCCACAACAATAGTATGGAGTCGCACTAGCAATATATCTGTGTGAGCAAAATAATGTACACAATAATTTCCACAAAAATAGTATGGAGTCGCACTGGCGGTATGTCTGTAGAGGCAACGATGCACGAGTGCATTTGTGTTTAATGTGTTGGCAACCAAAAGTAGTGTAGTTGAAAAAGCAATGTTGGCAGATGTGAAAATCGTCTGCTAGTGACAGCTAGCGCATGCAGCGAAACCATAGCAGATAGAAGAGATAGTGTGAGCTCTTCGGGAGTTACTATGGTTCGCTCGCAAGATGCCACTGGTGTCGCGGTCGCTTGACTTTAGTTCACGAATGCATGGTGAAAATGGGTTTCATATTATCAGTTAGCATTTTAAATACCTAAAATCATAAGCAGGAATATTGGAAATACTGTTTTGAAACATTGTCTTTCCTTGACACATAATATAGGATGGTATTTTACAATAATGTGTATTATAATTAACGAAGAACAGTGGGAAATATCTGCTTACATGATTTTACACTGAAAAATTAAACCATAATGCAAATTATGTATTTTTTAAGCATTGTATCTAGAACCAGCTTTTGTTTTTTACTTAAATAATTTAAATTGCGTTTATGTTCGCAACAATTAGTAGCGAATTTCTTTTCTACTATTTTTAATTTAGCCCTCTCTTTAGATAGCAGGATTTTAGTTCTAACTAAATTTCTATTGAGGTTTCTAATTCTTTTCTTCAGTGTAGCAATTTCATTATTGACACTTGTGTTTGTGACCTTGGAGGAATTATAACTGTTTTCTGTGAATTCCTCATTGTTGAAGGACGGCGCGTTTGAAATAAGAACTGGTTGACTGGATCCTGCATCTGGTAATTTACTGATTGTTGAATATTGCTTTTTCAGTAATTTTTTGTCTCTGTTTTGTGGAGATTTTCGGGATTTATGCACTGTAGTTAAGTACCTGGGTAAATTAGGAAATATACAGGGAATTGCCCCTGGCTTTAACTGCCATTTAATTCTAGGGATTTCAACTAGTTTTCCATGCACAACGAATGAATCAACTTTCACTAAAAAGTCCTTTGGAAAATGTTTGTCACAAATACTAGATTTAACAGATAATTTAGTGTCTTTCCTAGGAATACTTTTCCCATTTGTAAAACAGATTTTTATCTTTAGGAGGAGTAAAAAAATGTCTAGATTCTGAGCAGTTTGTGTATCCTGAACAACACCCGGGTACAAAACAAGTTGGCATTTTTAATCAATTATTGATGTTGCTTGAAACTTACGTTTTGAAGAACACACACATTTATGCACAAAATTAGAAGCAATTTCACAAGTTATGTACCTAATTATTCACAACACACAACGCATACGTATAAAATTGTCTGTACTTCGAATCACATACTAGGCAGTTCGGCCGCATTTTATGGCGACTGCGATCGCCACGCCAAAGTTTCCATCAGTTGCCACGGGACCACGGATCATGCAGTGAACTAGCGGGAGAGCTCACACTTTCTCTTCTATCTGCTATGGCGAAACCTAGTGGCAATTCTGATAACCACTGTCGGCGCATACGCAGTAAGTAACTTCGGACTTAGAATCTGGTCGGCAAGTGCTAAGTCACCTATTCTAAAGAAGAGCCGATTTGATCATCCCTTATGGTTTACTAAATTTTGCAGAAGTCATCCAGAGTAAATAGGACTCGTGGGCTATAGCCAGAAAATTCAAGATATACATTTCATTTGTCATAAAAATATCTCAAACATATGGAATATTACTCAAAATCATTAAAGCCATTTTTAAGATAATAATTTTCCATGTAACGGTAGTTTAGGGTGGAGGAATTTTCTTCAAAATCTTCATGGCATCCTTGAAAAAAATTAAACTTAAATACCAATTTTGATTTTTAACCGACTTTTCATTTTTGAGTTATGCTGTCCACAGGCTGACAAACACACAGATCTTTTTCTAAAAATGCTTTTTTTGAATTCAGACAACCTCAAAACATATATTTCCCATGAAATCTCAACATCAAATTTTTGGGTGCAATACAATACTTCCTCTACTTTATTGTATGTAGTTAAAGACGAACGATGTTCCAGTTTGCGAAAGTTTTAATTTTTCCGAAACTGACACAAATAACGAGGAATATCTCTGAAATGGTTCACTCTACAAAAAAATTTATTTAGACATAAATTGTTTGTTTTAGCGAGATCGACATTTTTGTATAGTAAGATTTTATCTATCTCTTATGGTTCACGAGTTATTCAAAAGTCATCCAGAGTAAACAGGACTACATAGGCTATAGCCAGAAAATTCAAAATATACATTTCATTTGTCATAAAAATATCTTAAACATATGGCATTTTAATCAAAATCGTTAGCCATTTTCAAGAACATAAACATTTTTGATTGATTTTCCACGTAAAGGGTAGTTTAGGGCGGCACTATTTTCAAAATCTTTGTGTCACATCCTTGAAAGATATTAAACTTAAATACCAACTTTGGTTTTTAACTGACTTTTCGTTTTTGAGTTATGCTGTCCACAAACTGACAAACACACACATAGACATTTTTCTAAAAATGTCTTTTTCTGGATTCAGGGAGTCTCACGACATATATTTCCAGTGAAATCTCGACATCAAATTTTTGGGTGGAATACAATACTTCCCCTACTTACCACTAGAGAAAGTAAAAATATCGTTAGTCAATTACATAAAAATGACAGTCCAATGTGCAAAATCAACTTTCCACTTTGCTAATGACATGGTCATAGATGTGCACTCCTATTCCAATTCCTGGTGTACTGTGAACCAGCTTATACTATTGATTTCAAAGAAGCTTTAGATTTACATTTCTTACCATACATAGTATATGATCAAAAAGGGGGGCTCAAGTTTAGACTAGGCTACTTGCCACTTGCTGGCCAGATTCTAAATCCGAAGTTACTTACTGCGCATGCGCCGACAGTAGTTTCAGAATCACCACTAGGTTTCGCTGCATTAGCTAGCTGTCATTAGCAGACGATTTTCACATCTGCCAACATTGCTTTTTACATTACACTAATTTTCGTTGCCAACACATTAAACTCAATGCACTCGCGTCGTTGCTGCCACAGACATAACGCTAGCGCTACTCTGTGTACATTCTTATTTTGCTTAATAGGTGACTTAGCACTTGCCGGCCAGATATTGTGCACATTATTTTGCTCACACAGATATATCGCTAGTGCGACCCCATACTATTGTTGTGGAAATTATTGTGTAAATTATCGTTATTGCCTTGTTACTGGGTCCACGAAATGCTGGCTCGCTCTTTTTTTATTACATATTATATTTATATTATAATATCCTGCTCACGGGGTGTACCACGGCATCACATTCCCTGCATAGCATTCGAGTTCTCATCAGGCCCTCGTCGTACAGAAATTGCATGCATTCCTCCTCATTATAGCACAGAGGCGCTAAATCCACTATGCTAATGAAGCGATCCATTGCACTTTCACAACTTGCTTCTAAGAAGGTCATCAGCATACTGCCAGGTCCCACTAAAACATTCAAACTTACTATTGGCAACAAACTCCTGGGGAAATTGTGCTGTTGGCAGCACTGAATTAACACAGCAACTTCGGCAACTTTTGTGACCATTCGTACACACTGCAGAGTTGGACTTAGCCGAAATTCTGACCAAGTGCTCACGTCACGTAAACTAAACAATATCCAAAAAGGGGTGTTTCAGAGAATAGTAGGGTAAATGTTTACAAAATCGGCTGCTCGAGAAAACGAATGAAACATAGTGTAATGGATGGAGTTTTTATTGCTGATTACGCTTTTGAAAGTCGTATAGTGCACTGAAGCTTCGCTTTTTATTTATGAGCAAATTTCGTACCTACGATGCAGCGATTTTATTTCGCTTATGCATCCGATATTTAGCAAATAAATGTGCATAAAGGAGTATAATATATGCTAGAATGACTGATTAATGCATTTACGTTGAAATTGTGTCATAAAAACTGCCCAAGTTGTGAATATTTCGATAACACAGGACCCTGTCACCCCACTCATATACACACACTAAACCTAACACAGGGTAAATGAAAATGAAGCTTGACCGCGAAATAAAACTTTCAAAATTGTAATCAGCAATAACAATTTCAACGTAAATGCATTAATCAATCATTCTAGCATATATTATAGTCGTTGATAAACATTTATTTCCTAAATATCCGCAGCATAAGCGAAATAAAGCCGCTGCATCGCAAGTACGTAATTTGCTCATAAATAAAAAACGAAGCTTCAGCGTACTATAAGGCTTCCAAAATCGTAATCAGCAATAAAAACTGCAACAATTACACTGTTTCATTCGTTTTCTCGAGCGGCCGATTTTGTAAACAATTACCAATAGCAGAAACCTTCATGCAATTTTACCACAAAAATATACAATTTCATTCTGGCAGAGTGGCATGCATCAGGCAGTTTCGTATACCAATATTGTATATATTGAAAAACAGGAGTTCAGGGAGTCTCAGAACATATATTTCCAGTGAAATCTCGACAACAAATTTTAGGGTGGAATACAATACTTCCCCTACTTACCACTAGAGAAAGTAAAAATATCGTTAGTCAATTACATAAAAATGACAGTCCAATGTGCAAAATCAACTTTCCACTTTGCTAATGACATGGTCATAGATGTGCACTCCTATTCCAATTCCTGGTGTACTGTGAACCAGCTTATACTATTGATTTCAAAGAAGCTTTAGATTTACATTTCTTTTCATAGTGTATGATAAAAAAGCGGTGTTTCAGAGAGTAGCAGAAACCTTCGAGCAATTTTACCACAAAAATATACAATTTCAATCTGGCAGAGTGGCATGCATCAGGCAGTTTCGTATACCAATACTGTATATATTGAAAAACAATATACTTATACTTACACAATACGATTATTGTTGAGTAAAAGACTTTTGAGACGCTTCAAAAGAGGAAAGCCATCCAGTTTCCGGATATCATTATCAGACAGATCTATGGTATCAAACTGATCCTGTGAAAAGTATATTAACATCAGCAAAATGATTAATTTCTTAACTATTTGGCATACAGTTACAGCAAAAACAAAGTTCAACTTCAATTAACTTTGCAAGTGAAGTCATTGGAATTACTTACCAAGGTGGCACCCATGTTCTCAATTACTGGAATCTTGTAACCTGCACATATAAGTAAATAAAAATTAATGACAGTTGTAACAAAACAATAATGAAAAATGTAAGGATCCTACGCATTAAATGAAAATGTGTAATATTCTTGATAAATTTGATTCTAATTTGCTTATTTATACACACTGGCACAATTTGTGCAGCTATAACTCACTTTCAATTGGACAAATTTAAGTGCCGAGCGGCCGATTTTGTAAACAATTACCCTTAAAAGTTTTCTTTGTGTACGAGTCAGAACATGGCACTCAAAATACAAAAGCTATTGAATGACAAAATAATTAAAACAACTTGAAGTAGCAGAGGTCCACGGGTCATTATTTTTCGTAAAGGTGTATTGTTTTTAGTTTGCAATAAATCAGTGCAACGATGTTAAATATGCGCGAAAGGCCATGTGAAGTGTTTTAGCAAATACGCAATCTGCACCTAAAGTTAAACGAAAGATTATCGTTTATAAAAGAAAACCTCGAACTATGGTTTAAATCTAACCGGGAATTTAAACCTCCTTTACAATACCGGCCCTTGGCCCATAAACCATGGCTGCACCACTGCTGGCACATCTAAGTCCTTGTGAAAGCAATAATTAGAATATGTGTTATTGTACAAAACATGGTCGATTTATTTGAAAACTTAATCCTCTTCGGAATTACCTTTGGTACTAGTATTCAAAAAAAATATCATTTCGTTTTACACAAGCGTTAGAGAAAATTGATTGTGCTACAACTTTCTGAGCCCAGGGTTTGCTTTTAGGTTAGTATACATCTCTTACCTCTCAAGTCCAATTCCCTATCTCTTACAGGATTTATATACTGCATCGATTGCTGAATTATATCTGGAGTGAGCTTAACCATTGTCTTTATGCTCACTTTCCTGAACTTCAGTAATGAAATATAGAACTAAACAGACGCAACCATTCAAGAAGAACACGCTAATATATTCTAGTTCTGCGGTTCTGCCCACAGATTGTGCCAGATGACTATACTGCGCACCACGCGCACGCTACCGCCAAACCAGCAACCACAGAATACCTAGTAGCCAGACACCACACAACAAGGAATTATCCACCACAGAATACAGAAGTACAGAACACCAACCACAGGGTGTATTACGATCAATACTCTCTGTGATGAAACATTGGAATCGCAATTTCCGCTGCCGCATCGATATACACACATCACCCAAAATATACATTTTTGAGTGCTGAGGCGATATTGTTTGGAGAAAGCCTCCTGAAATATTTAAAGTGTGTATTTATAGTGGTGGCAGAAAAAAGCCCCCCAAAATTGTGAATCATTGTTATAGTGGGCAGTGATGTAGACATTCAATTGTGTTGTTCATGTGTTATCTGGATTGGCGTCGAGGTGATACACCAAGTCATATACGCCATAATATACAAATATTCATGTGTAGTAGTAGGAAGGAATTACCCTTCACACAAGAGATATATTATTTTACGACGCGGGTCACAATATAAAGAACTTCTAGAACATAGAATAGTGCGTGGTCCGTGGCATCGACGGGTGAACCCCGTACGTAGGAAAGGACGCCAATCCATCATATCGAAATGTACATTCTCGTGTGAGAGTAAAAATAAACTAATTCAACAAATTAAATGTGAACTATAATTAATCAAACCACGTGTTGTCCCGCACCATTCCCTAGATGTGAACATTTAACCGGACTACTGATCCAATTAAGGAGTCGTTCATGCTCACCGCTGTTTTAGCCCGGCAAGGAAGGATTGATACCCCCCACCTGCATCAAACAGCAAATGGTACCCTCAGATCTCAGTGAGGTAAACTACACGTAAGAAGAAAGAACGTTACAAATTGGAAACTACCTGGTCAACAGTACAACGAACAGGAACGTTACAGTGCTGCATATCATTTGCTTGTTTATTTGTTCGTCAGGTCCCACACCACAGCCAGCAGAGCTCAAGGACGTCAACACGCATTACAATTAGTACAAACTCTTATTCCTATATCTTCTTCGTGTTACTTAAGATAAACATTTCTACAAGTTATCTTATTGCTTATTTCCTTGTAGGTGGAAGGAGAATATTAGAATACAGTAGGCTTTGTGCAATAGTAAAATGTTTTAAAGCTTTGAGATTCCGTTCTCTTTGCACACTTAACATATAAAAAAATGAATAACGATGTTCCATTTCACGAATGTTTTAAGAATTATTATTTTGTTGTTTAACGACGCTGTCAATTGCCAGGATCACATCAGCATCGCCGGTGTGCCGGAATTTCGTCCCGCAGGGGTTCTTTTACATGCCAGTAAATCAACTGACATGGAACTGTCGTTTTTAAGCACACTTAAAAACCATCGGCCTGGGCCGGGTTCGAACCCGCGACCTTGGGATCAGTAGACCAGCGTCTAACCAACTGAGCCACCCAGACCGACTAATGTTTTAAGAATTCCGAAACTCACACACATAACAAGGAATATCTCCGAAATGGATCACCCTACAAGAAAATTTATTCAGACATAAATTGTGTATTTTAGCAAGATCTACATTTTTTTTGTACAGTATGATTTGGTCTATCTCTGACGGTTTACCAGTTATGCAAAAGTTGTCAGAGTAAATACAACTATAAGGGCTATAGTCAGAAAATTCAAGATATACATTTCATTTTGTCATAAAAATATCTCAAACATGTGACATTTTAATCAAAATCGTTAGAGCCATTTTCAAGAAAATCAAAATTTTCGAAAAAATTTCCACGTAAAGGGTAGTTTAGGGTGGAGCTATTTTCTTCAAAATCTTCGTATCGCATCCTTGAAAGACATTAAACTTAAATGCCAAATTTGGTTTCTAACCGACTTTTCGTTTTTGAGTTATGCTGTCCACAGACTGACAGACACACACGCACGCGTGCAGACCATTTTCTAAACATGCTTTTTGGATTCAGGGGTCTCAAAACATATATTTCCGGTGAAATCACGACATCGAAGTTTAGGGTGGAATATAATACTTCCCCTACTTACCAATAGAGAAAGTAAAAAAGTTGTAAATCACCTCCATTTCAGGAGTAAACTTCACATACATGATGTCTTAATAACTTGTTTTTTTATTTTTTATTTCTTTGTCGTTTTTCGGTTTGTGTACGAGTATTAAACGAAAATAATTGTTTATATAACCTCTGCGAAATATAAGATTATATAAAGTAACAGAGATGTTTCTTACACAGCTTCTCCTTTAGAGAAGCAAATTAGACGTTCGTTTATTTCACATAGTGTTGTAATTATTCAGTCCATCTCAATAACGCTACGATATGACTGAAATTTTACACCATTCGAGTGCATCACCATTGATGTAGCTGGACCATTCTCTATCTCCGATCGGGCAACAAGTATCTGAAGGTGGTCATGGACTATTTCACTAAGTGGCCAGAGGTCTACACCATCCCGAACCAGGAGGCCAAGACCATCGCGGACTGTCTTGTGGAAGAACTGTTCTGTCGCTTTGGAGTGCCGCTGGAATTACACAGCGATCAGGGCAGAAACTTCAAGTCCCACTTATGAGAGAAATGCTAGAGTGACTTGGAGTGCACAAGACGCATATGGTGCCCCTCGGACGGCACTGTCGAGAGGTACATAAAAACCCTTGAAGAACATCCGAGAAAGGTCCTGGCCCATCATCAGAAGAACTGGGATGTCAGGATATCGCTTTTCTTGCTGGCCTATCGTTACTTTACCCATGAAACCACCAAGATGACGCCAGGTAGTTTGGTCTTTGGCCGAAAACTGCGCCCCCCGTGAAACCTGATGTTTGGGAAATGCACAACTAGCAGTCGATTATGTGGAGAACTAGTGGATGATGCACACGAGATGGCCCGTCAGCACATCCAGCTAAAGATCGACCGAATGAAGATCAGGTACAATCGGCAAGCCAATAGCCTAGGTTTCCCGACAAGGAGCAAGAGGTGTTGCCCCAAGCTGCAACAGCCATGGCAGGGACCGTACCACGTAGTGAAGAGGACCAGCAACGTAGTCTACCGCATTCAAAGGCTGTCCCGAAGGAAGATGCTGATGGTACATTCGGATCGTCTGGCCAACTTCAACGATGCTGGTCGAGACGACCAGTGTTGAGGAGGGAGCAGTGTGATATTGGTCGTACAACAATATACAGACGAGAGGGGAGTAATGTAAACTTGGATACGAAGGTCGACTGTGTGTACGTGACCATAAACAATGATGCCGGCAACACACAAAAAAGGGGTCCAGAAGCTTCTAGTTAATTCAGCTGATTCATTGAAGTATATATTTGTTTTACATCTGTAATAAAATAATAAAGATCTGAATATTGACCCCGGTTAAGAAATTAGGTGACGGGGTCCAGTATGCAGATTTTTATTCATTTTTCTTTTTTATTTTATTCATTGTTGCATGTATGTATGAAGGGTTCTCGAAGGTAACATGATGCTGGCTCCAGTATAAATAGGACAGGGCACAGTCAGTTTCCTAAATGCGGTACGCGCACACACTCACTGCATTCCCACCAATAGTCCTGACCAGAGAACCATACCTATCGAACTCCGGCAGTTGCTAAAAGACAAGGCAACTGTTTGGAAGCTATGACAGCGCTTCCGGCATCCCAGGATAGGAGCAGTATACCAGAGGTTTAAAACCCTGGGAAGGCGACTGCTCCGTGCGCATAGAAAAATAGCCTGGGAAACACTCTTCAGAGTGTAAACCTTCAAGAAAAGAAACCATGGCGGATTATAAGGGCCATGAAGGACAAGTTCCAATACCAGCATCCCTTACATGGCACTCGTGGGCGGCTCCTGTTCGAGCCAGACGAGAAAGCCACTGTGTTCGCGGACCATCTTGAGGTACAGTTCGAACCCCGGGAGGACCCACAAGACGAAGACTTTACCAAACTCGTGGAAACGACCGTGGTTTACCTCTATGAGGAACCATGGCAGCTCCACCAGGAGATCCAAATTCCCATAATCACTCCGAAAGTAGTAATCTCCGAATTCGTAACCTAAACCTTATCAAATCCCTTGGACATGACGGCGTCACGGCGTTGATGCTCCAGCACCAACTTAAAAGGGCTGTCATCCGATTAATGCGAATTTTCAATGCATGTCTACGTCTCCGCCACTTTCCAGCATGCTAGAAGGAGGCGAGGGTGGTAAGCATTTTGAAACCCGGCAATAACCCAGTCTTTCCTAACAACTACCGCTCCATCAGCATTCTCCCAACCGCCTCAAAAGCTTTGGAGCGGTTGCTCCTCACCAGCCTAACGCCTCTTTTTGAGGAAAGGCAACTTCTACCGGATCACCAGTTTGGTTTTCGTCGAGGTCACTCCATGACCATGCAGTTACTGCGTGTGGCCGAGAAGGTTGCCCTAGGGTTCCAGGAAAACTTTAAGACCATACGGGTGCTGCTGGACGTGAAAAAGGCCTTCGCCACAGCCTGGCACCAAGGCCTACTGTACAAACTAAAGCAGGCAAACATCCCTCCCCCCTTTCTCGCACTGATTAGCAGCTTCCTTCAGGACCGCACTTTCAGAGTGAGGGTGGAAGGAAGACTATCAACATTAACAAGTATAGCTCCAGGAGTCCCAGAGGGCAGTGTACTCTCCCCTCTACTCTTCGCAGCATACATGTCAGACTTCCCCACGGAACATCATATTGTGACATGTCAGTATACGGACGACGTCCTCATTATGGCACAGAACAAAAATGTGCGATATTGCCTCCCACCCCTTCAACAACTCAATGCCGTTGGCCGCTGGAGTGGGAAGTGGAGAAAAGCTCTGCACTTCTCCTTGGATAGGTTCGCCAATGGCGGTCGGAACGGTCACTTCGGTTCAAGCGGAGAAATATCCCATGGGTAACCTCCGCCAAATACCTAGATGATCTCCTCGACCGCAGATTAACATACGCTCCGCACGTGCGCGCAAAGGCCGGACTCGGCCACGCTGCACTCAGACAGCTCTACTCCATCCTCCGTTCCACCAGGCCCACATACCTTAAACTACGCATCTACCGGGCGATCATCCCGCCACTGATCTTATTGGCTGTGAAGCCTGGAGATCGGCGGCATCCACCACCATACGCAGGCTGCAAATTGTGCAGAACAGGGCGTTAAGAACTATATGATACCGGGTGTAGATTCCCGTCTTACATCCTCCACAACCACTCTGGACTCCAATACATCGTGGACTTGAAGAGGGAGCGATCCCGAAAAATAGAGGGTGGATGAAGTATTATACTCCACCAAAACATTTGAAATTAAGATTTCACTTTATCTATTTTGAAGTCTGATGAATCAGAGAGGAGGGGAGAGGAAGGGAGAGAGGGAGTTAGACACACACACATGCATGCACGCACCCACTCACGCATGCACATGCACACACACAGAAAGGATATTAGACAGAGAGAGATAGCACAGCATTTTTAGGAAAATGTGTTTCTGTGATTATTACTCAAAAACAATTGAATATCAATATTTGCATTTAAGTTCAACATCTTCCAAAAACATGATTTTCAAAGAGATTTCACCACATACCAATCAACCTTTACAATGAAAAGCTTTGTATTTTCTCAAGAATGATTCCAATAATTTTGATTAAAATACTATTTAAAATATTTACACCATTAATAAGCTATACATCTTGAGTATTCAACTGCACATCTTGAATTTTCTGCGAGTAGGCTCTGAAATTCTCTGAATGAATTCTGTATAATTGACAAGCCATAACATGCACATAAAAACTTACTACAAAGAAATTTAGGCTATGAGCGATACAAACCGAAAGTAGCAGGTAGGGTAAGGGGATGGTGCGGATGAGAGGGAATGGGTTCTGCCAGGATTAGCCATGAAAGTTTGTTTCAGTTCTTTTTTTTTTTAATTTTCAACAAATCTATTATCAAACGAAATGACTAAGTGTACAAACAGTTCTATATGTAACACTGAAAACAAATGCTTCATTTATTTTTACCGTTTTCACTAAACCTTCAATTGGTTTTCGTCTGCTAAAGCATGACGTGACAACTGCATATGGAGCACATGTTTGCCACATCTCTATTATGTTATGTTTCATGTTCATCTTGTTTAGAACCAAATAGTTGGGAGGTTAAGGTGTGACAAAGTGTATTAACAGATGATTATTCTTTCACATTAGTGTGCCATATTATTAGCGAAAATGGAAGCAACATCACCAGAGCGTTATAATATGAAAAGAGTTTGTAAAGCCTGCCATAATGTTACAACACTACATGCCCAAACACATGATGCGAAGTACATCAGGTTTGTAGTGCTCATAGCCTGAATTCCTGCATAGGTAAGAAAATGTTAATCTCTTTAAAACACAATTTAATTGGGGCTTCTCTTTGGGACATTTCTGGTGTGTGTTAAAACTTAAATTGAATTGGTTGGTGGAGAAAGGAACTAAGTCATATTTTTATTTTTTAACACATTCACTTTAATTGACTGAAATACATCGAACTGTGATGAAAGGAACTATTTCCAACGACTGCTTAGTGGAGAAAAATGATTTTCTGTGCATTCATCAGGAGGAGAAAGGAACTATATCAGTGACTATTCACTTCTCCTCATTTCGTGATGTGAACTGCAAGCGAAGCACTCCTGTTGCATCAAGAATGTACTTAGACAATGCGTGGCATATTACGTCTATGTAATCATTCTTGTTTCCCTGCATTTATTGAGGCTGCAACTGTTTAGTCAGAAGCTTGTTGTGAATGAATCATGTCACCAAAAAGAAAGAGAAACAAGGAGCAGCACAAAAGAAAAAAAGAAAATAGGCAGAAGTTCATGGACTACCCTACTTGAACTATCTGGGCAATCCAGTACCTGGGACAACCAGTTTGTTATTCGAAGGTTATTTAATCCTGGGACATAAAGTACTTGCAATAGTAAGTCACCATTGGGGTAATTGTCTCTGATGTGAGACTGTCTTTGTGGTTTACCGGGAAAAATACAAACTGGTTTGAGAATACAATGTCATTCTGGCAGGTTGTCACAGTAGCTTAATGGTTAGAGCACCTGCCTAAGAAGTGGAGGGTCTGTAGTTCAAATCCCAGCTGTGGCATTACATTTTTAAGTTCCAGTTCTACCTCTAAAACATTGCCCACACACGGTTTGTGTGTTTAAAAACACCAACAGCAAGCTTGTTGGCATAAATAAATTATAATGATATATACATTTACAAATAGATCTGAATTCCTTGGAGGGACTTTTTAATACCTTCAACCAAATATAAACATGCAGCTATAAATTGGCTGACAAATAGCTGCATCTTTTGTCCCGGATAGTAAGTGCCCTCTTCAAAGCTAAAGTGCGAAGGCAGGTAGCTGGTAGCTTTCACCCATCCCTTTACCCTCACAGATATATTCCCTAATGGTTGTACATTTAAGCGTACAACAAATTAAACACCTATATCATATTAATGCAACTAAAACTGGTGAAGTGGAGCTTCACTAGCTTCACCTGAATAGCTGCCACTTTAATACAACTGCATCAAGACCACTCTGCCAGAAAGTATTACAGTGTTACCACTCTGATGGAGCGCCATGGTAAAACAAAAATCACACCCTAATCTGAATGTACCTAGTTTTTGACAGCTGGGAAAAATGAATAAGATCATTCATAGATTTCCAGAGAGGAGTCATTCATTGCTTACATGTGATTGAGTGTTTGGTGCACTTAAAAGAAAAATCTCAAAATGTGATAGAATTTATACTCCTAAAGAATATGTGGAGCTGATAGCTAATAGTATTACAGAAATAACTGTGACTATGATACAGACAGAAATCATTATGAATTTTGACAAGTGGTGGCCGCAATTTTACAAAAAGAATGTGATTTCTATAGAAACAGCAAGTAAGAATTTTCCAAGAAATGAGAAAGAATCATTTGCAATTTCCCAGTATAAGGAATTTATTTATGAGACTGCTAAGTTTGGAATAATAAGAACATGTCCATTTATCAATAGTTGTTTGACACATACATTCTGTGTGCTGAAAACATGTTTAAATTTTCACATGGACCTGAAGCCAGCTTATTCACAACTCAAAGTGCCCATTCAGAAAAAGAAAATGGAGGTCATAAAAAAGCTGGTGAAATATGTACATGAGGAAGATGCACAAACATTTTATGAAGATCCATTGCAGTGGCTAGTGATTTCATAAAACATTCTTTAGTTGAATGAATCAGGTAACCCTAATTTGCAAATTACTTCTCCAAAATTTCTGAATGCACTACAAATGTTAATGTGCTTTTTCATTTTGTGTTGTTTTATGCTGTACAAATATTGTAGTTATCTTATTCAAGATGTTGAGCATCAACATTGTAATAAAAACTATACTTTTAAGTAAATAAACACATTGAACAGTGGAGAAAGAAACGTCAAATTTTTCTGAAATCAATTTTTGCAATAATTACTAAGTAAGTAAATGAGTGCATTTATATATATACTGGACTGGAATAAAGAATATGATGAAACATCAAACAGAAATTTCTGAAAGTAAGTTTATCGGCTAAACAGTTTTTGTTTCTCCTGAAAAGTTAAAATAAGTGACTTGGTTCCTTTCTCCATCGACCGATTCAATTATGTTTGCTAATATCACTTTACTGTATCAGTTTCCTTATGTTTGTATATATTTAGGATTATCACAAGGCTCAGTAGTGACTCCTGTCCTTGTACAAAACAGTCACAAAGTGTTAAAATTGTATTTGTATCACTATACAACCTTTAAAAGAGTCCATTACATTTCTCTGCTGACAACATGTGTAAAAACTTAATAAAGTTTTCAGGTACAGACCTACAAAATCAAACAGCATTTAGTGAAACAAAGCTGCATTAAAAATACATAGGTGAGGAAGTACATCACATGTACAAATAACATCAAAATATGTTTTATATATATCTTACATAACAATACCGCTCTAAAAGGAAGTTAAATTATGGAGACATGTACATATATACAATACTATAAGTGGATCAAAATCTCCTGCAACATGCTATGTATTGATCTTCCAGTTCAACCACTGTGACCAAATTCACTGTTCTACTTTAATTCAAACATATGCATTTTACCTACATATGGGCAATAATAATAATATTCTGAACCCACTCCCAAACTTTATCTAATAGATATAATATTACATTATACTTCAATGTTGTATGTAGAAACTACATTTTTGTGATAAGGAAACTTAGCAGGAATAATATTGGTATGCAAATTTTATAAAAACAGTATGTAAATGGTATGGAAATGCATTTAAAATTGTAACCGTTTTCTTTTCCAATAAATTAGATATTTGCAAAATTTTACTTCCAGTCACAGTTGCTTTTGCTATTTGTTATTAATGAAAGTTTATTTGCTGTTTCTTTCAACTGTGAACAAATCATTTTCATTCTTAGCTTTGTTGGCAATGTGTGATCTTATACTTGTACTAACGTTGCTTGCAAATTCTGTAAGTTCCCTTGAGTAAGTTCTGCACATGGCATATGGGTGGCGGAGGAGTCTGTTGTCATGACAATCAGATTTAACCTTGAAGTACCCAATAGCCTTCATGGCCACCAGTGGCTGGATTGCTTGGCCACAAAGGCTATTGGCTTCTTCAAGGCTAAACCTAGTTATGATAACAGCTCCCCTCTGCCACCCATACGCCAAGGGAACTGTTGGAATTCACAAATAATCTTAATTCAAGTATACCATTATACTTACAGCAACACACCGCTGCTGCTCCCACGGTGCAGGAGATTTTAACCATTCTATACTTTTAACAAGAATGAATCATAAAATTCAGAAACACATGCACACATTTTAGCCTCTGTTTCAGTCTTTAACAGTCAGTCAGTATTATCTTCATTCTGTGTAACGACCTAACACTAAGGCTCGTAACAATGGACCGACTTCTTGTGGATCCTGTAATGCTTCTACTAGCATCTTCTCCACATTACGCATGATGGCAACTTTTTGGTGATCCTTGAGAGGGTAAGTAATCTGCCCTGTAGGTCCAGTCTGAAAGAAATTGTACCAATGAAGTAACAGAAGTTATTGTAAGAAACTGGCATTAGACTGTATATAAAATTCAAATACAATCACTGGATAAGTTTAGAAGTATACTTGATCAACATCCATGCTTGCACTCGTGAGAATTGCTATACATATGCTAATCTTTGATCTGGCTAATGTTAACTGCAAAATGTAATACCTTTGGAACATCAAGATTTATATTACAGTTATGCTGTTCATAATACAGTAAAACCTCATTAATCCATACTAATTTAGACTGTGGGTTGCACAAATTAAAGCATGTTCACATTATAAGAAATAGTGAAGAATAAGGGCAATTTTGTCAATGTAGTAACAAAGCACAGTACCTGTATAATGGATATGAAAATTGTCACACTTCTCTTTATCTTCCAAATTTGTTCTTTCAGTGCCTGCTTCAGATATAACATTCTTCCACAACACATTTTAAGATGAAAAAAGGAGGTTCTCTCTTTTCTTGTTTATATTCAAAAGATTTTGTATCAGAATTTCAAACAATAATAACATTAGGATCATTGTTGTATCCTGCAACTTTCAACCATGGAGCTAAAAAAGAGATTTATGCTTTCCTTGCAGTTTACTGAATGATGTAACTGTTTATTTTGCATTACTAATACAGTATGTGGAAAGGGATTCTGCAATGTTGTAGTTTTTTATTCATATTTTCATTTAAAGGTATTAGCTTCAAAACTCACTAAATATTAACTAATACCTCAACCTTTCTCTTAGAATACACGCCCAGATTAGCCAATGTCCAGTTTAACAGGTTCCAAATTATTTATATTCCAATTTCAGTTATTTTTGCTGTGTTGGTTCCTATAGTTTGACACCTAGAGCTCTAGATTAGCATGTAAAGGTATCTGGTTTCAATTCTTTATCAGGGCTGAGGACGTTTCAGTTGTTTGAAATCTGTCAACTTGGGCTCAAGACTGAGAATATGTTGGGTCACTTCAGTCACATGTAGCAGAAGGTGATCACTAGAGAGAGCAAAAACTTAACATAATGGTTACTTTGGAACTGCTCCATTCATGTAACCATTGCAACAATTATACAGTTTCAAAATAACAATCCTTCAACTCTGTTCTAATGCAATTATTGAATTTAATTGTATTTTTATATATACGTTTTATTTGTTATACGGTTCCAAATGTAATTCTATGAGCATTGTTGCATTGTATGTTGTGTTACAATACAAAAGATAAGTACGTACATGATGCAAGACCTGGAACCGTCATTGATTTCAATTCCAATAGAGGGGAATGCCCATTAAAAATCTTCCAGCCAATCAGATTTAATTATGATATTAAGGTGGTGTGATATGTATGCAAAAGACGATTACCTAAGGCACTGTAGGGACATAAAATCAGTTGCATCATGGAAAGTGATACATGTGGTTAGGATAACGACGACAATAATGATAGACTCAAGTTCTTTTAAGTCGAGTTAAATAAGCAGTAATTACAGTACGTATTTTTATGTTTTATTGTTAACAGCACACTGAATACATGCATGCATACATGCTAAGAGGGACTGAAGGGAGTGATATCCGAACAAAAAATCATAACTTTATGTGCAAGAACCTGAGTCAGGCAAGTAATCGATAATGAACCAAGAGTAACTTGTATTGTGCAAAAATACTTGTGGGTGTACTTGGTTGTTGTTTTGGATTAGTTATTCACTATTGTTTTGGAACCATAACAGACAACTGTTACTGAAAGATCACCATTTTTTCCGCCTCTAGTAACAGACAAACTTCCATGTAAAGGTAGCTTAGATGGGGGATTGTCTTGCATACTCAAGGTCTACTTTAAATATAACTTAACCCTGTGGCACAACAACCCATCTGGGCCAAGGCCTACCATCCCACTGCTGCGTCCTCCACCTCCCTCCATCACAGGTGTCTTGAGTGGGGTGCAGTACTGGAAGTGGGATGTGGTCAGTGCCCTGGTCCCTCCTGGCCGGTTATGCAGCATTTTGACCAAAGACCCTTACTTTTCAATCAAGAAGCTCCTCATTTGGCCCCTCAGGGACCTAACAAGTCTGAGTGCACCCGAGACCACGTCTCCCAGTGGGAGAAAATCTCCAAACCGGTACTGGGAATTGAGCCCAGGTTCCCCATCCACTTTGAATATGGAATTTGTTATTTTTTCCAATTTTTTATTTTTGAGAGGACAGAGAAAGCATTCTCTAAAGATGCTGCTTTAGTATTTAATGGATCTCAGATGTATGTTTCCGATCAGATGAGTTGGCACACTGACCCATGCCACTTGAACTTTTCCATGGCTGCAGCTGGAGCTGGAGGACGCAGCAGCCAGGCAATAAGGATATCCTCTGTACTGGGGAGATGCCCTTAGGATTATTAACATTTATGACAATTAAATGTATGTACCAGGTTTGTAGACCATGGACTAGTGGGTTTCAAATTTCCCGTTTTGCATGGACTATGCTTGGCACTTCACAGGTGATCCGGTGGGTGGTTAGAATGAGCAGTCCTTGGCGAAACATCAGGAACTTTGGACCATCGCCTACAAGCCTGGGAAGTATGTTTAATCTCCAAGATGCCGGCCGTTAAAGTCAACATTGTACATCAAAATTTAAGTTTCAGGAAAAACCTTTATATTGAACTTTTGAGTATAATACAATATTAAAGGTAGGTGGTAGAGAGAGTAACTAAATAACAAGATCCCCTTATGTCACTTTTATGTGAAAAAAAAGCAGTAATAGGTAGGCTGCTTGTAATAATTAAAGCAAAATGACAGTTACCTTGTACCAGAAGTTGACTGATATTGTATAACCACCTCGCATGATTGATTCAATGTGATGCCACCAATATATTGGTATATACAGAACGTCACCTGGTCCTACTACTGCCTCTTGGCCATGTGCTTCCCGAAATTTGGGAAACCTTGTATAATCTGGCCTTTCAAAATCAACCTGCAAACAATAAAGCAATACATAAGGACTAGTTTCACGAACATTAACCTGAAATGGTCTCTTGACCAAAAAAAAAAACTTTACAACCTTTGTCTGGAAGGCAAAAATACAGAACGCTGCGCTGTTTAAAAAGCTTTTAGTATATGTTAGCCAGAATATCATGTCCTTGCTGCCTACACTCTTGAGAAATAACACAAGGGGACCCCACGTGTATTCAAGTGGACAATATTTTGGTTTAACAATCCAGTAGACCTGAATTCAGTCCCCAGCTGCAGTAGGTAAATTTTATTTAACAAGAAACATTCTCTGGTATTTGCAGAGTCTGAAAGTACATGTGTGATTCATGATAAAAATTAATAAAAACTTATAAAGTTACAGCATCAGTTGTCCAAGTCAAACCTCCAATATTGCCATTGAAGTTATAAGTGGTTAAAAGAAAGCAAAACTACCTTTAAGCATTTCAAAGAAAGGAAGACAAATGAAAGAAAAATAAAGTAATATAAGCAGTTTTCATTTTAACCTATTTGTTGGCCCAAAATGTTAACTCAGCTTAAAGGCTGGTTCACAACCACAAGAAACAGTAATGGTAACCAGAACGAGAAACTTGAATGCATGTTCAAGATGTTCTTGGGCTTTGAGCCAGGTGTAGTGATGAAGAGCCATTGACGTTTCGGGAGTGCGCATCTCTCCCATCATCAGGATGATGAATGACTAACAAGAGTGAAAGGACCAGTATATGTGCTGCCCGCTAGTACGGACCGAGCAGAAAACACCAAGTAATCTGGAGGTGATTCAACATTCCGTTGGAGTCTGTGTTTTCTGAGCCGGTCAATCTCCAACTTTAAGGCTGGTTCCCAGGAGGGGCTAAACCATTTTAAACAAAGGTACTACACAGCAGAGGAACCAGACATATTGACATGGTATGCATGTTATCTGTTTACTACCACAGTGAAATACTATTAATTTTGTGTACAGCAATAACACAGTACAAATAGAGCACTCTAGAGCTGAGTTTATCTTGACATGAAAGGTTACATGATTAATTACATGCAACTGTAATTACATAGGCACTTAAAAGGAAAAAACAATCTTAACGGCAGTAAAAGCATTGCATATCTAAAGGGCATACGGAATAAGAAGGCACATGAGGCGGAGCTAGACGAAGGTGTGAGAGCTAGCAGCCTATCCTAGAGAGGTGACGTTGGCCAGTTCGGTAACAAGCTTCTAGTGCAATATCTGCGTTTCACTTTTCTCTTTGCACTCATCAAATCCAGCAGCGGCTCATTATTACAAGGAATTCCATTGCAGAGAGCTAGAAATGTTGAAGCTGACTGTCCAAGAAGCAATATTTTAGGCGGCCTGTAGCCTAAGATGGGTGATTGAACAAATGCTGCACTCAGCGATAGTAAATGACACTTGCCTTGCATCATGATTGTTTATTTATCGTCTCAAATATTTTTCTTCTCAAGAGGTGAAATGCCTGCAGGAAAGGAAAAGGAATTTAGTTTATTCTTATACATGTTCCAAGTCTGATGTATATGTACAGTGTTACCTGTGTCTTATAACTACTGTGACTCGTTTTTTGCTAAGAAACATGGCATTATCAAAACCTGGCATAAGTGGCTTACAGATGAGTAAATTGAAAGGGAAAGTATTGCATTCAGATGCGTGGGCTATTGTTTTCAGTGTTTACACTTTTTTTAAAAGAATTGCCCTCAGAAGAACTGTGCGAAAATTGTATTTAAACAGAGCAGGGCGCTAACAGCTAAAGCATGCAATGTAAGTGAACATTCATTGTCGTGTATAGTGCAATAAGATAAAATAATCTCTTCTGAATCAGGGCGGCCCTCGTTTAAATCCTGCGGAAAACACCGTAAGACAGAAAAACAGGTTTCGAATCTGGATGACTTTCAGAAAGATGTACTGTTGAATCTGCATAAAGAAGTGGGCTTCAAAGCTTGGTGCATATATGTTAAGTCATTCCTGGATTACGTGTTTTAAATCAAAAATGTAAGTTATTTTATGAAAAATTCTCCTTGTGATGCAAATGTTCACAAGTTTTAATTAACACTGCATATTTATGTTTCTTAGTGAGCTATAAAATAAGTTTGCTAAGAAATAGTCTTAACACATTTGGTTTAAAAAAAATTTTTGTTCAATGGCGAGTTTCCAGTTTTGTTATATATAATATAAACTTTGATGAGAAGTTACCCTAACATACTTGCCTTATATTAATAAATGCATAGCAATTTCTGGTTGGCACATATTAGGGAAACTATTTCCGGAGCTTTGCTCTGGTAACTTACAAATTGCATCGTAAAGAACATTTTAAGTGCTGAAATGTCTAAAATACACAACCGAGAAGGCCACACTGGAATATTACTTGTAAAAGGTGGCTTGAAATTGTGCTTAGGCATTTGTTGCTAAATTATGTAGATTTTCACTTAGAATACCTAATATAGAAACTGATTAACATATGTGCAGAAACTCTGTATAGAAACTTAGAAAAATTGAGAAAAATATGAGAAATACCTATCAGAAAATGCCTCAAACTGCACAACTATGACCACCATTTAGATTTATTTAAATCATTATGTAACTCTCTCATTTTCACTCCAATAACAAAAATATTTACACGAAAACGTTCCTAGGGAATCGGATATAATAAAATTAAAAAGTCAAAATTGTAATGTTTTATCATCTAGGCCCAATTTTCAATTTGAAAGACTCAGTTGAAACATTAGATTGCAAATGAAAATTATTTGCTTGGATGAGGAATTTATATTTGAAACAAATTACAGGGTTAGAGAGCCTATTGTCTCAGTTTAAAGAGAGAGAAATTGTTCTGACAGGTTTTAATTATGCATCTTGCATTCCTTCACTGTCTTCGCTGCTGTCTACTGATAGCGCTCACGTGCATATCTCTCCTCTCTTTCTTTTGCATAATGATATGCTCCAGCAACAGCACTCCATAGCTGAGTAGGGATTGGAGCTACTCATGTTCCTTCTTATTCTGTGCGCCCTTTAGTAATTATTTATTGCAATAGTTTTTTCAATGAATGAAAATGAAAGGCACAACAATAAAACAAAATTCTAAATTCAATTTCTCATATTCCTCAATAAAACGCTTGATCATTAAAAATTTTTGTCATTCATACCTACAAGAAATAGAAACAAATGCCAAAGATAAAAAATGGATTACACTGCTTTCCAATCCAGATATAATCCCCCAGAGACCAAGGAAAACAGCTGTTGCAGCCTTCCGACTATTGACAAATCATGACTGCTTGGCAAGTCATCTCTACAGAATAGGTATCTCAGCCTCACCAATATGTGTCCTGTGTAACGATCCAGCAGAAATGAATGAAGAACACTTGAAGACCTGTGAAGCATTAAGATCAGAAGAAACTACAGTTCAAAAGTATTGGAAAGCACGAATGCTAATGGCTTCATTGCCAGATGCAAGGCACTAGAAAACAACAACAACAACAAAATGAGACAAGATTCTCTATCTTCTGCAATTTCCATAATAGAAAAAAAGTAAGAAAGAAAAACTAAATTAATCACTACATTTTTCTATTAAGTAACAACTTATGTGCTTATAAGAATCAATCAGTGCACCTGGTAATATTTCTAGGGAGATTTAAAGTGGCACAGACAAATACGTCAAATTTGCCTAATGTCATCTGCAGTGTTCGTTGAACTGCCACTGAAATATGTCTCACCATCTGTTTTACTGTCATCATTCCTACCTATTCCCATACAAGTTATCAGCTTCTCTGCTTCTGCCCCAATAATCCATCTGTTTACCAAAAATCATCAGCAATTTTTTAGTCTTCTGAGTTGCAAAACTTTGAGACACTATATAAAATTTCTCATACTTGGTGATATAGTTTGCCATCATTGTGACACGATTGCAACTGCAGTGAGTATATTTCAAGTGACACACTCTTCCTTGATGTATGCATGTATATAGCGTTCCACTCTTAGAAGACAGTATGGAGTTAAATGGGATATATCTGCCTCTATCTAGCGCATACAAGATGCCATTAGCCGCGTCCTTTTCTAACCTCGCGCTGTTGTCAGATTCCTAATAGCATGGTATAAATATTCATTTGTTATAAATTTCAGATTTGAACACATTATCCTATGCAGAATTTTTTTCTCTATCAGGTTATATCCTTTTCAGAGTCATTATACATTTCTATAGGCCCAAATTTCTTCAGAAAACGTTTTTTTTTCAATAGAAGTCCGATATTTGCTGTTTCTATACTCATCACGCACTAACAAACTAACTGCTAGAATGCATCTATATTTTTTCTTAGGTAGAGTAAACTATAGTGCTACTACCTGCCTACTTTGAATTCTCTATGTTTACCCAGTTAAGTGTTATAATTTTTTAAATTAAATGTTTTCGGACAATTTTATATCTGTGCACTGCAAAAGTTACGCAGTGTGAAACTTTTTTGTTATTGAGTTTACATCAGGGAACCAGCGAGAACAAATGTTGAGGCAGGTTGGAGAAAGTTTTTAAATAAACCAAAAGGCAGTAACCTCTTTCTTTTATCCAGTAAGGCAAACAAAAGGTATTCATCTATTCAGCGAATTCTCGCGCCAGGCCTGAACAGAAGATAGTATAAGGAGCAGCACTAAAGAAACCGTGTGTGTAACTGTGAGCTGTTATTGCGTTATTTGTTTAATATTTTTGTAAATATTTGTAGTTATAGAGGGGGAAGCTAGGAAGAGACGATATGTTGGTAAATTAAGAAGTAAGGAATGCCAAATAATTATGAATGTGTTAGATTATTTTTGAAGCAAAATGCGTGTAAGGCAGTAAAAGAAACAGCTAAGGCTATTGGGTGTTCAGAAGCAGTAGTGTGTATGATTTAAAAGGAACTAATGAAAGGACCTCTAAGAACGCCATCGAAAAAGAAAGCAAAAAGGGCGGGACTACACAAAACGCTAGGTTAACGCAATATGATTGAATAGTGCAATGTGGAGTGCGGCGAATTGTTCATTCTTTACAGTTTGCAAATATTCCACCCATGCTGAATATAATTTTGTCACTATTCAACAGTGATGAGACCCTACCAAATTTCTCAAGGGCCACTCTTAGTCGGTTCTTACATGATTTGGGGTTCGAATATGAAAGAAGGGGCAACAAGTGCATATTAATAGAAAGAGACGATACCATCAGATGGCGACATAAATATCTAAAAGACGTAAGAAGGTTTAGGGACCAGGGGAAATCAATTGTTTATACAGACGAGTCATTTGTAAATTTAGGTCATACAGTAACAAAGGCGTGCAGGGATACCAAAGTTAAAAGTGCCCATCTCGTCAAGCAGCAATTGAAGGACTAAGTGCAGGACTCCGGCCACCTCGAGTCGCTCGCGGAGAAAGATTCGCAACTAGTACATGTTGCAACACTGCACTCCATTTAACGTGTACTGTCTTCTAAGGGTGGAACGCGCTTTAGTATGCATCATGTCGTAATTTTGATGCAATTACAAAATGTGAAATAAATCATACATCATTAATCACAGATAAGCTGGCTTGCTTGATCAACTACTACAGGTTTGTTGCAATGTTTTATTAATACCCAAAATACCTGTTTCTCCATTTTGAAAGCTGTTTACAAATGAAAGCAAGAAAATGGGTCTTAATCCCACACTAAGCTCTTAATTGTTTTTAACTATGTACGCCATTTCTCCAAAGTTGTCATCTTGACAAGGTAACATTGAAAACTATCTACTGCTACCATATTTTGTGTTTACATCACATATCAAACAGTCCTAATGGAAATTTTGATTTCACAAAGCATATCCTTTAAAAGTACAATTTGTGTTATCTGGTTAACAGAAAAATTTAATTTATATTTCATTTCTACTGTCTTCATGTAATTTATACAGTAAAACCTGACTAAAACGGAACACAATTATTCTAACATTTTTTTTTTCCATTTTCAGAGGTTTCCCTCTTATAACGGATTGTATTTTAATGAAACAACGTACAAAAGACCTGGTACGTATGGTATTTTAATCAAAATTGTTAGAACCTTTTTGAGAAAATAAAATGTTTTTAAAATTTTTCCATTTAAAGGGAGTTTGTGTATAGAGTACTTTCTTGAAAATCTTTGTGTTGCATCCTTCTAAGATGCTGAACTTAAATATCAACATTGCTACTTAACTGAATTTTAGAGTTATGCTGTTTTCAGAAACGCATGCTTGGAATCCTTTTTTGGAATCATAGGGTCCCAAACATGTATTTCCAGTGAAATCTTTCTTCTTTTACTTCCTCATCTGATTACCCTCCACATGGAGGACTGACACCACCTAGGACTTGCCTAGGGTCATATGCCGGTTGGGGAGCAGACAAACCTATGGACTGGACAGAGTGAAGACCTGGAAGTGGGTGATCAACCCAGCACCAGATATGAAAGAGAGCAAGAGGATGATATGGAATGCAGGTGAAATGGATGAATGGAAAGGTGATGTTGGAATAATGGGTGGAATCAGTGGTGGGGGAAACTGGAGAAAACCTGCCCAGATGTAGCTTTGTCCACCACTAATACCTCATGCAGGTCCCTGGGATTGACCCAGGCCATCTTGGTGAAAGGCGAACAGTCTAACCGCTCAGCCACAGTGCTGCGTCATTGAAATCTTGCTGTCAAATTTTTGGGTGGAATACAATGCTTCCTCTACCGTAAGTACATAGTAAAGAAAGTAAACATGTGATCACACAAAATCCCAGAAAGAATAGTAATGTAAGATAAAAGTTTGTAAATAAAAAATAGATTCAAATGTACATTTGCTGTGTTTTCAACTTATAATAGCAATTTATTGATAGTTTCCCTATTCCCACATAACTTGTGCCAAGTTATATCTCACATGAATGGTTCTTAAAATTTTGGTGCAAGTACAGTCACATTCAAAATTAATGGCTATAATTTTAAAAGTTTAGCACATAGCTATGCATTACGCATATAATAATCCATCTTAGGTTATTTAAGCAAACTGTTTCAAAAAATTATTCTCTTTTTGCGTTAGGCAGTTTTCCGGTTTAGAATATTATTTATCACAGGAAATAGCTCCATTCCAAGATTTATTTTCCATTTACCCAGGTTTCCGATATACAGGGGTCCAGTTTAGGCAGGTTTTACTGTATTGCAGAAAAAAGCTGTCACCTGGCTCTGACGGTCATGTGGATGGTACACTGGATGTGGGTAGAAACATTCAAACTGTTCAGGCGGGAACAATATACATCTTTTGTACCCTCGTACTTCAGCAAAGAAATTCTGTTGTTCGTCATAGTGACAAGGGGTCACATTACCTGGAATGGCAAGCAAAACAGTTACAGACATTGGGTTTGTTGTCATGTTGGTTCACATTAACCCCAGAACAGTAACCAAAACAAATAAGAATGGAAGGCAAAGCAGCGCAGAAGATTTTGTTGAACAATAACCTGGTAACAAGATTGGTAGGGCATATAGATGATCATATGATCACAAAGTGGAAAGTTGGTTTTGTAATTGAGATTTCATTTGGTTTTCACTGGCCAATGATATTTTTTAATTAATTCCAATTCATCCAATGTAGATTAGCCAACATTGTTTGATAAAGTAAACATTAACTACATGGAGATCCATTACTATTTCCGATTCCTCTAGCTGCATAAGGTTTGGTTCTTTTATCATGGGCATTTAATAATTTGTTTTGTTTGTTAACTTCTACCAGTTTTTGCTGTTCCTTGTAGTTTGAGGCAATGGCCAGTTTTGATTTTCATATAAATAAATTACAGATGACCTTTCACAAGGGGAACCAATGCTCAATCAATTTGGAGGTTTCAAGATCTGAGGTTAGGATGCACATGTGCTAGAATTTCTTCTATTTTATGTTTCCAATTTATGACTAGAGAGAGCTCTAGCAGTTGTTTCATGTCAGGACCAGTATAGTAATCTTCAGAGGAAAGAGTCTGGCATAATACGGATCTAATATGTCATTCTTAGGAACAAGAATGTTAAAACTTGGCCAAGTCTTCTTTCCTGAAAAGCTTTACATTAACTGTGAATGCTTATTTCAGTTACATCTTTAGTTATTGTGATGTGGGTCAGTGAATGCAGAAGTGACATTTCAGAGTGCTCAATATTAAACTGGTATTCGAAAAAAGCATGATCTTTGACCTTATTCACTCTCCCTAAAAATGGTAGGTTATACTGAGACCAAAAATAGTTTTATGTGGTACTTTTTATTTTACAGCAAACAATCAATGTATAGCAATAAAAAAAAAAACTGAAGCTAGAGCTGGTACAATGAAAGCTTACCAACCTGCAGGATGTGCAGAAGACTATTTTCATAAAAAGTATATGCCAGTTGCAAGGCGACAGTATTCCCGTTATGACCTCTGGTATCTAACAATGTTTCAAGGTGTAGATATCTCTGTGAATAAGTACAAGGGGAGTAGACAGTATGAACATCAGGTACAATTTCGGGAGTGGAAATGACATATGGCCTCCAATCAAGCAAGGTAATCTGACTTTATGCAAATAGTACTGAGGTTTTGCACAGATCTCATTGGCAAGCTTTAGTTGCATTACCTCCATTGATAGTGAAACAATACAAATCAGCTAATATTTATATATATATATTTAAAGACCAAAGTGGCCGCACCATAGCCGAGTGGTTAGACCATTCACTTATCAGCAAAGCAGCCTGGGTTCGATCCCAGGCAGCCGCATATGGGATTTGTGGTGGGCAAAGCGGTGCTGAGGCGGGATTCCTCCGGGTGCTCTGGTTTCCCCTGCCATTTCCTTCCATCGGTGCTCCATCTTCATTCCATGTATCATCAGTGTCACTGCCTGCGGTGCCGTAGTATTAAAAGCAGGCGTTAAACACTACAACAAACAAACAAAAAACAAAAAAAGAGACCAAAGTTCACTTATCTTTAGTAATTGTGAATTAAATTTCAATTTTAGATATGTTTCGCAAGTCAATTACTCCCATCCTCAGAAGAAATGTTTTTATGGTTGTCATTGTTACAACTGCTAGATGATGGATTTTTTCCTATCGTATAACCAACTACTGAAAGCATACAAAATAATATATTTGTTGAGAGAATCAATTGACTGTATTTCAAAATTCATTACAATATCCTCGTCCTTCAAAAAGAATATATTTCCCCAAACAATTAAATCTGTGGGCCCAGTTAACTGTTTTAATAGTTTAGCCTGTAGATTTATATCATGATTAAATGACCAAAAATGATGTACCATGGCTGATTTATCTATATGTTTATACTTAATATTTCCAAAATGTCAGTTTCCAAGTGACATTTAATTTTACCAATGTAAACCCTGTCATCCAAACAGTTAAACTGATAAAAGCCAATTTTTTTATAATCTAAAACGTTATCCTTTTTAGAAAAACTTAGCAAATTTTTACTTTCTCTACTACGTAAAGTAAAGCAGAGGAAGTATTGTATTCCACCCAAACGTTTGATGTCAAGATTTCACCAGAAATATGTTTTGAGGCCCTCTGAATAAAAAAAAAAGCATTTTTAGTAAAAGGTATGTGTGTGTGTGTGTGTGTGTGTGTGTGTGTCTGTGGACAACATTGTAACTCAAAAACGAAAAATTGGTTAAAAACCAAAGTTGGTATTTAAGTTTAGTGTCTTTCAAGGATGTGACACCAAGATTTTGAAGAAAACTGCTCCACCCTAAACTACCCTTCACATGGAAAATTTTGATTTTCTTGAAAATGACTCTTAACAATTTTTATTAAAATGCCATATGTTTGAGATATTTTTATGACAAATGAAATGTGTATCTTGAATTTTCTGGCTATAGCCCATGCAGTCCTATTTACTCTGGATGACTTTTGCATAACTGGTAAACCGTAAGAGATAGACCAAATCTTACTATACGAAAAATGTAGATCTTGCTAAAACACAATTTCTGTCCAAATAATTTTTTTTTTTTTGTAGAGCGAACCAATATGGAGATATTCCTTGTTATTTGTGTAAGTTTTGGAGAACTGGCATTTCTGTCCAATGGAACATCATTATTCATTTCTTTTATGTTAACCATGCAAAGAGAACAGAATTTGAAAGCTTTAAAACATTTGACTATCATTCAAAGCCTTCTGTATTCCCATATTTTGCCTGTACCTCAAGAAGATAAACAATAAGATAATTTCTGTAAATGTTTATCTCAGCTAACATGAAGAAGATAATTGTTTGTAAGAATGGTTACTACAAGAGTAGAGAAAGTCACACGAGTGCAACACATCACTTTATGTTATATTTATTTTGAGGAACCAAATTTATTCCACGTTCTTTAAAAACATTTGTAAATGTTTTATTAGTGCAAGTTTGTAAGTAAATCTTTTTAAAATTATGATAATCATTTATTTTCTTGAGGGCAGAAACTTTTTTAGTCTTTTGATATTTAAATTTAACTATATTTTTATGAACAAAATCTGTATTAAAACTATTAATTAATGCAGTGTTGATAATGTGTTTATGTTTTCTGTATATTTTATATTTTCAGAAGCTGCTAATATGATAGGATGTAATGATGATGAACATAGCAAACATTTCTACTAAGGATTTGAACAATTGACTTGCAAAACTGGTCTGAACTGGAAATAATTCATAATTTTCAGAGATTAATGAAGTTTAGACTCTAAATATTTATTAATATCTGATAATAAGTTATAAGCTTGCTGCTGCATAACATTACATTGTTTAAATGTGTACAAGCCTACTCTTAAGATTAAATATAATTATTTATATTTTAAATTGGAAATATCACAATAATACCAGCTTCAATAACTGACAAAATCTTAGCCAAAGATGACAAGTAACTACACATGGAAATAAGTATACTTTCATACTTTCAATAGAATTAAAATTTTAAATGGAAAAGAAGCTATAATTTGTCTCAACCTAGTTTAATCTTGCTGTAAACATCTGGGAGGGAAGAGAGACTGAGACAGAGATATTGAGACAGAAAATGGTTAAACTGTTGATTGGTTTAGCGAAGTTAATGGGCGTACATATGTACGATAAACCCCTCCTTTAAGTACAGTACTGTAAGTAGTTTTCTGATCACTGCTCTGCGCGAGCTAATTTGGGAGAGAGAAAAGTATGCAAATGTTTCGATTCTTATAAATGTAAATAGCCCCACATTTTATCTTTCTGCTTCACATACCACCTAGATGTGTCCTGGGCTCGTGAGTTCTGAAAGGAATATATACAACAGATAGATGCATAATAGTATACTATTTACAGATTAGACAGAAGACAGGTGAAATTATACGCACTATTAACTTATTATGTTAAATTAAGCTGCACTTTACTTAACAATTACTAAAGGACACTGCTATTATATAATATTTTTGCGTTCCTATACCAGGCAGCTCTCTTGCAACGAGGTCTGTATCGAGTTGAATGTTGATTAAGATATTGTTTATAGTGTGGAGTTGCTTCTGATATTTAACACTGTATTTCATGTACATCTCACATACCTCAAAAGGCCAAGGGCACTTATATATATGCAATTTAAAATCATTAAGCTTTTCATCATGGAGCAGGCTAGTGCTTCAGCCAAACAGAAACATAATCGAGGCAAACCTTTAAAAAGTGGCGAGAGGCAAAAGATCCCACATTGTTTTGCAGTGCTTAAAGAAAGAAACCGGAATCGTCTATAAAAAACATTGAGAAAGAAACTGGTGATCTCCTTGATGCAAGTAGTGTACATAGTGTTAGAATGGAACAGCAAGCATCCGGAACTCGAAGAACACCGGGAAAATCATGTAAATGCAAACAGCAAGTGAAGAAATACAGCGATTTTACAAAAAGTGCTATACGCAGTAAAGTTAATGATTATTTTTTCAGAAATGAACCACCGACTGTAAATAAACTTTTGCATACAATAAATTCTGACACAGACTAGCCAAAATGTTCATGAAGTACTCTCCACCGGTTGCTGATAGATATTAGATTAAAATTTCAAAAGCGAGGGCAGAAATCAGTTATAGTGCATACTGATGAAGTTGTTGAAAGACTTGTAATCACCGACGGTAGTACTTCAAGCGACTGTGAATATACATCGGGAGATGACAACGCATCTCTATCAGGAGTTGAACTTCTGTAGGAATCCGATTAAAGATAACCATTATGTTACTGCATGATTCCATTAATATTCCAACTCATAGATTTAATAAGTTAATGTGTAACCGAACTATTTATTGTCTAGAAGTTAGCACTGCTATATATACTGTCACAAAACTTATGTACGTGAATGTAGGTCTAACACGTGGCGAGTTGAGTCAGCTCCGCCTTGTTGTTTACAGCAGGATTGAACTAACCTGAGATATGGTATAAAACCTGAACAATCAATGGGCTGAGAAACTACTCCATTAACTTGTATACCCACATGAATGCATTTCACCATATGTCTTAGTTTATACTTGCAGGTGGTTGTGGAAGAGTGTGTATGGAGACATGTGGTGATGGTGTGATGAATTTTCACAGATTGTTGGGAGGTGGCAAATCTAAACTCATGAGGGGTTCTTCTGTTTTAAAATGTATATTTCCCAAGGTGTTTCTTGCAGATTTTAAGTTTTATGTTAAAAGTCCTACAAGCATGTCAGGAAAGATAGAATGGAAAATGCTAAACACCAGGCCACAAAACACAGAAATCAGAAGAATGATACAAGGATGGGCTACAGAAGATATGACGTCATGACCACAGTTTGGTAAAATAGGCTCAGGAAAAGAAGCAGAGATGGTCAGATGAACTGGTATAAGAGCTGGTAAAAATGAACCACTGTAGCCAAGGACTACCAACTATGGAAAAAAAGTATCCGTCTAGCATCTATGGAAAGGGTTAGAAAAAGACAAAGTTAAATTCTCTAATGGACTGGCTATCTTGGGATATTACCCTGAGCTACCCTATCTAGTCTGTCCATCAGCTCTGGCAGGAATGTAACAAGTCAGTATATCAGTAAACAATACTAAATAAAGGGGAAACAGTTTATCGACAGTTCCCAAGAATTCAATATGGCCAACATTACACTAAACCGCAGTCGAGATTTCATCAAAAAGCAGTACTGCCAACCTATATAATAGAAGCATTATTTCCTACCTCAAATATCCCAGGGTTAAAGTAACATACTTTCAAATGATAACTGCTTGAACACCATTACCACACAACACATGACAACAAATCTTGTTCTGCAATAACACTTTTGGATACAATTACTTCCGAACGCTAAATATAATATATATTTAATGAACTACACAAAAATGACAATAACAGGCTGAGAACTTAACAATAAACCATGATGCTGCATATGCGTTCCCACAGTACAGAACAGCCAACTGTATCTATTTTATAGCTGTTACCAATGTTCTTGAAATAAAGATATGGTTACACAGCAGTGTTATCTGTCACAGTATTCCTAATTGTGTTATGCCAGCCATTTTAAAGCAGATCTGCTATCTACCCCATGAAAAGTAGAAAAACAGAAGAAACTTATGGGAAGGAAAACATGTAAAATATAAGGTAAACCCAAAAAATGCACAACTTACATAAAAAAATACCATAAGACCTGGCAACCCAAGATGGAATGGTGGCACAGAGTAATGCTTGCTTTTTCTTGACCTAAAAACAAGTGTAGTAAAATAACTGTGAACTGAAAATACCCCGTATAAATACAGCATGATGGGAGCTGAGGAATATACCATTAAGACATGTGCTTATGAGAGAGGGTTTTTATGGGCAGGCACACTTTCTGCTCTCCCTGGAAGAAGAAAAGCTGAAGATGCTCCTATACCAATGAGCAATGAGGATAAAAGAAAAAGAATATTGCCAGAGCTCCTCATTTTGGTTTTGGAGGTTAGATACGTTACATACAAAACTGAAGGAGAGTGTCTTGAGAAGATACAGCAAATTTTAAAGGTATTATGTCAAAGTATCCAGGTCATCTCCAAATGACTGTCATATACTTGTGTGATTTTTAATGGCACCTAGTTTAGCAAATTTACACTTTCATTTTAATTAATTTTTTTTTGTAACAAATTGCATGTGCTAAGCAATCAAAGGAAACTATCAAATATCAAGCATCAAGAATGAATCATACATAGCGAGGCTGTTTAAGGCACATTATCATTTGTTGTGCCCCTTGGAAGAGAATCTGAGGTGTGCTATTCTGATAGTGTACCCACCTTCCATAGCTATAAGCAGCAAGTTAGACGTAAGGGGACCCCAGGAATGTAGTTTTTGTTTAGAGTTGATCCATTCCCATCCAAAACTCACGAAGTCATGAACAATAGCAGGTCCAACTGATGTGTTTAAAGCTTGCTGCAGATACATCCTGTCAACAAATTTACAAAATAATCTTAACACAGCAGAAAAATCATCAATGTCAAACAACTTCCATGGATGCATTCTGCTGAAAATAAGGATCATCATGATGTTTTAATATTGTGACTTGCTTACAATTTTCACTGTAATTAAAGCGTTAGTGTACAAAGACTTTACATGTGTAAATTTGTACATAACAGGCTGAAAATATAAGAGGAACTTTTAGAAATTATATAGTATCTTACATTTTTCACCAAGTACTAACTGGCCAAGCAGTATAGTTTTGACTATAAGGGGTTGAAATTAAAGGCTAAGGGTAGATTTTGGAATTCGTAAGGTGACTATGATTCTTACCAGGTCTTACAGTATACTTGTACAACATTGAGTATTTCCATGTCAAACCACTTTTAAAACTTGATGTTTTAGTATTTTCTCCAAATTTGTGTTGTTACCCCTAGATAAGATTAAATAACCTTTTTTCTTTTTGGTGCAATTATTTGGCCATTTATTAACTTTACTTTTTTCCATATATTTGCATACTATATTATACAAAAGTTGTTATACCGAAGATTAAATGACAATAAAATGTTCGAGTTTGTGACATTTTGAATTACAGACATTGCGTATATTACTATTTTATGATTCAGTCAAAAAATAAAACGGGAGCCCTTTTAGGAAGTTATATTTTTAAAATGTGTTTTTATTGTCAAAAGTGTACTTCAAAAAACTGAAAAAAAAAAAAAAATCATCATAATCCCTGAAACATTGTGCATTTAAATAATGTCAAATATTTTACAAATGTTTTGGTTCTCGAGAAGTAGTCCCCGCCCGGAGATCTGAATGGGGGACTATTTTAACTCCGGAACATTTTACCCCTCGAGTCATATTGCATAAATATTGAAGAGACTTAGCAATAAATGTAACCGCTTTTTAGAGAGCACCATATTTTTATGTTTTGGCGGTCACATCGCTCTCTCACAACCCCCAGAATGTCTGGAGGACCACACCTGTTGTTGGTTTACGGGTCTCACCGACCTGACCGGGAGAATTATCAAAATAAATTCACCGACCATATCCTCTGATTACCAATCAGAGGACGTATTACATGCCATGACAGGTCAGCATGTTAGGGGTTAAGATTTTATAGAGAAATGGAGAGGTTGGAAAAATAAAAGACTCCCTAGCCCTCAGGAACCCTAATAGCATCGGGGTCGGAAGAGAGCAAGAGATGACCAAGGTAAGGTCAGATATCCTATTACAAATCTTTAAGTTATGGAACTACTAACTTTGATGGAGAAATTGAAGCAATTCGAATGGCCCTACAAAATCTTTTGTACAGAATTTCACATTTTCAGCAAGCAGTTATTCTCTCAGATTCCAGGGCAGCAATTAATAGCAATTACTTCCAAGTTGTCACCAAAAAACCAAACAATTATAGAATGTTGGAAAATCCTTACCCATCTAACAGCACTTCAAAAACACCTAGTCTTCCAATGATACCAGCTCACTGTGGACTGAGTGGTAATGAGAAAGCTGATTTTCTTGCAAAAAAGGGTACCGGCAATGTGCAGAAATCTATAGTTAATCTACCATTTTATGCAGCTAAAAGATTAGTCAACTCTGAATTCAAAAAAATTATTGAAAAATATTACTATGAAAAATCAAAAAATAAAAGATGGGAACTACCAAACATTCAAACAGTAATTCCTGAGTATCCTCGAAAAACAGCAGTTGCAACCTTCAGGGTGATTACAGGACATGATTGTCTGGCAAAACATTTAAACAGAACTGGGATATATTCTTCACCACTCTGTCCTCTATGTGATCTGCAAGAGGAAATGGATCGAGACCACCTTCAAATATGCCCGGCCACTTCTAGTGCCCCATCCATCAGTGAAAAATATTGGAGAGCAAGAGGATTAATGACTTCATTGTCAGAAATCCAGCATTAGCTAGCTAACAACATATTTTACAAATGACATACTGAGTGACTCACTTGGATCACTTGGACTGCTATGAGTATCTGTGCGAGGTATCACTTTGCATCTGGTGTTTACCTTTGCACTTATAATAGTAAGCCTACTATAAAATACCTCATTACATCACCAATTGGACCTTTAGTATGAGTTCTGACTTGTGCATGATTGTATTTAATCATGGCTGATTATGTATACTGGAATTACAATAATTACTCTTTTAATCCATTTAAATTGGTTAACTGCAAGAGTTACAAATAAAAAGCTAAGACCAATGGCCACTGCAATTCTTATAAAATTAAAATTGGAAAGTATAAACTTATCTCACAATTGTGTAAAATTGCTGCATGAAAATATCAAAACTCCATAGAAATAGGTACAACTGAGTTATGTACCTAGTGCTAGTGCAAGTTATTAGAAGAGTACAAAAATTCAAATTGTGAGAGTTTTTCCTCAGTCCAGTAACACAAGTACAGGCACTATAGACATAGGGAAATTAAATAACAGACCAGTGGTGGTAAGCGAATCAACAATAAAAAAGTCTGATGGGATGAATTGGCCTCAGGGTTTGATAATTTTACAGGAAATTGGGATGGGTAACATATGGGAAAAAAGCAATATGTAAGTTGGAGGTTTCTGGGGAGAAGAAAGGAATAGAGTGAGGGTATTGAGAAACAATTATTTCAGTCTTAAGAGATAAGAAAACTTTAATATTATATAGATGACTGAAGATCGACTGGGGCATAGACATATAGATATATAGTAGATAGGGATGAAACGTAAGGCATGGGGTAGGTTAAGTACACATAGGTTAACATGACAGAGGAAGGGAATGAACATAAGTAGTTGCCCTTTATGTGGGATGGGGTGCAGATAACAGCTTACATTATATATTAGAATGTGAAGAAACAAGGTTATGTGGAGAACAGAAATTTTAAAACTCAAAATAATGAAGTTGAAGAATGAAGAGGACATAAAACAGGGGAATTTATGGGTAGAACAAGGAAAAAATGGTATAGAAAAATAAACAGAAAAAAGCATGGACTAAGCTAGGGTCTATCATGAAATAATAAGTGTTAAAATGCAGAGTGGACTAAGGGATAGTAACCAACTCTCTATAAAAATGACAAACTCACTTCCCTTTCCTGCAGAAGTGTGAACTTCAAGATTACCTTATACGTGGCGACTCCACATTGTCCCTCTTCATAGACCAGCAATAGTCAGCTAACATCACAGAATTCATATTGCCCTGATGACCCATTTCTATCTCTCTTAAATGAAACCATTAAAGAAGACAGTTTACTTATTACATTGTTTGCCAACGCATAACCTAAGCCCAGGACTTAGTAATAATACTTAATGTATACTTAAATATACATATTTATATTTACTTATTTGCCAAACATGCACATGATAATTTACAATTTTCTTATAGATTATTAAGAGACAAACAATGTAACAAGTAAACTTTCTTCTTTAATGGTTTCATTTTAAGATAGTTATAGTTACCTTTCCGCGCTTAATTTCCTATACTGATATTGCAGACTAAGTAAATATTTAAACTGAAATTCTGTAAAATTTTAGATACATAAAATCTGACTTCAGATTGATAAACTTCTTCTTTCCCTGATGTAGGACTTACACCCCTTAGGACTTACAAGCCACTGCCTAGGGTCAGGCACCTGTCAGGGAGCAGAGGACCTCTGGACCAGAGTGAAGACCTGGAAGCAGGTGGTCAGCCAAGCACCAGATATGATAGCGAGGAAGAGGATGATATGAAATGCAGGCAAAATGAATGATTGGAAGGATGATAATGGAGCAATTAGTGAAATCAATGGCGGGGGAAACCAGATAAAACCCACCCAGGCGCCACCTCATCCACCACGAATACCACATGCGGGTCCTGCCTAGGTGGTAGGCAAGTGGTCTAACCACTCAGCCACAGTGCCACTATTATACTTCCAGACTCAGGGAAGGATGAGGAATAATCCTGGCTGGAGAAAAATTCCTACCCCCCTGCCGGGAATCAAACCCGGGACCCCTTGCACAGCAGGCAGGTGCCCTACCAACTGCGCTATGGGGACAGTTCAGATTAATAAACATGAGGCAAAAATATGCAAAAATCACCCATCAGAAATAAAACTCTTGACAAAAAATGAAACCTTATAACTGTGTTATGAATGATAAAATACTACTTCATATTGCAGACTACTTTAAATGAAAATTCAAAAGATTCTGAAATACAAAAACTAACAGTACTTCCTTCACTTCCAGTATGGGGTGTGTCTCGTTGACTTTTTTAATCATGCCAATGTTTCACCGTAAACTGTATTAAGCTTCTCCACTGGTAGACAGCAAATCTTGTCCAACTGGCCACTGCCTTTATACTCTGGGTGGCCTCGCTATCCCTTCCCACTTAGTCCTATTGATTCCTTCTGCTCCAAGAGGAGATATGCTGAGTGGTTTGCCTGTGTCACGGTTCAGATTGCTTCTTTCCTTAAATTAATATTTCTATGCTTTTCCTCACCATTCTTTGAGAGAAATTGTAACAAGTTGCTAAAAATCTTTAAATTGTCGAAGTTAATGTGGTGGCCAGTGTTTTCTGCATGTTCCGTGATGGCAGATTTTTCTGGTTGAGAAAGTTTCATGTACCTTATATGTTTCTTTTTTCCTATATCGATAGATCTGCGCATTTGACCTATGTACGCTTCACCATAATCACAGGTAATTTTATAAACACCCAAATTATTTTGCAAAAGGTTCTTACCTTTAAGTCTTATAAAACAGCTCAGCTTTTTAACTGATGTATATCTTGTTTGAATTTTAGGTGTTATAAAAAAGCAACACCAGAAAATTCAAACAAGATGCACATCGGTTAAAAAGCTGCATTCTTTTATAAGACCGGTTAAAGATAAGAACCTTTTGCAAAATAATCCAGGTGTTCATAAAAATTACCTGTGATTGTGGTGAATTGTATGTAGGTCAAACGGGCAGATCTATCAACACAAGGACAAAAGGAACATTTAAGATAGAAAAAGCTTACTCAACCAGAAAAATCTACCATCGTGGAACATGCAGAAAACACTGACCACCACACCAACTTCAATAATTTAAAGATTTTAGCAATTTGTGACCATTTCTCTCAAAGAATGGTGAGGGAAAGTATGCAAACCCCAGCATGATATGGAAGACCCTATTAGCACAATGACCTATTAGAGGAGAAGGAACCAAGAGGACTGTAAGCGGGAGGGGACAGCAAGGCCAGACAAAGTATAAAGGCAGTGACCAGTTGGACGAGATTTGCAGCCGTTCAGTGAAGAAGCCTGACACAGTTTACAGCGAAACATTGACGTGATTCAAAAAGCCAAGAGGAAGTAGCCCATGCCAGAAGTCAAGACAGAAGTAATGGACATACACCGTGGAAGTCTGTATAATTAAAAACTAACAGACTCTTTCTATGAGGAAAATTCTTAAAATACAAAATGTTAATAATTTTTATACCTGGCCTTACGATAAAACATAGTAACGTTTTGATGTAATTCACATTAATGTATACCTAAACAGGGGCTAAAGAAAAGGGAATTTTAGAATTTTGTCTAAATAAATTAAGAGGACTAATTTGTAAGTTAGGGGTTGAAAATAAGGTTGGTAGAAGTTTCTCAAAGCTGTAGATAAGCTTTTAAAACATTTTATAACCCTTTATTTACTCCTTTAGACTGCAAATTCAATAAAACTCTGCCATGTTTGTAACAATGTGCCATTAAATATCAATAAATATTCTAATATTTATATTCACTGAAACATGACAAACTGGAAAACATTAATTTGTAAACCTCTCTCGGTTAAAGTTTTTATCAATATTTTATAGCCATAAGGAAAGATTTATCAAAACCTGCTTTCTCTCTTTATAGATATTAGTGAACAGTTACTGTTCATTAATGCTATGCATTTGATGAGTCATTAGCATTCATGCCTTCCAATACTTCTGTAGCTTCTTCAGGTAAGCACTGTAGATGTTAGGGTGCTCTTTATTGACATCTGCTCCCAAATCACATTAGCAAAAAATGGGAGAAGACCAGACTTCTATTTTATGCAGATGAATTTCAAGACAATTGTAACCAGTAATTAATCCAAAAGGATGTTACTGCTGTTTTGCACGTGTATTGTGGTAAGTTATGGGTGAACAGCAAGAACTTTCCGATTCTTTTCTTCAGTTATTAGTTTTTCATTATGAGAAATTGTAACTTTTGATGAAATCAGTCTTTAACAGATTGATATAAGTTTTAAATGTTTAAGTATATCAGCTATATTTTTAGCTAAAAAATTCTGCAGCTTCCTTATCAGATATGCCTCAGCGAGCAGGAATCCACTGAAAGCAAGTCTTTTTATGTACTCTTATTAGTTGTCACCATTTGGCAACAATCTTTAACTTGGCAAGATTTAATGTTATATGAGCATATTGTTTGTATTGCAGCTTTTGAGTCTGAGAATATAACTACTTTGGATAGATATTGCAATGGTTGCACGAATTGCTGTTATTTCTGCATCAAAACTTGAGCTGTATGCCCGAGTGAATGATAGAATGAGAAAAGGTTTCATATAGCTCCAGCACCTGCATTACCAATTTTAAATTAATCATCAGTAAAAATGTGTATTATGGGATATTTAGTGTGCATGTTTTCTAAAGCAAGGGCCTTTAAAACATCTCTACACATTTCACATTTTGTTGTTTCCACTTCAAGATGTAAAGTTAATTGGTTGAAAATCCAGTGGCTTTATGTTAAATAATGTATTTTTGCTTGAAGTAGGGATATTCAAACTTATTTGGAGAAGATGTACTTTATCTAATTTGACTGAGCATTTTGTATTGGCTGTTTGTTTCTCCAGTGAGAATTAGAAAGTCAATGTACTTTTTTGTGTTGAAGAAGGACGTTTTATTTAATCTGTTACATTAATGAACAGATCTGTGATTAATACACATGTTGTTATCTTGACTGCCTTGCACTCCCCATTTTACATTTTAGCATATTTAAACAATTTATAAACTCTCTTTTAAATGGTGAATATGGTTTTTCCAGGTGAATTTAGATTAAAAAAAATTCCCAAATCCTTTATTCTAGTAGATATTAGTGTAGATTGTTACACCTTGAAAGAATGCACTTGTTTACAAACTGATAGCAGTAGCTATGGAAATGTACACTTCAGTGGTCTTCTTTCCAAATTACATGCTTACTAGTTGTGCTGGAAAGAGATGAACTCTTTGACACTTACTGTGCATATAAGGCAGAAAACATACATATAGTTTGGTAAAACATCTGGCTTTTACCCAATCTTGTATCTAAATTTTGTACACTGTTTTCACAACTCTCAATGTTGACCATTGCACTTTAATGAAGTCAAGAGCTTTCCTAGCCAAAATATTAACAACTGTTGTTGGAACACTACTTTTCATTCAAAACTCTCAAGTGCTGTTTCTTAACTGTACATACATTTTATTTATTTTACGTTTAGACATACTACTAAAAAGTTGACAAGGGCCAAGTAAGCACTTGATAGCTACGTAACTCACCCACCTGTAAATAAGTCTAGTCCTAACTCCTTCAATAGTGTTATGAATATGTCTCACTACAAGATATGTGTGATGGTGGTGGCAGTGTATGTATTTGTAGTCACATGACCAGCACTTTGATCATATGGCTGTGGATGAATGTAGTTTTCTTTTATATAAGCTTAAGTTAGCTAATGTTTTAGTTGTTTATATAATAGCATGCTTGCTACTAAATTAGCTCTTACACTTGTTACAAGAGTAAGTGATGACAGAATTGTGTAGGGACACAATCAATTTACCTAAACTTTGCTCTTGGTGAGATCTACAAAACAAACTACATGCAGTAATTAAATTCACCGTCTGAAACACACATCTTTCCTAATATTACACACAAGTGTTCAAACATAAAAATATAAGATATGTGCCTGGCAGCATTTAGGCTCCTACAACTTGCAAAGTAACTTAATTATCTACAATTACCTTTCTTCTCCTCTTTTCCACTGTCGAAGTCTTCTTGCAAACTCTGATAACTTCATGTCAACCCTTCGAGTTGGAGGTGTAAAGTCTACTTTCGAGTCGCCCGTTGCTGGAGGGATTTTCTTATCATCAAAATACTTGAATTTATGATTACGTGACTGGAAAACGGAAAAATCTCCGGTGCCCATGTTTCGCTCCAGGTATTCTAGATCCCATTTTTGCGCTGAGGCCACCAAACCGGAATTTGTGATGACCACAGGTTTCTGCATCAATAAGGAAAAGTCTTATTTGACTAAGTAAACACTGTTTTGCATTGCAAATATTGGGTATTAGTTCAAACACAACCTTCTAGACGGCTATCTCTTGCTGAAACTTTTATTTAACAACATACAATCACTCAATATTTAGAGCACTTACGTTTTCTGATATGTACTCGTCAACTCTGGGATCATTAACATCAAACCTTGGTATCTCGTCCAACTTAATGTCATATTTTCTGAGTTGACTCTGGTCCCACTCCTTCTTTTCCGCCATGTCTCACTTCTGGCGATTGTGCTGCTGTGCGAATGAAAACAAACCGAACTACCATTAACGTCATTGTATACGTCACGTAAGCATATGATGTCATTTCTTGTAGCGCGCCACATTGCCAAAACATTGAAGTCTCTTGCAACAATAGGCCAACGCTAAATGTAACGAAGACCAGAATAACAACAATGCATCGTGATGTAAGTTAGGTATGAAAAGCTTGAACATATTGCCGCGAACTATGGAATGATTTTGCGCTGGAACCTAATGCGCATTTGGAATACTGTATTTGGACAAAAAAACTGCGCATTAGATTCGCAAAAATACAGTATAATAACTCTTTAAGCTTGTAGCACCGTCTGTGCGAATAAACATCCCTAATCAATATTAAATTCTTTTTTTTTTCTGTTTGACAGCGGCAATGTGGCTATGAACTTAAAACAGCCAATTGCAGTGAAATATTTCGGCAAATAACTACACAATTTTAGAATTTAAAATGTTGTGACATTGTAGAGACTGAGTAGTTTAAACTGGTATCTGATATGCTATTCTTAGTCCGGACTTTCAAAGTTAATGTGTAAATTCATATAGGACTTCCTTTTTTTCCACAGTTGAACGTGTCCGATAAAAACAAAATTGAATTAAGACTGTATTCTGATAGAGAATACTGGTTTCTATCGAATAACACACCTATTATCTACCAAACATGAACATTTCCGGTGGAAATGAGCTTCAAAACATAAATATAGGATCAACTTCCAACGTATCCATTATTTTATCATTTCCTCGACACTTTTTTCTCAAATACGAACATGTCCAGCGTTGAATTATATGGTAAAGTGACTAAATCCATTTTTACTTTCTCTACTAGGCATAGTAAAGTAGAGGAAGTATTGTATTTCACCCAAAAATTCGATGTCGAGTTTCGCCGGAAATATAGGTATGTTTTGAGGCCCCCTGAATCCAAAAAAGCATTTTTAGAAAAAAGTCTGTGTGTGTCCCTCAGTCTGTGGACAGCATAACTCAAAAACGAAAAGTAGGTTAAAAACCAAAGTTGGTATTTAAGTTTAATGTCTTTCAAGGATGCGACACCAAGACACTCTTGAGTTATGCTGTCCAGACTAACAGACACGTGCGCGCGCACACGCACACACACGCACGCGTGCGCCTTTTTCTAAAAATGTTTCTTTTTTTGGATTCAGTAGGCCTCAAAACATATATTCCCAGTGAAATCTCGACATCGAATTTTTGGGTGGAATACAATAGTTCCTCTACTTACTATCCGTAGTAGAGAAAGTAAAAATGCTTTCTGTTTTGATTTAGGGGGCCTCAAAACAATTTCCGGTGAAATCTCGACATTGAATTTTTGGGTGGAATGCAATAATTCCTCTACTTACTATCCGTAGTAGAGAACGTGAAACAGAAGTAATAAAAACACTCCAAAGACTATTTCTGTGGTCTGGTGATGAGCATGCTAATCTTCAAATCTACAGGTCCAGTGTTCGATTCTTGACTGGAGGATACAAATTCACAATCCTCCATAGAGTCTAGAAGTATGAATGAAAGTGAGAATATGTACTTGAATTGAATGTGATAGTCCAAACCAAAGTTTAATAACTGCTGTAAAGAGAGTGAATTATCAGTTCTTGTTGAGCAATTGTTGCAAAGATTAAAAGCCGCCGATATTGGTTTTCCGTTTTGTAGTTACACAATAACAACGAAAAGTCAACATCTTGACAGTATTAAGATTTGACTAAGAAAATCTCATAATAGAAGGTACATATTATACTATACATATTATGAAATTTTCGTGTTCTAACATGCTGGTCCTTCTAGTCTTCTACCCATATAGGAACCAACAGTTCACATGTTTTATATTATTTATGAAACGTTTCGAACATAGTGCTTTCAAAATAAGTGAAACACAAGTACAGTAGAATCCCGATAACTCGACCTAATGTGGACTGAGAGGGTGTCGAGTTATCGAAATGTCCAGTTTCACGGCATAAAGTTTAACATAATACGGCAAATTACATAAATGCATGTTTTAGCACAACATAGGAAACAGAAAATTATAACAATCCTAAAAATATTACTGTTTCCCCTTCTTCCGATCTCTTTAACGTATTCAATTTAATTTCTATTGCCATCTTGAATTTTCTTCTCGATCGACATTTTCACTGGTACAAACACAACTCAAACTAACAGTACCTGGGCTTATTGAAAGTCAATATTGGCCAGCCCTTTTGTTACTGTGAGGGACAATGCGGTTGTATATGTGCACTAATTAACAAATTAACATTTACCTATACTATTCATACTGCATAGTGGATTATAGAAATTATTATACTCAACTTTAACGTTAACAAACAAAAAAAAAAAAAAAAAAAAAAAAGTCATCGAGTTATACGAATGTCAAGTTATCGAGAGTCGAGTTATTGTGAATCTACTACCACAGATTATGTCTACTACATATGGATGGGTACTACATTTTAAATGCGTGTATGATGAGAGATCAATTATAGCAGAATTATTTTCAAACTCCTTGCGGCATATTTGAAAAATATACCGGCTAGTATTTGCACCAACAGGGAAGGCATGCGCTTATCATAAAGGATGACGTTATTAATTTACAGACTATAAGATTTAGTTGATACAGAGTGATACAGAGCGATAACTTACCTACTTTGAAGCGTGGTTTTCCTGTACCGACAGTGCAGTGCATTGCACTCGACTGACAATGTAGAAACTATACAAACCCATTTCTACCTGGTCTACGTGTAGAACAACACGACTGACAGAAGTAGGTTACGGTCATCATTCCCATGATTGCTTACATTACTGGGCAGGGAACGGATGGCATTTCCTCCAGCTTACTCACGTTTGCCCGAGTCTGGAAATTGCAGTATCCTATGTAGATAAAGACGGATGCTAAGAGAGAAACAATGTCAAGGTAACCTTAAGAAGGAAATACGCTTCCAGAGCAGTGGCGGCTGAGGCATTACCAGCATTATTTCGCCGACTTTTTTTTATAGGTAATTAACGCCCTTCTAACAACCAAGTATAAGATATCCGACGGCGAATGAAAGAAATGGCTGAAATGATGCTCAGTTATTGATGAAATAACGTCAGATATATCACCAGTGACTTTCTTCCACTGACACTAAGCGCTACCTACAATAAAAACTGAAACTTCATAATCACACCCGTTGCATGTGTTTAACCGACTTTTTTCTCAAGCAAATATCGAGCTAACGTTAAATTACAAATAGGTCATCGAGCAACATATCAACTTAGGTACACGCGTGAGCTAAATCCGCCGCATCTTTTTTTCTGACCAGTGGTTAGCATCACGAAACAAAACGCATGGAAAGCAGAATAAGGCATTTTTACTTTCTCTACTACGTATTCCACTCAAAAATTCGATGTCGAGATTTCCCCGGAAATATATGTTTTGAGGCCCCTTGAACCAAAAAATTTAGAAAAAGGTCTACGCGCGCGTGGGTGTCTGTCGGTCTGTGGACAACATAACTCGAAAACGAGAAGTCGGTTAAAAACCAAGTTTAATGTCTTTTAAGAATGCAACACAAAGATTTTGAAGAAAATTATTCCAGACTAAACTACCCTTTACCTACATGAAACATTTTGATTTTCCTGAAAATGTCTCTGAACGATTTTGATTAAAATGGCATATGTTTGAGATATTTTTATGACAAATTAAATGTATATGTTTATTTTTATGACATGAAATGTATATCTTTAATTTTCTGGCTATAGCCCATGAAGTCCTATTTACTCTGGATGACTACCGCACAACTGGTAAACCATAAAAGATAGACAAAATCTTACTATACAAAAAATGTAGATCTTGCTAAAACACACAATTTATGCCTGAATAAATTTTTTTGTAGAGTGAATCATTTCAGATATATTCCAGGTTATTTGTGTGAGTTTTGGAGAACTTACACTTCTGTCAAATGGAACATCGTTATTAATTTTTTATATGTTAACAGTGCAAAGAGAACGAAATTTGAAAGCTTTAAAAGATTTTACTATTGCTCAAAGCCTACTGTATTCCTGTATTCCCCTTGTACCTACAAGGAAGTAAACAATAAGATAATTTTGCAAATGTTTATCTTATCTAACACAAAGAAGATAGAAGAATAAGACTTTGTAAAAATGAGTAGTACAAGAGTAGAGAAAGTCATGTGAGTGCAACACATCAGATTTTTGACTTTGCATTCACAGAACCATTTTTTTACTTTCTCTACTATGTTTAGTAAAGTTATAAAAGAACACACTTACAAGGAAGGCTATTACTTTTTATTGAAATTTCCTGGTAGTAGAAAATAATTGTTACTCCACAAAAATTGCATGCAATATAAGATAAATGCTAAGGATATTTCATCCCAAACAATAATTTTTAGAATTTAGCAACTAACAAAATAGAAGACTCAGCAAATCAGGAGAATCAAATATGCTTACAACCCTGAGATACATGTGCAATATCACTACCTTCATGTAAAAATGTTTTGCTTTATTTCCTTTGAACATATATTGTAATCATGTGTTAGTAGGGGATGCAATTGTATAAAGAGAAAAAATGGCTAACATTACAATCATTGAATCAATGTTTTATAATTAACAACTGAGAAGATATTTTTCTGAATGGTTGTAGACTGTCTTTTTCAAAGTAGTGGTGATAGCTTGGGACTGCAAAATCTTCATATTCACCAGCTTCAGTGCTATTATGTTGCATGTGTATGTAAAGGGTTTTTGTATTATGTGAAAGCTTTTATGTTATTAAATAATATAAAGAGAAGGCACAAAAGCATACTGTATCTATAAAATTAATTTAACATCTAACTAATGACTGTTCTACACTAAAGGGTATGTTTAGTCTACACAGCATTTCAGAACTTGGAAGAAGGTTAAGAATAAATATTAAAAATAGAAGTACTATTAACAATTAAGTATTATTCATGTATTGAATCCGTTTTTTTGAGTCACTTGACTTACGCTCACCTTCACTTATGAAATGTTGGAAAAACTGGACCGTTTTCAACATGATCTCATCCTCAGCTATTAACTGAAGTCAACTTCTTCTTCTTCTAGGGTCGCAAAGTTTTAATGCTGAGATTTTACATATATACTTCATCAACAGAACTGAACATCTGGAAAAAAATATACATAATCAAAAGCAGTAATAGAATAGTAAATTTTGAAATCCTGGCATTGAACAAAGTGTTAAAACTTCATGTCCCTAACACAAGATGGCAACAGGAACGTAGCAGCAAAAAGATAGTGGAGGAAGTTGGCTGTCACCCAATGGCTGAGGATGAGACGGAATGATCTTGAAAATGTACCAGTTTTTCCAAAAATTTATAAGTGACGGTGAGTGTAAATAAAGTGACTCAAAAAACCAGATTCAATACAAGGTTAAGGATGCTGGAAGTTCTGCAAATGTTTCACATACTTTTGTGTGAATATCAGTTGAGATTTCATCTGCTATTAGGAATGCTGAGGCTGTATGATGTTACAATAATTACAAGAAGTTTAAGGGAAGAATTCACCATATAAAAATTACAAATTATTGTGCAATAATTTCATAAAAATGGAAGGAGAAAAATTAAATTGATTTGTCATTCAGTTTAAAAAGCAAACCATACAATGTTGGGTAAGCTGGGTACATTATTTTCTCAGAAACAAGGACATACTACTAAAATCTTTATTATCAAGTCATAGATCTGAAATATTGCCACAAAAATAAAAAGCATTTATGCAAAATAACATTTTTTGTGACAAGAAACATTTCCAAGATATTCTTTCTTATTAGTTGAATTTTCAAATACTTATATCCAATTATCAAGAGGAAACGTACTATTTGGTTCTTTTTTCTATAATTCTAAAAGCTGCTTTGATAGATATTTATAGGTGCTATATTAATGTCACAACAGATCTGAGGAACTATCATTTGAATCAGTTCTCCAAAATCACTTGGTGAAAATCACTTTAGATGAAAATTTTAAATCCAGAGTTGCAATTTAAAATTGAAGGCTTTTTAAAACATTCTTAATATATTATTCTGGACCATAGCAAAAGTTTATGTGTTCTCCATCTTTCACTTGAACAAGAAATGTAAGGAGCACTAATGCATGCAGCTATTACACATAAGTTTGCAACTGGTGTAGTTACACTTCAAACATTCATGCAAATGTAATGAAGTTCCACAAATCATTCACAAACATTCAATACATTTCTTTGCCTGTTCACAAACACCAACACATTTGTTTGAAAACATTTGTAGTTTTGTTTGCAAGCAATTGCATTCAGGTATGGACTACACCTTACAAATAATGGAGATATACAACTTAATGGAAGTTGGCAACTCTCCTTTTTCTGCACAAGTTTTAAGATCTGCTTCCTTGTGCATTTATACTTTGTAAAGCCAAGAAGCAGAAGCACACAAGCAAATTAATTACATGTATGTAACTATTTTTCCTATTACTGCTTACCTATAAGTAGTAGTATTACATTTCATCCAAAAATGTTATACCAACATTTGATATCTAGGGTCTCCTGAATAAATAAATAGGTTAAATACCAAACTTGATATTTAAGTTAAAAGTCTTCCAAGGATGCAATATACAAAGATTTTCAAGAAACCCCCCCATGCCAAACTAACATGGAAAAAGTTTTCCTTGTTTTTTTATTTTTTAAAAAATTATACATAATTGATCTTCATTAAAATATACACTACCCTACAAAAGTTTTCAATTGCTTTTGAAAAACACCATCTACTTTATTTCAATGTTTCAAATACATCATAACACCATATACTTTATTTCAGTGTTTCAAATACATCATTAACACTAAATAGACCAACAAAATAAATAATTTCTCTCTCTATCATTAAGTAACAGACAACATGGTTTAGAATTTAGCTTCTTCAAAGTATCCACCCTTTGCCCTCAAAACAGCTGCACAAACTCCTTTCATTTTGGAGATAAGATTTTGTTGTGTTTTTGCAGATATTTCAGTCCAACACATCTGTAAATTATTCTATAGATGTTCAACATTAGATAACCTCAGTTTTCTGATCCCCTTGTCAAGTTCATCCTACAGGAGATCAACGGGATTTAAATCGGGTAACTGACTTGGACAAATAATATTTTTCAGTTCCCCACATTTCTCTTTTCTATTGATATACCCTATTTAGATGCAAGTTTTTGATCACTGTCCTACTGCAGAACAAATCCACAACCAATAAGTCTCTTGCCAGATGGAACTGCATTTTTTATCATTGTTCTGTGATATCCTTCCTTCTTTAATGTTCCATTGATTCTCACAAGATCACCGTCTTTATCAGGGGCTCTAATGACCTAGCTGTCGACGGGCCCTTAAACCCTAATCACTCACTCACTCACTCACTCACCCGTCTTTATCATCTGCAAAACATTCCCACATCATGACTGACCCTCTACCATGCTTCACTGTTTGCATCATACTCTTGACTATTCAGACATACAGTCTCTTGCCAGATGGAACTGCATTTTTTATCATTGTTCTGTGATATCCTTCCCTCTTTAATGTTCCATTGATTCTCACAAGATCACCGTCTTTATCATCTGCAAAACATTCCCACATCATGACTGACCCTCTACCATGCTTCACCGTTTGCATCATACTCTATTCATACATTCTCTATTTTTCAACTTATTTTGTTTGCATATGATGGTTTTTAACTGCAATACAACCCATTAAACCTTATTCATAATGACAATCTTGCACCGAGGTGAGACTGGAGCTTCTTACATATTGCTTCCTTGCAAATTTCAGGTGCAGTACAAGTCATCTGGCATATACTCTGTACACATATAAACTGATCTTCCCAGCACAATGTTACTTGAGGTCTTCCAGATCAAGAAACTTTTGCATTGGCACCAGTTTGCCTGAACCACTGTACTATAAACACCCTGTAGATCAGTCTATGCCAACTTTTGTTGTCATTGTTGAATTAGAATAGCATTCCTGATGCAGAGCTAGAATTATAGCACAGTTTTCAATCCCAATCTCCTCCTGTAGATCGGTCTATGCCAACTTTTGTTGTCATTGTTGAATTAGAATAGCATTCCTGATGCAGAGCTAGAATTATAGCACAGTTTTCAATCCCAATCTCCTCTTTCCATCTCATTAAGAGATAACACTGAACAGGTATACAGACTACTAGATGCACACAATATACTATAAAGCAATGCAAACTTATTGCTACGCTGAAGGAATGAGGGCTATTTGAAGGGAAATGTCTCGGGTTAAGGTACGTTAGTATAGTTGTGAATGCTCATCAGTACCTTTCTATGCAAACAACCAGTCAAATATACAACAGAGGCACTTAGTATTTACATGTTAATGTTTGTCTTATCCTAACAGGGATGTGATACAATATTCAAACTAAATTCCTATTTTAACCAGAAATACATAGTTCTGATACAACACCATGGCACAACAGCCCTTCCAGGTCGAAGCCTGACTGCTATGTCCCCCACTTCTGCCCACCACAGGCATCAGGAGTGGGGTGCAGTACTGGAGGTGGGACATGGTCAGTGCCCAGGTCCCTCCTGGCCAGTTAGGTGTCTTCTCGACCAGGGGCTGCAACTTTTCAATCAAGTAGCTCCTGAATTGCCTCAGGGACCTCACAAGGCTACATGCACCCTGAACCAGGTCTCCCAGCGGGAGAAAATCCTCACGTCAGTACTGGGAATCGAACGCATGTCCCCTGCTTGGCATAGTTATAAGTGATCTAGAACTTTTGACTAGTAGTGTATGTTAACTTTTGACTGGTAATATATGTTTATCATATTACGACAAATAAAATATATAAATTGAATTTTCTGGAAATGGCCAGTGAAATCTTTTTCATCCTAAATGACCTTTGTACAATTGATGAACTGAAAGATATAGATAATCTTGCAACACAAAAAGTGTACACCTTGACTATTTATGTCGCTGCAACTGAATGAACCTCAAACAGCCAAACTGTGGCTGTGTACAGTATTTTTTTTGTAGTGTTTAACGCCCACTTTTACTACATATGGTGTCACAGGCAGTGACACTGATGATGCATGGAATGAAGATGGAACACCGGTGGAATGAGATGGTGGAGGAAACTGGAGAGCACGGAGGAAACCCGCCCCAGTGCTGCTTCGTCCACCACAAATCTCTTATGTGGTTGCCTGGGATCGAACCTGAGCTTGCTTTGGTGAGAAACGAATGGTCTAACCACTCGGCTATGGCATGGCCTGCGTACAGTGTGAAGTATAGAAGCATAACAGTGGTTTTCTTTTGGAAAGATTGGTAGATGCATGGGAAGGAAAAAAAAGTTAGCTGATTCTCTCCTCTTTTCTTTTCAAGATTATTTACTATCATTCAATTTTGCCCTGCAAATTGGTAATGCAACTTGATAATTTTCTTGGGAAAACATTGTAAAATTTATTTACATATTATGTACTCAAACCATTCTAGCTACACTTCTATGTCACAACTAAATGAGCATGTTTAGTCTCTTCCCATTATTTAAATAAACTAATGAATTAACAATTGCTGAGCATGTTTGGTCCACAGATTCTAAAGAAAAAAACTCAGCTTTTAGAAGTGTTTAAAAAAAACGGCTTAATTCTATTTATACATAAAACATAACAAAATTTGATATCTAATCACTAAGTACACCCAATCATGAAATATTACTTCCAACCACAGGAGGCAGTATAGCTAGCGAGTCTAGACAACTAATGGAGGCAACATTCTCTGAAACATGTTTTAGTAAGTTTTGATAGAGTAGTTAAAGGAGAGCAATTAAAAATTTATTTTGAATTTGGAACAACAAACCTACTGCTTATAACAACCATGCATTACTTACTATAATTATTGCACAGTTAACTTACCTTCTGAAAGTTGCATCAAACGCCATCATCTGTTTCTAGTATTTAAAAAACAAAAGACCATGTATAGCCTAGCCAGCAGATTCTAGTGTGCTAGACGTTATCAGTATGCATCCAAGATCACATACCTTCCTGAAAGAGAATTATTTTAGTACCCCACCATGGCCTTACACTTAGTGAATTCTGAAAGCTTTTTGATATCTCAGTACCTATATCTGCTGCAATATTCACTTACTTTTTGTCACCACATCAAAGTTATTTATCATAAAGGTTCTTTATAAATATTATCATTTTAACTATTGCAATTAAAGTTTAGAATAAATTGTAATTATATTAACAGGTTGTTTATATATTTTGATAAAAAATTACTAGCAGTTAAGCTTCATAAAAGCAGCAACTTGTAACTCAGTTTAAATTTTAATATTACCTAGCTTGTAATGTACGAGTTAAGTGCAAACAAATGTAAAATGTTTCTTGTACACTGTTATAAGCTTGTCAGCAACAGTTTTGAAACACAGAAGTATGACGGATGAAAGGGTTTGGGGAGGGTTACTGCAATATCAGTGGCGATACTATTTGAACAAACTTCTATTATTTGAATACTTTGGTAGGACACAATGCTGTCATAATTTTTGTGATGTTTCAATAATACTTCTAGTCTTCTTTACCAAGATGACTTAGTTCTATTTCAAATTAAGCTCATTTTATTTTGAGGTCTAGAACTATTACAATTAAAAAAGGTTATAAACACTGTAAATTTTTGTAAAGTTGAATAAGACTTGGAAAATTCAATGTCACAGCAAGAAGTCAAACCATAACCAACACATCTTTTCAACTGAACTTTTCCATTAAATTCTGGTAAATGGCCTAGTATGCCCTACTTTGAGATACTGAAAAAGTTATAATCAAATAGTGCAAACCCAGAGCTGTAGGGGGATATTCATGAACTTCCAAACCAATTTTCCTTCTTGCTCGAAAGTTTTCTCCCAAATTTTGTGATTAGGGTCAGTAAGGAACCCAGTACATGCAAACTTTTCAATATCCTAGACTCCTGATCATTGCAATTTGCTATGCTCCTTCACAAATTTTACTGTAAAATGATCGAGTTATATGTCAGTCTTCTTTAATAATACCAAACACTTCTTTGTGAAATTTCTTAAAAGGCTATTCACAAGCATTTGCTACAATGCTGACTTTCAATATTTGTTTCTCCATCTTTAAACACTTGCGCATATGAGATGTAATCATAAAATTTCCAAAATGAGCCCATAAACACCACAAAACACTTTGATTTGTCCATTCTGCACTGTCATCCTCAAAATAGTCTCCTTGGGAGCTAATACTTGTTTTGGGACTGTTGCCACTGCTGAAAATACTTTTGCATATCTCTTTTTTAAACCCAATCAAAGTCTTCTGCCATTTGTAATGGGTAATAGCAAAGTCTTCAAAACGATGTCCTTGGAGTCCATTTTAAGCCTTGGGAAACGACAGTCAGCTGGAGCCAGAAATTGCTTTATGCATGTATTATTATGATGCAATCCTTAGTTTCTCAGGCTATTTGCACTGCAACTCTCCCTTAATCTTTGCAACACTTCTTTTCTTCCTTTTTTTAGTAATTGTGAACCAAAATTAACACTTTTGAGCTTCATTAACTTTTACTTCCCTACTGATGATGCAGACATATGCAAAACATGTACTAAGTAAGTAAAAGTAAATGACGCTCAAAAGTGTTAATTTAGACTCAAACTTGCTCAAAATCATATTTTTTCCTTCACTGTATACCACTTTTAGCCAGCTGAATTCTTATTTGCAACTCTTGTTTGTAAAACACTTGATTCATTGTGTGACCCTGAGATACAAATTCCTTATGCACATTTCAAAATAACAATCATTACAACTTGCATGGCTTTTTCATGACATGCAACTCTGCTACTGTGAAGATTGTTAATTAATTTCTGAATCTTACATATATCTAGGTTTCATCACCTGTAAATAATCTCCTTAACTCATGGGCCATTTTGAAGCTGTTCTCTAAGATTTATGCAGGCGATCACATGACTTTCCTTTTGGCCATCTGAAATGAGGTGAGGCACCAACTATGAAGCAGTTCTTCTCATATTCAAATCTTCTTTCAAAGAAGAGTCCTAATGCATCAGAAATCTCCCTTGTTATAAATGCCTATCACTTCATACAATTTTGCTTATCTGACAGATATCCTTAGTTTTGCTAGAAGAGGGCTGTCCCAAACAAACTGCATTCTTAACTGGCACCACACCATTTTTATTAAATTTCAAGTCATTGAATTACTCAAGATTTGCCCATTACTTCCTCCCTGTAAACTGTTCTTAACACTTCATAGATCTCTGTTGCAGTTTTACCAAGTTTGAAGCAAAATTTGATGTTCTCTGTGATCTTGTATTTTTGCTACACAGTTAAATTGCTGTAGGCACAAAACGTGCAATCACTTCAGAGCTCCTACCTTTGCACTGCAAAGTCAGAGAAAGCCATGCAACCCTGCATTTTATTAGAAGGAAGTGGTGCATTTACAGCCTGAGGAAGAATTAAAGATGGTTCAATGGAAAAATTATTTTGAAGCTGCTCTGGAAACTTTATGATCACACTTCAGACATTTCCATATGCAGTGGTCTCTAGTAAACTTTTACAGCAAAGATTTTCTCTTTAAAGACTTCATCACAGCATACTGGCAAAATAAAGCATGCATTAGATCCATTTTGCATAAATTGTCTATATTCATGTAATGGAAACTAATAACTGTCTATAGGCTACCGGTTATTATGTTCTCTATCTCTGTCACATTAGCATGTGATTTATAACAAAAATTGTTACTTATGACTTCTAGTATAAACCTCATATTCCTACTTCTTATAGGCAACTAACATGCACCATGAAATAATGTGCAGTTTTTGAGGCATCTTGCAAAGGAAACAGAGTGAGTTGTTCTGATGAAATAGTGCATCGTGGAACTGATACGCAAGTCGATTGTCTTGAGAGTGAATCCTGATGTGATGATGATGTTACAAATGTGTATTATCAGCCAAAACCATGTGATCTCTCATCATAATCAGAGGTAAACTTACGGTAACGTCATATAAGCATGCGACATTGTGGCTTATCATGACAATGCAGTATGTGCAGTATTCATAAATAACACAAATGTTTAATGGAACCATGACTATGCAACAATTTCTAAGATAATTTTCTGGAAACCATTAACTATGAATGATTGCTGTGCTTGTGATGGACATCACTAGATATCTGCTATAAGCTTTACTGTGGCATGCCATTAAATAGCTGTTAAATTGCAGTGTAGTTTTGTGGTTCTTGCTGTTAGTAACGCTTGCATTCCTGTTTAAAAGGAGAAAAGCTCCTGTTGTTAGAGGCAGCCATCTCTCCTGCTAAGGATAAGCTGCATCGATAGCAGCAGTGCACAACAGAGTCGAGTAAAAGAACTAAAAGAAAACACTTATGTAATCTGGTATGGACTTAAAAGTGGCTCAATAATCAGAATCATTCTTATTATAAAAATAAATTATGATTATTTTAATTAATAATTAATATTATTATATAGAGAGCCAGTGCACAAATATTTTATTAATGTTATTAAATTATCAATAAGATTTTGTTTTATGAAAATGTAACAATCATTTTTATTTTTAAGGGTCAGGACTACTTGAGTAATGCAACCAAAAAGAAAATAGTTGCCAGCAAAATAGGACCTCCATGTACTTGCCATTGGAAAGACTGAAGCACAGTTCACAGACTTCTGTGAAATTAATGTCAAGAAGCATAGCCGACCTGCAGACATCATGGATTGAGACCTTAGTACCACAGCACAATCGGCCAATTCCTATACAGCATAAGAAGCTGTGAGATGTCATAGACTTCCTTCTCTACACACCTGCAGTGCATCATGGATATTATTTATCCCTGACTCAATACATGGCCACAGAGGAGTTTGGCAAACCTGAATTAATTGATGGGACTTCCTTAGATGAAACAAATGTCAATGTGAATGGAGATCAATGAAGCCAAATGTTGGCACTGAAACATTGGTGATATATAATGACAAGTCACAAATTGTTATGTATTCCTTGGACTTAGTATTGTTTTGCACTATTTAAAGTAATAAAAAATGTTCCATTCTATGTGACAAGAATACCTAAATGTATGTAGAACTGTATAGAAAGATTAAAATTCTGCTTATGCACATCATCTGATTTATGGAATTTTTTAAACCATTTGTCTCTCCCTAAAATTCACTTAAGGTGGCTTACCATTATCTAGCCCCGAAAGCCTTAATTCTTATAGCACAAAAAACACACCCAATCATATTTTGGATGAGTTTAATCTAAATCTAACCAATTGAGTGGTATGAATTAAATTTTTAGGTTCCATCACAAAGATCCATCCAGTGTCCTGTTTTAATTATCTTTTCCTGCTATACTTTCTTATCAAAATATGAAATAATTCCATTACTGATAAGAAAAATGAAAGTACTCCTACAAAAACAAGAAAACTCTCCACTTCTGAGAATAAGAGATAAGCCATAAGGTTACTATTTTACATCACGTTAGTGTAGCTTCATTTTTGTTTTTCTTTTGTTATGCTTACACCTTGTACTTTAATTTTACACTGTTTTCTTTTCATTTTTTGTTATTCAAAATGTTGTATACAACATAGCTTTTAATTGGATTTTCAGGAAGGCTTTGCAACTTTTATCAAAATGCAGAAATTAGTTCTTTAAACTCAAGATAAACATTTTTTTAACAGTTTCCTCAGTTATGAGGTAAATACAGATTGTTTATTACCACAAGACAAGTTCCACCAGCAAAGCAAAGGAAATCAAGTTACCTAAGCAGATGGTACAGGAAGATAACCCTGCAGCTAAAGCCATTTGTCTAGCATACACAAACTCACATGAACCGACAACCTACAGTAACTGTCGTAATAAGGCCAAGAAGAAAAACTGATGAGAAGAAAAAATATGTTTATATTACATAAGTATCACTTACTTTAATACAAAAATGGATACTCAAAAACAGCTTCATCCATCTCATGAAAATGTTGCATGTTTATCTGTTTTATGTTTTGCATATGTGGTAAAATCAACATAAAACCACAGATTTTTAGTTCTCAAAAATCTACCACCTCAAACTTGACATCCGGGGAATGCTGAAAGGATTGCTATTTTATCTCTCAATGAAAAGTTAAAATTTGTTCATGTGCATCAAGAAATGCTTGCTGATTCTAGTTGGTAATGATTTTTTTTTTACACAAGTTTAGATTGTTATTTAAGAGTGAGGTTTTTAATACAATCCAAATTTGGCCAATATTTAAGAATTCATAAAGAGGCTCATTATGATCTGTTGATCCTTCTGTGCATGAAGCTTTAAGCATTAAAAATATTAAATTTTCATTTAGGTATAACCTTTACATAGAACATTTCAGTTGTTTGTATATTATAGTATCGCCACTGTTTAAGAAAATAAAACACATTTGTTTTTTGTAAATGGACGCTCCTTTACTTACAACAAAGACTGGAAATCGAGGAGGTTTTGGCTACTTTACAAGACATGATCGAGCTATTACTAGTAGTTACATTAGGTGACACACTAATGTAACTGCAATAACATCCACGCATTTTCAATGCAGCTTATGGAACACTTACTATACAAGAGGAGATGCGGAGAGGATACAAGGGATCAGTCAAAATGTTTTACTATACAGTACAAGAAATAACGTCGTCTGCTTCTTCATCTTCTTCTTAAAGGAAGGCAAGGGGGAAAATTTTCTCTTTCTGAAAAAGTAAATAACTGTCAGTTTCTTGATTCAAGTTTTTGTTTCACTTTTCCATCATCATCATCTTGTCAAGTTCGACAGTTCTCTTAATAGCATTGTCATACTTACAGAGCTCTTCTTTTTTATATATATATTTATATGTATATATAATAGCATCTACATACACAATAATTTGACATTTTTCTTAAAAAACAAAACAAGTTCTTCCTTATATAAAACAACACTGTACATTACATACATTTTATCAAAATGGTGTTGCATCCCAAACCAGGATTTCACTTTCTGGTTCATTTCTTTTGCTTTGTTTTTGTTACCTCTACCTAGCATAGATTTTAGATTAAATTAGGAAAATAGAAGTTAACTAATTTATAATCCTAAAAGCATCAAAATTCAGTTTAGCGACATTATTGCTAGTCCAAAGAGCAAGTAGTCAGGAAAACTGCTCAGATTTCTATTAGCACAAAATCTGAGAATTGCAGTATTTTAATAAGTAGTAAAAGTAGGACAGCTCTCGTTCCTAAGAACTGTGGAGCTGCAGCACAACCATTTTGTTTTAGGTGAGTTTCATTACAAGCTTTTTTAATTTTTTCAAGGACTGTTGCCTAAAGCACCTTTTTTCATGTCAGTGGTCAGCAGTATTGAAACTGAACAGCATTTGGCTTCTCTGGAAGCTGCCTGAAGTAGACAAACCCTAGAACCTACATTTGCAGAACAGTAGGGCTAAGGCAGGAAATAGCCAATATGCCTGCAAATGGATTGCAGTGACTTAAAACTCAGAAAGGTAACCAAAGCATTTCTTGCCCTTCCCTCTGAATGACTCTAATGCCACACATATTCTCTACTTTCTTAAAACTAAATGGCAAATGTTCTGTTCAGATTTCAGATATGTAGTGCAGAAGAGTTTTACAGAATTAAGACAGACATTTTTACCCAAATTTGTGAAATTTCTACAAGATCATCCATCAGTCATGTTTCTCTGATATGATATCACAGCTTGTAAAGAAGACATTTTTATCCAAATTTATAACATTTCTACACAATCAAGAATCAGTCATGTTTCTTTGATATGATAAGTTTGTTGTAAGCATGAGTGTTTGTGAACTTGGCTTGTTAACCGAGTTAATCTTACTTGTTAAATGTGAATATGTGACAGTTTGATAGTGAATTAAGTCAATATATTTGGGTAGATGCAAACAAAAACTGAAATATCAAGAATAAAATAGGTTTCAACATCCACATAACAGACATTACATCGGCAAACAGATGGGACACACATATGCAAAAATAAACAGCCCACTAAATATACCCCTTAGCACAGAAGAGAACAACAAAAAGTACAAGGCCCTAGGCACTGTATAAAAAGTGGCTCTAATAGAAACATGGACAGAGCAATAAAGAAATTTAAAAACAAGAAAGAAATAGACAATCACTATGCAAAGCAATACAGAAGAAACCAAAAGCTTAACTTCAGGCACTTATGAAATTGGATATGGAAAAATATACATGGGAAAGACAGAGGAAAATCCATACATTGTAAGACCAGATGAGAAAGATAAATTGACCAATCAATTGGCAGTTGTAGATCATTTTTGTTCCACAGATACACTGAGGAGAGAGAGAGAGAGGGAGAGAGAGAGACAGACAGAGAGAGAGAGAGAGGGTTTGAAAGCCCCTCAAAATCCTGGGATTTATACATAAAAATAAATATTTGTTAAATTTTAATGTCCTGCATGCAAACCATTATATCACATAGTAAGTCCAGCCAGGAAACACCATTTACAAGCCGCTGCAGGAAGTCTGACTGTGAATCTAAGCTGCTGATGAACACAACAGTCTACAAAACATTATCAGTCATTTCGTACATACTAAGAAAGCAAAGCTAGAGTGATTAAAAGTGTATTTGAGATTTAATTTGTAAAATATAGAGCTCTGTTCCATTTACCTTGTCTTTTCTTTATCAGTGGCTGCAACATTTAGAAATTGTGAAATCTACTGCAGCACCCCCAGCTCTTAAGTTCACAGGCCACCAAAGGTTTTTTCTTACAGAATGAAATTTTCATTCAACCCATTACAAAACGAATCTGATCAACTTGACTTTGTTTTGTCTTTTTCCATGTTAAAACATGTTTCTGAAAGGCAACATAACAATAAAACAATTACACCTCAAATTGCTTTCCTTGAACTACGAAAACTAAAACATAGAAATTCTGGTTTGGGACTTTATAACTAAGATTAGCTTATGAATATATCACAATTCCTGTTTATCTTTCAAACATGCTTGTATGCACATCGTTATACATAGGTATGCAAATGGCATGGTCTACAAAATGTGCATAAGAGTGAGTGACCAATAACATGCCAGCTCTGAAATTCTATTTGGTAAGATAAAATTTATATCTGATTAAACAGAGACATTATCTAATACCTCCGAAAAAGCATTCTTGATGAATAAAAACCAACTTAGGGTTCCTTCAACAGCTTCGCCGTGTGTAACTTGCCGTGCAATTTAATTTTTTGAACCAACTTCTGGATTAAAATACCTTTTTCCTTCTGTCTTAGAAAATCAGATGAAGAAATTTCACTTAAAATGCAATTTACATGTCAAAGTTAAAACCAAATATGTATATGCTTTTATGAGTATGGAGGCTTAAAAATTAAAGTACAATTTTATTGTGCTATTGGTCACTCTAATGAAAAAGACATTAGAAAAAACAGAAAATAATTTTGATACAAAATGTAGAGCACTTTTTGCTTTTCATACAGCAAGATCACTATCATTGTTGAAATGATATTTATTTTCCATATAGAGCATCATCTTAAAAGACATGCGGTTTAAGTAAAATCTTACTTTATATTTTATTATAAAGGTTCAGTTGTAATTAAATATCTAATTTATGTGTCTGTAATTTTCATAACTAGAATTAAAATAAACACAATGTCCAATGGTTCATCTTGCTGCATGGCATGTACATGCTACCTTTACAATGATGTTAACAACAACGTATGATAATGAAAAAAATTGCACATAACATGAGGCATATGATATATATGAGCATCTGGAAAATTTTTGCACCAGCTTGAGGTTATCACATTTATACAGCTCAACAAATGTTCAATAAAATGTTTGTAAACTCTTTATTCTAATGAATTTAGAGCACTTATTAAAAAGCAAAAAGTCTCACAATTCAAGAAATTGTGCATACTACTTGCAGGAATTTTGAAAACCAAATTTAAAAGGTTTAATGTTTGCTAGGCATTTATAATCAGAGTAACTGCCACTAGACAAATTCTGTCAAGGGCAAACCTTTCACTCTTGCCCCATATTGTGATAGGGAATGGTATCTCTGAAGTGCCTTGTAAATCTTAGTACCTTTCTTGTACATTTGATTGTTACAATGCTTTTATACACTCAATGTCTTAAACTTCATATGTCAATAATTTACATATTAAAAATTCTAAAACTTCAACAGAAAAACTATAAATATCAATCATATTGGGGCAAATTGAACAGGTACAATAAGTTCAAAAACATGTAAAACTTTTGCATTTGAAATTTCAAAGAAAATAAGATTTTGTCTTCTACTGTTTAAATGTGATAAAGTACTGTTAACATTAGAATTGAGATTTCTAATTATTTGTTGAATGTGCCATACAAATTCCAAATTTTTGTATGTGCTATGAAACATTCAATACTAAACGTGTTTAGAAATTAAAACATTCAATTGCCCAATGATTAAAGAAAAACAAATCAGGAAACAGCAAGAGCAACATCATAACAGACTGCAAAATTAAACAAGATTTGCATGAGCAAAGGAAAATTAAGTGATTTAAGAACAAATAATATGTGGCACAAAGGAACATTTATTAAAAAAATTGTGACATTATTTGGTGAAACAAAAATCACACATATGTATGAAAAAAACTTGCAAAAATGCAGTTTGTGTTGAATTTTTCTATTTTTGACACTTCATCCTGAGTATTTCTTCTTCCTTGTGGTCTTGATTGTCTTGTAATCCTTACAAACCATCACCACTGTTCACTTCAAACTCGCTTCCTGCTAAGACAACTCAAGTTCAAGCTCAAGACATACAAAGCCGTTATAAGTCATTTGTTTCCAAGGAACAATGTGCCGTAGCTTCCGTTGGCTGCGGCTGCTTGGCTATATGCTACGTGACACTGATCACGGCTCGAGCCGAGTTCGAAGAAGAATCCTTGCCACTGCCACCACTTTCTGTTTTAATGCACTGCCCTGTTAACTGGTTTACACTCAAGGGATTGTTGATGTCGTGGGGGTTTGTGCCCACGGGATTGCGATGCAAAGGTGGACCAGCAGGAGGGTGATGAGGAGGAAGATGATGGTGTACAGGCAGTCCCCCTCCACCACCACCACCTCCACCACCACTACCACCACCATTGGAATTTGATGAGGTTGAGGGAGGTTGGTGAGGTGGCAAAATGCCTGCACTAAGTCCATTCATTGGAGGCTTGCAGTCAAAAGCAGAAGCGTCATGTGGAGTGAGTGGGCTCTGCAAACTCATGCAGGGGCTTGCCAAGCTCACAGATGGGCTGGCAAGACTCGTGCTTGGACTTGGCAGGATCATCGATGGGCTGGTGAGACTCGATAAACCACTCAAACCTCCAGGACTGGACAGTGAATGGTTCATACTCTCCCTGTCGTCGTCGGGTGGTGTATTCGCATCGCCCACACTGCCACAGCTCCCCAAGTTGTCCTCACTCTGGTTGCCATCCATGCTCTCATTAGATTCCATATAGCGAATGCATTTTTTCTTGCGCCTGTTCCAACACAAATCACATGCACTTAGAAATTTTCAGGATATGCTGATGGGACCTCAGCTATTCTCATAATATACAGTTTTTATAAGTAGTGCTACACTCTAACAAAGAATTTGACAAACAGCACTCAGCACAATGACTAATTTTAAAAAGCTTAAAATTCTGCTTCATTATATGCCATATTTAGCTGAAAACTTTTGTATTACCATATTTCATCACATAATTGTCAGGCTTTTAAGCTCTCTTCATAATGTAAAAATACATAGCGCAACCATTATATGAAGAATAAAGTACTTAAGACTGGTTGTGTTGACTCTCGGTGACTAATGTATGATAAGCTGGCCCTTGTACTCATGGTTGCTGGAGTGTATGTCTTTGGCACCCTGCCAAGTCCTGCCTTAGGCATAGGTGTTTGTATGTATATGATATAATAAAAGAAGTAAATAAATAAAACAAATAATGGGAGTAAGAGAGAGCCACACACAGCCACATTATTTTACGATGTTCATAGTTGAAAAGAAAAGAGAGGGGAAGGAGGGGAAACAAAAATGATGCTGACACCATAATTCAAATGCTTACTTATAATAAAAAACCTAATAAAAATTGAAAAGAAAAAATGTACTTTGGATTTATTGAAATAAGATGCATCTATTATTTGTAAACTGCATTTACAATACTGTTGAATCACATGCACTTTTTAACTGGAGTTGCTATTATTGGACTACTTAAACAAGCCCATAGTTTGCCCTGGAAAAAAGTTACAATAGGTAAATAATAAGAGAAGGTCTTTGTCACAGATGTGTATGAACATTTAGTATACGTAAGCATCATTAGGATAACTACAGAAAGAAACAACTGTACAAAATTAAAGAATAAGATGGTTATTGACTTGGCATGTGCTAACCAAATGGTTCATATCCCTTTACTCAGGCATGTCAAACAGCACTCGCCAAGTGTGAAAATATTCCCCTATTTTCCCTCCCTTCAAATCGGAGAACGAGAAAAACAAAGCGAAAACCGGTTCTACTAGCGTGTGCTACTGCAGTTAAGGAGGGGTGGACTCCTCTCTTCACACCCTGGGAGTGATCTTTGACATGCCTGCCTTTACTGCTCATTCGCTTATTGCTTAAATCACGTCTGCTAATTCCTGCACTTCAGGTACATTGATGAGCTAACCACCATCTTGGCCCTCAGCAAACTGAGCAAACTCAGCATCGACAATGAGGAATATATTACATGTGCTGCGTACTCTGAATTCTCTTCCATGTTGCAGTGGCGGCACATCATTTTTCAATGTTTCTTATTAATACAACGATTATGTGATAAAATGCTGAAGTCCTGTTTGTTTGTCTATAAATCAAGATGCGATCATTATGTGGTGAAATATGGTGTACACACACTATCCTTGTTAACAGCTAATGGTCTTTAGTCTATAATAAGATGTATAATAATTCAAATATGGTCTATAAGGACGTATAATAATTCAAATTAGAAATGCACTTTTCTTCAACACTCCAAAAAACAATGTTTCTGTCTCACTCTTTAGTAGCTCTGACTCAGCAATGAACTGGTATCTATGTATCTACTCCACATTGAGTATGATGAAGTATGACTGAAGTTTTGATACAAGAGATTAACAATAATAGAACACCTACAACATTAACAATGTTCAAGATCACAGTGGCAACATTTTGGGTGAAAATGTATAAAAATCTAACATGTTAAATTCATATGAATTTCTCTACCCATTATTGCTTCCTATGCAAAACTATTGCTTTAAAAGTTTATTATTCTATATCTTCACATTAATGAAGGCTTTGGAATTTGCAGAAGGGCATTGAGTATAGTGGCCAGAAGCAAGTGATACAGTTGGCCAAATCATCAATGAAAGCTTTGATTGTAAGAGATTTGATAAAGGAAACCTGTATGGTACAGTCGGTCAACATTGGTAGAGGCTTGGTTATTCTACAAGAAAGACTGCTGTTTGCATTCTGTTTAATTTTGGAACATAGTGCTAACGTGTCTTCATAGCAACAGGAGATTGTAGAAAGATGGCAGAAAATAAATGTCATTCAGTTACGAAATAGTTGTGAGCAAGTTACAAGTGATTTGTAAGTTAGAGCTGCAAAGTAAGGCTTGTAATGCATTTTGTGTAATACACCAAGTTTGTTACAAGTTTTGTCCCAGTATAATTGTGTTTAGAGCATGTAGTTCTGAAATTTTTTAAGGTTACAGTTGCCTATGTTTAAAGATTTTCACATTGGCTTAAAATTCTTATATATATGAAGGGGGAAAAAAAAAAAACCTCTAGGCCTCTAGCACTGCACATGCTATTATTTCAGAACTTTGTGGTTTGAAAGAAACTAAATATTAAAAACAGAAGCATTTTCTTTGGATTTGGGGTTCTCAAAACTTTTTCAAGTGAATGCTTTTTCAAATTTTGGATGAAATAAAATAGATGGGAGAAAAAGCAATATAGCGGACTGTAGAGAATTTTTGCGCATAATAATATTTACCCTTTGATCACAGTACAATGTTCTGTTTGCTGCTTTTTGTCAACAAGTTTCCTTCTGCAGAAATTGTGAATTTGATTTGAATTTTACCCAAAATGTAACCTCAACAACATTCATGCAGTGCGCTATACAATCAAGCTATACAAGCTTCTACATCTTCTATTACTGTATTTTATGACAATCTCTCACAAAACAATGATACAGCAAAATACCATACTGTATATTTATTAGACATTTGTAACCTTAGAAAATAGACAAAGAAACTCTCATTTGGATGATTGCCTTGTATAAAAACACTATCAACAGCATAAAAAATGCAGAATAAAGCATGCTTTTGCTAAGAGTGAAAAAACAATCTTGAAGAGAGTGCATAGTACTGCCTTCTTATAGTTAACACATAAATTAGCATGCATCATAATACTAAATATATAAATCAAAACAATGAACATATGTCCTTAATATAAATATATTTTTACAGTCCAAAATATAAAAACCAACTACTGGGTATTCAAATACCTTTGGGATCTAAATTGTGAGTATAAGCTTAATGCAAATTTCATTAGACATTTATTAAAAACACAATTTTATTATATAGAAGCCATGTGTGTTATTTGAGAATAACATGGAAGTGCCATTCAATCACTAGTTTTGAGGCTGGAAAAGAAAGAAAAACAATAGCCTATCCGTCATTATTAGAAGCTGAAAACAGTGCAATACCTAAAAATATAACAAACAAGAACTACTGAATTTAAAGGAGAAAAAATTGATTATAAATAGACTTTATCAAATAAACACAATCTTTAAAACTGCTCCAGAGTTGTACATTTATCTTAAAAGTTGCATTGTGAATGAGTACAACAGCTTAAGAAACCATACCATGCTGTCACACACAGCCTGCAGTATGTCTGGAATGTGGTGGCAATCTCTTGCAGAAAAACTGCAGCAAGGTGTCTCCTAAATACAGTAACATCTAATTTAAACCAAAAAGGTAAGTCGATTAATAACACTAAACAGCATCGACTCATGTCTGGTTGATAATGGAGGAAAGTCAGCCTCCGAAACATGTTCTGGTAAATTATAAGTGATGTTTAGTGTTATTGACTTACCTTTTTGGTTTAAATTGAATATTACAACACTGTTTTCAAACTTCCAAGAAAGAAGACAGTAAAACCTACCTAAGCTGACCCCCTATTCAGTGGAAACCTGGACAAATGGAAAATAAATTTCGGAACGGAGCTATTTCCTATGTTACAACACACCCTAAACCAGAAAACTGCCTAACACAGAAACAGAATAATTTTTTGGAATAGTTTGCTTAAATAACTTGACTCAGAGGAATTGTAACACAATGCTATGAGCTGAACTTTTAAAGATATAGCCATTAATCTGGAGTGTGACTGTACTGGCACTGATGTTTTCAGAACTGTTTATGAGAGATTTACTTTCTTTGCTGTGTACTTATAATAAGTAGAAGTATTGTATTCCACCCAAATATTTGATAGCAAGTTTTTAGTAGAAATACAGTGTTTTGAGACTCCCTGAATTTAAGAAGGGGGGGGGGGGGAGAAGAAAAGCATTTTTGAAAGAGATGTGTGTCTTTCTGTGCATCTGTCTGTATTTAAACAGCATAATTCTGATATGAAAACTCAGTTAAATACCAAGTTTTAGCAACACAAAGATTTTCAAGAAAATCCCCTGAACACAAACTACCCTTTACATGGAAAAAATTTTGAAAATTTTTATTTTCTCAAAAACAGGATCAAACAATTTTTATTAAAATACCATATGTATCAATCTTATGGTACTCTGTTTTGTTAAAATATAACCCTTTTTAAGACCTGTAAAGTCAAGGAGAAAAAAAATCCTGGAATGATTGCATTCTGTGTTAGGCAAGTTTTACTGTGCTTGATCTTCCAAAAAGAGAAACAAGTTTGGTAGCCATAACTTTTGAGTTGAACTGAACAAATTTACAAAATAAATCAAGTTTCAAAACACAACTAAGCTGTTTGTTTCATTGACAACACAATTTAAATGAAATCCATCAATTATTGTGCTGATAAATCCATGGACCCTACATATTGACCATGAGAAGATTCACTGGTTAAGAATAACTCTAGCAAGTACCCAAATACATTTGAATACCCAGAATATTTACCTTGTATGCAAACACAAATGCATTCTTAACAGACTGAAATGTTCAAATCAACCAAATCTCACCAAAAATGTATGAAGTAAGCACATGAAAACTATTTTATTTGTATTTAGGTACCTAGTCTTCATGTAACATTCCAATAGATGATAAACTTTCTTTGTTGGTATGAAAAATGAAAACGAATATGTGCTCCTTAAGAACAGCCCCATATCATGTTTATTAAGAGATTCTATCAGATTTTCCAGTGTTCACTAAAACATAATATTACAGCTATGTGAAGATGACCTTAGAAAGGAGTGATGCATACACTTCCACTCCATTCTCAATCTTAAGCTTGCATACTCCTCTAACTTTGCTCATGATGCCCTAAGTAAATTGTTTGCAGATGCTCATGCTCAAAGTGTGGTGCATCATAGGCTGTGTTTATATGCAGTAATATTTTTATTGATATTAAATTATCTAAAGAAAATCAAACACTTCTGTACTTGCAGAAGTTTTTCCAACTGGATTTGCAGCCCCCCCCCCCAAAAAAAATGCAACTAGTACCAAAAAAAAAAAAAAATCTGTGCTTCTGTTGACCTCTTATTTTTAATTTTCTTTTCATTTACACAGCTGCCCTATCTGTCTATTTATTAACTCTTTTTAATACTAAAATACATTAACTCCTACCAGGAGAGCAAAAAACTTCCGAATGAGCTGCACTGAGTTTGGCCTCTCTGCATTCTCTGCGCTCATTGCAGTCACCATAGAAAGGTGCAGATGAAACCATACAACATTTTTGAAACTACTTTTAAATGTTTCACTTACCAATTTTAGGAAAGAGGATGCTGAAATGGGCCACCGTTGTCCATATATACATTTTTGACACCTCTTTAGGAAGCTATCCATCACTCGTCATAGTTCATGTTAAGGAATGCTTGCAATTTCCTAGCAGATATTTTGGTTTAATTCTTCCAGGACGTGTGCATTTGTCTTGTACACTTTTTTCTATGCTACCCCAAAGATAGAAATTGCAGGGGGTTAGGTTGGGGGACATAAATCTCTACTAATAATTCTGTCCTGTATGAGCTGTTGCAGGCTCTTGTTGAGAAAAGGCAAAATCATGCTCCTTGTCTGTTAATTCTCAACTGTTTACCCCAAAAAGAAAATGTGGCCCTAAAACTCAGAATAATATTCTTCAAGACGAAAAATTTGGTTTATGGTGCACCATTAGTGGAGAAAGGTTTCTCATAGCTCCAATAAGCGATTTCTATTTTTGTATGACAGTGACCAGTTTCAGCATCTTCCTTCATAAAGTTGGTCAGTAAAGCCTCTAAAAGTATGAGATGTAGAACTGGAACTTAAAAATTCAATGCCACAACTGGGATTTGAACCACAGATCTTCCGCTTACTGTGGTTCAAATCCCAGTTGTGGCATTGAATTTTTAAGTTCCAGTTCTACCTCTCAAACTTTGCCCACACACGGCTTGTGTGTTTAAAAACACCAACAGTAAGTTTGTTGGCATAAATAAATAATAATTACCTCTAAAAGTAGTTTTAAAAATGTTGTATGGTTTTATTCGTGTCTTTCTATGGTAGCGGCAGACAGCAACAAGTGTCAAGAATGTCGAGAGGCCAAACACTGAGCAGGCCGTTTGGAGGATTTTTGTTCTCCTGGTATATCAATAACTTCATGCTCTAAGGAGGGTTTGGAATGTTTCTAATTACAGAAAAATTTCCCTCCTCAGCTGAGAATTAAACTCAGAGTGAACTGTATAGACTTTCTTAGCTCCCTTTATTTAATATAAGTAAATGATCTCACCTTTATTTAAAAAAACTATGCACCCCTAGTCTCTTAGCGATGCATGGAGTAAGCTGGATATGACCTTCAAAAAAACTCATTCACAGTTTCCTCAATCCATTGTCAATTTGTTGTTAAATATGATACTCATAGTATTTCAAGTATACAATCTGCAGTAACATAGAGGGTATTTGGTTTATCTTGTCTCATGCGTAAAGAAAGAGAAACAGATATGTTGAAAAGAGACACAGATACTCACCGCTCTGTCTCTGTTGTTATGGCAAAGATAGGAGAAGGTTTGACTCCTATTATCCAATCAGTGCTAGACTGAAGAAGCAAGTAACAATGTACTTCCAGTGTTTCTGCCCACAAAACAAATTTTCTACCCTCTGCCCCTAACTTGCATGGTGGAGGTGACTTTCCACTTTTATGATCTTCGAGACAAGCTAAACCACCGCAACTGTAAATATTAGCTGCTTGGATGTCCAAGTTTTGCTCATCATAGTTACCCAGAAGTTTGGAACTAGTAAGATTGACTTTTTTTCTGCTGTTAATTAAGCCAGAACATTCTTGAGCTGGTAAATTATTCTGGACAGAGAGTAAATTAAATAAAATTATGTTCAAATGAGCCCAAGGTCTACAGAGTTCCGAGTTATCTGACATTTATCTTTAGGGGATAAGGGAAAACCAAAAAAGCCTTATCCAATTAACTCATTCTAACCAAGACCTGAACTTGTGACTTCTTGTGCGTGAGACAGACAAGCTACCCCTAAACGAGGGAAGTGGGCTTGAGAATGGTTTACTTTCAGGATCCCTAAATGCAAGGTAGTGACAAATGGAGTCAAAATATTTCATTGGAATACAAAAATCTGATGAAATATTTTTTAATTTGAAACTTGAGACTATGTACTCAGCATATAGCAGGCTTTAACATGCCTGGGAATGCCCTGATTTAGTAACGGGTAACATTTTAGAACAAATAGAAAACTTCGGGTTCACTTTCATTTAACAGAGAAAATGAGAGCAATTATTTATAAAACTATAACTTTAATATAAGTATGTTACCATTATTGTTTATTGAAAATAAAGTTTCTTCAGCACATAACCAAAACACACAAACTCATCCATACACATTTAAAGTGATAGAAACTCATTTTAGCCACAAGAGGGTGTAAAACGTTTATGAACAAAAGAAGGTAAGGTTGCAGTGAATGTAAATAATTTCTTTCACTCTCATTCATCAATTCCAAAACATCCTGGAAATAGCATGCTTAAATTTAGATCCAATAATAAAAGAAGAAGAGTAACACATGTAGTTACATTACTTATGTTAAGCACTATTCATTACGAACGTCATTATGGTGGTAACTTACAACATCAATATTATAACTACCACTAGCAAGCACAGCGTAAAACAAAATGGGGGTGAGAAGCACAACAAGAGAGCTGAGTAAACAAACACACACATGCCCTACTAAGCTTCTGAATGGCAAAAAACAACTCTATTAATTGTGGCACACCTTCCCATTTTCTCTCAAAGTTTTAACGTGATCATCCTTATTTCATATAATGAATGTCACGTTTGTATGATGAATATTAGAAAATTGCAACACAGAAATATGTATAGGAGGAATTGCTATGATTGGTGATTTTCATTCTGAAAGACAGAAAGTGATAAACAAACTTAGTATGTGGAAGAAAAAGTTTAGCATTTATTTGCCAAATGTTTCAAGAACCATGATATCCAATCCAAAGTTCTCTTTATGGACTTCATGAACTTTATTAAACTGCCTGATTCACTACCTTGCCAAAAATGGTAAGTTATAAATGCTTCAATGTCAGAAACTGTGTGGAGAAGTAGTTTAAGGCATGTATAATCCTATGAAAACGAAATATTTTCAAAATATTCTGGTTTTATAAAAAGCATGTCTCAATTACTAGTTTTGACTTATAATTTGAAAGAAAATTACATGAAGCTCTAAAAAAAAAAAAGAGAAAGCAAAAATGTATTCCTATTATTTATGTAACATACTTCCTCATTTGAGGGCTGCCAAGAAGACATAGTATAACTTTACAATTAATGTTTTTTTTTTTTTTTAAATTATGATTGTGAGTCCAACTCATAGACAAACAACAGCAGCTTCTTAGCCATAGTATTATTATAAAAAGAGAACTGAAATAGATAACTTATTCTGACAATGGTAGTAAGCTAACTCACAAGCAAGATCCGATGTTCATCAAATGACAACCTAGTTGGTTATTTATTTAAATGTTTTGGTTCAAAATACAAATAATCCAACAACTTGAGAATTAAAATCATGACACAATATATAAGAATATCACTGTAGAATAGGGGTTGAAGAACAGACACTTTAAGAATAACAAAGCTGACTAACTCACAATCAAATGGAGGGTCTCTGGCACCGCTCTTCAGAATATGGTTATGGGTCATCAACAGAAACAAAAACACAAAAGTCTCATACCTTAAAACATTCACTCTGTTAAATACTTATTATGGATCACATACTTAAAAGACACAGACAAGCATCAACAAAGATTGACCAAGATTGCTTAGGAATGTACTCATTTACGTCTGCTCATGTGGCAATGTAATAACTAGTTTCTTTTTGACAACCCGGAAGAAGAAATCAGAAAGCATAATCATTCATTACCTTAATTTATATTGGTGCCAGAAGCTGACTATATATATATATATCCTATATTCCGTAACAAATAAAAGTTATCCCCCAGCAAACAAGACTTATGTGTCCACAACAAACTGTTTTCACTTTGTTAATAAACACTGCTAATGTTCATAACCATCTACATCTTTATAAACAAAATAGCACTATCAGAAACCTTTTATGAAAAAACAGTTTTGTCTCACTTTTCTGAACAAAATTATAGCTTTTCATATTTTCCTTAACATTTATGATTATGCGTGACAGTCCGATTGCTCATCTGTAGTTCTTTTTTATTATCAAACTTTTAACCTAAGAGCTTGCTTTAAGACAAAAATCAACATATAATGGTTGATAGACATGCAATGGACCAATGTAACAAATATGGTTTTCAATAAAATGTTATGAGAATGCTTTCAATTTGTGATATAATCAGCAAACTGACTAAACTGAAAATCTGATTTTAAGTTAATGGGCTCTATCCTGCCATTCCATCTGCATCTTTATGGAAAGGATAAAGGACTTCCCAACCTTGGAAAAGGTAGCTGTTTCACATGAATAAATGGAAATATTTCAATCTACTTACTTGTAATTTAAATTGCTGGTATACAAGAAATTACTGTCAGAATTTATAACATTTATACAGAATTATAAATAGATCTTTGAACTCTTGATTGATTTAATTTAAAAGGTGAGTCAATTGATTACTTGGATAAAGGGCTTTTCTCTAATTGCACAGACACTTTTTATGAATTTGGCCAATTCTGGGTTTTGGTACACACAACTCAAAAATCAGTTTTTGTCTTCTTGATCAAAATATAATAATAGAGTATTATAACTATGTTCCTACATAAGTTATTTTGTTGACTGTTTTTTTTTTTTTAGATTAAAATTTATAATTTCTGTAAAAGTAACTATACTTAATTATACTTCACAACAATAACTACATATTAGACATACTTACAATAAAACTACACGTAAAATTTTAGCTTTCAGTGTCATTTTTCCCTGAAATTTCAATACTGAAGTTTTGAGTGGAATATGTTTCCTATTGGTAATTGGTGGAGAAAGCAAGAATAATAAATTTCACAAAATCTAGGTTGAAATGTTGCCTTGCATTAAATGAAATTAATACCTTCGCTTCCACAGCTCAAAATATTAACAGATCCTTTATAAGGCAGTAAATACTTTAGTTTACCTGCAGTTTAAAATATGAGTATGTATATTTATTTTGCTACTTCCATCTATTCACATTATTTCTTTATAGGATATAAATATAGCTTTCTTTGTTTCTAAATTCTGATAGTGATATACATCTACTCTCTTGATTAAACAAACTGAAAATTTGGAAGCCTGCTGTGTCATAAATTAAAAGCAAGAGACAGGAATATTTTCCTTAAGTTATATATTTTATGACACTTTATAGGCATGGTTTCATTAAAATCTTAATCATTGTGATAATGCTATATCAACATTTTGTTTTTTCCTCCTGTCTATCACAAACTAACAAGCAACTGGTTTTGGTTTGAATGGAATAGTGAAAAAGCTTGCCAGCTTTGTCAGCAAATGGTTTCATTAACATAGTTTTTTTAACAATGTTCACTAACTTTGCTGTGGACTCAGCATTAATGTTTGCTCACATTTTCATTAACTGAATCTTCAGTGATTTAAACGCAAAGGTGGCCAAGTGTTAACATCCTGTACTGTTTTAACTACATCAAAGGCACACAGTGCACAATATTATCATGCTGAAAACACACAAAGATGTACATTCATCACTTTTATCTCAACACTGGTTCCCTCTATTGAGTCGTTTGACTCCCAATGGAAACCACGTGTGTGAACCTTGTGTGAATGTACAACAAGTACACAGCAATAATTAAAAAGACTCACAGCTGGCCGTGGGCTCACGTTTGACTAGAGATTAACATATGTGGGTTCCTGCGGGGAGGCAGCATTGCTAGTGGTAGTGTTACCATGGTGGATAATACTAGCATGTACCCCAAGCCCTGTAGGGTTAGGGCCAGGGGGGTGGCCAGGGGGGTTTCCATGGCTGGGCCCGTCCGGGCTGCATCCGCCGCACAAGATAGAAACATCAGTCAGCATTAAAGGGGCAACAAAGTCACTTTCTTTCCAATAACATTAAATACAGAAATGAACAAGGAAACAACAGTCTTCAACACAAAAGACATGGAGCATTCAGTTTAGCAATTTTGAAATTGTTTACTTGAGCTACTCCATGCCTTTTCTCTCTTTCTTATGTCTTAAAAGTTGTCTTAACATCTCAAGAGATCTATTTGAAACAAAGTGTATGTTTCAGAAAATGTGTCGACAAAGATATTTACAATTCAGAACACAAAATGAAAGAATTTTGAAAGAGGAAAAGCATTCTAAAGGAATCAGATTTTCATTTTAGGTGGATTTTCCTTTATTGAAAGATACAGAAATCAAAAGAAAATAGCTTTCTTTTTGAGAGAGGTGACATTGCAAATCATGCCCCTTTAATGTTCAACTGTGGTCTATCTACGTGCCAGAATAATGACAAAGGCTCTCACTGATGTTTGTCATTCTACCAACTGCACGCAAATTACTCCATATGCCAATCAAAGGAGGTTTTTTTCTTCTCTTTGTGGGAAGACACATTTTCTGAATGAAATTAGTTATTTTATTTGATAATCGTTATCTCTTGTAAATCATTCACAGTAAAACCCAGGTCACCCTTAACAACATCAACATCCTTATGTGTGTTCTCTGTGTTAAATCATCTCTTGGTTTGTGTACTATGTTTAAAGATCAGAATTCTCTCACATGAAATGCCAATTTTGGGTTATTAGCAGGTCATGTAATCAAATTCATATTAGTTTACAGAGTGTGCACATAAAACACTCTTCATGGCCATTGGATTTCTCTGGAAAAATTGTTGCACAATGTAATGTTGGTAATCGGGGTTCTACTGAGTGTATTCCTTTAAAAAGTCAAGAGAAAAATAAATTCACACGTAAAAAACACCAAAGTGTCTTCTCACGACTACATCTAGCACGCACAGTCTTTCCACATAGATAAGATGACACCAAACGTTTAAGTTGAATTAAATAAAAGTGAGACCTTTTGTATCAACTTACCCCCTAGGCATTAATAAGAAATAAGAGAAAAAGGGTCACTCAGAGTTGCTTATCTTTTGCCTTAATCTTTTTGAACATGAGCCTTTCCCACCCCGCACCACAGTTATTGCTACCTTTTGGGGCATGCCATTCTTAAGTGCTGCTAGTTAGCCACAAGCTAGATACATCACAACTACTCTGTGAAGGGACCAATATGTACACTTTCATATCTAGCTCAAAAGGAGAACTACACATTCTAGCTACCAGCATTTTTTTCTTTCATTTAATTTTTCAGGGCAAAGGAACAAAACTGTTCCAGATTGTAGTCTACTGCAACTAAAAACAGTGCGCTAAGAGTGACCCTTTTTACACCCAAATAAACAAACAGAACTCATAAAATAAAAACCAAACAATAAAATAAAAACTGTGATGAAAATGAACTAAAATCTATACTTACTAAAGGGAATGTATATCTACAATACTATTTACAACATGTACAAACCAACATCAACACAAACACAGTTTCAGGCATAACACAGAATAAAAAGTTTACCTGCAAGGTTTGCACCACTGACTCTGTTGGTCGAGACCATATCTGGCACGACACTTTTTCATGCTGTTCCCTACAACATCAGAAAAAACCATATTACTTTCCTTATGCACTTCTTCATAGAGATTTTTTAAAAATTCTTTGTTTGCTCCATATAAGAACATGCAAGACACAATCGCATGCATTAATAAAAGCATACAACTTTGAAATTTTTTATGTGTGCAAACTAAGAAAGAAATTAAAGATTTTAGTCACAGGTTTAAAGAAAAAAAACAAACAATTCTTACAAGACTTAAAAAATCATATGCATTTCCTAGGGGACACCTTTATATAAAAAATGGGGGGAAATCTATGAATAAAAAAAAAAGTATCACAGAAAAACATTTTGACCAGCAGAATAGGTTCCTGCAAAAATGCACTATTTTTTAAAATCACTATGGCCTTCCATCCCCAAAAGTTGGCCTACTCAAAATAGTCAACAATGATTTCCCCCCATCAATGCAGAAAGTAAATAATTATATGACATGCAACAAAATTGAGAAAATAAATTGTTTATCTCCACTTGTATTTAACTTGATACTGCATCCAAAGATATGTTTCACATTGCAATAGAAAAAGCGCGACAGAAATGTTTTGGCGCCGTATCAGAGTTAATGTCAAGCAGAGGTGGTCTTGGAGCAAAAAAAAATAAGAACAACGGAATGCTTATCGTCTGGTACCTCCGTCATTTGTCTCTTGTTTGCGTTTCCTCTTCTTGCCGCGGGAAGAGTTAGCACGAGACGACCAATCGGGGTAGAGCTGCATGTGTAACTGACGCTCTCGACGAGCCAGTTCGTAATACTTGGCTTGTTCCTCCCGTCCTAGCGCGTGCCACTACGGGAGAACAAAACAAGCAATTACAAACACAAAAATAAGGCTTAAAGTCCGCATTTCCAAACAAATAAACAAGAATCAAATTTTGAGGGGGTTCCGTCTCTGTCGTGCTAGAAGAACAGCCAGGAACACTTATCTTTATCGCTTAACAACTCACTGCATCAACCAAGTGTACAGAAACCCTTGCGACCATTATTTTTAGCTTTCACAATTTTTGGGGTTCTGAAGGCCAAATGCATCTTTTCCATTCACCTATTCTGCTCAATTTCAGCACATTTTCACAACGAACTACTGTCAGCACATGGTGGTCACCGGTCCCCTGTGAAACTGCTGTTCTAGCACTACTGGAAAGGGTACCTCCTGGATCGGCCGATCGCTCTTTCTTTCTCTTCTTCTTCTTTGCTCCGTATCCATAATTATCCCGGGCACTCCAGCCTGGATAAAGCTGCATGTGAAGTTGCCTCTCCTGGCGGGCCTTCTCATAGTATTTCGCTTGCTCTTCCCGCGTGAGCGAATGCCACTATAAACCAACATGTCACATATATAATGCACATATCATAACATGCTGGTCTACTTTATGTGGCTCCTTTAAAAAAACATGAGAATTAACAGCTCCGACGGTCTATGGAGCATACTATCCATAAGCAATTAAGACAATGATCTCAATATGATTCTTTATCTTTCAAATTACGTTAAAATATTTTTCTTGTTAAGCTTACAAATTTTATTTATGCACATGTGAGCAAATTTTCTTACTTAAAATGTAATGCAAGGGGCTTAATTTTGCCACCTGTACTTTTATGGGATTAAATTGTGTTTTAGTACTGATATTCAAATGTTTACTAGGGATTGAAAGTTTGAGACGATACCCCTTTATGAGATATACAACAGATATGTGAAACATGCATGAACTAACTCACCCTTCGTCCGAGTATTTGGTTAATAGCTGCACTCTCCTTGAGTGTACACTCTGCAACAACTTTGGCTCTCATCTCCTTCATGTAAAGCATGAACGCATTAAGAGGTTTCTTGATGTGTGGTTTCTTCTTGTCTGTAGGAAAACATTTAACACCAGTGTAAATTTTTTCTACAATTGCAAAGGCATGCATATAATAAAATTATAATCATAGTCTTTATGGTAATGTTCAGTTCTGTTTAAAATTAATTTATTTGACAATTGATTGTCAAAATGTTCAGCTGGCAACAAAAATGTGAGTTTTAGAATGCCTAGTGTATGTGACCTATTCATGCAATTGATTGTCATGAAACATAGTATATGGCGTACATTGGTTCACACTTAGAAAATAGGCTCAGTAGCATCTTAATTACCTCAATGAGCAATTGAAATACCTTGATAATTATTCATATGTGTGAAAAATGCCATACAAATCTTTATTAGGAATACATTTTTGACAAACTTCTGCTTTTCACAGAATTTCAATAGAAAAATATTTATGAAGTTATACCAATTTTTCTTTAGCTATTTGAGTAAGTGAGCTGATTACTATGAAAAACTATATAGTTCAAATCACATTGAAAACAAGCAAGAAGCACAAGTTTGTGAACTGTTGAACATGTTCATAATATTTTGAGTTTTGAATACCCCAGAAGAAGTAATTCTATTACTGGTTTCAGAGCAACATGGTAAAGAGAGAGCAATAGTAGTGGGACAGAAAACTGGATGGAAGGAGAGAAGAGAGTGGGAGTGAAAGTGAATGAGAGAAGAGGAGAATCCCCACATTTAATGCCCAGTGTATCTGCTAAACAACAAAAGTTCCCAAGTTTCAGTCTTGATTGGAATGAGTTACCTACGTAAGGTGCTTTCTGGGGTTTTCCTCAAAAGGAGAATCTTTTATTGTTTTTCCTTAGTTAGGTGAACACATTGAAAAAGAAAGTAGAAAGCTGAACTTTTGTGTCACTTCTAGTACCTACTCAGTGCATCCTTTGGTTTCTTTACTTCTCCTCTGGGTGTGTGACCCTCTTAGCTTGCCAGCTGCTATAATGTTGGCAGTTTCATGGATAGGAAATAAACATCTTTGCATTTCAAACACAGCATATTCGATGCCTTTCCTTGAATCATACTCACCACATTTCACTTTATTATGACATCTTATTTGTTCTTGCTGTACCAACAGTATTATTTTTTTTTTTGTAGTGTTTAATGCCTGCTTTTACTACTACGGCATCGCAGGTGCTGACACTAATGATACATGGAATGAAGATGGAGCACAGGTGGAATGATGGCAGGGGAAACTGGAGGAAACCTGCACCAGCGCCGCTTCGTCAACCATGAATTCCACATGCGGTTGCCTGGGATTGAACCCGGGCTGCTTTGGTGAGAAGTGAATAGTCTAACCACTCGGCTACAGCGCGGCCATTAGTATTTGTTTCATAGTCTTCTAAAGAGATATAGAGATCCTTTGCATGACACGTGATTGCCAGGCACACACTTGCAAGCTGTGCTTGTCATGTGATTTGAACATTATTACTAACCTATTGGGTACAGTATGTCCAGATCATCCAGACACTCCATATGTACAAGAAGTGACTAGACTGGTGGGGAACAAGCGAGTAATATCATAACTCAGGCAGTCACATATATAAGCAGTGTATGTTTACATATTGTAAACAATTATTGTGTAGTTATCACATTCAGAGCAAGTGATATACTAATCCCCACCTCTCCTATTATGCAAATGGGTAGGTCTCTGCTATTGCACATGTATACTCAGGAGTGGGAGGAGTGCCACGATGAACTGGACAGGCTGTACAAATCTTTGAATGATGCAAATGGGTTAAGTGATTTTGTTGTATAGTACAGAAACTGTACATCTGTTGGAGCAGCCATTTTCTGGTAGCCTTTTGGCGAATCTAGACGTGGTTTCAATGTACCTACTCATGTTATGGATTAATAATGTATAGGTTTTAGACTGTGGTGCCATGTGAGAATTCATATGCACAAATGCTTCAGAATAAATTACGTCTAAAGCCAGGGGTAAACAGATGAGTTAATTGTGCTAAAAAAGCTGTATCAAATATGTTAATAAAAATGTTAATTATAAATTATAAATAATACTTTAACAAATAAATTTCATTATTTCTTTAAGTAGCAACGTTTAATTCATCAAAGCATTCATGATACAGGAAGATCTTTATGCAATGCAAACAGAAGAACAGACTCAGAAGGTAATGGATTAAAGAAGAACTGCTCGTACACCATTTTTGTTTGTTTTAACCATTATTTTACTCTATTCCAAGAAATAAGAGAAAACTCAATGGAAAGCATAAGCAATTTCTGCACATACATACAAATTGCTTACCTTGGTTATTACTTGTCTGTCCTGAATCCTGAGTTTTCGTGCCCTCCGTTGTCGAGGAGGTGGAATTTTTCTGGTCCATTGTAGATGACCTGCAACATATACATAGTGTTATTAGATATTTGAAATTAGGCACAAAGAGACCCTGAGCCTCCAATTTCATTTCTGGTCTGGGACAGAAATATTGGCAATACTAATCCCTTAGGCTATTTTTAGCGATACCTCCCAGGATGTCCAAAGCGAAAAACACATTGACAGCTCCCTAATCATCAAATTATTTTAATGTGTAATATTAAAGTACTTTGCTTGATTAGCTTGCCATACAACCCATAAGAGCGAGGCAATGTGATTTTCTAACTTCCACTTATTGTGCTACTTCCTAAACGACGGTATTAAAAGCACTTTTAGATTTAGAGGTAAGCTCTGCCTCCTCTTTGGTTAGCTCAAGTTATTTCATTTTGCTTATCCTATCATGTACTGGAGTAAATATAAATTTTAAATTTGAATGCTGTGAAATATCTTTTTAAACATCAACTTTTTATAAGTTAACATACTATACTTGAACAGATTTTCTGAAAAATGAATTTTCTATAGAAGATACTACTTCAATGAAAGGCATGATGCACTGTATTTAACACATGAAGCTGAATATTTACCAGTCAAATAGAGTGTAGTTTCTGGGCTTTTAGGCTGTGGTCCAGCCGATGAATACGAATCTGAAGCTTCAGCTGAGATTGCATTGTCAGATATGTATTCATCAACTGGAGCACGGCCTACAAGCCCAGAAACTATGTTCTATTTTATTAACACCAGTTGTGAAAGTCTAAGCATGTATACTGAATATTTACCACTTGGCATGGCAATTGAAGCCAGGTTATTTTTAACCATGTGTACTGTCATAATTTTCTTTGAAGTAACCACAAAGAAATTCTAATTAAATTTCTTATTTCCAATCTGGTTTTAGAAATAGAAGTTATGTAGTTAAAGAATTGGAGAAAATCTTATTTTACTAATATTTACCACACTTGCCACATTTCAAAAGTGCTATGAGTTAAGAATAACATATTTTGTTTTGCATTTAGCTCAAGAGCGTGAAACAAGCTCTTGAGTCATACCATCATGCAGTTTCACTTTTTCATAACAAGCACACTTCTTTCTGTGAATGATGGTGAACAAACATTTTCTTGTATGATTTGCCCTGAAGCAAGTGCAGAATACTGTCCAAACTTATTTTTATCTTTAATTTTTTCCGCATTACTCTATTTCATTTCTTGGAAAATTCAACTGCTAGCCTTGTTTACTTTTTGTTTCATGCACTGAAAGTATGTTGTCTAAAAATATGTAGGATTCACAATATCAAAAAGGATAAATAAATAATTATACCAACAACAACAACAACAACAATAATAATAATAATAATAATAATAATAATAATAATAATAATAATGATGATGATGATGATGATGATGATGATGATGATGATGATGATGATGATGATGATGATGATGATGATGTTATCTTTGTGCAGACTGTCCGATATTGTTCAAATGTCCCCTGTGATGCCATCCGGCATCTTCTTTCATACCACAAGGGGAAAACAAGGCACAGAATATTTTAAAAACATTATATAAGATACAATGTCCTAAACAGAAAAATATAAACAATAATGAAAACAAATAATATTTCAGGATTGATTAATTATGAACTGAATTGAAGCAACAGCAATGACTTACTAAGTGTTGAAATGGACAGGGGGAAAATGTATGATTTTTGACTGCATGTTTTTATTTACTGAGAGTTAGTGATTTCTTCATTTATATACCATCTGTCACCGACTGTGTAATTTGTGATGAGAAACAAATATTAAAATCTCTTTCTATAGATAAAAAAAATCTAAACAAATCTCCCTCCAAATCTTTACCCAAAGAACTCCTATGTAAACTTAAAATTCCATTTTCACAGGAACTTTGCAGTGCAATAAAGTATATTTTTATATTTCACATAATCTAGTCTCAAATATTTCTGACTTGTAGTTGAATAAGAGAACAGCCCTATCCTAGGTGGTAGTTTTCTCCTTTCATAAAATGAAAGTAAGCATAATTGCTTCACTTATTTTTTTCAATATGAACTCACATGCATGAAACTGAAATAAAAAAAAAATTAATTAATAAAAGTTACCATAAGCTATATTTTGCAAGATGGAATATCTCAAGAGGATTTATTCACCATTGGGAATAATACTCCATCTTTTTGAAAACAGAGACATTTATGTGACCAAATCTATAAGTTGCTTCTTACATCTTGTTAATCATGAGCTGAAAGGATCTGTCCAAGAACAAGATGCTTCAAATAAAGGCCCTAATTCAACAATAACATGCACGAGTGTCCAGAGAGTGGGTATCCATATTCTACTATAACATGCATGAGTGTCCAGAAAGTGGGTACCATAATTGTGATGTGTAACTGTTGTTGATTACCGCTTTGTGTTTGGTCTTGTCCTCCTCGGCACTGGGATGTTCATTGTGCAGGGTGTAGGTGTGACAGATGAAGATGCTGAGGACATGGTATCTGTCTCATCTTTGCCCTTGGAGAAACCCTCCCCTTCCAAAGTGAGACTCTGAGGAGTATTTCGACCCAAGTCCACAGCATTAGCACTTTCTTGCTGCCAGTTCACCATCTGCCAGAGTCGCTGCTGGGTGTCAGCAAATGATAACAGGTTGTTCATGACAGGTGCTGTATTGTCACGGTTCATGAAATACCCTGAAGGGAAGCCAAATCCCATCATTGGTGGTGTGATGACTCCGGTAGGAGTTGCTACATTCATCAGGCTGTTCATGTAGAGTGCAGTTAGGAACTTGTGCTCACAAGCTGCGAGGTTGTGTATCATGGAGTAGATACCATCTGGTCTGAGACTCTCCACAGTTCTTGCAGGAGCCTCTGTTGCTGATGGCTCATCCTTCCTTGTCAACAATGTCTCCAGCATCCCTTTTGGTTTTGTGATTGGTGGAGTATCAGGTGGGGGTGTTTCAAATCTGTAATCTCCTGCTTTCTCCTCTTCAGGAGCTGTTGAATCTGGTTTACACATGGTGGTCTTTTCTACCACTGAGGATGGGGCAACTACTGCAACTGGCTTTGTTTTCTTCTTCACCAGGTTTAAAGGTTCAGACCAGGAATCCGGTTCTGCAGTATAACTTAAAGTACCACTATACTGCATTGTTGATTAATCTAGCTTGATTTTGTAGTAAACGTATTTATTTGTGCGCTAATGCCTTTTACACTTAATATTCACCACCTTTAAAAAATGCGTACATTAATTCTCATTGTTGTCAATTAATCACGCTGACAATAAGAGAAAACTATCTTGAAAATTTATCTGGAGGCGAACTACCGCGCTCATAAAATTGATATTTATTTGCGGTTTGCGTGCAGAAGCGAACACGAATACAAAACACAATTCATTTATGGCGGATAACTCTCGCGTCCCACAGCGATATAAACTGTTTACACATAATTCCACGCTAAATCCCTCTTCCGTAGCTCTTTTGGCGGGAAATGCCCTTTCTTTCTCTTTTTTCTTTGTCTACCTTTTTTGCGCGCTGCCCTTTGTTCTCCGGGTATTTGCTATTACTATGCTATCATGCTATCAGACCGCTCACATTACAACGAGATTTATGGGCGATGCCGTTGCTTGTTAACATTCATTATGCGCAGATGTAGCAGCGTCTGCCCGGACACAAAAGCTAGTGTCGGCGGCAGTATAGAGACAAGACGTGTCTCGACGTCACATCGACAATATCCACCATCGATATGACATTGCTGAACACTTCAAATCACTTCAATCAAACATAAACCGCGCTACAAGTTTTATTGCACCAGCTTCGGTAATTAATTACTCGGCGACAACAATGTGTATACATTCAAGCGGGATGTTACATATAATCTAAGCAAAATCATAGATAAGTAAGATTGAATTATCCGACTGCATCCATTCGATCGGACTCGAAATATCGACTTGGTTTACAGTCGTATATACTCATTTGGTATCTGGTCAATAAATGTGACGGATGTGCTTCCACCCCCACCCTGTCGCGAAGCGCGCTGAACAAATGAATGTCTACTTAACGTATTAGCACGCAAAGAGAGCGACTTGAAAATAATCATAATGAATCCAGTAACAAATTTAAAAGGTTAGTTAAATGATGCTCTGCCCATTAAATACAATGAACATTAACAAGCGTAAAATTGACGTGGTAGCCTATCGATCTGGATGACGCGTGAAAGACGCTAGCGCTCAAATACAACGATTCAAATAATGGAACTTCTTCCTCTCCTGAATGCACTCCCGATGTTGGATTGTGCTCCCATCTAGGGATCGGTTGACGAGTTATTAACAAGTCCAAGATGCAGACGCAACCGGATTCAGTTCCTCATTATTGTCACAAGCGATCAACATTTTCTGTACCACTTTAACACTGCACAAACCAAAAGAGAAAAAGAAAGTGACAACCTGCACGAAATGTCCCCTCGACACAACACGCGAAGTGGTAATCAGGACATAATAACCGCAGGGTGAGCCTTCGTTCCAGATATGCACAAACTACTTGAAGACGCGACTGAAATTATGTTGCTTAATCACTGCACCTTATTGCCCATATAAGCCTTTTATTTCCTTCCGGTAAATTGCATAAACCCTCAAATAGTCTTCTTACTGAGCAAGAGAGGAATGATACAGAAATTGCTACATCATAATTGCAAACCTCCCATTTACTGTTTCACACGTAGTAGCGTATGCTAATAAAATCTCTAGCTGGTTCAATTTTATTATCGTTCTGAACAAGCCAAGGTATAGACTACACGCCCTGCTGAATAGACTACCTGCATCTCCTTGCGCTACGGGACAGCAGAAATAGCCGGGGGCAGGTCTTACAGATGCGCAAAGCCAACATTTATTTTATTTGTATTTATTTTTACTACTTGTAAATTACACTTCTTGGTAAAACTTGATCTTCCACGGATTTTTAAAAATAACTAAATGAAATTAGTTTCCAGTATTAGAAATTTTACTGTGAATTGCTGCCTATTTAATATGCGTCAGAGGTCCGTCGTGGTACTTTCCCTACTTTCCATTTTAAAATCAACGTATTAACTAAACCTTCGTTTTCTACTTCTTGTATATCACGATATCTGTAATAAATAGTTTCAACGGTAAGACCGCTAAGTGAGTAGCTTCGCCGTGTATCCTTACAATGTAACCAACCTGAAGCAGGTATGACATCTCATATTTATACGATTTTTCAGCGTTTTGGTTAGTGTTTTTAATTCCTATGTAAGTTACATTTTCGATGAAATTTAAACATTCAAATTCAGGATACAATACGATATTACTTTTGCTTAGGCACGCGGCAGATAAATAATTAAAATAATAAACTTCTCCTAAGTGAATACAAAACAACAAAGAATAACACTATTGAATGCATTTGTAAAAATCTCAAAATCCACAATTTTCATTTAAAATACTACAATTTATATTAAATTCCAAGAATATATATTAATCTTCTTTTTGATCTACTTAGTTAAAATTAAAATAATGAATATTAATAGCTGCTGAGGCATTTTAGACGCTTCAAAACAACGAGAAGGGCTAGACAAATCTGAATTATTTGTGTATCCGACAAACGATAAATATGGAACAGACTGTCAATAAATTCAGGCTGCATGTTGGAAATATCGACTTGTGTAAACCGCGTTGCAACACGACGTGAGACAAATATTCTGCTCACCTAATGCGCTAATCATATTTTTTCATGACTGTACAAGGCGGAGAGAGGAAATCGAATCGACAGTCAGATGTTTAAAAGCTAGTGACTATGTGCTGGTCTTGAAATTCCATGCTCTTTAGATGACAATGCGGGAAACACTGAATAATGGCAGCCATTCCATTTACTCTTCAACAAACTATTCTTACCTACCAAAGCCCATTCTTGTATTCACTTATTAATGGAGATAAACCTTCATTTCACATTTCTTGTAGGATAGATAGCGACTGTGATGTTTTTAAAAGTGGGTCGTTATTATTAAAAGCTTTGAAATTCCACGCTCTTTGCATGACTGACAGAAAAATATCCCTGTGTTGCATTCACACGAGCTTCGCAACTCACCCTTCTATAAACTTTCTTAAAGCTTATTCTTCTATTTACTTGATAATGGACACAAATATGCATTCAACATTTATACATATTTTCAGTATACGTATAAGGAGTCAAGAGTTTTCAAAGCGGGTCGCAATGTGATGATTTTGAAATTCTCTTCTCTTTGCATAATCATGATACGAAAGAAGAGCAACATGTCACGTGAAAAAAAAAAAAAAAAAAAAAAAAAAAAAAAAAGAATATGCATTCCAACAAACCAATAACAAAGAATATTTCTAAGATAGTGAACGCCACAAACCTTTTTTTATCTCATATAATATTGTGCTTCAACGAGATCTGCAGTTTTGAGTAATAAGATTGCCTTTTAACAGTTGAACAATTATACTAAAGTCACTCAGAATGAGTGAGCACTTCACAGGTTATTCACGGAAAATACGTTTCATATGTCAAGTAAACATCTTAAAACATATGGAATTTTAATCAAAATCACTCAAGCCATTTTTGACGCTGACGAAATATGGCAGGCTGAGAACAGCCCGAGGTGTGTCGTGAAAAACAATTAAGGCGGCGCCGTGGTCGAGTGGCTAGATAGCTCGCCTACCACCTATGCGGCCCGGGTTCGATCCTAGGGACCCGCATGTGGTATTCGTGGTGGACGAAGCGGCGTCTGGGCAGGTTTTCTCCGAGTTCTCCGGTTTCTCCCGCCGCTCATTCCACCAACTGCTCCATAACCACCTTTCCATTCATTGATTTCGCCTGCATTTCATATCACCTTCTTCCTCACTCTCATGCCTGGTGCTTGGATGACCACCCGCTTTCAGATCTTCACTCTGCCCGGCCCATAGGTTCCTGTGCTCTCCGATAGGTGACTGACCCTAGGCACTGGCTTGTAAGTCCTGGGGGGTGTAAGTCCTACATAAGGGGAGGGTAATCAGCGAAAGAAAGAAAGAAAGAAAGAAAGAAAGAAAGAAAGACAATGAATCCATGTAAATATTGTTGATTCGATTGATCAATATATATCGTTGACTCGATATATTGTTTAATATCGATATGTCTATGACTATCAATATATATCGGCAGTTAGGTTGGGGGGATTTTTATTACTTTCTCTATTACGTATAATAAGTAAAGTATTGCATTCCACCCAAAAATTTGATGTCAAGATTTCACCAGAAATATATGTTTTGAGGTCCCCTGAATCCAAGAAAAGCATTTTTAGAAAAAAGTCAGTGTGTGTCATCTGGCTCTGCTGGCTCTGGCGCGTGTGTGTTGTAGACAGCATAACTTAAAAACAAAAAGTCGGTTAAAAACCAAAGTTGGTATTTAAATTTAATATCTTTAAAGGATGCGATAAGAAGATTTTCAAGAAAATTGCTCCACCCTAAACTGCCCGGAACATTTCGATTTTCTCCAAAATGGCTCTAACGATTTGATTAAAATGACAAACGAAATGCATATTTTGAATTTTCTGACTATAGCCCATGTAGTTCTGTTTACTCTGGATCATTTGCATAACTGGTAAACCGAAAGAGATGACCAAATCTTATTATGCAAAAAATGTAGATCTTGCTAAAACAACCAACGTATGTCCAAATATTTTTTGTAGAGTGAACCATTTCGGAGATATTCCCTGTTATTTGTGTGACTTTTGGAAAACTTCGTCAAATGGAACATCGCTATTCATTTTTTGTATGTTAGCCGTGCAAACAGAACGGAAGTTGAAATCTTTAGAAGATTTGACCATCGCTCAAAGCCTACTGTATTTCCATATCCCCCTTGTACCTACAAGAAAATAAGCAATAGGATAATTTCTGCAAATGTTTATCTCGACTAATATAAAGAAGATAGAGGAATAAGAGTTTGTAAGCATGGTTAGTGCAAGAGTAGGGAAAGTCATGTGAGGCAACACATCAGATTTTCTTTGTGTTGTATCCTTAGAAGATCATCTTCATCAAGAGAGGCCAAATTGACCTGTTCCAGCACAGAAGTTATCCTCCCATTGACGTCGAGGTCTTCCAACATCTCTTGTTCCTATGGGTTTGCATTGCATTGCCTGTTTTGCCAGTCTATTATTCTACATTCTGAGTATATGGTCGTACCAGCTTCATTTGTAATTCATAATTTTGTCATTTAGGTTATACATATATTTAGCTGTTCTCTAATACTTCGCTTCTCATACAGTCTGTGAGGGAATATCCAGCAACACATCTAAGAAATGTCATTTCTAGTGTTTCTGTCATTCTTCTTTCTTTTCTATTCATGGCCAAATTCTCTGAGCCGTAAGTCAAAATGGGTATTGCCACTATCTTATACAATTTTAACATTGTTTCTGTGTTTTATTTCTCAACGTTCTTTTAATAGTCCTACATATAGTTTGAAATTTATAAAGTTTATTTTTTAAATCTTTGTTACAGTCAAACGAAACATCACATCATAAATAATTGAAATGTTGTACCTGTTCTATAATTTTGTTATCGATCACTATTTGAGATCTTATTGAGTATTTTCCCAGTGATGCCATTACTTTTGTTTTCACTACCCATATATTTAAATTGTAAGTTTTCATTGTCTTCTCCAACTGAAATGTGGCTGCTTGTAAAATATTTTCATTTTCTGCTAGAACAACCTTATCATCAGCAAATAGGATCGTATTTAAAATTGTTTTATTAATCTTCGTACTCCTAAATTAACTATTTCATATTTATCGCTTATGTTTCATCCTTTATCAATGCTGATGATGGTATTTTCATACATTTTCTTTATAATTAAAATAAGATGTCTCAGATACTATTGTTTTGCCATTATATCCCATAGCTTTTTACGCTGCACCTGATCAATCCCTATCCTTGGAAGATGCTGCTAAATTAACACGTTTGGTATTTAACCGAATAGGTTTGTTTGGAGTGAAGGGAGTTTTATGAAAATGTTCCTCTAATGTTTGTTTTTCCTCAGCTTATCCGGCATGTCAACAATATCACATGCTTCTAGTCCTCCTATTGGCTGCTGGACCAGCTGTGTACCCCGCTGTGGAAATTAGCTCTTTGTTTAAAATAATTTATTCTCTGCATTGAAAGTATTTCAGTCAAAATACTTTTCTTTCAAGCACCATGGAGAAATGTTAGTATAGAAGCAATGACGCATCCATGAATTATTATTCTAAAACAGCGCTGTCCGTGATGTATTTTTCTGGCGACTTTCATAAGCAGTTTTACTCCTACGGTTTCTAATGTTAATTCAAATTTCAAGACAAAACTATTTCCTTCAAATATCTTGCTTGTACATATTCGTGAAGTATGTTTTTGTACACTTAAAGCTGTGTACCTTACTTCCCTAACCAGTGTTTTTCCTTTTTCCTCTCAAAAGATGGGTGATGTTGCCCGCGCCTCCTTAGGCATGAGTTAAAAGTGCCCGAACACATAAGAAATACTGTTCTAAGATGTGAGAGATGTTTACACAGCATTGCAAATTTATTATCGTGTCTTCACTGACAAAGTTCAGTGTATTAGCTGCTTATTCACAGTGCGTGAGTCGTTTTTATTTCATAAGCAACAGTGCATAATGGCGGAATCCACAAGTTCTTCTAACCTCGAACATCGTAAGGGGAAACCCTTGCGAAGTGGCCAGAAACAAATAATACTGCATGTTTTTAATGTACTTAGACATATTGGATTCCGATGTGCAAGGGATTGCTCCATTACCAGATACTCTGTAAATGCGAGTTAAATATTTATTTATACATTTGTTGCATGTTTCCAACACTTAATTTGCATGAGTGACAGGTTTTCTTTAGGCTTTCATTTAGGCTATGTCGTCTCGGTGCTATATAAATCATATTTACGGCGGGAAAAACTTCAGCTAATCAAAGAGAAGCGAACCGGATGGGATGCATGCTTACATCCTGGGTAACCTTAAAATTTTTAATAGCGTTAGAAGATGCTGGACTTAGCACAACTTTGGTATTCACTCGACGCAGTTTTACTGTAACAATTTTTTCCGTACGCTCTAAAAAGCTTTTCCACTGAAATTTCAAATTAGAACGGAATACAATACTTCTCTGCCTACGATGCAGATTGGTGGAAATTGCTGATGCAGAAAAGCTCGTGCTAAGATTTGTGTAAACGACCTGCAGACTGTAAGCAATAAATGATTAAATCAAGCGAACATACACTGGAGAAGAATCAAACCACGCCCATTTAACAAACCATATGGTTACAGTGTCAATCCGGAACAGGCGTTGTACTTCAGTATGCAATAAAAGCTGTATGGTTCATCAATCACAGACAGGCTATTGTCCTGCCCGCGTCAGTCTGTTGTTACTTCGATTATTCGGTAATAAATAAAGCGATGGTGGGAGTTGGTACAGCCGCCTACTGAACGAGTAACAGTCGACTGCAGCAAAACTATTAACGCATTTCACAAGCTTTCTTTTTCAATATTAAGCGTAATGTATTATTATTATTATTATTATTATTATTATTATTATTATTATTATTATTATTATTATTATTATTATTATTATTATTACTTTCTCTGCCGTTTATTTATACATAGGAAATATCCTCTTCAAAAAGGAAGAAAGGAAAAGAAAACTGATGTTACTTTCACATAATTTTCTCTACTCACTTTTCTCCAAACTATTTACAAAAGCGTATTATTCCATCTGATTCTTGTTAATCCAGCTAAATTTTCAATTCGCGTTTACATTTGAAGGATACGGAAAATAAAGCGATAGTCGACGATTTTTAAATAACCTGTCGCTATGTAATGGCTTTGAGATGTGTTTGCTTTGCATGAACACAAGAAACAAAAAAAGAATTGAGATTTTCCACCTGAAAAAAGGGCAAGTATTCGAAAATTCAAACCAATAGCAAGGAACATCTCGGAAAAGTCAAATTCACAAACATATTTGATATAAATTGTTTGTTTGCTATGTATAGCAAGATTTTGCGTATCTCTTACGGTTTACCAGTCATACAAAGGCCATTCCGAATAAAGTCTTCCAAAAATATAAAAGATGCACATTTCATTTGCTATGCAAATATCTCAAACATTGGCATTTTAATTGCAATAATTAGAGCCGGTTTTGAGAACATAACATTTAAGGAAAAATATGTTTCCGATGTTGAGTTATGCTGTACACGCACACGACCGCACCGTGGTTGAGTGGTTAGACCATTCAACTCTCACCAAAGCGGCCCGGGTTCGATCCCAGGCGACCGCATGTGGGATTTGTAATGGATAAAGCGGCGCAGGGGTGGGTTTCCTCCGGGTTCTCCCGCCATTTCATTCCAACGATGCTCTATGACCAGTCCATGTATCATGTGTCACCACCTGTGGTGCCGCATGGAGTAAAAGCGCGCATGAATCACACACACACACACACACACACACACACACACACACACACACACACACACACACACACACACACTACTTTACGTAGATCTTTCCTCCTTCTCTCTTAGGTGTTACATAAGTTTTTCTATTCATTCTTCTATAAATTATTCTTAAATAAGCTTATTCTATTACTTTGTATTCACCGAGATAAGCGACTGGAGAAATAGTTTCATTACCTTCATATTTCTTGTAGGCTCTATTAGAGGGATACAGGGAACTGAAGTCAATAGTACTTTGGCGCTGTTGTGTGGTGACTTTGCGAACTGTAACTACTATTCTCGGCGGGTAGGTGGCGTTGTAGTCGCCTAATGCGCCTGCTTGGCGAACCCTGGTGTCGAGATGAATCCCCAGCACACGTTAGGGACCCTCATACTGGCTCGCTCTACTCGCCTGAGTTCCAACATGCCCGTAGAGCGTTCTCATTTCATCCCTTCCTCCCGGGGTCTGACACGCAATATCCTCAACAGTTGGTTCAGTGTGTAATCCCCCCTCCGTCCCTACTCTAGCTCTACAGACTCTTTAGAACGGGAGACGTTATATACTGACTTTGAAAGTTTATAATCTGTGCACGACATCACGAGAAGCAACAGAATGGTGACTTAGCACTTCAAGATATGTGTATAAAAGTATCGGGAAGTTCAAACCAATAGCAACAAATATCTTGGAAATGGTTAATACCATACAGAAAGTTGAAAACTGTATTGTAGGTTTGCTAGATCTCTTCTGCTGCACCAGTTACACCAATTAATTCAAAATGAACACTTGCTCAAAAGTTATACGCAGAAAATCCCTTAAACACTTTATTATTCGTGCAAATATCAATATAGATATGTAATTTTAGTCCAAATCTTTAGAAAATTTTCGAGAAAGTAAAGTGGTGGTCAAATTCTTCTGCTATGACTGTAAACCTTTTACGAGGATACACGTTTATGGAAGTACATATTAGTCAGAGTTCAGGTTCATCTTTTAAAAAATCTGGTGTTGGTCTCACGTGCCTTTCTCTAATCTTGTCCAAACTTTCTTACAAACTCTTATCCCTCTATCTTCTACATGTTAGTTGAGGTAAACATTTGCAGGAATTATCTTATTTCTTATTTTCTTGTGGGTGCAAGGGGAATGTGGGAATACAGTAGGCCTTGAGCGATAGTCAAATCTTTTAAAGCTTTGAAATTTCATTCTCTTTGCACGGCTAAGATATAAAAATGAATAACGATCTTCCATTTGTGGAAAGTACAAGTATTGCAAAACTCACACAAATAATAAGAAAATGGTTCACTTCACAATAAAAAAATTATTTGGGCATAAATGGTGTTTTAGCAAAATCTACATTTCTTGTATACTAAGATTTGGTCTATCTCTTACGGTTTATCAAAGTCATCAAAGGTTAACAGGACCACATGGGCTATAGCCACAAAATTCAAGATACACATTTCATTTGTCATAAAAATATCTTTAACACATGGCATTTTAATCAAAATCTTAAGCCTTTTCGAGAAAATCAAAATCTTCAAAAAAAAATTTCATGTGAAGGGTAGTTTACTGTGGAGGAATTTTCTTCAAAATCTTCCTGTCGCATCCTTAAAAGATATTAAACTTAAATACCAACTTTGGCTTAACCGACTTTTCGTTTTTGAATTGTGCTGTCCACAGACACACAGACACATACACGGACCTTTTTCTAAAAAGGCTTTTTTGAATTCAGGGGGCCTCAGAGCATATATTTCCGGTGAAATCTCGACATTGTTGGGTCGCATACGATACTTCCCCGACTTTTTATACGTGGTAGAGAAAGCAAACAGGAAAGTTTATATTCCTGGTTGCTTAAATTATTTAACTTCAGTTTCGAACTGTCGAAGCCTGGTTACTGCAATTATAAGCAGTAAGTACAACAATTAAAAAAGTAAACAAAAAGATGCAGGTACCAGAATAAGCTTTTGTAAGAATGGTTTGTAAAAAAACAGAAAAGTTCATATTAATGCAACATCAGATGTTTATTATAATTTGTGTTTAATTTAGAAGTTAAGAATATCGATAACTATAACCGATTAGCATTTGTTTCTATGTTTATACAGCAAAGTGTTACTGTATCCATTATTGGTACCTAACTGGATAATAATCAGTGGTTGGAGAGGGAAGTTGGGCAGACAGCAGTAAAGTCGAAATCTACGGCGAATGATAGGAAAGGGTGAGTCACCTGATGAAAAGGGCAATAAGCAACCTCAGAGCTCTTGCACCATTGTTGGGATTTAACAAATGCATGCAAGATTGTGCATGCGCAATAGTAAATATGGACTGTTGTTTCAGATCCTACCATCACATTTGGAATGCTTGGAAAAATAATTATCTCTATTAAAATGTGGTGTAATGCGTAATTTACAAATTACTGCGGCAAAGATTTTATTTTCAGTGCGAACGTTGTTTCATTCGAAATGGTGGTGTAAAAGCGTCTTAGGAGAAGATTGGATTTTAATGCCAGAAAGACCTGATGTAAACTTTTTCATGATAAAACGAAAGCAAGTTTTAAAATTTCAGAAGCTGTAGAACTATAAATATGTGGAATGAAAAAATGTATCGCGTCGACTGCGGCCACGTAAAGTGAAGAGATAATCTTGAGTAATTCTTGAGACAGGAATTGGGGACTGCAACACTGTAGCACAGACAGGCTGCTTGTACCTGCAGAAAATATCGATTAACACATACATAGAGAGCCAACTAAACTCGACCCCTCTCAATCCCGAATACGTACGGATTCCCTGCATAACTTCAACCCCTTTACTTCGCCGGTCCGGGTGGTCCATGCACCCTTCGGTTGCTACGGCAACCCGGCCTGGCATTGACCAATCACAATCGAGAAGGCACTCCACTCCGAGATCTCCTCTTTCTTCCCGTTCATTTCCACCCACCCACTCACTCACTCACACACACCCGATAATCGAATTACGCAATGGATAAAAAGGGAGAGCACCGAGAAAACTGCAACGAATAGACTTCAGAAAACTGAGATCTTTGATGCAACATAAAACTTTAATATGTACAAAGAAACAACTGCATTTGTACATAAGTTTCTTGATGGGGCCGGTAAGTCGGCAACTTTCACAAGTCGCTCAAAGTGTGTGCTAGTACAAATGCTCTCAAACTTCTGTAATATTATCTCCAAGGAAAGCAACATGAGCCGCAACACTTCATAAAGTGTGACCGCATTCCAAGACAGTGGTGCTACTCTTGTGACTCTTTGCGAATCTTAATTTGGGCCGCATGTAGCATCCATAAATACACCCGAAGGCCGTTATTTTCATTGAACTTCGTTTAAATTTCCCCCTTTCTATTTCATGTCCCTTCTGTTACTGAAATAAATAATAAAATTTAGTTGAGTTTGAAAACTCTTTAAGACAACTCAAATGGATACGACTACCTAACATTTTTACTTTATCTATTACTACGGAGTTTTCACCGGATATACACATTTACGGCAGACACAAAATTTAATGGTGGCTGATAACTGACCACTGCTATCCTCTTTCCTGTTGTGCAAATAAATTTTGTGGGCGCAAAAGATTATATACATCAACGGGTTTACAGTGTGCTTAACTATACAATGCCGCAAGGCGTGACAAGCTTTATATTGGATTTTGTGTCAACCAGCTCCTCCTGCCAGCCGCCATTAAATTTCGTGTCAGCCATAGAGGCTCTTCGATCGAAATAGGGCATTTTTATTTTCTCTGCTACTGTAGTACATAGGGGAAGTATTGTATTCCCCAAATTTCGAGTGGAGAGCTCATCGGAAATACGTTTTGACGCACCCTGAACCAAAAAATGGCATTCCGAAAAAAGGAAGTATGCGCGCGCTTATGTGTGTCTGTCTGTGAACAGCATAACTCAAAAACGAGCAGTCGATTAATAGCAAAACTTAGCTTAGCATCTTCCGAGGGTACGGAAATACCCCCAACTGAAAACTCCCTCTCCATGCATCATATTTAAATTTTTGATTTTTCTCAAAAAAGGAGATTTTGATTAAAATACCATATATTTACGATTCTTTTGTAACCAATTAAATGCATATTTTGAATTTTCTGGAAACAGCTCCAGAAGTGCTCTTCACTCTGAATAACTTTTGCATTACTCGTAAACCCAAGAGATAATTCTCAGATAAGATTGCGTATGCACTAAAAACGTTTATTTCGTTGGGGACACCTACCGTCCCTTTTAAGCGACTTCACTTATATACTTTATTTCAAGCATAGACAACTGTAATTGCCATATCCTGAGTGTGATTTATTATCAATTACGTGTATTATTACAAGTTGTGCAATAAAGGAGTGCAACACAATACTACGTGAAAGCAATAAGCGATGGAAAGTATTTTAGCACATAAGGAATCCTGAAAAGATTTTCAAATGCTTATACTTTCCTCAAATAGGAGAATGCATTGGTCATACAAATATAACGAAATTTCAATGTCATCATATAGCTTTCAGCTCTTAAAAGATTTGACTGTCGTTTAAGCCTGTTTTATTCTCCTATTCCCATTGTACCTACAAAAATATTTAATAAAACCATTTCTACAAATTTTTAACATGTAGCAGATAGAATAAGGTTAGTTTGTTTAAGTATGGGCAGAGATCATGTGTAACATGTAAGCCTTTTCTTCTGTCAGGGCCTACTGAGTTAATGGATAATCCAGTGCACCTCCGCAAACAGAATGTCAACAAACGATCTTGTAATTTGTTTACTAACCTAAATAATGTGTTCTTATACTTGACGAAGCTTCTCGTTTACTTCAATTTTCATTGCGAGTGACTTCTTTATTTTCTTAAATTACAGGCTTGTGATAGAGAAAGTTGTATCAATTAATCTAGAACATGTAGGTTTTAAATTCAGACCAATTACAACTATTTTGCTGGTTTTAATTACATTATATTATTTTGTCACTCCGATGTGTAATTATTTCCCTTAAATTTGCAGTAGGAACAACGTTCTGGAATTTCGTTTCATCTGTCAGACTATAGGAAATGAAAATGGCAAACTGGACATTCATTTTTTTTCAATCACTAAGATTGTATGGATATATTATATGATTTAATTACTTTATCCATGAAACAGTTGAAATAAGCACAATTGAAGCTCCAGAGTCTCTGTGGAGACTATTTTGGAATGAAAAAAAAAATGAACAATTTTCCCCGTACAAATACTAACCTAACGTAACCTCTAGTCAATGTACATTTTTTGGTGGCCTTTGCATATTAGATGTGAAAGACCGCTTAATTTTGCCCAGAGACCTCTTTATAGGGCTTGAGGTTCTGTTACGTGCCATAAATCTACGGCAAGGGACCACCGGCGTTACTAAACTTCCGAAAGAAGCCATGTTGAATACGTTTATGCCTGAAAAAATCCATTGCCCTCCGCCGGGTTTGAATCCAGTACCTCTGGAACCAGAGGCTGGTGAGTTACCCCTAGACCATGGAGGACGACTAGCAAGGCTTCCGCCAACCACTACAACTCGATTGCTTTCCCAGTTTTCTGGAAATATTCACAGCATATCAGAAACTTCTGGAGATGAATGAGACAGTATTTTCTAATCCAGTGATTATTAGGTTCGTTAGGTTCGTTCATATAGGAAACGAAAGGTTGCGGAGTATGGACTATAGGAAGTGGGAGGGGTCAGTCTGTCACGTATCACAGCAAAGAAGAGCGTGGTACAGTCGACACTTTAACGTTGTAGATAAATTTGTTGCATAACTTATGTTCTATGCTGTCACCATTTGCAGTAAAATATCACTCCCAAATTCTTGCACAGATTATCAGAACGTGAATATTTCGATTTTCGTGCTGGAGGCATTTTATTCTGTGTGGAATAGTGAGAGACACTGTGCACTGTACGCAGTCAGTCCAGGTGTGTTTTGTGCTGTCACGACGTCACACGCTGCCCATGTGACAGGCAACTTGCGAACGCCTCATTTCGCGATAGCTGTATAAAGTCTAGTGGTTATTGTTGACACAGATTAATTTATCCATGGCATTTTAATATTATTGATAGCTATGACAAAACTAATACAAACCGAAAATAATACACTCTTCTAAAGAATAACTACCTGTTTAAACACAAATTGCAAACTTAAAATAAAGCACCTGGAGACCAGAGAATAAAAACTCCTGCTCTGGATAAGAAACTACATGAAGTAAGCAACACATACCTGTGATTATGGTCCACTTGGTGGGTGGCCAGCTCCTGTTTTGGACCCGGCGTGACGATGGCGGGGTGCGACGTTAACGAATGGGGGTGCGAGTGAGGGTGGGAATGGGGGCTTAATCCAGGGTGCGGTGGAATCAGCCCTGTCGGTGAAAACCTGTAAAAATCGCTATAAAAAATCAAAAGAAATAAAAAGAAGAAAATCGCATGTAATATCAACCAGTCAAAGAAACACATTTACAACATTAGTATGGCTTGTGTAACGAGACAGGATTGTACAACAATTCGTGCATTATTTACTTTATTTGTCAACCCTTTCGCTCGTACATCGCAAATAACTATCAGTGGTGCTGCCTCGGCTGCGGCAATATTGTTCATACTGGCTGAATGCTAATGGCCTTCTGCGAATACGAGGGGGGGGGGGGGGGGGCAAACACGACGTGCATCTTGCAACCCATTGCTTGCAAGCTTATCGGCAAACTTAATGCACAGGGCGTGTAATAAAGAAATCTAAATTATTCAAACCAGAAATGGTTGAAGTAGAGGTTGGAAAAATGGTAATTTTTCACAAGCGTTTCGACAGCTCCATTTCCAAAATAAGAGTCACGTTTATCCTGGAGTATTTACACATAACAGTAAGATACTCTTGCTTGCCTTTTTCAGGTTTAATCGTTCGTGGTTTTATTCGTTCTCATATCGAAACACAATGCTCCCTCCCTTTTCGACCCATCACAATGCATTTAAGAATTGTGGCTGACACAAAATTTAATGGCGGATATCTCAAAACAACATTCAGAGGCTTGCCACGCTTGTGGTATTGTGTAAGTTAAACATACTGTGAAATCACGCATGGGGATTTTATCCCCTCTGGGAGGCCTGGAACGGGGTGCACTCAGCCTCGTTAGGTTCCGGGGGGACCAATTGAGGAGCTACTTGATGGAGAAGTAGCGACTCCTGGTCGAGAAGGCCGTATAACTGGCCAGGAGGGCTCGGGGCGCTGACCATGTCCCACTTTCCAGTACTGCACCCCACCAATGACGTCTGTAGTGGGCAGAGGTGGGCAACGCAGCGGCTGGGCGGCTATTGCGCTAAGGATTTGTTTGTGAAATCACGCTGCAAAGCCGGTAATAAACACATTTGCGCTCACAAAATTTATTTGTACAACGGAAAGAGAAGAATAATAGTTAACTATAAACCCCCGTTAAAGTTTGTGTCTGCCATAGTAACATTTTCTTAAAACAAATTTATTGCTTCTCACTTTAGCTTCACCTAGTCATGTATGGCCACCCATACCCAACCTTTTCTCTTACTTGCCAATGACATCACTTTGTCGCTTCACTCCACCTTCTTTCTTTTGTTCATGAAGCATTTTCCCTTCACTCATCCACGTAAGAACTACAGAGGTTTGTTTTCGAGTACCATGAATGCGACATAGCTCGGTGAAAAGTACGTGGAGGCAAATCCGCTCTCCCCTCTTTTGCTAATGCTCTTGATTACATGTTCCAAAACATAGTTGCCTCTAGCGCGTGTATAGAAGAGTTCAATAACATATTAACTTTTATTGACCAGATTCTAGTGGGAGTTGCCGTCTATTTGAATTTGGAATCAGGGAAGGTACCAACCTCCTGCAATCATATAGGTCTCACCAGGGATGTTGGGACCAAATCTAATTAGCTAACCCTCGCGATGTGCTACCTCGCCAGAAGTACCTGGTGTTGACTTACGCAACCAACATTACAATGTTTATAAGTGCGAGTATGTCCGACTTTATTTGGGCATTCATTATGCCTCCCATTAGTTTGAAATTGAACAGGAAAGCCTTGCGCAGTTAAAGCTGCGAAACAGTGTTGAATGTTTATGAATTTATGAAACAACAAGTGAATAAAGGAATACGTTATACTGACTGTCCACATTCCAACTTTACGAGCTGCAGAGGTAAATATGTGCCTCACATCATAACTCATGTCAAAATCCTTGGCGTTACTTTATATACTATTGTCCTGTAAACGAAATATTCCTTTTGGGACCGGTATTAAAAATAGACAAATGATCGTGTGAGTGCAAAGTTGGTGGACCATCATTTGTTAACTCTATAACTGCACCTATGGTTATTTCTTTCCTTCCTATCAACCACATTAAAAACAGAGATCATTCAGATGAGAGACTGTACACTCCAAAAGCAGTGATGCCGAAACTTATGCGAAAAAGGGGAGGACGGATTTGCCTCCAGCTATTATTTGCCGAGTTATGATTCATGGGACTCAAAAACAAACCTCCGTAATGTTTGGTTACCTGAATTAGAGAAGGGGAAATGATTCATGCACAAAATGGAGGTGGGATAAAGCGACAAGGTGATGTCATTACTTCATAAGAAAAAAGGATGGGTACCACTGTTCCAGAGTAAAGGAAAGCACCCAAGGATAGATTTGTGTTTAACAGCGAAAGGGTTATTAAGATTAATATTAAAATAGCAAAACATTACTCAGGACATGGCAGTGTCTGAATTCTACGAGATTACTTCAAAAATTCTGCAAGGAGTTAGTTTACATTACACAAATTCAGAAGAGAGGAACTCTTCAGGGATTATATCTAAATACTGATTAGGTAGAGTAAAACATACGTGCTATAAATCTTAACAGTAATTATTTTTTCTTGTAGTGTTTAACGCCCGCTTTTACTACACACGGCACCGCAGGCGGTGAAAGTGATGATACATGGAATGAAGATGGAGCACCGGTGGAATGAGATGGCGGGGGAAACTGGAGAAACCGGAGAACCCGGAGGAAACCTGCCCCAGCGCCGCTTCGTCCACCATAAATCGCATATGTGGTTGACTGGGATCGAACCCGGGCCGCTTTAGTGAGAAGCGAATGGTCTAACCACTCGGCTACGGCGCAGCCATTCACGAGTGTGTTGTCGAAAATTCCACGAGTAGCATTTGCAGAGATTATATACAGAATTAAATATTTAGTAAACAGTATTAACAACTGAAAACATGGACATTTTATGTAGAACTATTTAAAATTTCTTTTGTTTTGTTTAGCGCCCTTTAACCGGGTAGATCATGTTGGGACGATGAATGAACGAAATGATTGAAATGATTTTCAAATGGGGACAGGTCTCTAGAGCTTAGAGTCGCCTCACATTCGTCTTCTCAGGTTAAGGGAAAACTCCGGAGAGAAAAAAGAAAAGGTCATAAAGTAGCAGAGCTTCCCATGTCCTAAGGAAGTTGTTTTACAACTACGAAACAATTACGAATCAGGCGCGACTCTCTTAATTTCGACTATTAACTTAGGGATACGAGAATGCCCGGATCATAAAGTAAACATTCACTAAGATTCTAAGTTTCTTCCGATGAATCTAATCTAATTATTCTCCTGGTTTTAAGTTAAAAAGAAATAACCCATGTTTTACTCTACCAGATAATTACACAAGGCAATTAGACTATAGCTGCTACACTAAAAATATTGCACACATGACAAATTAAAATATATAACCTGAAATATAAACATTTTTCCAGATTATATTTGTGCTTACACCACATGGGTGTCATAGCATTGTGGACCTTATGAGGATAGCACAACCCACCTTAACCTCCCTTCTAGTTCCTCCTGTAGGTTTAAGGGCGCTCAACTGCATGGTCATCAGCGCTAATTTCTCTAGGATTCTGTATTGTTACAGAGCAGTACTGATGATCACGTGGACACAAGAACTACACCAGAGGAAAATCAATGAGAGATGTTCAGCATGATTTCACTGTAAGGTTTCCCAAACTTTCCCCACCAAAACCAACAATTTTACGGCAGGGAGAAAAATCTCGTTGCAAATGGTTGCATAAAAGATAAGCCTCGCTTAAGACGACTATCTACACGACTGGAAACGTATGTATGTGAAGGCGTCTATCGAACGTTCGTCAAAAAGGTGCATTCGTAAGCGGTCACAGAAACTGAGAGTTCCATACTCGACATTATTCCTTCGTTTGTAAAGGAATTGACTGATAATGACACGCAAAAAGTATTGATATGAGCTCCAATGTCTGGAATCATCCTGGTTGGTCCATATTTCTTTAACGCTGCTGTGAATTAAAGTGCGTATGTCGCTGGCTAATTCCACATCTGCACGATCGGGGACTGCTCGGTCGTGTATGGTTCCAGTAAGATGGAGCGCCAGCCCATTAGCTATTGCCATTAAATGGTAGTTTATTTAAAAAGTGATCGCTAACAACATTTAATAAGCATTGTCCAGCTAAAAAATATACCCTGCACTTCTTGATAAACAACTTCAAAGGCATGCACCTATAGTCTCATAGCCTAAATGGTCTCTCAGATACTGAATGGCACAAGAAGCTAACACATTTATTGACTTTTACTTTCTCTTTGAATGACATAAAACTTTTAGGCCAGTAAACCACTACTGGAAGTATCATCCGGGTATAAATAATCGCAACTCACATTAAACCAATGTTGATAACGAATTTTATTGGGAGTATCTCGGGGTCAAATATTATTTACCCCAATGACCTCAAGAAAGCAAAACTTCTAAAGTTGCAACTTCAGCCGTCCACTTGAAGATCGTTGTTTGCCAAGTGTTTTCATATTCGGTGCACAAATAGAACAGTGCTGCCAGAAAAAATGCACAAAACTGCAGAATTGGCAAATATTTTACGTTTTCAATCAACATAGCAATCCCCTCGGAGTATAGCGATTGTTTGCTACTATTGTGGCAGTTGTCGGTGACATCTAGTTCTCCTTTGAAGTTGATCTCTCGGATCAGCTGGACCGTAGGTTGAGTGAAGGTGTTTCCCAATTCTAATTGGTGAACACGCTGCCTCACAGGCTCATTGAAGCAAGAGAGGAAGCGGCCTTTGTCTTTTGTAGTGACATTTCTAACTTCTGGATCTTTTATCACATTTCATTATAATTAGTGCCTTGTATTAGATGCATGCAGAATTTCATTCAGCTACAGTAATTATCACTTTCAGAAACATTTTAATATAAATAACATCACTGAGAAACTAAGTTCCTTGCTCAAAATCAGATATAATGAACTCTCTCATTATGACTTACAATAAAATTTAGCCAAAAGTATATTATTCTATGAAATTATGGATCAATTTTAGTGAAGATGTTTTCAAAGCTTAAGCATATATTTTGAGGCAAACTTCTTTTAAGCAGAGCAAAGGCACTGAAAGTTCAATACTTCCACATATTCTTAAACTTGGGTCAATTTCATGAATGCACATTACATGATTTACGAGGAAAAGCATTTACTGTGCCCGAAAATGGTACATAAATGAGCTCAAAGCCACTTAAGATACGCTTTCAGTAAACAGGAAAATAAAACTACTTCAAGATGGAATGCATGGATTACGTTTGCACCACTAAATTCCACGTAGATTGACGTACATTAGTGGCTGCGTTCTCAGATGATTAAATATCCATTTTTTATTTCATATTTCAGTAAAACACGGAGTAGCGATGATTAACGGAGTATATCTTTAAAAGTAATGTGTTCTCAATCATAATAATATCTGCAGTGAAGTTCTACTGGTAAGTAGAGGAAGTATTGTATCCCACCCAAAACTTCGATGTCGAGATTTCATCGGAAATATGTTTTGAGACCCCCTGAAGGAAAAAAAAAAAGATATATATATATATATATATATATATATATATATATATATATATATATATATATATATATATAAACGTCCGTGTGCCGTGTGTGTGTGTCAATGTCTGTCAATCTGTGGACAGCATAGCTCAAAAACGAAAAGTCGGCTAAAAACCAATGTTGGTATTTAAGTTTAATGTCTTTCAAGGATGCGACACAACAATTTTGAAGAAAATAGCCTCACCCTAAACTACCCTTTGCATGGAACATTTTTCGAAAATTTTGATTTTCTTGAAAATGACTTAATGATTTTGATTAAAATACCGTATGTTTATGATACTTGTATGACAAATGAAATGTATATTTTGAATATTCTGGCTATAGCCTATGCAGTCCTGCTTACTCTGGATGACTTTTGAATAGCTCATAAAGCGTAAGAGATAGACAAAATCTTACTATACAAACAATGTACATCTTGCTAAAACACACAATTTATGTCCAAACAATTTTTTTTGTAGAGTGAATCATTCCGGAGATATTCCTAGTTATTTGTGTCAGTTTCGGAAAACTTAAATTTTCTTGAAATGCAACATCGTTATTCATTTTTTTTACATGTTAAACGTGCAAAGAGAACAGGATCTCAAAGCTATAAACGATTTGACTATCGCTCAAAGCAATATTCTAATATTCCCCTTGCACCTACAAGTAAATAAGCAATAAGGTCATTTCTGTAAATGTTTATCTCAAGTAACATGAAGATATAGGTATAAGAGACAAATGTATGCATACTGAAACTAAATAGGATATTTACCTGGACAAACTTGTACTTGTGATGGGCAGGGATGTGGGATACGGACTTCGGAACCCCGCTCCCGCCGTTGAGATCGGATACATACTAGGAGTGTGCCTGCAAACAAGAAACACGTTTATGCGTAACTATATCATTTCTTTAGCCAATGCATCCCTGAAAAGTCTAATCAACAGTTATGATATCATCAATAATCTCGCCTCTGAATAGCCAGGATGAATTTTAAATTGATGGCAATGATGGTGATAATGAGGCTGAGAACTGTTATACTTAATTGTAAATGCACTACATACAACAGCAGGCAATAATATAGACAAATGTTTGGTTGTAGAGACAAAATACAATCGCTTACATGGCAACTCAAGCAAAAGGCCAATATTACAGAAGCTCTAAAGTTTTGCGGGTTGAGACGGAATCAGAATGGAATTGGTTATAAATGCATGTATTTCAACATGTTTGTTACCTCCTTGTTACTAAGCAACAATTACGGTACCGGTGCCACAGAAAGGACCGCCACAGTAGCGCGCCTGCCTCTGGCGCGGAGGACCCGGGTTCGATCCCTGGTACCGGCGTGGGGATTCTTCCCCTGCTGGGAAGTCTGACACGGGACGCACTCAGCCTTATTTAAGTAGCGACCACAGGCCGTGAAGGCTGGATAACTGGCCGGGAGGGCTCAGGACGCTGACCACGTCCCACCCTCCATGAGGCCTGTAGTGGCCAGAGGTGAGGGACGCAGCGACCGGGCGGCAGGCCTTGGCCCTTCATGGGCTGCTGCGCTGGGGGTTTAGTTTTAGTTTAGTGCTGTAGAAAGAAGCAAGTAGCCACGGTTTTGACGATGACCTGTTTATAATACTATAATTGGATTACGCAAAATACGGTTTCTTAGTTGCATTATACAGGATATTGAATTTTAAAAATTCAAAACTACTAAACTACCCAACGGATAATGAAAATGTTTCACAGACTTATGAATAACCCTGTATAACACACGCAAAAAAGTTAAGGTGTCTTATTGAAGTGCATGGCATAACGACTAATCCACACTTTTTATCTTTACTTTCTTCACTAAGCGTCTTGTTTCGAATTTTCGGTATAAACTTCGTTGATAAAGTTGTACGTTTTTATTTGATTTATTGCATGCTTAATAGAAATCTGATGCTTGCAATACCTTCACTCCTACAAACTATTTTAACAAAATCTTATTCTTGTGAGTACTTTTTGTGATCGATATTAACTTTCTTTACACACTCATAAGGTATAAGAAGAATACAGACGTTGAAAGAGATACATTTTCAAAACGAATCGCTACGGCTTTGAGATTCCTTGCTCTTTGCAGGACCGCGAGAAAAAAAAACAAAAAAAAAACGAGTATCGACCTCCATTTGGAAGGACAGAAGTATTTGAGAGTTCAAATATAAAGTTTCACGAAATCAAAGGAGTGTGTGTGTGTGTGTGTGTGTGTGTGTGTGTGTGTGTGTGTGTGTGTGTGTGTGTGTGTGTGTGTGTGTGTGTGTGTGTGAATTGTCTTTTAATCAAGGGCCTTTTTTTCAGAGAATTATGTTAACGGTTCTCAATCTGTGGTACGCGTACCCCTGAAGGGTACACGAAATTAAAACGGATTTGGCGCCACCCCCACCCTTCTACGAGTCACTTGGACTTGAGTTTGAAATCTTTTCAAACAATTCTATGAAACCATCTCTTTTGAAACGCCATATTGAAAGCAAACATGAAAATTTATTAAAGATTTACAGTACTCTAAGCCTCTTTTGGAAGACCTTAAAAGTAGGAAAACTACCATTAAACAATTTTCTGGTACACAGCAAAATGGAGAGAGAGAAAAAAAAAAAAACTCTGAAAGCTATTAAAGTAAGCCAAATGATTGTCAAGTCTGAGAAAAACCATACATTGGTACCTTATCCGCCCTGCTGCAGTAGAAATAGTCTCTTTGCATGTTTGGAGAAAAAGAGGCAAAAATATTCCACTATCAAACTTGACACGTTCAAAGACAATCAGTGACGTGGCAAGTGACACAAAAGAACAACTCGAGGCAAATTTTGATTTTTGAAAATAAAAAAAAGAACAAAAAGGAACTACAATAAAACTGAATAAATGGATACATTTATGATATAAATAGCTAGCACTGTATTTATTGTTAAATGCCAATATAATATGAAAATAACAAAAAGCACTGTCACAATACTCTAAAAATTAGACTAAACCTCTTTGTTGCCAAATGGTAACACTGCATTAAAAGGTCAAATGCCAAGTTTGGTGATTATGGCGTTCACACTTAAGGTACATCTTCACGTTGGAAATGGCGATTTTTTCAAAATTGTCAACTTTTTTATTTTCGTGCCATAGAATAGCTCTGACTTTCTGGTTTTCAAAAATGTATAGTTTGTAAGCTATTTGTTAGAGGTGTGTTTAATTTAACAATTTGTACAATCAGGTCAGCCTGGGCACATAACACGGTAGAAATTTCTTTTCAATATTTCTCGAAATTAAAATTTCGACATTTTTATCCTTTTCAATCCTAAGGAACTATTCTTAACTTTATACTACAGACCTCCCCCATACACCATTATACAGAGAGTGGCGTGAACCGACAAATATGGTCTTAACATACATCACAAAAACTCTGTCGCCATTTAAACAAAACTTCAGTTGCTAAAAGGAGGAATTTTGAATGTAAACTTTCATAACTTTTTAAATGGCCAGTTTACTTGATACATTTGAGTTTCAAATCATTGTACATGTTCAGATAACCAAATTTATATTTTATAGAAGCTACAGAATTTGAAAAAATATACGAACTTTTCAGTTTTTAATTTTTTATGCTTAGTCAAACATTTTCTTGGGTTCAGAGGATTTTAACATCTGTACTTGAGCAAAATCTCGATATCCAGATGTAATATTAATTCCTCTACCTACCATAGACAAGTGGTAGAGAAAATAGAAACTGAAAAATACAACCTGCGATCCACCTTTATCAATCATACATAGTTTTAGGGAGGAGCTCTACGAAGTCTAAAAACGAAAAGCACACATTCAGTCGCGGGTATTGGAAATGTGTGCATATTCCCCTTTTGCAAACTGAATAAAACACACATGTACATCGGTTTTGTATTGCAGGCAAAGCATGTAGAGAAAATCAGCATAATTGCTACTTAATACAGCAATACCTTTTTTCCCTTGCGCAGCAAATAGATTACATATCCCTCTTTGCAGGCTATTAATAATGAAATAATTACAGGCTCTATTAGATTCCTGATAATCAGTTGCTTTGATGCGCCTCAAGCCATTGTTTATAATATAACTGTAGTTGCTTGCAGGTGAATTGCGACGTTGTCATTACGGAACAGGTATTTTACCTGCCTCCGGCTACACTCTAGGTGTTTATTCATTAAAAAGGATCCAATCTGTAAAACTTAGCGAAGAGGCAGTAATTATTTCGTTACCACAAAATTTGAATTAATGATTTGTCATTATCGCGACATCATTAACATGAATATCAATCAAATGAAATGCTTTTGTGTTCTAAGCGACAGGTGAGGTAATTTTATTATTGTTGCCCTAAGCGTTTTGCATTGTAATTATTGCCAACTTAACTTCTTAGATGTGCATGTCGCTTATGTGTATGTCGAAACGTAAGAAAGACAGATTTTTATTCAATAAATCGGGCTCTGTCAGGCACTTTTTGGGAGTAAAAGTGTAATAAAGACATAGTCTATACACTCCTGGCCTGTATATATCACAATGGGTTTATGCAATGCACTTTTATTTTAATCATACTTTCTTGCTACCATGGACAAATAAAACTTCGAATTTCAACGAATCATGGCTATTTAGTCACAAATTTATCATTTCCATACAATCTGGATTAAAGAAACAGCCATAGCTTTCAATAACATCGGCATGCCTTGGATAGTAGGTAACACAAAATGGATTAACATCAATCTAAATGGATCATAACGTTCTTATCCAAAATGCGCGGAATAGCTTGAGCGACCTTCGTTTTTTTTTACCTACTAAACATACGTTATCAGTACAACGCCGTGAGTGGACTACGCTTAGAGAGTACCGGTTGCCCAGGACTGGTTTAAAGATTAGTGCTTTTATTAGAATAATGTAATTCGAACCTTTGTATGGTTCATTTGTCTCAAAACTGCACAAACAACTTCGCACTTCTAAGTCAAGTAACGGTTAACGTTCACACGATTTTAACGATTACAAATTGATACATGCTTTACATATTGCTCATTCAAAAGTGACTTTTCTATTCGCGTTACATTATTTACGAAGCTTTCTTTTTTTAAACTGGGAATTATTTAAAGTTATGCAATGAGTGTTTAACATGCAAAAACAGCATTCGTACGTGTGTGTTTAGCTAAGGAGATGAGATGAGGAATTCAAGGAATAGTGATGAACTTGGGAAAGTGTAAGCCTGAAAGAGAATATTTCGGAAACGGTTAACCATACAAAAAAGTTATTGGGCATAAATAACTACCGAAAAAAAAATCCGCTTCTCACACGAGACCTGCAACTGCAAAACCAACAAGATAGCATGAAGACCCCCCAACTGTTTTCAGCCCATAAGGCAACTGCATTTAGGATCGAGTGCCAAAAACAAGTAATTTTTCTGCTAAAAGGCATTTGGGTACTAGAATGTTGTAATATGTTTTCGCTCGTCTTTGTACATAAAATCATCTTAATCTACAGCTCTTTACACCCGGTATATTCTACAATTTTTTGCGAGTTTCGCTGAAGGCATTCACTACTTGATTTAGTATTAACGCTGTACAGCCCTAAAGAATTGAATCACAAAACTAATGAAACATATTTTTTTAAAAAAAATCCTTATCTCTCAAACACAAAACGCCGAGCTCGTGCTTTTATGTAAATACATCCCCGACTACCAAGGCTGGACACAACTCTCCTTGGGCGATGGATATTTACATGCAACTCGGTAAAGCCATGTTTTTGTGTTGTTTTGTGTTATCCTACAGCAAACTTCTTTGGGAATGATTTATTTGGCAAATGTAACCCGACTCTTGCATCAATACAAGTGCATTTGCCGTAGTATGATAATTATAACCTAGCAGTTGGTACCACTGCTTGAGGGCAGAGAAAGCATCGCGGCTCTACAAATGCTTCATTTCAAACTACGCCCCAATCATCGCCCTTTTCAATTCTATTTCTTTCTCCCGCGCCCGCGTTTTTCCATCGATTCCAAATGCGTAAGGGCAAAAGGAAATAAGAAATAGAAAAGAAAAGGGGAAAAAAGGTTGGTAGGGGTGGAGGTGATTCCAATAAACCGATTTGGTTTGCAATACGGGAGGGCGGGGGAGAAGTAAGAAAAAGGACATTATCGGACTCACAACACATGAAATGGCCTGGAATGAGGCTTTCTTCGACTCTCAGACCTGAAAACATTCCCGTGGCAAGGGTTGAAACGTTTACATCGATCTAGCAAATTATCAAGAGCAATTTGAGTTGAATGTCGGTCAAATAGTCTTTTCTGGGAAACTTTCCAACGGAAAAAAGGTAATCTACAGTGCAATTCCAAACCTTAAGAGTTCGGCGCACTTCATTACCACCTCATTCTTCTGAGAGCATTGTTAACTGCAACATTCTCGACTGCCAGAATACAGTCGTTACGCTGAAACTGAAAATTGCTGCATTGGACGTTACAAGCGCAGATTTGTTTCACTTTGTTCTGGAACCTGATGAGAAACGGACCACCACATTCACAATGCAGGGAGACTAAGATGGGAATTCCATTCACACTTCATCGGGCCAGCTGTTTGTAACATTCGTACACTAGGAAGAGAATCTCCAGCACATGCCCCAACGGATCGTCATATTTACAACACAGGATGATCAGAACAGGAACCTCCAGTACATATTCACAATACAGGGGGACCGGGATCCTCCTAAGGATCACTATTTGCAACATAGGAAGCCTACTAGTATGAGAATTTCTTTCGGAGGAAAGTTGTACAAAACTGGGCATCCTCGTACTATCGAGACAAATGCTACCAACTACCCGGAATGGTCCCAGCTATTAGCTACCACCATTCCCTGTAGTAGGAACTGAAGCTTGGAAGCGACTAATTTGGTAGTGCTGATGTTTACACGTGTTTTGCTGACATTTTTTGAGCTCTGCCTAGAATGTTGCAGTTAGTGGTCTTGATGGGCACACTATCTAGTAAATGTAAAGGCAAACTTCAACTCCAAAATGCATTTCCCGATCTTTCTATCCAATGCACTTTTTAAAATAAAACTGCCACGATAAATTTGTAATTTTGCACTTAAATTGAACAGTCATGATATCTCATGATTGCAAATAAATGTTTAAAACCAAATTACATTCGTTAAAAACAATTTATCACTTACTGTGGATTATTCAGATACAATATGGCTTAACTTACTCCACCCCCGCCCCCTCAGACATGATCAGTGGGAGTCAATGAAGCAGACTTGGTTTCCGGAAAGTTTGTCAAAAGCAATAAAAGAGATCCTCGAAGGAAAAATGGGATATATCGGGCTGCACATGTCTTCAATGTTTCACAGTCTTGAACGAGTTCGAAGAGAAGAAAACACGAAGAGAACATTGCAATCCTGACTTCCTCTACGTAAAATCTAGAGCTAGAGCAAGTAGAAACGGAATAAGAAAAAGCGAAGAGAATAAACCGAAAGGTATTAAAAGAAAATTATTCTACACATCTAAGAAAAATAACAAAATTGCAATAGTATTAATAAACATGAAACAGAGGAATCGAAAAGAAGAACGCGGCAAAGGTACAAAGAGATTAAACAAAAAAGCTAACCTCAGAAAAACCAAATTCTCAGATGAAAAAGGCTCCAATGAAACCTGCCTTTTCTGCAATGATTGCACGTTCAGTCCAGCCATTGTCCAAAGAAAGTTGGTTGGATTTTGAGTTTCAAGTGTAGAAGATGGGCTCATTAAGCCAGAAAATTATTTTCCCAATGTAAATTCTTTCAATACTATATTCCAATCCTCCATTTTAATTAATACCCCCCGGTTTTACTCCACTAATGGGGTAAAACAGGGTTTTTACATAGGGCGATAAAAGGAAAAACAATTTACCAAACGCTTATATACTCCAGTTTGCGAACATCACAGTGTATAAGGAATCTTGCTGACTGGTTTTTGAAAACGAATAAATGGAAAGTTCACAGTTTAAGTAGCAAGTTCTATCCATTTTAACTACATATTCAAACAGATCGCCGTATTTACAATACAGCGAGACTGGGAATCTCCGTATATACCTGCATGTACTTCAACAGATTACCACATTTACAATGAGACAGACCAACATGGAAAACTCCAGTGCTTATTTTGTTGATCTAGAACCCAGAAATACTCGGATAGGAATACAGAGGCATACTTCAACAGATCACATTTACCATACAGAGAGGCAACAACGAAACTTTCCACTAAATATTCAAACGCCTCACCAATGGAACTATCACAAAATTGACCCAGAAAGCGGTTTATAAAATCTATGATTATCTCACCAACACGGATAACCGAGGTCGTTAAGGCATGCGCGGATCAAATAATGCCAGGCACGACCTCCCTGATAGGTCAAATTTCAGGTTCCTCAGTCCTCTTTACTGGAAATGATGAAGTACCCTAAACTTAGGCCATATGTTTCCTTCTAAAATTCGATCATTTCATTTCTTATATCACCAGTGTAACTGCATGTGTGTTGTATGAAGTAAAGCGCTTCTAAAACACTACGCACAGTCCTCTCGACGAATATTTAAAATTCAGCATTTTAAATGCAGCAAACTCTTTAACCTTACTGATTAACGTCATTTAAATATTGACGAAATCACAATTTGCACTTTTAAGGGACCTGCAGTAGAGTTTTACAGTTCCTCTATATATATCTTAGAATAAATCCAAAAACACTGTTCATTTTTGTCGACTTTACCTTCATGTACGCCTATACTCGAAACCCATTTGTTTCTTTTTATGTAAGACCCGGAATGCTTCTAGATCTTGTGATTCTCACTGCAATAAAGTTTACACGCACTTTCCTGTTAAGCCCAAAATAACATTTAAATGGACCAGTTTTACACGATTTTCTTCACCCAGTATTTTTTGTTTTATATCCCTTTTACAGAGAAACTTTAAAAAAGGTTCTTTATCTATTTCAATCGAGATAAACGTTTGAACAAATGGCTGCATTACTCAGTTCGTTATAGACACAAGAGGTTGAGTCACATCTTCTGAAAGTTAAGCTGGCTTCGTAATTCAACTCTTTGTATGACATCGAGAAATAAAGAAATTGCTACCTTCAGAAATGTATAAAATACTGAAAAATTTAAGACAATAATGAATACCTCGGAAATGGTTAATGCCACAAACATTTCGTTTGACGTAAATAATGCGTTTTAACAAGACATATTTTTCGTACGGTGCCCCCCCCCCTTCTCATAACTTACCGGTTATACAACATAATACATTATTAATTCAGGATGAAGAGGATTCACAGAACATTCAACTTATAAATTTTATTAATCAAGCTGTCTTAAACTACTAGTGTTTTAATCAAAATTGTTTGAGCATTTTTGGTTAAATAAAAGATAACGAACAATTACCCTATAAACGTAGATTGTCAATTGTTCTCAATAAGTATTTTAAAATAGTGAAATGCACATCAATTAATGTGATAGTTCATACATGTAAATACTAAAGCCTAATGAATATTTAGGAATACTAAATTACTTTATGATGGCGCACAAATGCGGCGTCTCAACATATTAACAATTATGAAGCACTCTTTCCATAAGAATTATAACTTCAGTATTAATATAAAGAACGCAGAATAGCGGCGGCCCATGTTTCTCAGCTGGACTGTAATGCGGAGAGAATCTTATTGGCAGTTACATGCTCTGCTACCGAGATAGAATGGCAAGTCGTTCACCCGTTCTACGCGTCCGTTTACGGCCAATTGGAAACAGTTTCAGCTCCTCCAATACACAAGTCATTTCCTTTCCCGTATTGAGGGGGACAGAAGAAAGGGGGTAATTGATCTGAAAATACCACTAACTTCCTGTATAGACCGATATGCAAGGGACAGAAAACGATAAAATATGTTATATTCCTATTGGATCTACCATGGAGATAATATACCTAACTTTCGTTGATGGCAGAGTACGGGCAAGATATTTTAATGCATATAAAGTTAAAATACGTTCACATTACCATTATTACAGCGATTTCATATTAAGAAATTAATAGAAATGCCGGTCTGATACACAGTTCAATAAGTTCAGTATATTTTCACATACTGGACTTATTTTGTGCTTAGTTGTAAGATCATTAGAAAATTAAAAATATGCTACGTGTGTGTGTGTGTGTGTGTGTGTGTGTGTGTGTGTGTGTGTGTGTGTGTGTGTGTGTGTGTGTGTGTGTGTGTGTGTGTAACAAGTATAATTATGTGTCACGACCTAACAAAATGACAAAGGAACTGCGAGTTCACTTAATATTTAGTGCTATCCTGTCTGACATCGATCACGAAGTAATAACACAGTCAAACTTGATCTTTCTTTTGTTTTAAATTTCTTGTGTGTTCCTAGTTTATTGAGAATAAATAGTTATACATATGCGTTACTCAAACTGCTGTTATTTCTTCCCGGTGAGCTTTTATCTATAAATGGCGGCGAGGTAGCCGGAATGCGACAATGTGAAAATCGCTGCATTAACGGGAGATCAATATTATAAACTGTGGTGAGCTTTTGCATTGTATTTTCTCAGTATTTTATTATGAAAATTTTTATCTTGATACTGTCCTGAGAGTTTTAACTCCTTTTAAGTGTTTTATGTAATACTTTTCAAACACCTTCAAAGAAACGCAAGTTATTGGGCAACCTAAGGCTAAGTGTTGTAGGGATAAACTGCCAAACCAAGTCTTATTTATTAATTGAAACCGAAATCGAGGTATATCACTGTTAATGATAAAATTGAAATTAATTTCCAATTAAGAAGATGTGCTGATCGAATAAAAGCTGCTAACTTATTATTCAAGTGGTTTAAATCCGAAATTAATGGCAATGTTATTTGCATAAATTTCTATAGGGTACCAGACATGGGCGTCGCGAAGGAGGGGGTAAGGGGGCCGCGGTTCCCCTTGGAGATTAATGAAATTAATGTGCAGTCAATTACTATTAGACTATTGTTTTAATTTTGATGTAAAGAATAATTTTTATTTAGCACAAATTAATAGTTATCTGCAACAAATACTATAGCTTTTAACAACAATATAGTAAATTAATATTGTTTGATTGCAAACTTCCAAAATGCGACCCCCCTGAGAAAAAAGAACATTTAAATAACACATTCCTTCTTAATTCAAAATGTTTAACTCATACTTGACGTGTGCTTTACTGGGTGGTATTTGTAGTTGTTCACATTCGTAGTTTACTCCAAAAGCTTTAATTAGCTCTTTGTTTAAGTAATAGTTTTTAAAATGCCTCCAAAGAAATTCAAGGCCATTAGGTACGTGCAACCCATGTCTAAAATTCAAGAAGAAATTTAATGTTACTGTAGCACTAACAGTGTACAGATCAGCTTTGGCATCAAATTACTTTGCAGAGTCTTAAAATCAAATTACATTGATCAAAGAATATTTTGAGATATGGTTTTTGTTCAAACCAAATGCGGGCAATATCAGCCAATTTGAAGTTCAGACTATTACGCATGCTAAGTTAGTCTAATACTTTCTAGAATTCTGTTTACGAACTGGTAACAGACAGTCAAGAGTGCATCTTGGTGCTTCTGTGTGGAGGCAGCACAAACGTCTCCAGGGATACTTCAGCGCATTCAGGATTGATATAATGGTGTATGTATCCGGGCTAAATGAGGCTATTTTGAGTATTTCATGTGTGAAATACTAACCACCCTTGCGTAACTAATACGTTAGTTGACTGTTTTTGTGATCCAGTGGTCAGCTCTGGGAGGCAATTCTTCTGTATACAGAATACTTGCCTACACTACACAGTCTGAAAGTACGAATAGGAATGTGTTTCATGGTAGACATGAACAATGGCAATGTTAAAACCAAGAGTCCAATGAATTATAACATCATCAGTTGTTAAGTCAAAGCTTTCCTATCACTACAGAAGGCCAGCAGAGATTAGTGCAAATACAGCAACCAGATACATCTTTATTCTAAAAACCAAATAAATCAACTATTAAATTACAATTATATAATAGGAACATATAATTATATTATGCAGCTATTCACTGTTGGCAATATTTAACAGTCTCATTTCTATGGAACGCTTGATGAGCGCCTTAGCCACGTGCAGAATAAAGGATTTGTGAAGAACATTACTCTGTTGGTGTCTGAAGTAGATGCAAATGTGTACTCACCACGATGCTGCCACTTGCGACATTTCTGGGCTGAGCATGGGATACGGGTACTGGCCGGCCGAGAACGGGTACATGGGTGGCCTCGTCAGACCTGCAATCATACATTATGTTCTGGGTTCACAAATGCACATTTATATAACTTATCAGATGTTTAACAACTACATGGAAACATCAAGCTAACATACAATCTACTCCCATCATTGGACGAAACACCTGTAAAAACAGTACTAAAATTATGACAGACTGGGTTCCTTACGGTGTCAATAATTATTCTACTTTTGCCCGGAAAGTAGTTGACCTCAATTCCGACCGTGCATGGGTTGAATGCAATAACTTTCGGGAAAATTTTCAATTTATGTGTTGTATGTACAGATGCAAGCACAATATGCACTTTCATATTCTAAAAGCCTAGTACTATGAACCACGTACAGAATTCAACTGTGGACATTTGTTTCATTATTTGTAAAAATCTCTCAAGTACCTACCGTCTGTTTTTATCCCAAATTTCTATATCAAAATTTCACCGGAAATACAAGCTTAAAGGTGTCATAAAACCTCAGAAAACATTTTTATGAAAGGATCCGTATATGTGTGTGTGTGTGTGTGTGTGTGTGTGTGTGTGAGAGAGAGAGAGAGAGAGAGAGAGAGAGAGAGAGAGAGAGAGAGAGAGACAAAATCCTCTTTAAACTACCCTTCCACGTGGAACATTTCCGTTTACTTTTAATTTGCTCAAAATTGCTAGGCATATTATGTTCAAGATATTTGCATTTTCTGTGAATAACCTGTGAAATCCCCTTCATTTTGGATTAATTTTATAATTTTGAAACCGCCAGAAAGATAAACAAAATCTTACTTTACTAAAAGTGTAAATCTTATTAAAATAAGACGAGTCAATTTTTCTTCGTAAGATCGCCTGCTTTTGAATATTTCATTCTGTAGGGTTCAACAAACAAATACTTCTGTAAAAAGTATGTTGCTGTTTTTAAATGAAAATCATTGTGAAACCTACTCTAAAATAATGAAAGCTGAATAACGTGCAACATTCTGTCTTTCAGATATTAAATACAGAAACGTTGACAAAAGATGTCATATATTGCAAATAAAATAAATATGTTGAAACACACAGGCTATAAAAACCTCGTGACAACGAAATGTGTTATTTGCATATAACATTTCTTGAAAGGTCCAACGTCCTTTAACCGGTTAGGTTCATATCCGACCATGAATGATATGGGTGAAATGAAGCTAAAATGAGCCCCGAGTCCATAGAGCTTAGAGTTACCCGACAGTCATCTTTCAGATAAGGGAAAATCCTGCGAAGAGCTCACCCTAACCGAGATTCAAACTCGGGTCCTCTTGAATAAGAAGCAGACACCCTACTCCGACGCCACAGGGGTGGGCTTCAGCGAAACTGTATAAATTGTACGTTCATATTGCACCATTCTTGTGTGCGGTTTTATTTGTTCCGTTTATTTATATTTAAAAAAATTGACTATCGTTTTAGTCATGCAGCCTTCTTATACTTATTGTGTGAATGTGATGGGGAAGTTTATCTCTATTAACAGAAGTAGAAATATAGTCTGGAGAAGGGCGAGTGGAGAAAGGCATGTGAACGCAACATATCATATATAATCATAACATATCATAAAATTAACTGTCGAAAAACGATATATATATATATATATATATATATATATATATATATATATATATATATATATATATATTTCGTTTTTCGACAGTTAATTTTTAAGTTAAATTTAATAATTTTCGAATTGCTTGACATATATGGACCAAAGTTTGCAACAACGCTTCTAGAAAATTTGAAAAAAAGGTAAGAAGTCAAAAGAAAACTAAATCTGTTGCCACACCTCCAGCCAGGATTGCTTTAAATACTCGCATAACTTTTCAGTTTCATTCGGATAAAAAACTCTTAATTGGACAAGATTCCCTGCCAAAAAACAATGGACATAACTTACGTTTTGGTAATGAATCTGTAAATTTGGAAAAACAATGTGCAGAATGTCCCGCATGATGCAGTTTTAAAAAGCATTTAGTAAAAATTTAAGGTTTTAACGTAAATGAGTTTGCAAAAATATCAGGTTTGTTATATTAGCCCTTAATTAATGTAGAAAAAGTATTGTATTTCATATTCTACAAAATTCTTGATTTTCAAAAGTTAGAAGGGCAGTGCAAAACGTTTGTAACAAATTAGTAAATAAAAAAACGCGAGAAAACAAGATCTAATATATACAATAACTGAATTACACCATCTCACTGACAACTCAGTGTTGCAGAGTCACATCAGCAGTGCGGGGTCATTTGTCCACACGCCCAGTGAAAAAACACGCACAGCCGGTTCATAGTTCATTGGCTCTTCCATTGCGTATATTAATAAGCAGGCGACTGTCAACTTATAGCTTCCGATAATTGATAGCTAAGTGGAGAAAACTGTTTCCTTCAAGTTTGGAAGTCAATTATTATTATTATTATTATTATTATTATTATTATTATTATTATTATTATTATTATTATTATTATTATTATTATTATTATTATTATTATTATTATTATTATTATTATTATTATTATTATTATTATTATTATCATCATCATCATCATCATTATTTAATTGTTCACAACGATTGTGCAATTCACAAACTGAATTTGTTCAAGAATTTCTCAAAGTTTCCAGTCACTTCTGACCGGCTGAACACCGTTACTTTTTCTTCCTTGAGCTGATGACTAAACATGGACTGATTTGTTTCAGAGCACTGTTGTCTCGGCCTCCTGCGTCAACAAAGCGCGTTACTGTCTAATTCTATGCAGGTATTTTTATGAAGCTACAATACGTGGTAAAGGGCACAGAAAGTACTATGTGTCATTCATTTTTTCTCTCTCCCGCATTTGTAAGCAAGTTGTTGTAATAAGTATACAGCTAGATGAGACTGTTTTATGAACTGTGATGATGAGCATCCCAACGAAATTGGGTAGACGGGTTTCATTAGAGTAACACAATTGGCTTTGAAGCAAGGACAGCGGTAAGAAATGCGGCTGGAGTGGTTGCCTGTTTCCATACGTCCACATTTTAATTACCGCGTGTCGAACAACAATAATAAACAATAAACCGCAACGTGGCAGCAGGAAAAGTGGGTTCCTCCATACGTCTTTGAGCACCTGCCAGCGCAACTTGTAATTATTGCGGTGTTCATTAAAACCGCAGGTCTTATCCCGGCACGTCGCGATTTCAACGAAAGGCGTCGAAATGTGCGCGCTCTCCAATTTAACGAAGGGGCAATTAGAAAGAAGCATGTGGGATGTTTCTCGCTCTGACTCCTGCACATAATTAGCAAGTGATTCACATCCTTTATGTAGAATACCCGCATCGTGGGGGAAGACTCTGCCACTTTCTTGAAACGTCAACCAACCTTCTTGCTGGCTGGCTGGCTGAGGTGCTATATAAATGGTTAAAACTTCGCATAGAAAAATGTTAGTTTCCCACGTCCTCAGAATGGTCTTTAGAACCTAGTTCTACGAAAATAAGTGGTTATTTTGAAAAGGAAATCGCATGTCATGCACTTGCATGACTTTCTCTACTCACTCTCGTACAAACTATTTGGTACAAACGTTTATTCTTCTATCTACTTAATGTTAATCGCAAAAACTATTTGCAGAAACTCTCTTATTGCACATTTCCTTGAAGGTGCAAGGTGAATAAGGGAATACAGCAGTCTTTAAGGGAAAATCAGAACTTTTAAGAACTGAACGCTATGTGATGGCTTTGACATCCCTTTCTCTTTGCATGGCCGGGGCATGAAAACAAACGAATGACTTTCTATTTGAGAACAGTATTTGAAAGTTAAAAGCATCACAAAAATGGTCATCTCAAAAAACAAACAAAAATTTACAAGACAACGAGATCTACATTTTTGTGCAGTACGATTTTGTCTATCTGTAACGGTTTACCAGTTTTTAAAAACATGGAGTATCAATATTCCCAGAAAATTCATGACTTGCTGACTAGGCACTTCAAAGAATATTAAGTATTTATTAAAACCAATAGTGATGATTATCTCAGAAATATTTATGTTACAAAACTTGCAAGTTTAAAGGTCATCTATATTTTTCGAGCAATAAGTTTTTGTTTTACTCTTACGGTTTATCAATTATACAAAATTCATTCGGAATGGAGGACATCACAAGCTAATAACAAAAAACTCACAGGTTAATGACAGAACATTCAAGATATAAATTTTCTTAGAAATGAAAGTATCTCAAACACATACTTTTTGCCGCCTCTATAGTGTGGTAGTAGCGTGTCTGCCTCACATCCAAAAGATCTCGAGCTCGAATCTCGGTTAGGGCGAATTATCGGATAAGGGGTTTTCCAAAGTTTTCCCTTGACTTGAGAAGACGGGTGACAAGCTCTATGGACCTCGGGCTCCTTTGAGCATCATTTAACCCATTTCATTCATTCGTTGATATAACATTACACTGAAGGACAATATATACACAAAAAATTATACTTTAATTAAAATATTCACAAGCGCCGTGGCGTCACATGTTGAGTTCTGCAAAATACGGTAATTGGTAGAGGTCTTTTGAAGGAATACCAGCAACAAAGTCGTCAAACTATCCAACCTTCGCACGAACTGCAAATGTCGGATAATTATTATTTTACTTGCTCGTTCGCGCATCTATAGCAGGTAGACTTAAGTAAAAATCGATATTACAATTTCACCGAAGTACTTGTATTGAGCTCATGTGTATTCAGCCACAGCCTCGCATTCAAAAGGCTCGAGCATTCGAGCTGGACTCTCAGTTACACTGAGTTACTCGGATAAAGGTTTTCCGAGAATTATCCTTATCCTGAAAATATGAAAGTCGGCATGGATCCTGGGCTCATTTGAGCATATTTTCATCATCCGGCGATATGACCTACCGGGTAATGAAACCCTTTTTGCAAACGTTTATTTTTATTAATATGAAGTAGACATAAAAATAACATTTTGTAAGAATAGTTGTGAAAGAGCTTTCAAAATGATTAGCATAAAAGTCGTAATAAACAACTGTAGCATTACTATTTCCAAATTTGGCCGTACTAAGTTTAAGCGACCCAGCACCCCAGAGACCTCAAGTGGCCAGCGGTGCAATTAACCACCACTCCTTCTCTAATTACCGCTGAAGTGCCACTTTTCCTTACACTTTTACAACTTGAAGACATGTGAGGGTGAAGTGAAACGTTCAGAAGGCAATTCTTTGACCACATATGGCCCTTAAGTTCCTCCACTGAAAACAACAACCACTTTTATAGTTTAGTACTGGCTGCTGTAAAAGGGATGATCTTGTGCATCCCGTAGCATTTTATAACGAAATAATCAAAAACCGTAGGCTTTGTCTACGTCTATACAACTGTATAATGCCTTCATATAACACGCGATTCTTCAGTTCACCTTGTGTTGCGATAAATTTTGGACTAGCAATAATCTCAAAATAAGCGATATGAACTACTTTACATACACAATATGGAAAACAAAACACAACTACCTACATGTCGGGTCAGTTCCTAGTGTCATCAGTTTTCGTTACTAATGAACCCAAGTGTAAAAATCTGATGCGTTTGACTTACATGACTATCTTCTTCATGTTTGTAGGCTTTGAGCGATAGTCAAATCTTTTGAAGGTTTCAAATGTTCTCTTTCCACGGCCAAAAGATAAATAAGTGAATAACGAACTTCCTTTTTGAGAAAAGTTGGAGTATTGCAAAACACACAAATAACAACGAATATCCCCGAAACGGTTCACTCCACAAAAACTGCATTTGGACATAACATGTATTTTAACAAGATATACATTTTTTGTATAGTAAGATTTGGTCTATCTGTTACGGTTTACTAGTTATGCAAAAGTCATCGAGTAAGCAGGCCTATATAGTCTATAGCCAGAAAACTCAAAATATACGTTTCATTTAACATAAAAATATCTTAAACATATGGCATTTTAACCAAATCGTTAGAGCAATTTTTGAGAAAATCAAAGTTTTCGAACAAGGTTTTCCATGTAAAGGGTAGTTTAGGGTGAAGGAATTTTCTTCAGAACCTTCGTGTCGCATTCTTAAATACCAACTTTGATTTTTAACCGATCTTTCGTTTTTGAGTTATGTGTTCACAGACACATACACAACGCGCAGATCTTTTTCCAAAACTGATTTTTTTATACGATGGTCTCAAAACACAATTTCGGTGAAATCTCGATATCGAAATTTTGGGTCGAATATAATACTTCCCCATCTTATTGTACGTAGTAGGCAAAGTAAAAAACAATTGCCTCAGATGCTAACAGGTTTCACTTGTCAGTTCAGCTTGAAAGAAATTGAAAATGTAACAACAAACGTTTGCAAAACGGCTCTACAGAAAACTATTTAGCGTAAATTGTAGGTAAGTTTACTTCCATTACCTCCACAAATTTTGCAATAACACTTTCTCGGGAGATTATAAATTATAGAACACACATTCAGAATGAAAAAAATTACCGTTCGTCACCAGACACACTGCCATCATGAACATAAGCGTCATGCTCCAGGCAGTTCTCTTTTTTTCCGTGGTTTTTCCAGTTTAATAGGGGAATCCTGAAGTATATTACAATATACCAACACGAACTTTCTCATCTCTTATTTTCTCTATTTTCATTCGTTTATCTTTCAGGGCTAAAGAGGGATGCGCGATGGACAGTGATGTGCGGTATATGCGATGGATGTGCTTTGAGAAGAAAATTGTTTTTCACCTTCAGCCAGAGCCTTTCCGTGCGGATAGGGGGGACCATCGAAGAGGAATATGAGGATTTTCAATCTGGGAACGTTAAGACACAACGCTCCGCTGCGCTTGCGGCCATAATATCTGGCCGCCCCTCGTAGAATTCGCCTCATCCCTTCCTCCCGGAGGTTTAGTAGTGCAATAGGCCTAACTTAAAGCACTTAAGGTTACTTAAAGTTTTCAATTTCTGTCTATATTACGAAAGCAAAACATTAGTTCAAACCAGGTAGACCAGAAGAGACATTTGGATTACTTTGTGGCCGAAGAAAAACAATGGCAAATGATTACTTACAACCAAATTTCCAGTTTAACAGCGATAAGTGTTTCATACATATTGAATCATTTTTTTCTAAGTACAAACGCAAACTTCTGTCATAACTAGTATTCCCTGAAGATCACTCAGCATTCCTAACCTATCGACACAGAAGTCAAATTTCAGTCCAAAGAGGGTAGTTTTGGGGTTACTGATAGCCCAGAGTGTTCCAAATTAGAACTTATGGTTATTACACAGCAACTTCTACTTTCTCCTACTTTAAGTAGAGAAAATATTCATTCCACACAAAAAGTCGATATTGTATGTTTTACGCAGTACATGTTCTGGGATTCCCTGAATCCAGAAAGTCTGTTTGGGGGAGGGGGGTGCGCGCGCGCAGAAAATTAAAAAGTAGAATACACACCAAACTTGGCACTTAAGTTCAGTGTCCTCCAAAGATGCGACACTTAGATTTTTAGAAAATCCCTCATCCCAAGATACTCTATACAAGATAATTTTTTGAAATCTTCTTGTTCTCTTTCTTGATTTCCATGCTGCTAAGCGTGAAGTATTAGTCTCGATCCATTTGAAATGTTCGATTTTCTCAAAAATAGTTTTGACTATTTTTATTAAAATACCACATGCTTAAGATATTTATATAAATATAAGACTATCTTCATTTTTCTGCGAATAGCCTGTGAATTCTTCTTTATTTGAAAGAAATGCTAACGTATGTGTAACTGGCAAACGTTAAAATATATAAAATTTGTATCTCTTTAAAATGCACAGTTTATTTCAAGTAACTTATTTTGTGGGCAGTCATTTGGAATATGTTCATTAATATTGGTTTCAATTGTTCATAGAGTCCTGTAGCTATTCAATTGCCTCTCGCGATGTCATAGAAAGAGAATGGAATTAGTTATCACTATCGATTCGGCTTGCCCTATACCCCTGGTGTCTGCAATGAAATGTTAGTCTGCGAAGATTTTTCTCGATTACCATGAAGTAAATATAAAAATAAGCTTTAGTAAGAACAATTTGGAGAAGTTACATAAAAATAACGATAATGGATAGAAAAAGTTATGTGATTGTAATGTACTAGACTTTTTACCAATAACTTGCAAATAGAAAGTAAATTGCAGTGGGTATGGGTAAGCCTTGTAATTGTAAAACATAATTACTTGCATATGATTTGATATACTATTTTCTTTCCTGTGAATTATGCATCTTAAAGTCATCACAAGCCTTGTAATGTTTACAAATATGCTGCGTGAGATTTATACCTTTACGTTTGTTGCGTAGGAAGACACGTGTAATGTGGTCACATCCATTGCAGCACACATGTCTTCCAAGGGCGCGGCACTTAATTTATGTCCAGAGATATTTGGAGCAGTTGCCCGCTGACACAATGCAACCAACCCCCGCACTGCTGGTATTGTTCTCAGTACACTCCCTGCTTCACGGAGTTCGATATCGGTCACGCTGTTTCTCAAAATCTACCTCTGTAATACGACGAGCTAGGTATACAGAATCAAGGGCCTAATCGAGTAAGGCCAGATAATATCCTCTCAACATTCCGCGACTCGATCCCCGAACCTCCTTAACAAGTATCAATATACCACTGGCAACTGAAGCAGGTAATTCGAGTTACAACTTCATTGTCTGTATGATTTTAATGAATTATACAGCGTGTCTACTCAAACTTTTATTGATATGTACCATACTTTTAATTTTGCCTACTCCAACAGAATTTTCAACAAAATTAAAACGGTGATGGAAGAGGTCCTGAAACTTTGTAGTCAATTGCCTTTCTGTCTTTTAAATACTCAAACCAGACGTTTACCTTGTTAGATGCGTGGGTGTAGGCAACTAACGTGTGAAATTTAACTCTCTTTTTCTTGTTTTGCCATTTTAAAATGCTCTCCCACGTGGGAGTTTCACACTATTTCTTTTAAAATTATAACAATCCTCCTTTTACGGTGGATGAAGATATCGAACATTTTTGACATGATTCATATTTTACTAGTAGTCCAAATTAGCTGACTTAGGCCGCGTTATTCAAATGAATTTTTGAACTTCGAATGTCAATGATTTCTTTTAATCTTCCATATACTCACTTACTAATATTTCGCAAAACATTGTGATACTTGTACTAACTATAATCAACGCTTACGGAAATGGGAAGAAAATTGACTTTTCCGCAAGTAGCCTCTTAAGTCCTCTTTCTTCAAAAGGTCCGGCCCTCGTACCCGTGGTCGCTGGAGCGTGTGTCTTTGACGATCTGCAGGTCGCGGGTTCGAGTACCATCTCGGGAATGGATTTTTGTGTGTAATGTGAGTGTATGTGACCGAATAAAAGGAATGAACAATCAGAAAAACGACGAATAACAACGAAAATGGACAAAAATATTAAAATTATTTCCTACAGGTTCCTTAAACTGGAAAGTGTGCCAGTTATATAATGTTGTATCACTGGCAACACACATATAAAGGTTTTCTATTAAAAAATCTACACTAGTTTATGCGCATTGTTTATTGTGGTCGACATTCAATATTTCCAAACAACTTTTTGATACTGGTCTAAGGCAAAATGTACTGATCTGCAAGTCATTAGATCATTTTGTGAACCAGAGAGAAGATCCTTCATCGATACACTTCCTCACTATTAATTGAGAGGTCTAAAATGCTACTTGTTATGGTTTCTCAACATTCTGTGATGTGTTGATAACAATGACATTCCGCTTTATTTCGTGACAAATGTGTATTTAGTTCATTTTCCATTTTTTCAATTATAAATATTAATGATGCATATTCATTTATTACCTATGTTTTATACCAATATATTGGGCTAACCTTAAATAATAATTATTTAAGTAAATGTATTGTTGTAGACATCATTGAAGGTTGAAACCTTCAAACTGAATTATCTCAGTTTGTTGCAATAATGGTATTCTCCCTTTTTCCCACGTATCCTTCATTTTCAAATATATACATTTTTGAAATCGTAAAGTTGGCTTTCGTTTGTTCCTTGCAATGTCATGAAGAGAGTACGACAATTCAAAACCAGTATATGTGCGGTGAGACCAATTCTGCCAACGTTTATCTCGATTAATATGACGTAGAACAATTAGTTTGTAAGAATACTTTGTAGAAGAATGGCCAGAAAAAGTAATGTGAATTTAACAAATTGGTCTTTTTTTAGTAGAACTGCAGTCTTTAACAATGGTACAGACATGACTGTGTAGAAACATGCGCTGATTCTTGAAGCATGTCAAGTTTTGTTACTCACGACTGTACAACGTACGGTATGGATCGAAATACCAAGTGCCCTGCACAAGCGAAAAAAAACCTACCCTTCAGTCACTCATGTGCAACCACCCTCCGCCCTCTAGCGAGTGAGACAGACGAGAATGTCTGGTCGCCATGGTGTCGGAACAGGTGTTTCATTATCATACCGCTTCAGATTTCACCATGCCCCATCTTTACGTGTTTCAATTCCTACGGAACTGTCACTTTAATTCCATATACTCGTATTTCGGCCGTCGAAGAGAAGCAAATAACTGAAATAACTGTAACAGTATCAGCGGAGATTTCCGATGATGACAACCGATGTGTTCCGACTTTTCAAGTAGAAAACCACCTTGAAATTCATGAGATAAGAGGGGCATATAAAAAAGTTGTAAAGTTTTAACTGCATCGGAATCCTCTAAGAGCAACCACACGTCATTCAGATGGACATATAGAAAAAGTCCAGAACCAAATTAACGAAGGAATTTTCTGTCCTCCCCTACACCCACCTCCGGATCTTCATTTTATTTTGTATTATTTTTAAATTGCGCCGATTGAAAGTATATGTATACATTAACACATCATTATTACAAGAGCGATATATCATCTTGTGGACTTCGCACGTTTTTTACACGGCTACCATAAGGACGATTGATTTTCAACAATGTAATAAATCTTTGAAGATTTATAATCCATTGCATTCTAATTCCCTCTTAATACACAGTCTTTTGTATTACCGCCCTCTCGATTCCTTTTTATTTCAGTTGATGCAAGCGACTGTGTTTTGTCTCAAAGACCAAACAATTGCTTTAAATAATTGCCTACTACTGTAACTAGTACGCAATACATGTATAAAACAACAATCGAAATCTTCATTAATTGATGCGCCAACATCAGTTACTGTAAATTTGCTGCTAATCCCGGTTATTAATAATTTACTCTCTTTTTAATTGTTCCATTTATGCCCTACCTTTAACTTCAATGGTCATATCGGTAGCCTTTTGTCGCCCTGCGAGGTCTAGTTTCGTAGTTTCCAAGGTTGCAGTTTCAAACCCGCGGAGGGCGAGGGATTTTTTCCGAAGTAAAAATCCTTAGCATAGCTTCCTTCCGAAGCAGTCTTTCACGCTCAATATGGAATCGGACGCTGAGAACCCCAGCCAGGCTATCAGCCCCTCGGTGTGCCGGAATTTCGTCCCGCAGAAATTCTTATACATGCCATGGCGCTGTCGTTTTTAAGCACACTCAAAAATCATTGATCTGGGCCGGGTTTTTAACCCACGACCTTGGGTTCAGTAAGCCAGTGGCTAACCAACAGAACCATCCAGACATATATTTTAAAATTACTTGCTTTGCTGCACCAGTAAGCAATTTGTTACCAATGTATTTGCTCCATTCCATTCAAAGAAATTTATTTATGTATTTATTTATTATTATAAAGAAAACAAATTTACTTAATTCAATATACACGTCAACACACAGAACACACTTGGTCTATAAATTATATAAGCTATGAAACATGATTCTCGATGTGCTAAATGTTCACTCGTGCCAAAATCATTACATACTTGTTAAAAATTATCCTATAAAATAAAATCACAAATTAAAATAAATTTTATATGCAAGGGGAGAGTAGTGTAAAACATATAGTCCGTAAACACTGTCATATTTTTTGACGTTTGTAAGAAGTGTATTTACTAGGTTGCTCAGTGAAAACTTCTTTTTGAAGTGGCTGTGATTGAAGTGTCGGGGTGCCATCGCAAGGGAGAGCGTGAGAATACAGGCCCAGCTACTAACGAGGATCCCCCAGAAAACAAATTATTAATGCGGATTTGAGAAAGAAGGAGGCCGTAGGAGCCACGTGACCGCTCTAACGAATGGTCCGCCACGTTTGTATCAATAACCACCACAAGCCTGCTAACAACCGATTGGTGCCCGTCTCGCGCAATCGATATGTCCACACACTCCTCGACTCTAACAAGAATGGGAACAAAAGCTCTTCACTTCTTTTTTAACGATATATGCGAGGACATGTCTCCAAGTGGCCACCATACACACATACAAATACCGCCTCCCCTAGTGAGAAATCAGCACTGCTTATGCAAGTATATACAAGTTCGGTAAAATGGTGATCACCAATTTAAAATTAGGTGCAACTTTAAGTTTCTTATGCTCTAAAAGAAAAGAAAAGTATGTTATTTATCATGCAGTTAATTCATTTAATTTAATTCCCCCGAATTCTTTACGTAGTGATTGTGCAATCATTCAGAAAATGCAATCCCTTGATGACCTAATCACAGACGAAAAATTCCCTAATATCCACGGAAGCGGAAATGATGTATTTCTGATTTCCTTATCGTCCTCGACGGTCCTCCAAGTTTCTGGAAATGTATCCTAAGCCTGTATCTTTTAGCGACGAAAGAGTCATCACAGTAATTTTAAATAAAAGTTTGTTAAAATACAGTTTGTTCAGCAGCTCATGGCTTCTGGCAAGAATGCAGCGAGTCAGTACGTCAGTAAACAATTCCAAGTATACAGCGATATCTGAAGCTGGAGTCGTGCTTCTAGTCACGCTTATAATAATAGTGCCAACCTTAGAGTGTGTTTTCCCGCTAGAATAAAGAAAAGAAGTCGATCAAAGTAGCCGAATTTAAAGGTTATTTTCAATTCATGCGGTGTATAATTACCTTATAAAACGTAAACGATGTTTTCAATTACTCCGTTTTGCTGATACTCATTTTCTACCTTTTCTATAGTTTTCAAAAGCACGGCACGTCAGTTTCGGTCAAAAACGATACACCCTCGAGCGTTGTATCGTGGAATTGCTGTAACGATAAGTCACCTGTTACATTTCAAGATTTCATTTTACCTTGGCCCTAGTTAGTTCTATGGGATTGAGATCACATATGTATGGGAGCAAGCAACACCAGTGTCATGCAACCACAATATCATACCAGATTTCACAGCACTCCTAGGCGGAGGTTTATCTGCTTCTATACTACTTTTTTCATTACTTCCGACATAAAACTAGTGACTCGTACGATTTTACAACTAAAATTAAGAGAAATTAACGAGTAAACATAGCGCGAATAACATTGGAGGTAAGTTGGCAACGTAACCAGCAGAACAACGTGGAAGTTCACAAAACTCGGAGTGTCTCTACGTGGAATGTCTCTCCTCTCCATTCCACTAAGACCATGAGCTGGTTAACAGGCAGTGTGTATATGTCATTTAAACTTTGCGACTGTTTGTGGTCCCGTAGTTATGTTAATAACAAACTTTCACTGTTTATACATCACACCTCTGACAATATTGTAGGAAGCAGGGGCGAACTGATGAATATCAGATTAGCCAACCTCAGGACAACAATTTAAACGTTTTGATAAAATTATCTTCTCAGTTGCATCGCCTACAGATATTGTATAGTTATAAGGGGAATCTGTCTTTTCGTTTGCTATCTCTTCGGTTTTCTAAATAGCAACCTTCTGTCTATCTATACCATCATTCAGAACAACTCGCTTCTACATATTTTAGGAAGAAAAGTGTGTGTGTGTGTGTGTGTGTGTGAGAGAGAGAGAGAGAGAGAGAGAGAGAGAGAGAGAGAGAGAGAGAGAGAGAGAGAGAATGAACACATAAGTAAAAGAATGGATAACACGGATCTTGGAATTAAAGTTTAGAATCTTCAAAAAAATATGACAATGTTTTTCAAACTATTCCCAAACTGACCTTTATACTTGTCTCTCTCGCTCACAAATGGTTCTGCGTGGTGTGATTAAACTGCCATATATTTCCACGACTAATAAAATCTGTATTTTGCATAGCCTGTCAACACCTCTTCATTCTGATAGAATTTTGTGTAACTTGTAAACCATAATAGATAGATAAACACAACACGAACACTCGTAGATTTCATCAAAACAGGCCATTTACATCAAATAACTTTTTCGGCAGCATATATCAAGATATTCGTTGCTATTGGTTTGAAGATTTCGATGGTTTATCATACATTTCTTAAATGTCAAGTCACCATTGTTTTGTTTCTCGCAATGTCGTGAAAAGCGCACCACATGTAACCTAAGTCCCATATAGCGACTCACTTTTTAAACATTTGCTAATCGCTTCAGCTTACTACATTCTGCCTGTACTTGCGAAATGTATAATATAATGAAGCTATTTCTGCAAGCGTTTATTTCGACTAACATGAAGTAGTAGGAAAATAACATTTTGTAAGAGTAGTTTGTAGAAAAGTGGCTTGGGCCATTGAATAACATTAATAATTATTTTCTAGTCCATAGCGTGCACCTCCACAAAAAAAGTCTCCTTCGCTAGTTCGTTTATGACTAAGACGTTTTTTGTACTGTCTCACATGCACTTCTTTTCCGAACGGATGCTGCACTTCCTCCACTCTTGACAAGAGGTGCATCTAGTGTTAAGGTTGTTCTTGAGAATGCAGAGCCATAGGCGTGCTCTTTGTATTAATGTTTCGATCAACTTTTGGACGCCGACATGTTGAGGGTAGTGTGAAAGCCAGAACTTGCTCGGCGTACCTTTGACGAGACTTTGGTGAACTAGTTCAACTTGCAACTGTATCACTGCCACAATAATTAGCACTATTAACACCAGGCGCCCCTGGGTCCACTTGAAACAAGATTTAGTATAGCATCTCTATATGGAGCTGTCCTAAGGATATTCAGTTCCTGCACGGCTTCAGTGACGTGCCTCTTGCAAATTCAGAACGCATCATTCCCTTTTTCATTTTTTCTCAGTTGTAAGTTGTCGAACAAGCAGAATGTAGGGTATGGAATTAAGCCATTCTTAGGGTTTGAGTTGGAAAAAATCCAATGGCACAATCTCGGATGCTCCAAACCTCAAGTAGTATTTTTTTCCCAAATACACTCACCAATTACGTCACCTAATTTGGTAATTGACCAACCGAAATAAATTTTAGCACTAATTTTCATTTAGTTCTCCCTCACAAACTTTATTACTTTCTCTAATAATTAACTTTAGCAAGCAGAGGCACTGTATTTCACTCAAAAACTCGGTACTAAGATTTCCCCCTGAAGAACATGCGGTATTTCGTACTGAAGTTCAGCATCTTGCAATAAGCAAGACTAACCCTTTGCATTTTCTCAAAAATGCCTCTAACGAGTTTGATTACAATATGTGTAACTCACTTGCATGTTTAATAAAGCGTGTGAATTGTAAGAGAATAGCCTGTAAAGTCCCCTGTATTTGATTAATTATATATAATTAGGAACCCAAAAGGAAATACGACACAAATTTACAATAAGACATATCCAAAGCTTATTAATACAATATTAATGTAAACGATTTCTTTCCGTTATTGACGAACTTCTTTTTCTCCTCTTTATCGTCATTGCAAGAGCTTGTTAACATGAATAAACCTTGAATGCTGTTTCCGTGCTGTAGGCTTCTAACTAAGCACTTCTTGTTTAATGTGAAATCATTCTGGAGCATAATTGTGTATACGGAGATCCGTCCCGGGCCAAAGGTTGCAAAGGTATTTTTAGGCGTGGCGAATGATCTATAATCACTCCACTCTTAGGTCCCTACCTGATGTAAACACGCCATGAACAAGCCTGCGATACATGCAAAACGAAAGCAAACCACAAAATATAAATATTGGCTATTATCTGTGAGTTTTTAAGAGGTATAACTCCAGTAAAGACTAATTTAATGTAACGCGATAGCAGCGTTATTTCTGACTCCCGAGTAAATGTTCTGATGCATCGTAAATTAGGCATAAGTCCACATGGCGTTTGCTTATGTGTTACTGCTAATACGAACACCAGGTTATCGCGGAGGGATACAAGGTCTGGATCTAAGGCTAGATGGAGTATACCTAGGATATGCGTGATGCAAATTATGATGATTATGATCATTCCTACTTGAAATAAACAAGACACTGCTGATAATGTGAGCGGGCACTGCACTGTTCCACGATGTTTACAACACGGAACCTCACATCCTATGGTCTTATAAATACAAATGTAAATATATTTTAGTCAGGATTTTTTCCTGTCTTTCCTAGAGTCTGAAAGTGTGTGCGTATGTGTGTGGTGAGAGAGAGAGAGAGAGAGAGAGAGAGAGAGAGGGGGGGGGGAGGTGCGTGCATCTAATGTTTATATTATTATATTACCCACTGCCAAGCGCCAACTGTTCCAAAAGTAAAGATATGACCTAAGATCTAAAAGAGTAAACAGAACAAAAATGACATGAGTAGTAACGAAATGCGGATAGTGAAATCACTTGATACAAATAGGGGCGAAACTGATGAATAAGACCAAGCCACCAACAATTTTAACATTTTGGAAATGGAGCGCTATTTGTAACAATGGATTTTTTGTGTAGTAATATAATTTTGTAAACACGCGAAAAATGTAAAAAGTGTATACAATTAAAAAAAAGAGTGTAAGACCAATAAAATTGAAAGTTTTGAAAAGCACCACAACACGTAAACAGTACTAATCTGTTTGGGAAAAAAACTAAAATTATCTCTCCGTCAAGTTTTTAAAGTGGAAAAGAACACTTTGCTGGAGTTACTGTATACTCTCTCGGTGTTTTCTACAGGCAGGAACAATTCAGTTTAGTATTTTTGCTGACAGTTCTGCTGTACAGCGCAACACTTGAGTCCGCCACTGTATGAGAGAGAGAGAAAGCACACCTCGCCGTAAGAGACGCAGCGCCTCTGAATATTAGCTTCATCAGCGATTTACAACGTACGTGAACGGGGTTCGATTTCAGAACCCACCCCTTCCGCGAAATGATCAAAAGAAAAGCCAGACACTGTTGTAATTAGATTCATCTGCAATCTGAGAGACGTATCATGTGTTGCGAGTATTTAGACCGGCTTTAGTCACATTATTCTTTCTCCCCCTCGCTAAAAAAATTCTCTCCTTTGTCGTTTAAATACCGCTATCGCACCCACTTCTCCTCATATGTTATATTTAAGTCAGCCAAAGCGGGCTTGAATTATTTCATACATCGCATGCGGTAATGTATCGCCCCGCTTCCCTTTTGTGCTACATAATGGGACCAGAATCATTCAAAGCGTGTCACACTGAAGCCTCAGAGTTGTTCTTTGCCCGGATACCGCTGCTAATTTGTTCTTGGGAAACCGAGCGCTCTTCAAAATTACATTCCATTTCCCCAAAAAGCAAGATAAGCTCGCAAATTAAAAATTTTAACAGCAATTAACGGACGGGCATTATGTGGACACGTAAGACAACTTGATAAATGATGAATTTAGTAGGTATTACGTCTTCTTTTCTTCCTCTATTGGCTCAATTTTGTCAACTGCATAAATCAAAAGTTTGCTTAAATTGATCTGACCAGGATAATGCAATTGATATGTATCATTTGCAGAATTTGATAGATTCAAGTGTTACTGAAAAATCTGATGCGATACTCACATATGTCCGCTTTATGTTTATTCATATGAGTAAATGTTGCCATCGATAAGATACTCGACTTGCAAAAATGTACCTACTTTAGTTGATTCTTTGGGAACATCAAAACTTGTAACATGCAATATTTTGAAAATGTCTAACACAATGGGGAAAAAATAACTAACTGAACACAAACTGTGTACTTTAATAAGCTCTGCACAATTCCCGCGATTAAGGTTTTGTCTATATTTTTAAATATTTTAACTATACGATAGTAACTTAAATAAAGGGGATTTTACAGACTATTCACAGGAAACTCAAGATGTACATTTTATTAGTCGCGCAAACACCTTTAATATATGTAATATAAATCAGATTATTACAGCCATTCTTGAGAAAATCACAAATAACAAAACTACTGTTTGGGGTGCGGAATTTTATTAAAACGCTTCATATCGAGTTCTTGGTGGATAATGAATTTGGTATTTATCTGATTTGTTGCTTTAAAATCTTACTGTCTTTACTTTCGTTTATTTGTTAAAATTTACTTACGACTTCATTCATGCAGCATTTAAATGTATCTCCTTCAGCGCAAGCAGCCACCTCACCTTCAGTTGTTGACTAGCTTAGTCAACATTATCAGATTAAATCCATCACCATTTCGCAAGGACTAACGAGGTCGGCTTTGATACTGCTTTTGAATAACTGAACAATTAGACAGTTTCACGTACGTGTTACGATTATTCACTATTGTAGAAAAAATAATATGTAATACAAGTCCTTTATAGACTTCATCTCTTATTTTCGATCTTCAACCTCGTTTTGCAAAGATGAATTTAACGCACTTATATCGCAATATACAATTGATTTCTCTAACTGCGAATTTTATAACAAGTATTACATCCGTAATTATAAAACTAGCAGTAGTAGAAATTAGAAGTAATTTATTTCAGAGTTTCATACACTGCCACTATGTAAACATGAGCAAAATGGCACACCCCAAATGACTTCTATCCTGGCAGACGCCTCGGCACGGAGTCGCATCCACAGGTTTCAGAAATCTCAAAGAGGTTCGGTGCCATGGAAAAGCAGCACACAAAAGAAATTGCAGAGAGAGAGATTAAATATCTTGGATCCCTCATCAAGTTATTTCTGCCCGATGTGAGCCTTGCTGCATTACCCAATACAGCCAGGCCATGCATACCACTTCTTCAATGTTCATCATGTACCCTTGTCAGTCAACCAGCAACATCCCCTCATATTGGTTTCCTTCCGGACCAGCTGGACTGAATGCGATGTTCAATTATTCGTTCCTTCATCATCATCATGATCCGACCCTTCTCGGCAACCTACGCATTTCAAAATCGACACAAGTACCTGCAAGGTCAATCAATTCGTTTTACCGGGTGACACTGCAATTGTTTCTCGTCGACAGTTCAAAAATAACCTGATTTGCAGCTATATGCTTCCAAAATAAGTGTGCCAAATTTGCGACCGTTTTGAAGCTTCTCAAGTACTCCTCATTCTGTATACTTTTGTATAACTGGAAATGATAGCACCTTATTGCACAGAATATGTAGCTCTTCGTAAACACACAACTAAGAGCAAAAATGGTTTTGTTGCATTATTCATTTCTAAGAATATTCGTTGCCATTGGTTTGAATTTTCTAATACTTTATATATTTTGAAGCGCTCGTGAAGTCGTGCCAGAGCATGAAATCAAAAAGCCAGCCAATAACAGCACGCTTCATAAAGATTTGACAATCGCTTTAGCCTCCTTTGCAACAGATCAGAAGTTTACTTTCTCTACCACATACACAACAGACATAGAACGTATTGTAATACACCTAAAAATTCGATATCGAGGTTTCATAGAAATACATTTTCGCAACCTCTTGAATCTCCCCAAAAGAGAGATCAATTTTAGAAAAATGGTCCACAAATCTGTGCGCGTCTGTGAAGAGCATAACTCAAAACTCAAAAGTCGGATGAATACCAAACTTAAGTTCAGCATCTTCCAAAAGATGCAAGCCAATATTTTTTCAAGGAATTCCCCCAGCACAAGATGGATGTTTTTTTCGAAATCTTCGATTTTCTCAAAAATGGATGACGATTTATTAAAATACCTTATGTTCAAGACATTTATATGACAAAATATATGTCTTGAATTTTCAGGGAGTAAGCCTGCGAAGTCCTCTTCATTCCGAAGGAATCTCTTATAATCTTGTATGAAACTGTGAACCATAAGAAATAACCAAAAAAAGTACAGTTTAACTCGAATACATGTGTTGTGCCTGAAGCCTTCTAGTTGAAAGAAATACTCTTACAGACACAGATTCCAGGATTGTTTATAACCAAGCCTGTTACTATGGCAGATACAAATTTAATGGCGGCCGACACCTGCCACTACTATTCTCTTTCCTGTTGTGCAAATAGATTTTGTGGGCGTAAATTATATTTACATCACCAGCTTTACAGCGTGATTTCACAGCGCGCGCGCCGATCACTTCGAAATTCGGCATATAGATGTATTATTATGAAAGTTTGTATGCTATCATTTGCTATGCAACGTACATTCACATGCTTTTCTCTTCTCGCTTTCCTTTTACGTAATACACTCACATCCTTTCCTGTTCGCCTTTCAACATACAATTCATACGAGTTTCTATGACTGAAATACAAATGCCACATATATTAACACTGTTTTCTCTAATCACTTTTCTTTTACAAAACCAATCACATTTCTTTCTGTATTTTCCTTCAACATACAATTCATACAATTTTCTATAGCTAATAAAAATGCACACATTACATTAATATGATTTTCGATATGTTCGAAATTGAAATATAACACATTACATTCCACGGTTATCTTTACTCACGTTTCTGTTAAGAAACACAATCGTATTTCTTTCTCCACTACCTCTTCTACAAAGAATCCACACGATTTTCTATATGATTGATATTCTTAGGTCTTACATTCAGTTTTCTCTACTTACTTTACCTGTGGTATTTATAGTTCTTTAACATTGGTTTTGTATAGTGTTTTCTGGTGTCTTTTATTTATTTTGTATTCTTTATAGTACCCAACCTGAGTCTAAAAATTGCAGTAATGACATCATCAAACCACGGACAACACCGGCTACTATGTTATAAATTTGATACGCTTATCTTCTGAAAGCAACATTTTCGAGAAGACACCTCTGTACTGTATGCCCACGACAAGATGGCTAGAGGGAATGAAGGGCAGAGGGGGCTTGAACTGTATATCTACTCCGGTAGCGGTCCTGTTTACTAGGAAATGAGTGTATGAGAGTGCATATTTCTAGCTATGGGTGAGTTATGAGACAACATTGTGTATTTTAAACGAGCCTAGCATCCTTGTCATACTCGGAAACTAGGCAGGAACACCGTGCGGGAAGCACAAAATGATTACGCTACACATTCCAAAGACTTGCCTTCTTGTCCTGGGCATACAGTATGACGTTCAATTGTTGAAACATGAAGCTGCATTAGACAAACTGGCGGAATAATTTGGCATTTCAAAGTGATAGAGGCCAGCTGCATGGCACAGCTTGCAGTCAACGGGAGGAACTTTTCATACAACCCTTGTGTGATTATTACCAATATGCAGAAACACGGTGTGCTTGTAACAAGACGCAGCAAGCAATATTTTACATCCCTTGCAACAACTCCCGTCTCACCCTAGTAAAAGGTCCAGCTGCGCGCTCTATAGCTTAATTAGTAATTACCTCGGACAAGATTATACAACGCGGTTAAATTTTGCCTCCCTCCTCCTCCACCTCCCTTTTCCAAATTAACGACAAATCGAAATCGCCCTCCCTCTCCAAACGCCAATATCCGTAACAAAACGCACTTATGTGTTAGGCCACAGGACGCTCGGTCCATGTTGGTCAACCAACACACCACATTCGGCACTCTCCCCTTCTTTTGTTTATTTTCACTGTTTCCCCCACAGTTACACCATTCCTCATAATTTTGTTTCTCTTCCAGGTGAAAATAAAATAATTCACACTTCTGAGTCTTGTATTAATTTAAAATATTATTACTGCGTTTGTGATATAATTACATTTTCGACTCGTATTATAATGTAGTGGTTATTCTGTGTAATCAATGTCCACATGAGATTGTTTCGATAGAGTTTATCTATATCGATATTAACTTAGGGGTGCGGACTACCGAAATGTCTATTCTCTGCGTTTATTATCAGATTTTAATTATTTATGAACCCATATTGTAATATATACTAATAAAATTTCATTCAACTGTAACAATTTTCTTTAAGAATGTTTCAATTTAAATAATCACGTTACTCGAAATCGAAGCGCTAATTCAAGTTTAATATAGTGAACATTCTCCTTGTTAATAAATTAACCAAAATCTATTTTATGGAACTGTGTATTACTTTTCGTGAGGATTTGATGGTTCAGGAATAAATACATAGCTTCAGTTTACAACCACATTTCTCTACCTCGTAAAAGAAAAGCAGGTATATAATACATTCTAAAGACTTTCCTTACCAAAGACAAATTCACACGTCTGTTAAGTACAGTATTCACATAAAAATGACTATCCAATTCATGTATTAGATGTGTGTGTGTGTCTGTCTGTGTGTGTATGTGTGTGTGTCAACGACGCTGATAATTGCCACTTAAAAACCATTGGTCTGAGCCGGATTTGAACCCGCGATCTTGGGATCAGGAGGCCAGCGCCTAACCAATTGACCCACCCAGATCGACCTGTGTGTGTATACATACATATTTTTCTCGGAATAAATTCAAATCAAGCAAGAAGCGATTAGTTGCAACATCAAATACAACATAAACATATTAATTCGCCGTAACAAGCTCTAGCAATGGAATGGAGGAAATAAATATAGAAAAAGAAAAGAATTGCAAACTTTCAAGCAAAACTGTTAGATTAAGCACTCACACGAGCACCAAGTGTTAACCTGCAACATGGAATAAAAAGTTCTGTATTTCAATTTGCTCTATATTTTTCTTGCAGTAAGCTTTCTTCTATTTCTTGTGGTTTCATAATTTTACACCATTTTATCAAATAAAGGAGACTTCACGGGCTATTGCCAGAAAATTCAAAGTATGTAGAGAACACGAGCTTGGAATTCACCAAAAGTCACTGCGATACATTTACCCTACTCTAGTGCTCTCTGATTACCTTTGGTGACAAATCTGTTTGTTCACTTGACATCAATACCAGCAACTGTTCCTACAGGATACCCAAGACAAAGATACGGCCGTAATTGATGCCAATAATTGTAGTTTGTAAGTTGGCGATATAGATCTTATCTTGTATGAAGGTAAACTGTTCGGTTTAATGGCTGTGCAAATGTTGTCTCTCACGTGTTCATATAAGGTATTGTTCTAATGCCTAAAATTAGTGTTTCACACTTCCTCATTGTCGGCTTTACGACACAATTCTTATTAGTACATGCAGTACGATATATTTAACCTGAAAAGTGTTGTTTCAAACTAAATTTGCAAAGTAGGCTTTACGGACTAGTTTGATACTAGCAACTCCCATTGTAAGATTGGCAGTGCTTTGATTTAGTGTAACCTCGGCCATGTTAAACTTCTGGAAGCTGCCATTGAACCGTATGCATTTTGACCTCCATATATTTGCAACATGTTCGCCTGACATGCTTAAAGAATAAGAAGTTTGGTCTTTGCCTAACTTTTCATTTTTGGCTTGTGCTGTTCACAGAAACAGGCAGAAACACAGGCACACTCATCTTTTACAGAGTGCCCCAAAATATGCATTTTCTTTGATTGAATTTTTGGGTGTAATATAACAAGTTAGCAAAGAAAGCAAACATTTCTGCACTTATGTTCTAAGTAAGCAATGTCAATGAACGATTCCATACCTCTGTATGTTTTGAAGGATTGTGGAAAAATAAATAAATTTATATAAAATGTCTTGGAAGCAAAATAATTTAGTATGTTTGAAAGTGTTAAAAAATAGATTGGCGGATAACTGAACTCAAAGCTTCCTACCGAGTCGGTTTATTATAAAATATCAGTTCAGTAATTCGGGTGCGCTAAGCACAATTTATTTAGCATATAAAACCAACAACATTGGGGATAAAGTTAATTAGACAATAAAGACAACATGCAGTTAAACTTACATAAGCGCCCAGAAACTTCAGTATATATTGTTTATTTCGTTCTGTGTTCTATTGGTTTCGTATTCCTCAGAGGATTGTTTACAACAATCCTATCTATTTATATTGCTTGGAATAAATTATGGTCAGTTTTGTTTTCATACATACTCCCTATGAAGTAAAACGAATTTCAACAACCCAAGCTATTCTAGTAGGTCTTCTATTATGATTCGAACATTTTTATTATTTTAATATCCAGGCCTTGTCATTCCTTTCTAAGTTTAGCCTGTTATAGCAAACATCCTCGGAAATACAAAGCCAATGTTATAAAAATCGGCTTAGTGGATTTTGAGATAACACCTCTACGCTTTTTCTCTCTTTAAAACTGAGTAAAAATTATACGCTTCAAGAGAATGTTAATTTGTTTAAGTGACATTCTTTTGTTCGCAAGCAAACAAAGTCTAAGCAGATTACAGTGGGCTTTTAAGAATTAATAATGCTAATAAATAATACGCATTACCAATGGGTATTTTCATACGCAGTAGAAAAAAGAATCTGAGGTGCAACGGATAGAAAAAGATGGACGTGCAAAATGGCCACCCGGCTCTCCTATCAAGTACCCATGAGAGGCTGGATCAGTGCATAAAAGGATTTAATCGCACCAGTGAGCAAACCCGCAACATAGGAGGGTGAACTATACCACTTCAGGGTTCTATTATTTTCTAAACCGCTATGCACAAATAATCTTTTCTCAGTTTACTGGACGCTTTATGCAGCGATGAGCGAGGTTTGGTGTTTACGAAATTATAAACGTGCGGTTAAGAATGGCACAGAAAAAAAGAATACCAGGGTGCGAACGGCGAACTGCCGCCAGATAGGCCACGCCGCTTCCCCACCCTCCTGGTAATCAAAACGTAATCAACGGATTTTCCAATAATATTAATTCTCAGTGCCGCGGCACGTGGTTGTGAAACCGAGGGTCCCTGGTTGCAATCCCGCCACGAGCATTGATTTTGATGCTTGTAAGCTCTCCAGGCTCACATTAGGAATAGACACGTGTCAGTAGGAGTAGTGCACTGTACTATAATGTCGGAATTACCTACGGCAGCACAAGTCAACCACCAACACAACACATTTTAATTGCTAACATTTGCCTTTAACCAGGTGTTTCATTTAAAAAGTAGCTTTACGAGCTGAAAATTATTTACTCGAATGTGACGTTTGCCTGGATACATACATACAAGAGTCCATAGACACTGGACATTTTACATTGCAATAATAAGAAATAACTAGAACATACATCGAGAGAGAGAGAGAGGGAGAGAGAGAGAGGGAGAGAGAGAGAGGGAGAGAGAGAGAGGGAGAGAGAGAGAGGAAGTCCCTTACATTAGGATTCTCTTCCGGTCCATGACGGGCAAGATTGATTCCCCAAATTACCCCGAAATTTGATTTCCTCAAAAATGACTAAGGATTTGATTCAAACATATCGAAGTTATCTGCATCAATATATATATAGAATTTTTATAACTAGAAACCATAAAAAATACACAAAAATTAAAAATGTAGATCTGGTTAAAACAAATCTATGTGAAATAAACAATTATTATAGCATGCACGCTTTTCGGAGATATTCGCTTGTGTTGATTTCTCATATTTTTTGAAGTGTTAGGTATCATTTATTTCTCGCAATGTCATGCTAAGAACTAACGGAAAATAATGTAGTTGGAAGAGAAATACAAGAAAGAATTAAGGCTAGTAATAGATGCTATGGAGAGCTAAAGAGATATCAATAAGAGGGACAGAGAAAATTTGTAGAACTGTCATAGGACCAGTAGTAATGTATGCCTCAGAGACTTGGTGTATATCTAAAGAAAATGAGACAGATAGCGGCATGGGAAATAAATATATTGCGAGGAATTCATGGATCTGTTTGTGAGAATGGTGTGTGGAGAGTAAGAAATAACAAAAGAAATATATGAGAGATATGGTTAACCCCAGGTGAAATAAAAAAATTCCAGATTGAGATGGTTAGAGCATGTTGAGAGGGGCGAAGAGGACTCATTATTAAAAAGATTTATAAAGGAAAACCTGGTGGGAGAAGATGTATAGGAAGATCGAGGAAGACATCGTTGGAGGCGGCGGAGGAGGGCATTAGAGAATTGGGGTACAGGTGTTGGAGAAAACAGACTCAGGATAGGAAGTTGTGGGCTTCAATAGTTCTCCCGGCACTGGCCCTAGAAGGGCCGTAAAGCCAGGGAGTGAGTCAGACTAAGAAAATGGAATCTCAAAGTGAGCGTTCAGATACCACGTTTTAAAGATTTGCATTTCGCTAAAGCTTCCTGTATCTCTCTTGTAACTACAGTAAAATGTGCATGAAAGTTATGCAAACACTTATCACGATTAAAACGGAGGTAGAACACGTGCACATTAATTTAATTTTAACATGACAGATTTGCTTAAGCGAAAATAAATTACTGTCGCTATGTATAGTTAATTAGTGATAATTTGCGATTCTCCACTAACTAAAGGGGTAAACTGAGGGCAACACCTCGTGCATTGCGACCTACACAGATTTCTTGTGGCTAATAACCCGGGAGGGAGGAATGAAATCAGAGAACCTCAGGAGGCCACAGGCCGCAGGAAGACAGGCGTCAGAGAGGCGCGGAAGTCCCTAACGTTTCCAAGCATGTCGCAAGAGGGCGAGCAAGTGATCTGTCGACCTGGCAACCCCCTAGTATGCACGGGGAGCGTTCCTTACATTGCGCATGCATCCACGAACCTAGAAATTCAGCTGAAACATGACAAGGAAATGGAATAAAGGAAAAATGATGAGAAGAACTCACGGTAAGCGCCCCAAAATTCGCCTAAGTGACAAGGGGAAACTGCAAAAAACCCAAGCTAGGGGACGCAGTTGACGGGGATCGAACTCTCGACTCCCGAATGCAAGTCCTAGGGGAGTAATTTGTTCTTGGTGTAATTATACAGCTGCAATATATCGTTTTTAACTTGAATAACAACTTCATACATCTCATAAGAATCTAATTTGCGGTAACATAATTGTAGCAGGTTTTCGAAAATACTAACATTCTTCCCATATTAGAATATTGTGTACCTATTATGGTGAGATGTTAGGAATAGACAATATAAATTTGTGAAAGTGGGTTGTTATCTAGGTTTGAAAGGTCATTTTAATATAAGTAATATATAATTAATACTTCAAATAGCACAGTCATAGCAGTTTCAATATCAAATTTGAATAATCGATATAAAACTAGAAACTTACAAAATTCTACGTTATAGAAAAACTGAAGGTTTTGTGTAATAAAATAATTTACACCAATCAAAAATAAACAACTTGTATCCGAACCCGCATAAAGCGTGTGGCTTCATTTGAACCATTTGCAGTAACGAATCCAGTCTTCGCTTTCATCTTTTGAAAATCATCCAGCACAGAACAAGAAATTTTCGTCATCTTCTGACAAATGTTCATCCGAATCTTCAAGCTGAACAGTATCATCCTTGGAATCAGAAGTATCGGTTACAAATAGAAATTGCCTTTTTATCTGGCACCCTGTTAAGACTACTTGGGACATCTTCCACTGGAAGTTCCTTCTTCACCAAGTTCTTTTTCTCTCTGCTTTTCTTTTCTTCTTTTTTTGTTTTGTCTTTTGGGAGGGGATACATTTATGAATTTCTTCGTTTAGCTTCCTATTTGTTCCTCATGTTTCCCTCAATCTTTAGCATGTGTGGAGAGCTGGTACTGATCTGATAATATATAGCCGTAGTTTCATTAATTTTCCGAACCATTCAAAATACGTTTCGTACCCTGAAGAAATGGTGTTCCTAATATGGGGAGCCCCATATTCGATTTAACACAACGTCCCCATATCAGGATCAGACTAGCTTTACTTGATAAACGTGTTTCTCTTATCCACAAATTAAATAAGAGGTGGGATGAAAGCCCAACTAAAACTGATTCTATTATAATACTCAGTACATTAATAAAGCTTCCTTTTCTTAAATGATGATGAAATGTGTGAGAGGGCTGAAAAAACTTCTGGGATACGTGCAAATACAAATAAGTGACTGGTGCTCTGGTGTTAGAATTTACAACATTTTCACAGACATCGCTTTAAATACTATTTATCACCGTTAGGCTGTAGTACCTCCTTACCACATATTCCACACCTCCCAATATTAGGCTCAGCTCTCCTACTAGTTACCGCGGCGCCAGTCTCTATTAACTAAATATCAAAACTATATTAATCTAGAGAATAAGCTATTGAGTTGGTAAACATTTCGTTTAATTTTCTTGTTGTCCGAAAGCACGAGGTTGTCATTTCATAGCGACAGCAGATTGCTTGCGAGCTGTCAGATGGTTGTCAGTGTCAAGCTGTCATGCTTGTTTTTGTTTGTTCTTATAACACGTTGAAGGGAACAAAAACTGAGCAAATATTCTTTCAGACTTAATGAAGGGAGCTGAAGTACAACTAATTCTACAGACATTTAAACGATCAAATGAGAGATTTCAAGTAATTTTGTGAGTGGAGAAGAGCAAAAGCAGTAACTATAACTGATGAAATGATAAACAACCTAAATTAATAGCCTGGATGATTGTAACTCAACGAAACAAGAAGCTACTGCGCAGCGATTTTTCACTGGACGTGTGGACACACGATTCCGCGCTGCTGCTGCAGTATTGAGTGTACAAGATAACCAATCCATACGCCCGGGAAGAATTAAAACAAACTATCCGCCGTTTCTCAATGTAACCTACGGCGAGTGTTGGAAAGCTCTCTAAAGAGTTGCCAAAAATATATAGGCAGTGACGGTGGCCAATTTGGGCACCTCCTTTCTTAAAGTTGGTATGTAAAGCCTTTAAAAGCAGTTTCAAAATATATTTTGTGGTTGTATCCGTGCGCTCAGATAGCGCGAAAAACACAACGAAGCCGGTTCTTAGTTCATTGGCTCTTCCGGTAGTAACCCACTTTATGCAGTCTATCGATTAGAGAAGATTCTATCTATACTCTGCACGTACACACATGCCTACGCAGTGATACAAAACAAATGTTTGTTATTTGTGACAAAACGAAATAGTTTCCATTGTCAACTAAATCAAAACATGATACCAATTGTAGAAAATAGGTAATTATGCACGATTATAGCAACGTGTTATAAAGCCAGGATTGCATTAGTCATTGTATATGCAAAAATTATATGGCTGACACGAAATTTAAAGGCGGGAGGTACAACCAACCTCCAATCAGAAACTTGTCACACCTTGCGGTGTTGTATAGTTAAACAGGCTGTAAAATTGGTGATATAAGTATCATTTGCGCCCACAAAATTTGTAAACACAACAGGGATAGTAATGACCAACTATTAGCGGCCATTAAATGTTGTGTCTGCCACAGTTTCTATTCGTTTATCCCTGAAGCGCATCCCGTTCGGGGAAAAAAAAAGAGCTCTTGTTCTGGTATACGGGAGTAACACTTATAAAAGTGGCTATAAGTATAGCCACTTAGAATTAATTTCCAGTTTAGAGAAAATATGAACTAACAAGACATGAAATAAAGGACAAGAAAATGTAATGGTAAAGAAACGTGTATGAAGTTTAGTGCATTATCGACGGGTAAGAGCTTCCCAATTCCACCAATAGTGGCATTATCGAGTTTACAATTTCCGCCATGCTGGGCCAAAGCAGCGCGTGCGCTGTCTTCTTCTTTCTTCTTGTTTCTCCCATATAATTGAAAGTCTTTACTGTAGTAGTTATCTACGGTTGAATTGTAACTTCTAGATGTGTGTGAATTGCTGCAATCAGTGGCCTGTTACTGACCTGTTTTCTGGGTCATAAATCGAAGGAATGTTTGATAGAAAATGGGGCCTGCAACAAGTACAAACCACGACCCCAGGAAGGGGTTAGTCTGCTTGACATGAAATGTAATATCACATCTCCAATCCAAATGACAGTGCGTAATAGAGCAAGCTCCTGCTGACTGACGTCTGGCATCCTGTCCGTGCAGGGGCTGGGGGGGGGGGGGGGGGGGACGATTGCTCACATCTCTGTCTTGTCTGGTTACGTTAGAGAGGGAACAACATCTCCACCGGTCATAGATACTGTCCTCCAAAATTCAAATATGAGCAGGGTAAGACATTTCTTTCCTTTCTCTTCCCACCGCTACTTTGGATACGTACTAATCTTTATGCCGTCATCTTACCCAGTTCAAACCAACATTTTCATGGCTAACAACTTGTTATTCTTTCTTCAAAACTAACATGGATTAAAATATATCCTTTGAATATTCGTATGAAGAATCAAAATCTCTCCACTTTTTGTGCACATATTCATTCTCATTACATATAACATCGAAACTTAAAGTGGTAAACAGAAACTTACTGCAGGAAGAATAAAGTTGAAGTAGCATTAGCCTTTTCGTTGCTGTTTTGTTTTCTAATTAGAAGCTTGCTACTGTTATCGGCTGCCAGATGGCATTGCAGGCAGGGAGATTAACCAAATTTGTAGCTCTTCTTGATTATGACAGCTCCTTCACTGATGTCAACAATAGCCCTTTTCTCAAGAGTAATGTATTCCAGTTTGTCGGTCTGGGTGGCTCAGTTGGTTAGATGCTGGCCTACTGCCCCAAGGTCGCGGGTTCAAATCCTGTCCAGAAGGATGGTTCTTAAGTGTGCTTAAAAACGACAGCTCCATGTCAGTAGGCTTACTGGCGTGTAAAAGAACTCCTGCGGGACGAAATTCCGGCACACCGGCGACACTGATATGATCCTGGCAATTGATATATTAAGTATATCTTTCAATTTGTTGTCCAGCTTTTGTACTGGATAAATTCGGAACTGGTGTTGAAGGGTTCCGCTATCACTAGCAGCAAGAGTCTACGATTAACTAACTCGAAACCAATTTTTGATGAAGGTTCTGTCACCACTACAGTCAACAGTACCCAAATAATTCTATATTGGATCCGGGTACTCAGACTAATCCAACAGAAACAGATCTTGATGAGCTCTGCCACCAGCATGACTCCTCTTGAGTACCAAAATAAATGCTACTCACTATAATGGATCTGAGCATAAAGTATAGTCATGTTTGGAACCGATTTTGACTTGGTCACGCTGCCAGCACGACTCCATCATCCATAAGCACCTAATGACTTGCTACAGTTAGATATCATTCTGCCAAAGAGATCCCATTGCATGTATACACCAAATGTCTTACTGCAGCTGCGAGTAGATAGCTTAACAGCACTAAGGTTACACACATTTGGAAGTGATCTTTATGACCACAGACGTAGCCACTGCTGCTGAAGATACTCCCCGCTTCAGTATACCAAATGAGTTAACTTATTTGTACTCAAGTTATACATAGTTGCCGCTACATAATATTGCAGCCATCAAGATTACACAAATTTGGAACCGATATTGATGACGATGGACTCCGCCACTGCTGCCAACATGATCCCCTCTCTCATGTGTACCAAATGACTTCCAGTTCAGTTGTCTTCATGGTAACCTCTCAACCCCCCCTCTCCACACAACACATTATGAACCCCGGGTACGTATATGCAACCGCCATCCGGAAAATGACTCTTTTATTTTCTGGAGTGGGTAACGGGAGGGGGATACATTCATTCATACTTCCAACCACGCGCTCATTTATTTCAATCTAACCATCCCCCCCCCCCCCCTCCCAACTTCCGTGCACTTTTTCCCTGTAATGTCCTATTAAATTTAGACCTCGCTCGCTTTTTATTTTCATTAAAAATTCACAATTTGAGCAGAAATGTTTTATTAAGGACGTCTCATTAGTCCTTTTTCCGGCGACGGTTAAATGGAAATCGAAAGTACGCGGGATGGAGAAAAACAAAAGTGAAAAAGAGAGCGCGGCGCAATGCAGCAGCGACCTCTAAAGTGCCTGCCCTCAACACAGACGTCGCGGCGCGGCGTCTCGGTATTGTGATACTGGGGGAATTTTCATCACGACGTATCAACAATGTTGGAGTACAAACTGCACAACGTGGGTTTATTGTTACTTCTGTTGCTACGATATGCATGCTAAAGCTTTTCTTAAATAAGATAAGCACATCTGAGAAGTATTCACCATCTGGATATGGACTATAAAAATAGCACACACTTCTACAGTACGTTTGCTACAAAACTTGGCCAGCAGGCGCACGGCCCGTCTCCCAGACGTGTACTGCACGACTTGACTGGCAGTCACAAGGCCCGTCTCCGGTGACACATGGATGGACGACAAATGAAATCTAATACATTAACAATTATCAGAATAATCACAAAACATGCCTTAAATCAGGAGGCGTTGGAAATGCCGTCCATCTGCATCAATACATATGTCATCTTCTAAGGAAATTTTCATTCACACGCATTAGTTCAGCTTCCGTTATAACGTTAATTTACCCCATGATTTTTTGTTTTAATTTTGTCTTGTGCAAGACGCGTAAGAGATTTTCGAGGTGACCGTTCTAATTTTTCAACGATTTCGTCTAATTTATGTTCCGTAAGCACATGCAGTTTCACCTTTCTTTTCCAACCACAAATCCATCCCGTCTCCCTGAATTTATTTACATACAGTAAATGACAGTGTCTCTAATCGGAACACGCACGCCAGGAATTTAGTTTCAAATTGCCTTACAACTTCCCCACAAGATGATGCAAGCACATAAGTACCGTACGTAAACACTTCTAGACACTCCTAATGTTATTCACATTTGAACTGGACTAGAGACTAGAACACCACAAAACGCCTACCTAACAAAAATACGACTGATGCACATGTGACGACTAGCACGCGCGCGCAGCGAAATGTAGTGAAGGTCACATGGGCCGTGCACTTGCCGGCCAAGTTTTGTAGTAAACGTACTGTAGGTGCTATTCAGCAGATCCCAAACAATGTTTTACAATATACATGACAATATTTTCTCGAAAATACAATGTACATTATTAATCTAAAATATTACTGGATAACAAATGTTGTGTAATTATGTCAACAGTCGGATACTGACTAAAGCTACTCAGTCATTAAATTGTATTACTTGCTGTCTAAGCTGGCGTTATACGCGTGTATTTTTTAATGTGTTGAAAATAAAAATAAGGGTAGTTTTTGAAAAATAAGAATACATTATTTTCGTTCAGAACTTGAAATATTTTATCCAGATGCCTCAAATTATACAGATTTGCACGTCAAGGATTGAAAATATAAGCAAGGGTAGTTTAGGGGTGTTTAAGGTAGACTATAGTTTTTCTCGAGCACTATTAAAAAGCGTAAAGGGTATAGCGGAGGGGAATACCTCGCGCATCTCGACCTCAGATTGTGACTAACAACTCTCAGGAGACAGGGATGAACTGAAGGAACCACAGGTTCCATGGAGTCGACAATGGCCGAAAGCTCGACTTTTTAAATTTAACACGGCTGATCACACGTGAAGCATTGATCAAGAACCACAGGTTGCCACAGGACCAATGTCAGACGGGCCAGAGACGCGCGGAAGTCCCTAACAAGTGCTGAGATCTCTTCATCCCGGCGCCAGGTCCCGCCGAGCAGCCAGCACCCTGCGAGTCCGGGGTCCCCAGCCACAGAGGACAGCGGCCGCCCAATGCCACCTAGCGCCGAGAACAGCAGTTACAATGCGCAAGCATCCGCACCATCTGTCCTGCACCGCCAAACAACATTCGCTTGAAAGCACAGCTGAAAGGTAATGGAATGAAGGGAAATGATGAAGAGGAAACCGTGGTAAGAAATTAAGCATCCCAGCATTCGCCTAAGTGACAAGGGGAAACCACGAATACCTCAAGACAGAGTTCGCTGTCACAGGGGATTGAACCCGGAACCTCCCGAATACGAGTCGCACACGTTGCCGCGGAGCCAACTCGCTCAATTCGAACACTATTAAGGTAAGGGATAATTTTAAAATTCAAGGTACTAAGCATGGTGACGTAATCTACTGTTTTTGCCAGGTGTATAATGTAGTAGGAAAGAGCACATTTATGTAATATAAAGGATTGAAAATATATACACATTCTAGCCGCGGTACCTAACATTCCATCTTTAAGCTTTGATTAATTGGATGCGTTCACTGAGGTCACTCATCAAGAAGATGAGGTAACGCCTAAACAGTTTTGGATACAAGCATGGAAGGGGTCCCTAACGGTTACAGTACGAATGCTCTGACACCGCCTGTTCGACCCTTACAAGCCCCTCACCCCTGGTGGTCCCCCCAATGGTTCCTGTGGCGGCGGGTCCTCACCGGGCAGGTTCGGAACGACGCTAGGGAAGAAACCTTTATAGATATCCGGCTGCAACCCGCCGAAAAACCGCCGCCTGGTCCCACAACCCTGAAATTGATGAGATAATGGGTAGGAAAGCCCTGAGCATTCCAACATTCGCCAAAGTGACAAGGGGGAACCACGGAAAACCCCAAGTGAGAGTGTGCGGCCAGCGGGGATCGAACCACAACCTCCCGAATGCGAGTTACACGCGCTACCACCTGCGCCACCCCGCTCCACCACAGGCGGAGACATTGATGATGCATGAAATTATAATGGAAAAAAGAAATTAGGGTAGGAAACTTCTGGGCCTGTTTGGCTAGCAGTCACTAAGACTGGGAAAACCTGGGGGAGGGGAACTCTCACTAGGGAGTATGGCTCTGCCGGAATCTGAACCCAAATACGAGTCAATGTCTTCGTTATCCGTGTCGGTGAGTAGTGAATTCGGAAGTTATATTGGCGAATCAAACCTTTTTCCACACATATTTTAATACACTTGTTTGTAGTAAGATTAAAGGGCATACTATGTGCTTAACAAATGGACCACAGTGCCCTACTTGTTGGTGGGATCGGCCCCACTGCGGGGGAAATAAATCTAAAGAAACCAAAGGAGACCGCCTGTCGCCCAGGAAATCGTGGCGGCTTATACGAAGCGTACGGTATAAAATCGGGAGGAATAGTCAGCACCAAGCTCACTTGCAGCAGTGGAAAGGTTAAATCCCGCTGCACTCCGAAGCTCGCCGCTGCTTACTCGAAATCAACATAGCTCAATGGACAAATACATTAAAATTCACTCACGATCAAGCGTAACAGTTAACGCGCCACTATCATCGCGCCGATTAGTTCCGACTATGATGATGAGAATGATACGCCAGTATCGATTACACGTGTATACTCTCACAGTCGAAAGCACTAAACCCAGTGAACAGGTTGGTCCTTTCTTCACAGTAACATCTCACTTAGCCAAATAATATATATTTTCAAGATTATGTCTGAGCTTGGAACAACTTTGTTATATTAAGTGAGTGAAAAATACTTCTAAATTTATACTGCGTTTCAATTGGTATGCAGTTTTAACTTACTCTACTTCCTCCCAAAGTTGGATCCCAAGTTAGGCGTCCTCATCATTATCATGCCTGCTAAGAAAATCAAGAACTCCAAACTTTATCTAGAGTAAATACATTTTATATTCCACGTCAGAAATTCGATATCGAGTTCCCACCGGGAATACATATTTTGAGGTATACCGAACTAAAAATAAATAAATAAATAAATAAATAAATAAATAAATAAATAAATAAATAAAATAAGTCTCGACTGCTTAAGTGAATATCACCTTCAAATTTAAGTTCCGCCTCTACCAAGAATGGAACACCATTTTCTAGAATCCCCCAACTCTACTGTTTACAGTCTTGTTTTCTATTTTCTCAAAAATTGCTCTAAGGCTTTTGGGCCTTGCAGCTAGCCCTCGTAGCCGTGGTCGCTAGAGTGCGTCTTGGCGCTCCGCGTGCAGAGGGTTACGGGTTCGAGTCTGCCTCGGGCATAGAAAGAAAGAAAGAAAGAAAGAAAAAAGAGCCATGTGTTATAATAATTGCATGAAGAAAAAAAGGTATATTTGAATTGTTTGTGCGTAGTCTAAGATACTTCTTGTGAATTAAATTAATATACCTAAACAAGTATGGCCAGTGAACAACAATAAAGAGAAAAATAATTATTTATTTATACATAAAAAACTGCCGATCTATGACTTCTCAGATATTCGTTGTTACTGGTTTGATTTTTCAAATAGTTTTTCGAAATGCTAAGTTACTATTAGTTTGTTTCTCATGTAAACGATATGAGATTTCAAAGCCAGTACACAGCGATATGTTTTTGAAAAATGTGATTGTCGCTTAAGGTGCGTCTATTCCTTTTTCTTTTAAACTTTTTTTTAAGTTTTAACGTCTATTAACCGGGTATATTAAATGAATGGATGAAATGACGCTCAAATGACCCCGGGGTCTCTGAAGCTTAAAGTCACCCTAAATTTCTTCTCAGGATGACGGAAAACCCCGGAAAAAACCTTATCCAGATAACTCACCTCACCGTAACCGAGATTCAAACTCGGGACCTCTTGAAAGTGAGACAGGCAAATTTATCCCCACACTACAGAGGCGGGCGTGTATTCCTCTTGTACCTATAAAGAAACCGTTTTTGCAAACGTTTGTGTTAACATAAAGATAGATAAAAAAAATTGGCTGTTGTACGGATAGCTTGTAGAAGGGTATACAAAGAAAGTAATGTATCATATTTTTACAAATAATCGAAGCTTTTGGTGTAAAATTAACCTGAATAGTTTCAAGTTTGGCAGGTAGTTGGTACCAAAGACCGCTGTAATGAAGTATAACGATAATAAGACAGGGGGGATCGAACCCGCGGTGTTAAGTCGCACGCGTTAATTAGCCAGTAGAACATTTAAAACAAAACAAGTTCTAGTATCTGACTCCTTGAGGCGCATCTCTGAGTCACTCTATTCATTACGTCAACCAGAATCAGTAGCAAGCTAACGACTTCGTCCGTCCGCCCGCCGAGATAATTGATAAAGAATATGTGCAGCGCAGTGGAGCCCTCTCGACGGCTGCTCCTAGCACTACAGCCCGGAGGATAATTCCTCATTACTCCATCTCCCCCGCAAGCACAACCGATTCTCCCTTTCTTCTATTTTTTTGAAAGATTTCTCGGCTAGTAATTAGAACGGCCACATTCCCCAAGACAGGCACGAGCAGCGTACTGACAATGGAACCGAGCGTAAAAAAAAGAAGAGGAACGCAGTGCGACATCTATTCCGGCACTATTTTATTTCTGCGGGGAGGCATGCAGCATTATGACACGTATATCTTTTCTTCATAATCAGGAACCGACAGTTATATTTCAGCACTCCAGCTAATGTGAGATTTCTATTCATGTTTATTTATTTACGTAATGACGTGCACTGGAGAGCCCAAGCCAACTGTTAAAACTCGGCCTGCGGAGTGTTGATTCATTGTGATGTTTTAGATTCACTTCACAGCACTTAAGACAGTGTATCTTAAAAAAACTATAAATCCAAATTTTACAAGTTTAACGTCCTTTATTCTGGTAGCAATGATGTTCAAATCAACGCGGGGGTTGAAGTTACTCGACATATGTTTTCTCAGGGTGACGGGAAACTCCAGAAAAAAAAAAAAAATATCCGGGCTTGTAATATTTGCGATAAAACAATTCAAAATATAGCAATATGATCAGCTTTGTAAAATAATTTCTGAGACACCTTTCACTTTTTCGGCTCACTATCTAGGACTAAGTAGTGAAAGTACTTTATTCCACACAAATTTCGATATCGAGATTTCACCAGCGATCTAGATAACGAATATGTATACCTTTAGGCTTACTGAGTGCAACATAATTGAAAACGAAAAATCGATTAGATTAAAAAAAAACAGTTGAAAGCAAAAGAATCACCCCATTTCCATTAATTTTTCATGTTCTCAAAAATGGCTCTTAAAGAGTTTTATTCAAATGTCATACATTGGGTCCCAGCCACAGAATGTTCCCCGGTTCGATCCCACCCATAGGCGTTGGTGTTTTAAGCCTGAGTATTTTTCCAGTGCTCCGATCCCCAAATATACTACTACAACACGACAAATAACTTTTACACCTTACAAATGTGTAGATTCTGAAGTCATCTTCACTCTATATGAACTTGCACATTTTGCATAGTTCGTAAACCGCAAGAGATACAAGCTTACTACACAAAAAGCTGATGTTAAAACCGTCATATTCGGTTGCTATTGGTCTGAATTTTCCAATAGCTCCGACTTTAAGATTTAATTCTTCTGATCTCTTCAGCCTCCTGTATCCCCCTTATACCAATAACAAAATGTGTAATAAAATACAAACGTTTATATCCATTAACATGAATTAGAAAAATGTTTTGTAGAAGATATAAACACAGTGGCTGGAGAAAATCACGTAAATGCAACACGTCGCATCTTTCTCTCTTTCCACCACTTGGTAGGTAGAGGAAATGCTGTAGTTATTACAAGCAAAAACTCTGTTGCTGTTAGTAGCTAATCATTGTTTTTGACGTCACGAATGTTATGCAACATCAAATAGTAACTTAGCTGCACATGTGAAGGTAGTGGCTGGATGAATGCACGAACTAACAAATAATAAGATAATCAAGACTACCTTGGGATAATCATTTTGTAGCTGAAACGGCTCATTTTAGCAACAAATGGAAATACATGAATAAGTCATCGTTTAAAGCTCTCTATGCTATAATTTCCGAAGTATACGTTAAAGGAGTAGTGACATTGTGGCAATCAAACATTCAACCGATTTCATTTTTTATTTATTCAACCATGCAATATAGACAAAAATGGGCTTTATGTTTCAGCTTAACGTCAAGAAGTCACCATTACAGTCTGTGCACTACACCCCTAACGCCCTGTATATCCCTTTGTAATACGCATAAACACCTAGAGTGAACTTAGATATAACCCATACTGGTTGTCACAATAGGGGGCGAATACACAAAAAGTAAAACCCCATTACTGGTTTCTTTCGTATAAATTCAATACAATCTCGCCGAGAAAAATACTTTATCTCACCTAGAGGGAATTCTAGAAGCTTTGAAAGTTTTTTCTCTATTTCCCCTGTACAGAGCATTTACACCCCCTGTTCCTGGGGTTCGATGCCAGACGAGAACCCGACGGACTCGTAATAGGAGAAAGTATTCCGAATGGTTGACCAACTTCGATGCCTGGTATGGGAATGAAGGAAATACGTGAAATGATGGTGAAGTGAATGAAAGGAAAGGTTATTATGGAGCAGTTGACGGATTGAATGGCGGCCCAGACGCTGCTTTGTTTACTACAAAGCCCATATACGGTTCCTTGGGTTAGGACCCGGCCGCCTTGGTGAGAGGCGAGCGGTCTAACCACTCGGCCACGGCATTTCCACCAGGCTTTGAAACTAATGCTTAATTTTTTTTTATCGCACTACTGTAGTGTTCAATATTGACGATCATATGTCGAAACTTTAAATACTCCAGGGTCACTTAAAACGAACATATAATTCCATTTAGAACACATGGTGTTATCTTGTATACAGTGGTATTTCTTTGGGTTTTTGTTAGATCACACATACTTCATACTTCTACACTCTGAGGAAGATAGGGAATACAGAAAAATTACCATCCCCCACCAGGGAATCGAACCCGGGACCCTTGGAACAGCAAGTAGGTGCTCCATCGACTGAGCTAAGGGACGGTCCAGAAACAAGAATATTCTGTCCAAGTTAGGCTACTGTGTAGGAGTTCGAAGATCTGCTTTACAAAATGAATTGTATGTTTGAGCAACCAACATAATCCTCTACAATGGGTAGCTGGAAGGCTCTTAGTTATGAAGTCCAAGAACAATAGTACCACAAACTACACAGTAGAGATTTTGATTGGAAAGTACAGGTTTCCGCAAGTCTTAAACTAGGCATATCCAGGCAGAGGTTACCGCCTGGCATCATGAATCGCTCTCACCCTAAGCGGTATAAACTTAGTTCATATTCCACTGATGCAGGGATGTCTTGTCGGCAGAACTTCATTAGCGCAGTCCTAATTAATGACGAAACACATCAATTAGCAAGCAAGCTAGGCACGTCCGAGCCGTATTCTTTACAAAAACAATGCTTCAGGTGCGCGCGCAGCCCCTAAATCATCTTAACGGTGTCAAATTAAACTCAACATTCGTGAGAAATGGCCGTTCCATTGTTCTAAAACCTGTTGTGTGGTTTACTTCAAGACTTGCTGTGAATGGAGACCTGAGCTTTATTGACGTCATCGGTTACAATTTCACTTCTGGTTTTATCCCTCTTTGCATTCAAAATACGAACCAATGTCCCAGGTTATGCTGAGAACTGCGTGGTCTTGGAGGCCATGAAAGACAAACATTGCTAATTTTCGGACGGTTATTATTATTACCTTATACATGTACTTATTCCAGAGTATGCCGGCTATCCTACTCATACAATGTTCCAAGTTAGAGGCAGCATATTGACTCTATACGCCACGTCCATAATACTCTCAAGTATGCACAAGTTTAACATTTTCATCTTCTTATTCTTTACCTGATTACCCTGCCTTTAAGCAGGGTTTACACCCCCAGGACTTACAAGCCAGTGCCTAGGGTCAGACGCCTGTCGGGGAGCACAGGAACCTATGGACCGGACAGAATGAAGACCTGGAAGCGGGTGGTCAGTTCAGCACCACGTATGATAGTGCGGATGATGTGATGTACTGGCGAAATGGATGATTGGAAAGGTGATGATGGAGCAATTGGAATGAGTAGCGCGGGAAACCGGAGAACCGGAAAAAAACTGCCCCGGAGCCGCTTCGTTCATCACGAATACCACATGCGGGTCCCTGGGATCGAACCCGGGTAGGTGGTAGGTGAAGGATCTAACCGCTCGGCCACGGCGGTGCAGCTTTTTATCTTCTACTTACAAATGTAAAAACCACCCTCATTTATTTCAGATAGAGATTACGAAGACCCTTTTTTATGCTGCTAAACTTCACACGCTGCAAACCTTTTTCTTATTGTGTTTATGTTCACGGTGGATAAAAAGTAAAAAGAGTATAGGTGTATCATTAACTCCTGATGGACGTAAACCATTACATATAAACTTGTTGGAATAGAACATATATATGCACTACATGTATGTCTATTCCAACAGTTATGATTTTTCATTGTTACTCCACCCAAAATTGGCAGTAAAATGAGTTTTACAGGGCAAGATGACTCAGATGTCAGTGATTTGCGTCCAAGAGATCGCAAGTTTTAATCCCTTTCAATAGCGGATATGATATACAAAACCGCAACCCAAACTTCCACCTACAGAGCCAAAGAAATAGAAATAATAGTAGATGATGCAGGAAGGCGACTAACGCAACTAAGGCCAAAGAACAGGAATTCTGTAATAAAAGCATTTCCACAAAAGTTTATCTTGATTAACACGAAATAACGGGAGAACAAAAAACTTACGATCCGGTGTTTTGCTTGTCCGCATCCCCTCGGTGTTTGTTGCCGCCTGTCACTATCCTAGAAAGGTGCAGATGAAACCACACAACATTTTAAAAACTAATTTTAAAGACTTTACTTACCAAGTTTATGAATAGAGATACTGAAGCTAGTAACCGTCGATTATTGCAAAAATGCAGGGTGTTGTGGGCAGTCATATAACCAACACAAGAGTTTTTAAAGGGCAAATGAATGTTTTCTGGAGTTAAAGAGCCTTCTCGGGATATCCATCTTGGGTAATTTGCCGCATGTGCAGTTCAATGATTCCTTTTGGTATTTATTTCGGATACAGTAATACCTACTATTGAATTTCAACGAAATAAGATTTTCCACGCAGTTAACGTTTATCTGTAAGCGTGTATTGCACCGATAAGATCAGTCCTGAGGTGGCAGAGTCAGCTGGTGGCAGTGAAACGTTAAGAATGAAAATGTTTGAATGGATCTGTACATCAAAGCCTTACCCGAGATACCTATGTATGTAAGCACGCCACTTAGCTGGGAGAGGCGACAGCCCACAGCAGGCAAGTGGCTGCTGGCCTTGTCTGGAGCAGGTCAATCTCAATTCATTGCAATCTTACGTGACGTGACGTGTGGCAGACCTCAATTGTTTTACAACTTCCTCATCTACTTTATCTTGCGGCCGGCGCAGAACTCTCTGCTTCGAACCCCGCGCACGTGATGGAACTTGATTCACCTCCTGAATAACTACTGCAAATTCTGAACTTGTGTGGTTCCATTCACTTTAGCGATCTTTACTTGTGGATTAAAAATTATGTAACAGCATTAGCATCCATATTTTTATTCTCTACTTCCACTTACAGTATGGTGTCTCTCTCTCTCTCTCTCTCTCTCTCTCTCTCTGTGTGTGTGTGTGTGTGTGTGTGTGTGTGTGTGTGTGTGTGTGTGGGCGCGAGCGTCTGTGGCGGATAACTAAAAAACAAGTCAATTAAATATCAAACTTGGTATTCAATTTGAGACCTTCCAAAATGCGACACAAAACTTTTTCAAAAATTTTTTATTTTCTCAAAAATTGCTCTAACGATTTTGATTAGAATGCCATAAGTGTAAGGTATTTTTTAGGCCAAATGAAATTTATATCTTGCACTTTCTGGGAATGTCCCAGAATTTCTCTTCATTCTGGATGATCTTTGCATAACTCGTAAACCGTAAGAGATAAACAAGATCTTACTGAAAAAAGTAGATCTTGTTAAAACACACAATGTATCTCAAATAATTGAACCATTTCCGAGATATTCTTTGCTTTTAGTTTGAATTTTCCAATTCTTGTACTTTTCTCAAATGGGTAGTCCTTTTTCGTATTCTCCTATTCTCATTTTACCTACAAGGAAACATGAAAAAAAAAAAAAAAAGAAAAAAAAATTCTACCTCAACCTCGACTAATATGAAGTAGATAGAAGAGGTCTTTAAGAATATTTGCAAGAGTAGGGAAAGTCATGTGAGTGCACATATCGGGTTTCTCTGATTAAACCTTACTTGATGAACCCAGAGCTGCCTTTTGGATTGTAGCTGAAACGCAAGATGTTACGTAGACGTCAATGCGTAAATTGATGATAAAATCTCTATATCGAATTTTTGCAGGAATACTAACGGCAGGTCCTCGTCACAGATAGGTAGGTGATTGTAAAAGTAAAATTGCAATATATCAGTTACGTACACAGAATTGCATTGCGTTCAATTTAGGGAGAGAGTAGGGGAGATTTTCCATCTGGAGAGCTACGACATAAATGTTAAGAAATGAACAATTCTTTGGGGCGGGTTCTGGTCTAGGAAATGAGAACCCCAACAAAGAGAAGCATTCTGTTAAAGGATTTTAACCCGATACGGGCCACATTCCTGGCACAGGCAATTTCCTATTCGCGATTGATTCCTCGCTCTCTCCATTTTCCGGTCCACATCTCCCGGGTACGTACGGCGAATCGGAGACGAGGAGGGGGTGGGCACATCACGGGATACTCCAATCACATCGCGACTACCCTCCCGGTCGTCTGGCCAAGGAAATTTATTACTTGTGCTGCCCATCTTAAGTTACAATCGCTTTCCGATAATCGACCTCACATCTTATGGGAGCGTAACCAGTAAGTGAGCGATGTTTTATTGTCATATCAACTGCTGGATAGGCACATTATCTAAGTAACAGTGGGTGCATAAAGGGGTAGTACATTGTCATAATATACACACATTGGATGGATCAGCAATATTATCCATGATACCATGATACAGTGGGGACTTCAAGGGACAGCATACTGTCATAATATCCACTTAATGGATGGATCAGTACATTATGAAAGAGTGAGGACTCCAAGATGCAGCACTTGTCATCATATCCACATTCTCGTTGGGCTCTTATGGATCTGTGGTGACTTCATGAGAATTCTCAAGAAGTCCACATTTTGGATGAGCTCTTATGTAACTGTGGGAACATTATGAGCCATCACATTGTCATAATATTCACATCCTTGATGAGCTCTTTGGTAACTGTCGATATCGTGGTACAGCAGTGTCAGAATATCTACATTCTGAATCAGTTCTTATGCAGCTGTGGGAACTTCACGGGACAGACCATTGTTATAAGATCCACATTTTGTAAATAACTGGAGGGAATTCATGGGTAACCGGTTACCTATTTAGTCCTGTATTAACACGCACTTTTTTATAATTACTCCTCCATTGACTGAATTATTTCTTTTGGTTGAAAATTAAATTCCATTTTGATCTATGTTTTCATAGGTCTTCCCCGTTCCTATAGGTTTCATGGCCTATAAAATGGCGATATTAAACTGGCATTCATCCCAAGAGACACTGTACATCAAAAGTTATAAAAAATAACCACCTTAGAGTATTACTTTCAGTGTTACCACGAATGGCCTGAAAGTTACTCTTTGATCACACAGCTCAACGAAATCACAGATATTTGGCGATACATAGAAGCAGAGTATGCAACTCCCCTTACAATAAGTGAATATTTAAACTTTGTCTCTCTATTTACTCCTTTTGAATGGAAGTCATTCAACATTTACCATAAATCGCCGAATTTTCTCCCACATTCATATTTAACAAGACGGAATTATAATTGGGCGACATGAATATGAATATAGAAATGTTAGGTAGCCTTTGTCCGTCCGTTTGGAGGAAGTGCTTTTCAGTGCACTAATTATCAAAAGGGTTGAATGGCTATCGAAGTTAGTTCCCCCCTTACACATACTATTATAGTGTTGTAGATATCAAGTCAAATGAGACATTTTCCAACAAATGTACCAAAGCTAAAGCAGTACGAGTAATCGTGAAATGTTCGTGCTCACAGTGTTTTTTGGCAGGTGCAATTCTAAATTCCAGTCAGTCACCACTGACAACTATACTGCTAGCAGGTATAAGGTGATATTCCTGGCCTGGTTACCTTATATAGGTGTCGGCTCAACACCGGACTCCTTGGTACCGCAGTCATTAATCAAAGGGAGGGTTTTACACGCCTCTATTTATCTTGTACCTTTTGTAGTGGGCACGGTGCTCAATAAGGCATATTATATCAGGGAGGTTCCCCCATCCTTTTCTCTTGATTGATGCGCATCAAAGGGGTGAAAAGGTGCGGCAACACCAACAGCCCCACGACTATTAACAGTTCTGCCAACTGCATGCCAGCCAATTCTTATCACATGGCTTTCATTGTCGCACTGAAACTGTTATCTTCAGCTAACAAGTTGATATCACTTATCTACTGACTAGATAAAGCCATCAACATCGGTCTCGTGTAGGGAGTCAAACTTCCAAATTTATGTCACACAGAGTAATGAACAATGTAAGACTCGCTAATTAAAAATAAATTAATAAATATGTGTTACATTCACATGAATTGCTCTAACCAGTCTTCCACTATGCTTACAGATACCTATTTTTCTTTGAACTTCATGTTGATCGGAATAAACATTTGGGAAAATGGTTATACATTTCGTTATGGGCGGACGAAGGGTGAAGAAGGTTGAAGCGATAGTCAATTTTTACAAGTTTTAGAGTACGACGTTAAATTTTACATTGGGAGAACAACTGAATGGCGACATAGCATTTTGAAATTAAAAAAAAAAGTAAAGAAGAAACCAAACAATTGTAGCGGGTATATCTAGTGTTAATGACATAATAAATTTCATCGCGTGATCTAGATCTAGATTTTCCCGAGTAAGTTTTTGCCTGTTTCCTATATTTTACAATTTAACAAAGCACATAAAACGCGGAGAACTTCATAAGCTATTCGTAGAAGATAAAATATATGCAAACATTCTAAGCATATAGTTTTTCTAATCAAAATTGTAAACAATCTCTATGAGAAAGCTCTTCCAAAGAATAGTTTGGGATTAGTTATCCCCTCTCTCAAATACTTTTCTAAAAATGATTTTTTCCCCCCGAAATTTCAATAAATGAATTTCTGATTGGAATGCAATATTTGACTTTAGTTAGTCGGTACAGAAATAAGGATAAGGCTTTATTCCTGGTTTTATCCATATTCGGAGAGACGTGATCATTTGGGTGCTACTTTTACTCACTTCAAATATTTCTGCACAGAAGAGATGATCAAAAATAAATAGGCAGTAAATAAAACAATTCCGAAGATACGAGATATACCTACCTTACGTTCGCTTACAGAGACTGAAGAAAACCTCCCAATTCTACGCATTAATGATTTACTATTTATGCACACCGTTTCCACTACTGTAAAAAACAATGCACTGATTTTAGAGATTACGTTGATATAAAACGAGGCAGACTTAACACTAATGCATCAAGCCTAGATGGGATCCAGAGAATGGGTGTCTCCCTAACCGCTAATAAATCATAAGTTATTTGTCTGTTCGCGAACACTTGGGTGGTTGTTGCTCTGCAGTGTACCGGCCACTCCCCAGCTCATATTAGGCTATTCCATAAATAATATACTCCAACAATGCAACACCTACTTGTTACACCCGCGTATGTAAACAAACTCCGCCACCGGAAATGGCGCGTTATGAACTATCCTATAGTTGTAGCACAATTATGCGTATCGCTGCAGCTCGCTCGCTCTCTCTCTCTCTTTCACGACTCCAGAAAAGATGGGTGACATCCTGGCTAAATAAAAATTCCCATCCCCAGAAGCAAATTTATTACTTTTTAGATGGAAACTATTCTGTTCTTTTTCCCAAAAATAGCCTTATGTTGTGCTTTTTAAGTGCTAAGGTGCCACTCGTCTGTTTCTCGCGATGTCATGGGAAGAGTATGAATTTCAAAGCCAACATATAGCGGCCCACTTCTAAATGATTTGCTTATCGCTTCAGCCATCTGTATCCCCGTTTTACCTACAGCGAAATGTTCAACAATATATTTCCATAAGCGCTTATCTCGAATAACAAAGCAGGTAAATATTTTGTAAGACTGTTTTGTAGAAGCTAAAAGGGAAATACAGAAAGTAACGACCGTTTCTGCATTCCCACTGCGAGGATCATTTTCAGGCTTCTAACCAAGGCCAAATGGTTTCTTCCACATCTTTTCTCAGTGTTGCACGAGTTTCAGACAAAACCAGTGATTATTGTGCTTTCTGTGACTGTTCAAAATAAACTGTGTGATACAGAGTCGCACCAACTATAAGGTGGAAGGTCAATTGATGTTTGAATGCTCGGATATCAAAACCTACAGAAATTTGCGTTAACTAAAGAAAGTACATGATGCAGTAATGAACGAAAGAAACCTGAAAAAGCTGTGTTAAATTTTCAATAATGAACGAAAAATGTGCATGAAAATACTCGACCAGGGCATCCATCACCCATCACGGTTGATTTCAAGAATCAAGTGAACAACAAATGGGTCCCCGAACATTTCGCCTTAATGAACTGGCGGTAACCGACTACAAAACGGGTATTCTAAAGCACGTGGACAAATGTATAAATGCTTAAATATCGTAGGCGATTATGTTGAGAAATGATGTAAACTTCAGTTTTGTAAGCGAGTTCTATTAAAAAACAGGTCGTTACTTTCTGAATGACCCTTGTATACAAATAAGCGAATATGTCTAAAGAAAGTTATTGGATATGACTCAAAGCATTTTCCTCACAATGTATCACATTTTACATTGATACATTTGCAGTTGTCTTTGAAATAGTGGCCTATCATGTATCAATTAATCATTAGCGTAGATATTAATGACTTGTCTACATGGAGAAGCGAAACATACGATTCATTTGTTTAGTGAACAAACACGCTAGCCTGGGGCTTCTGCACAGTGAAATACTGCCTCAAAAATGTTTCGAGCTGTTCAACTATCTGTTCCTCAGGGTAAATACCTCAAGAAAACGAGTTAAATAATACCTACAGCAAACTGTCCCTAAATCAAATAGGTATATAGTAACTCAGCAATTCGAAAGTGAACTTCATAACGCTTTGTGTTTCAGCAGCCCTTGGCACACTTTCCCCCTCAAAAGAAGCAATGTGATTTACATAACTGGTAAGATATTAACAAGCAAATCACAACATTCTGCAAGAATGGATAAGAAGTGTTTTATCCGCCACTGACAGCCGCGGAGTGACGTCATTCGTGTCTTAGAATTTCTCGAGAAGGAAGCATATCCCTTTGTCTAATTAACGGCGACACTTTTACTCTGTTTACAATTACAAACCTTGCAACTTTACGTTAGAAAGCGCTTCCAATCTCCGGCTTCAAAAGATTCTCAACCCTCCATTTTGATGAGATGGAAATGTAAACAAGTTCACGTAAAACAAGAAGGGGAGGGCAGTGTTTATAAAACCTGAGCCTCCACTCCCATTTTTTCCTCTTCAATTAACTGCACCTTGCAATATTGCTACAGGTTGAAGGAATGTCCTAATGCCGAGCGTATTGCTGATATCGTGTCCAAACTGCATTACATATGCGGGAAATCCGAACCAAAAAGCGAGCCGCAAGGTTTTCCTTTTTGTCTCGGGCTTGCTTTTTACGTAAACTTCGAATGAGGGTATCACTAATATCGTTTACCTATCCTTGTATTAATGAAATGAACTCGATTTTTAAGATGACATACACCGGTAATTTGTCAAGTCCTCATAGTATTCCTAGATTGGCCGGAATAACATCTAAATTCCATGGAATTAGGCATGAAATATGCCGATAACGTATGTCATATTACCTTTGACCTTTCCCCAGGTATCTTCCTAGATATACAATTTATGTATAGCCTGCTACTAGTACCTACAGACCTGGGCGACTCACGGGGTAGGTATCTTGAGCGACTTTAATTTGTTTAGCTGCTAAACATAGTTACCAGAGCCAGGCCGTGAGCACTCTGCGCTCTCTGAGTACAGTTGCCCAGCGCTGTTCTAGTACCTTCTGGCGACGAAACAAATGTATCTTCGAAACGGTAGAGTAATTTAAGAAAAATATTGCAGCCGAGTTGGGAAATAGCACGTTCATTTATAAGTGCAAAACTAGAGCCTGAAACTGATAGGCAGTAATAGTCAGAGCAATAGTGGATAGCACGGGTAATAAAACTGACCACCTCTATGGTGCGGGGGTAGCGTGTCAGTCTCACATTCGAGAGGTCCCGAGTTCAAACCTTGGTTCGGGTGATTTTACTGCTTTTTTTCTTATCCTAAAAACAAAATGTCGGATAACTATGAATCCGAACTCATTACACAACTTTTATTCATCTACCGATATACTTAGCCTACGCGGAAAAATATTAAATATAAAGAGTATAGCTATTCTTCCTAAGTCACTGAGATAACATACAATTTCAATTTGTTATTAGTTTCCAGAGAGAAAATTTAATTCTTCAAAGTATCTAGTTTTACACAAATCGTCCTGTATATAGGTAACAGGGTAAAGGGTACAGACACAGATGGGGACACCTCGCTCACTTGGACCTACACAGATCTATTGTGGCTACCACCCCCAGATGCCAAGGATGAAATGAGGGAGCCGAAGGTGCCACACAGGGTTGCAGCTAGACGGCCACAGAGACGCGCGGAAGTCTATATATTGTAACTCCAACATGCTCCTGTTCTGATATACAGGCTTTGTGAATCTTTTCGTGTTTTAGAAATTTAGGAATGTAAATCCGGTAGGAGTCTTACAGCCTTCGTCCGTCGGGAAGAACAGTGTTCCCCTCCCACACATAAATTTTCTCTCTTTAAACTAACAGTAAAGATGTTGATATCTTAAACATTTTTACTTGTATTTCCAATTATACAATTTAAAATTATAGTTCGGTATTGTATTTTCGCTACATAGAATCAAAATGAGAAGCTAAATTCGAACTTTTACACTATGATTATTCCGATATCCTATTTACAGAACTTTGGTCTTGATGAAATACATTAATGGGAATAATAATAGTGGTAATAATAATAATAATAATAATAATAATAATAATAATAATAATAATAATAATAATAATAATAATAATAATAATAATAATAATAATAATAATAATAATAATAATGTTTAAGAATTACGCTAGTCACTTTTGGGAACTTCACATACACACGAAATATTGTAAACATTACAAAATTATCTCAAGTTGACAGTATCTTACAAGCAAGGTTACAACACACACAAAAGCAAAATGTACACAATGCAAATACAAAATACCATATGACCGGTGGTATATCTTACAAAATAATATTTCTATCCTTTGCCATTACGGTTCACTGCATCAACTTCTATGTAACACATTAGGGATAATTTATACAGCCTTAAGATTTTGTCAGATAAATAAGTTTCATTATTTGTCACTTAAGTTCTGAGATGCCATTAAAAACTAAACCCTGGCGCATCAGCCCATAAAGGGCTAAGGCGTGCCACCCAGCCGCTGCGTCCCCCACCTCTGTCCACTACAGGCGTCTTAGGTACCATTACATCTTATCAAAATCATTCTTTGTGAAGAATACGTCATTGGTATTCACAGACCACTGCAAAGTTGTAAATCACTGTATCGTGTCATAAACCAAAGATATGTAGATTTTAGTTGCAATCTCTGGACAATGTTTATTGTAATGCGCCTTCACAATCTTTATGCAGATACTAAAATGAAGGCTGATACATTGCATTTCCCATCTAAACATAGGCTCTATCACTCCGCAATATTTAAAACTTTAATCCGATGAAAGCTGAAAACAGGTTCAGTCGTCCCTACCGATCGGATTTGATGCTTGGAAACAGGCATTTTTGGGGGAGAGGTAATAAAAACGGGCCCGTATTAAAGCCGCCTTGCGAACGCTGGCTGGATACGGGACGCACACCCAGTAGTGTTAAATCCCTAGAACATGGTCCTTCGTAATGAAAACTTCGATATTTTATCATGCAATCTCAAATACTTCCCCAAATGGCGGGAGGAGGAGGTAAGGATGAAGATGGTAAGATCGAAATGTCTCATCTGTTGAGCAGTTCTGGAAAAGTGTTACTTAACAAAAGTATACAGATAGAAACTAATGAACCACAGACAGACATATCAGCAATGGCTGACATCCTGAAAACCGATTCTCCAAAGTCATCCTTGATATTTTCCGTCTTAAGAAGTATAGTGCTTGGAATTCACAGTTTATCATCATCCAATATTCTCGCAAAAGAAATCGAGCTACTTCATCACAGAGTTAACAATGAAGGTAAATATGTGGGTACCTTCACATTCCGGAATTGAGGATAACGAATTGGCCGACCAGGCAGCAAAAGAGCCCGTGAAAATACCTTTAAGCGACCCTACAGTTACTATACGTGCAGTGACATCACATACATATGTGAAAAAAGTAAATGTGTAACACATCACAAAGCAAACTACAAAATATAACGTCGAGCACTGTAAACCAACTGCCTGTGAAAATCTATATTGGCAGTATTAACTTTTAGTATCCCGATTAAGACTAGGCCAATCCAAGATTATGCACAGCTATTTTCTAGAACAGGACCAACCTCCAATCTGACAACAGCGTACAAGATAAAGGTAAATACTATGACCGGGACAGAGCATCGCACGTAGGCCACCCGGCCCTTTGGGCTTCTACCATGACCCTTAAGAAGGAGAGGTGAGGGGAGGGGACAGCCCTAAAGGATGGCCAGATATAGATGACGGGCTCAAGCAAGGACGGGGCCCCTGAAGTTTCCAGTTCTAATACATCCGACCCCACCCACAAACCCCTAACCCCCAGCGGGCAACCCCCTGGTAGGGTCTTCCTGACTGGGCAGTCCCAGCCGAAGTCAGGACAGAAACCTTTACATAGTGCACATACACCGCCCAGCCACAACTCGCCTTGAACCCTGAAACTGATGAAAATGAGGGACAGGAAAGCCGTGATAGAACAGGAATCACCCCAGCATTCGCCTACCAACCCCAGGGAATCACGAAAAACACACAGGACAAAGTGGGAGATAGAGTCCGGGACCTCCAGAATGTGACTCGCACACGCTTACTGCAGCGCCACCTCGCTAGCTTCATCACCGAGTGCCAACTTTAGAATCGATAGCGACAGAACTACCAAATATCCAATGAACTTCAATCACTTAAGTTCATTCAATTCTTCACAATTATACAAATGAATAAAATATTACGAAGCCGGTTTCGGCGTGCAACGGTGGACGGGCGGAGGCCAGGTTGTTCGTGCCACGTGCCGTGCCGGGCCGGGCCAGCGAGAAAAACAAGGCGTTCAAGGTAGGCTGCCTCACGCAACTGTTTGAACGTGACTGTAACAATGGAAGCGGCAGAAGCAAAAGGGACTTTTCTAGCGCCTTCTCGAGACTTCTAGCTGAGTGTGTGAAGAGCTTCTCGAAAGGTCCGTGAGACGTCAGCCTTCTAGAAAAGGACGCCATACAGCAGCAAAGTTAGCTTATTATAGAGTTGACGCTTACAGACAGGGTCGGTGGTCAGTGGGTCAGCGAGTGCGAGTGTATACGTTGCGTGCGTCGAGAGAAGCTTCCAACGAGCGTCAAGTGATTGTACCGTCAAAGTTAAGAGTATGGGAGACTGAGAAAGTGAAGAAAGACACTGAAAAGGCTGAGCAAGGTTACGAGAAGTAAGTTAAGTTGTAAACGACTGTAACGGACGGCTATAAACTATGTTAATGAGAAGAAAAAACGCGTATTTGTGGTAAAATTTTATAATACAAACAAGGGATAGAGAAGTATCCGGGTTGGATTTTGTCGTATTTGTCTATTTTATTTCCATTTTAATGAACAAATAAATATCAGAGTCGCGGTATGACTCGTATTTGGAAACGTCACACTACACAGAAAGAGGGGTGGGAGACAGGAGAGAGGGGAGCGGAGATGGCAGAGAAAGTTTTAGAGTGGTACACTCGGAGAGGAGAGTGACAGTGAGAGGGAGGGGGGAGGAAATAAAACAGAAGTTGAGAGAGGTTTATAGCGAGATAGGGAAGAAAATAAATGAGTAAGACAACAGTATGAGAGAGGGTGATATAGAGAACAGGCGAGAAAGAGTTAAAGGAAAGAGAAACAGAATGAGCGAGAGAGAGGAAAGAAATAAAAACTCTTGAAAAAGGGGTGGTGAGTCAGCGAGGGAGAATGAAAGGGGGAGTGGAGAATGAGGGGAGTGAGAGACAGAAAGAGGACAGGGAATGTGCAAATGAGAGCGAAAGGCGAAAAAGTTGGACATAATGAGAGGAGAGAGACAACGATGCAAAGCAGACAGTGAACAATAGACGAGAAAATTAGACTTGAGATAGAGGAAGAACGAGAAACGCGGAGGCAAAGAATGAGAACAGTGAGAGTGTACGAGAGAGGGAGAGAGCGCATGAGGTACAGAGGGGCAGATAGAAAGAGGGAGAAACAAAGAAAGGGAACTTCCAGAGTAAACGTCATAGCGCATGCACTTTTGGGTATCTTTCTTTCTTTCTTTTGTGGTGTTTGTCTAATATCTGTTCTTATTGCATACGGCACCACAGGCGGTGGTCAATCATGATACATCACACGAAATAATTGTGAAAAGGACATTCGGAAAGATTGGTCATCGCCACTGCAAGAACTGTGACGTCAGGGAGCGCAACCCGGCATGCATATAATGCACGGTTAGAAGGAGGGAGTTTGAAAGCTGCAGTTTTGGTGCAAAGGAACTTCTCTAACCCACATTTGATTTTATACATGCTTAACACATATACACACACTGAGAGAGCTTTAAAATGTATTTTTCATTAATGTCTTCTTTAGTTCACCGGGAGCATTGCGGTTTTCATCTGTCAATCGAGATCTGCTTTTAGATTTTACATTCTTCAGTTTATAACAAAACTGTTCACACATAGCATTAATGTGCGCGGCAAAAGTACGGAGAGAAGAAAATGTCATATCAAAATAAAAGTAAACCAGCCTTGTTTTGTAATTGATTTCAACATTGTGTTTGTAAGTTCACAATCTCAATTTGCAACTGTGGATTTACACGATCCTTAAGGTTTTATAAAACTTTATTGTTACATTTGCGGACAAAAGATTGATTTTATAATATTATTTTGAAATATCTTAGGATTTCGTACTTGTGACTTCGTTGTAGTCTTTGTGGCAACGCTCGTAATGTCGTTTAATGTTTGATTTGTGATCAAAACCTTCAAACACAACACATTTCACATTTTCGCCCATAGCGTAGTAAAACTATTGTTCTTCGCACTCCTCTTGTTCTAGGAAGGTTCTTTCGCGTTTTCGTGGTTTCGAAAGAACCATCTTTATCGATGCGGTGTGCACCACTGCTTGTTTTTATTTGAACACATGTTGAAACAGGATGACGTATTGCTTGCCCCTGCCGGAAGAGATTTGTCGACCTCTCTCTTGTGCTATACTCGGGAGTTACACAAGATTTTATACACTTTTGCGTTAAACAAGTTTACGTTTAATTTTCATTATGAAAATTATTATATTAAGCTTGACTAAAATTAGGTATAACTAAACTTTATTGGGGAGGTATAAGAAATACCTACCGTTAAGAGTAAAGTGCAGTATTACTAAAACACAAATCAATACTTCAAATGCTATTGACTATCCTGGAATAGAATGACACATCATTAAGGGTATAATCAGGGTGATAGAGCATTACACAGCAAAAGCACAACAACACAAGAAAGCTTTATTTAACACCACTACTTGAACCCAGTACCGATCAAACTACACCCCTAAACCACCACCAACTCCCACCACTACTGTGCAGGGCTACCACCCCCTTCACATACCACAATTCCGGCATTTCCTAAACAAATGTTAAAACTCGTTGGAAAATACGCTGTTTTTTATGTCAAGCATTTTTTATTACACTGGTGAGAGGCGTGTTTATTGATAAACATTTTTAAAGCTGCTATTCAAAAATGAACAGATACCCTCACCTCGGAGTTTGTAACAGAAAATGTCAACTGCATTTCTTTAAAACAGTGAATAGAATATTACCCCTATAAGCCATTCAAAGAATTAAATGTTTTGTACTAAAATTAATTTCACTTTGAGAATGAGCTTCGTTTTCATAAGTTTGGAAACACCATATTAAATTGCCTCAAGTGGAAACTAACTGGTGAAAATTACCAAAAGTGCCACTTAATTTCTTGTGCAGTTCTTATTAACTCAAATTTCCTCTTTAGTTTTACGGGTATTTTATCCTTGTGAGCACAATACTTATATATGAAACATATTTAAAAATGGTACTGTACGCCACTTTGTAATGTGAATTCTCCAAAGAAAAATGTCATTATTACAATACTAGGCTTAAGTTTGGGTACAGTCTGTTTAGTCAACATGAGTGCAGTTCGGCCGCCTCCTTTGAGGAGCTCCCTAATGCGAACTTCAATGTTCCTACGAAGCCATCTTGCTTTGAATGACATTTTCTAATATAAATGGCCTGTTTTTCTCAGAAACTATTAAAGATATCTAAATTGCATTTTATGATGATAAAAATAACTTCTAAGTGTTCTTGTGCATCTATTTTGGTGTTAATACAAATGTTCTTTTTTAACTGATGGTAGTCCTTAATCAAAAGATGACATAATTGCGAAAAAATAAAATATTTATCTTCCTTGATAAATACATTGCAGAAAAGTGCACCAGAGGACATAGAAGGTATTGGTCTACAAACATTTTCATATTCCTTTGACAAGAACTTAGAGGGGCCTCCACCATGTCACATTTTTCAGTACCACAATATACATCTCTCAATAAAAGCTTTGTTAAAAGGACCCAACTGCAATTTGCATTTTAGCAACAAGTAGGTATTTTATGTTTCTCTATAAATAATATAGTAAAACATTTTAACACCAAAACTCAGCTTAATAGGAGGCGTTGGTTCATAACCAATGAAATTTACAAAATTGTGATGAAATTTTAGAAGCACTGAGTTTCCTAAGGAAATGCACATCTTATAGATGGCCATGAAGGGGATAAGATCAGTTATTTCTCAAACTCAGCACATTATAGCCCAACATTTCTGTATATCATTTTGTTTTGTTTCTAACTTACATAGGCAAGATTTAATGTTTACATCCCTTCCAAGAATGGCACAAACTTTAGCCTGTGTGCACAAAATGAACGTACAATGCCTTTCAATCAACAGCTGTTTTGACAGAACAGGTTAATTATATTTTATAAATTGCATATGAAACACATATTCGTCCATCAGTTTTTCCATTAGTTTTCATTATAGTTTTTTGAAAAAGATTCAAAATCTTTCTTGTTCCTCTTCAAATCTTACAGCAATTCTCTTTAAAAACAAAGTAATATGCGTCAAATTACTTCAGCTTATATAATTTATAGAAAAAGTTGCATCTGAATAGATTCAGAGAGATTGAAGTTTATCTCAAATATTTATTTACAACCAGCAACAATTAATAGTTTCCAAACTTATGAATAGCTATGTACACTTAATTTAGTTTTGTGATCAAAGCAGTGCATTTGTGGTTATTTTTAAAGTAACAATTATCAATTTTTAGCATAAGCACAACAGTATTGTGTAAAGGCTATTTATAGCTACAGCTGTAGCTGTTTAGTTACAGCTACCCAATTCTGGAATATTTGCTTCTGTATTTAATTCATCTGCTTTTTGTGCGTCCTGTATTGAGTAGTTCATTATATTTAATGATAAATGTTTTGAATTTACTTTAAGTTTGTGTGAAGAAAAGCTGCTTTTATTTATATGCTTTATTCCTTCCAATTTATCAGCAAGCTATGTAGACTTTTATTATTTTTTTAACTCTTACATTAGCACAGTACCCTCCAATGGCAATGATTATATTGTAGTGTTTGATTTGAGAACAAGTGATGGTATTAAAAACTGTTTTGATGATCTGTAGTTTTTAAGCTTTTTGCCATATATTTCCATAATTCCAGACACTTTGAGGGTAGCAAATCAATAATAATTCCTTTGTCCCACCTGAGAACAGAATCCAGGGCCACTGGTGAAGTACATAAGAACATTCTAGTTAAACACTGTCACCAATGGAGAGCAAAATTTTGAGAAAAATAGGATTTAAAATTCAAATGTACACTATGACTACTCATTGACTGTCCAAACAGTGTTTGAAATAATAGATTACAAAACTAATTCATTATTATCATTACTTCATTATTCAAAATTATTCAGACTTTGTTCACAGTATTTTGCTCATTAAACAACAGAAATATCCTGTGTTAACAAGATATTAATGCTATGAAAAATTTGAATATTTTAAATGGCGGAACGTTTGAACTAGTGGGCAGCTTAAAGTTCAGCAGAACAAAATATTCATGAACTACAGAGATCATTGTGTAGTATTTTTATATTACCAAAATTTAAAAATATTAAACTGCCGCAAATAATCCAATTCTTGTGACTGTGCAGCAAACTTTACAAATGCACTACCTTAAACACACAAGCTCAATATGTCTTTTGGGCAAAATCATTAAATATCATTGGATTCTGATTGCTATTTTATATAAAATTATAAATTGTTGAAAAAAATTATTTGTTTTTTAAAACCTATTGCATTTATGTATTTGTGTGTTTCATTGTAGCATACACATATTATAACATTTTGAAATTCAATGCCTTCATCCCACTCATATGTGCAAAAACATCAATGTAGGTGTTTTATCTCCCCAGCTGCTAAGCAGTTGCATTAAACAGGATTCTTGTGGCGCAAGCTGCATGTGGTAAAGTACTACTCTCTAATAGTTAAGGGCAGCCATGAGTGAATTTCCAGTGAAGATGTTTCGTTTTATATGCCATAAAATTCCAAATGCTCTGCAAATATACATATTCTGCTTTTTTAAATAGTGTTGTGCACAGATGGTACTTCAATATACTCTGTGCATATACCTACATATGGAAACTATGCCTAGATTTTATTTTACTATAGACTATGCCATAAAAATGTTGAATGTGGTGCAGTTGTTTACTGCAACCTTAATACTTATACCTATGATATATTAAGCAGTGGTTTGACGGAGTTTAATTTCTGTAACATTATTTTTGAGTTCATTATAATTTACCCTCTGCAAAATTTCCAATTTATAAAGGAAACTTGGAAAAGTTTTTACTAAAATAACAAACCTTTTTATATGGTTGCAGCCAAGTTTACGAAGACTTTACTCATTGAATTTATAATATATTAGCTACAGATGGAGAAAAATAGTTTTACATGAATCACATATCCGAATCAAGTGTATCCACAAGCTTTTAATTTATTTCAGAACGTACAAGTTTAATTGGCTGCATATTTAGTATCCAAATAAATAAAAAAAAAAAACAATATAGGTGTAGAATAACTTGAGTATCCTTGCGCATGCACACAATGAAACGAAATGAAATTTTACTGGGAAAGGAAATTTGGGGAGGATATATTCCATATTTAACGTACCACGACAGCATTTGCCAAAACTTGGGAGATTATTGCTGGCTGGATTTGAACCACCGACCTTCCACCAGTGAGTTGTGCTTAAACGAGCTTGGCCAACGGCAGAGACTTGACTTTGGGCATAAATACAAATTTACAAACTCACAGAAAACGTGCTGAACTGTTTTATAATTTTTCAAAAATCTCTAATTTTTAGTCTTTATGAATGAAATCTACATACACATATATTCAAAATTACACTTTATAAAGTTGTATAAATTTGAAAGAACCACTGTAAATTTAATGCACTTAATCCAACAGCATCAAAAGTGTAAAAACTTCCTTTCTCCGGAAATACAAAAAGATGCCTAATTTTTGCTGTGATATACATTGTAAATATATAACAAAAGAAGAATGCTGATCAGATGTTTTAATGCAGTTTACAAAAATTATATATACATTGATGAAACAATTTCTTTTCTGTTTTCTTTCTTTCTTTTTTTTTTTTAGGGCTGAAAAATAAAAATTACCTTTTGGATACATATATTTTTATTTTTATTGCTCCATACCTTGGATTAGGATTCTAAATTTCTTAAGCTCAGTTGTGATTTTTAACAACAATAATTGGGTTACATAATATTATGAGTTCTGTATAATCCAATTATGTTAACAATATGAAAGCAGTATTTGAGCGGCATTCCTGTGCTTATAATAAATATTGTAAGAATTAGGGAGGTGGTGTAACAGTTCTGTATTTCCAAGTTACAGATGTCCGAAACAAGGCCCAGGGTCACTGAAATTTCTGATTTTCTAATGTCTTATTCCAAAATTTTGAACATTTGGGAAGATGCTCCAAGCTATACAATAAATAATTTTACCTACTATGAACCTTCTAATTTAAGCAGTGTTGTATTAACTATAAACAATTTAGAGATCTTTAACAAATTTCAACAAAAGGTTCTGAAAAACTTAAGTAAAAAAATGATTAGTTTTTTATAGCAGTTAAGAAAGCACATCTCTTTTTTTAATTTTGACTGGATATTCCGGGGAAAATTACAGAATTTCATTATTTCTTCTTTAATTTATGTAACCACTGAGATGCATTCAAAAATGGGTTAACACCTATTCAACAGGTGTGTAATGGCTTTAGGAACATTTAGGTACAAAAATCCAAACATCATTATTTGTCAGGGTCACTTAAATAACTTTGCAGCCACTTTTTTCATCAATTTTGTTGCTATTTTCTCCTGAAAACAGTGAAGAGGTTATTTTTTTTTGGCTTGGCTTCCAGATCTTCACCCTGTCTGGTTCATAGGTTCCTCTGCTCCCCACCAAGCGTCTGACCCTAGGTACTGACTTGTAAGTACTAGGGGGTGCAAGCCCTACATAAGGGGAGGTTAACCAGGTAAAGAACAAGAGCTAGCATAATATTTTGAAAACTAATTTGCATAATCTGCATCATGTTGCTGCTTTTTCCCAATTTGCAGAATTAAAAGAAAAAAAAAACGTCAATATTTCCATTATATGGGTAGTATTTATACGGGTAGTATATTTGTATTTACAATTCTACAATTATAGTTTTGAATATCTTCGAATAGGAAATATGTTTTAGAGTTCAATCATAGTTTCTCAGTTTAATGTATCAATTTATAAACTTCATTGGGATCTTTGCCCTGGGTTAGGTTGTGTGTGTGTGTGTGTGTGTGTGTGTGTGTGTGTGTGTGTGTGTGTGTGTATGTGAGTGTGTGTGAGAGAGTGTGTGAGTGAGTGTGTGAGTGAGTGAGTGAGTGAGTGAGTGAGTGAGTGAGTGAGTGAGTGAGTGAGTGTGTGTGTGTGTGTGTGTGTGTGTGTGTGTGTGTGTGTGTGTGTGAGTGAGTGAGTGAGTGAGTGAGTGAGTGAGTGAGTGTGTGAGTGAGTGAGTGAGTGAGTGTGTGTGTGTGTGTGTGTGTGTGTGTGTGTGTGTGTGTGTGTGTGTGTGTGTGTGTGTGTGTGTGTGTGTGTGTGTGTGTGTGTGTTTTGATTAGGCACATTAAACTTCTTGACCTAGAATAAAGTTATGAAACATCATAAGCCATTCTTGAATGATGTATGTAAATATTTGCAAATATTAAGTCTCAATATGTGGGTAGCAAGTGTGTGAATGTCAAATATGTGAGTCAATTCAAATTGACAACAATAAGTTGTAATGCATTTTGGAAATTGGCTGATGGCTGCCCTTGGGGGTGGTGAGCCCTGTAAAACGTCTGTCTGCTACGTGGAGATTGCCTCTAACCTGAAGCTGCGAGAAGGGGGCCCAGTCTCTTCCAGTCCCCCGCACTAAGCCCTCCCGCTGCTGCCGTGGGACTACTGGAGGTGGTGGTGGTGGTCGGCGGGGGGGACGGTCGCAGCCCCAAACCTAGGCCCCGCCAGTACTCACCCATGGCGCCCGCCCCCTTGGGGTCCAGCTGGTACGGGGGGATGCCCATGTGAGCCGGGGGCGGCTGTGTCAGGTGATCGCCGTTATGACAGAAGAAGGGGAGTGCCGCACCGGGGTGGGTTGGGGCAAGGCCCATCTTGCTCGCCTGAAACAATCCAAACAAATCAATGTTACAACATCTGGATACTTTTATATTGGCAAAAACATAACACTATAAGCTGGCTTTTATCACACAGTTTCAGTCATAAAATTACTTTCTTGTCAATATAAAACACAAAATTATCAAAAACTGGAGTATGAGCTATACCAGCCAAGTTTATGTTTTCACACATCTAAGTAAACAATAATCATATACTTTAGAAGCGCATTTGTGATAAACAAGTTCGATCGACAATAATTACCCTCTTTTTTGGGCTTTAATGGCATGATCATTTTAGAAATATTTATATTATTTAGATGGCATTTGATACATAAGTACGTTAGAAAATTATTTTTATTCCTTCATTTCACTAAGAGCATTTGCAATGAATCAAATAATTTCACTGAAATATTTACAAATCATGTATAACCAAACTAGCACAAAGTTAAATATATTAACACAAACCACCACAATGTTAAATATATTAACACACAGCTAAAATAACACTGTCCAGGGTTGCAAACCGAAAAAGGGGTTAATGCTGAAATGCAAAACAATGAATTCTGGTGAAACTGTGTGGTTCTTATAGGAGCTACTCTGTGTTTGTACAGCCTCCATGAAATTGAAATAACATCAATGTGCACACTATGTAACATGGGCTTGCCGTCCTGTAAATACTGAGGCACAACGTGGTGTTCAGACTTAACGTTAAAAAACTAATATCAATTTGTCAATATACCATGTAATACCAGCTAATACCATCTATTGTTCTGATGTTGCACTATTCAAAACTTATTGCTAACCGAGCCGTATAACACGGAGTCATGTAGCATGTAACATCGACTGAAATACCCCTCTGATGTTTGAAATTTGCGGTAACTCCACTACAGTCATCTTACCAACTGCGCATCTAACACGTGCTTATTGTCGTGTAGCATGGACTTAACCATGCGAGACTCAAACTATATCAAATTTATACTAAGTTGGAACAGCATTGTGTAACACGGGCTTATCGCTGTTTAACATGTTTGGTGTTCACTCTACAGTTAATCACACTAATATAAATCGCGTTGTGTAACATGGACTTACCATCTTGCAAAATGGACTGAGGCAGCCATGTTTTTGACACTAACGTCAACTTGCCAAACGCGTCGTGTAACGTGTTCTAAGAGCCATCTAGTGTTCAAAAGCTACACTGAAGTAATAATTTAATTTTGCCAACCGCGCAGAGTAGGAACTGTTTACTGTCGTGTAGCATGGGCTTAAGGAACCATGTGGGGTTTTATCTGACCGTGCGAGCGTGTCAACATGCCAGCCTGGCAACACAGCATGACCCTGACATGTTATGAAGTTATAAAGTGAATGCATGCCTGTTTAGCTAAAGCGATGATGTCCCTCACAACGAGCAGCAATCCGGGGTCTATGGGTTCAGTTTCCATCCAGAGCAGAGCCTTGGAGAGATGATCGGCCGCCTCTGCAGCTGTAGGAATGATGACGTCAACATTTTCTTCTTCAGCACCAACTTCCGGCTCCGCCTTCACGGCCACTTCATCCGTGTGATGCTGTGGTTGTTGAGCCCACGTGGCGAGGTCTTCATCGGTCACCTCCAGGCCCAGATCATGTGACCGCCACTGTAGCTCCAGCAATAGCATGCGGTCTTCCTGTGCGAGTGCGGGCCTGCTAGCTGGAGCAGAGCCCAACTGAAGAGACCCAGAATCATGCGTCACCTGGGGAATGTTCGGCTCCTCATTGTTGGGGGTTGCTACTCGCTCCCAGCAGCGCACGAAACTCTCGGAACGTACGCTTAACCACGATCGGTGCAACACGGGGAAGGCATCCTTCAGTTCGAAACTGTTTAGGAAATCTGAGACTAGGGAGGCATGTCGCCTATCGTCGCTGGACGCTATACTGGCCAGGAGTGACGTGGCATAGCGAGTTCTTAACTCGGAGATGACGAGACCGTGGTCCATGATGGCTCCATCGCCAAAGTTACCCTTGGGGTAGACTACCAGGCGCACTGCTCCATCTGCCGTTACACACTCATTCTCTGGAGGGAGGAAGGGGGCCTGTTCGGCGACTAGAAGGGCCCCTCTAGGGTGTAGGGCCGACACAGCAGGGGCAAACTCCCGCCGAAACCACCAAGCAAAGAGGTCCGGAGTCAGCACACCACTACCACCTCCCGCATACACTACGGGTTGACTTAGCATGTTCACGTGACGCAGACATGGCGGCCGCCATAGTTTCCCAGTCACCAACATCCTTATCCTGTGCCTCCCAGTCCTGTTCCCCGCCACCAACACCCACACCTTCTCGCTCGGCTCCAGTGACTTGTCCGGCAAGCTCTTCCAATCCAGCTGGAAGCCATAGGCGCAGTAAATCTGGTCAGGACTGTACTCTCCTGCACGAAATATCCGACGCAGCTGCTCCGCCGGGTTAGGGAGGGGCATGGGTCGGTCATTCTCTGTGGTAACCGTGATGGTGATGTCGGCAGATTGACTCCTAGGTGGGGTGGCAGGGGAAGTCTTGGGAACGCCATATCGGGCTTGCCAACGACGCACCCAGGGACGGGTGATCTGGGATAATAGTTCCTGGGAAGCACCCAGACGTCTCGCTAGCGCCACAGCCTTGCGGCGGAGTTCGGCAGTACTAAGTAGCAGGGTGACGCGGACCTCCTCTCCGTCGCCGCCGCGGTGCTGCTGCTGGTAACGCTCGAACCATCGGAACAGCGCCCTCTCCACGTCAGTCTCTCGCACAACGCGCTTCTTACCGCCATCGCTCTGCACTTTCCTCGTCTTGGGAGACATCCAACAACACTACATGTCTACACGCACCGCACAGGGCAAGAGCAACGGCTCGACTAGTTCCAGCCAGCCAGCAAGAGAAGTCGGCTGGGATCAAAGCGGGGCCTTGTGTATGTGAGCGAGGTAGTTTTATATATACGGCAGACAGAGAGCGCGCTAGTCTGCCTTTGATGTTACCGGGAACGCGGCGGCGGCTACAAAGAGCAAAACAGAAACCGTTTCCATCTCTTTTTCGCTTGCTGCGGCATAGACAGACAGAGACAGATAAAGCTGGGCGGCGGTTCTCTATGTGACATTGCCGACCCAAGCGAAAGGGTAAAAGAGAGAGAGAGAGGGAGATAGCGGTACATCCCTTTGAAGATGTGCAAGGGAGGGGAAATTTGGCGTCGGTCACAAAGGAACACATGGCGTCTTTGAGATTCGCTCCTCGAGAAATAAACACTCCCCACTTTTTTTATCCTCTCCTCATTCCGGCACTTAAACCCCTGGATAATACGTGAAAATTCTTTAAACACTTAACGTCTCACCTTCTCTTTCAGAGGGCGTGGCACTTTTCATCAGTATCTGCCTTGGTGTGTTAATCACGGTGAAGTAACGGCAATTGCAAACATAAACAAAGATAAAAACGTTAGTTTTCTAAGCACTTCATGGTGATTGATCACAAATGCCAGCGTTTCCGTTACGTCACGGTCTCTCAAACCGTGGGACGCGAGCCAATGCCGGCTGGTATGGAAACAGAATACAACATAAAGGGGCCTGCGTTTCAGTTGCGTCACGGTCTTTCAAACTGTGGGACGGGAGCCAATGCCGGCTGGTATGAAAACAGAATATAAAACACAAGCGATTACATTTTGCTTTCACTTGAACTGCGTCGAGAACCAAACCATTTTGTAAGCTCTTAAGTGAAGTTTAATCTCCTTCATTATGAGATTTTGTTTGTCAAATGTTGATATTTTTACGCATTCCATGCCAAGGAACAGAAACAGGAATACAGAGGGAACTTTAAAAAGATCGCACTCTGAAAACTGATGGAGTGTTAACATTCATTCTTTATCTAAACTCAGAGACCCCAGGTTCGACTCCCGGCTGTGGCACGGGAATTTTTCTTTAATTAATCTTTATTTACCCTCCGCAGAGAAGCTTGCACATATGTACTTGAATGGCAAAAAACCAACACTAAAGAACTTATTGTGATTGAATTGTTCCTGAAGTCAAAGCACATGACAATAAAAGTTAAAGGGGATATACACAATTGAAACAAATGAAAAATTATCCTTAGCGAGAAGATACCAACTTCGAATCCTAATCAACCAATAGAGGGTACCACTGTAGCATAAAATGACTAAACGCCTCATACAGTGAAATCATTAAAATATTATTTATACAACTGGCGTTATCTAGTTTATTAGCAGTAGTTAATTATATGAAAAATTTCGTATTACTAATGTCAATTGTTTCTTTCCCCAACAAAATGCCATATTTTGTTTCCCGTAAGCGAATGCATCACTGAAACTTCGCGAAAAGAGCTCGCGCCCTAAGTATTCTAAAAGCAATAATTTCAAAATGTATATTGACTTTCAACACTGTGCAGGTTATCCTTATATGCAAAAAGGTGTAATCTGGAATTAAAATTGTATTCTTTCCAATGTGATTTTATTTCTTGTTTACAATTTTTTTTTTATTCCTTGTCTCAGAAGTTTTGAACGTTAAAATGAGACACGGGATGGAGTTTACATCTAATTGTTCTGAAAGTTTTCATGTACATTTTGAAATTTCAAGTAATTACAAATGTATCATTATTTATGCTTGTTATTGATTTCAATTTGCTATTTATTCTAAAACAGAAATGCGACAAAAATACGAATTTAAAATAAGTAGGTAAAACTTATTTCAACTTCAACTAACCCAAAAGGTTATAACCACGATTTTGTGCACTATGAACCAATAAACTACGGGTTATTTAAAATACCTCTTTATAGAATTCCATGGTATAGATCATTCGGCATTGCTCATTTTTGAAACTCAATAAACTGAAAACAAGCTGATACTGAAACGAAATTTAAACTTAAGATTGAGTTTTTAGCTAATTCCACAGAAAAGATTGGAAAATGGCGTTTTCAATGGAGAATCTCTTAAGTGTCCGATGGTAAGCATGATACCATCCAAATCCAGGGGTCCCGGGTTCGATCCCCATTGGAGGGAAGGACTCTTTCTTAAGCCAGAATTATTCCCAGGCGCCACTTAAAATACACAAAATAAGCTTGGGAACAGTTTTGACGTCTTCTAATTGTAATTAGAGAAGCAGCGTAGTGTTCCATCAAAGAAACAAGAAATAATCGTGTGCGCGCGTACACACACACACACACACACACACACACACACACACACACACACACACACACAACAATGACTGCTGAGGACAGAGTGAATGAAGCCATTTTAACTTGCTTATCTTCATAAAAATGTCGAAGAGAACAAGACCATTAAACAATTTACTTATTATCCAGTTTAGCATATTTCAATGGGTGTTCGCAAAAACACTAGCCATCATTTCATCAGAACACAGAAAAGTCAACCTTTGCAAATGTCAATGGAACAAATCGCCCGTGACTGCCTCTGCGGTCGGATGGTTACCTGCTAGCTTCTAAATCCGAAGGTCACGATTGGATTCCCGGCTGGAAGACGGGTTATTGCCTATCTTCTTAAGAGTCTGGAAGTATCAGCGACAAGCTAAATGTGTGTGTAGATGTGTGAGAAAGAGAAAGAGAGGGAGAGAGAGACACACACATCCGGAAGGCTAAATGGTGCATGACGACCAAAGACCAAAATAAACAATAAAAAATCTCCCATAGCAGCAGCAAACAAGATTACTAGTGTTAAAAAGAAATGTTAATTTTATTTGTGGGAAGAAACAAGAGCCACTTTTCTTTTTAAGTTTATCTTCCTTTAACGTGGTACATAGGTGATATCAGACGATGAATGGAATTATACTCAAATGGGCCCGGGGTTAAAAACGCTAAAATTTACCCGAGATTTGTCTTCTCAGGATAAGTGAAAACCCCGGGAAAAGCTTATCCGGATAGCTCATTCTAACCAAGATGCGAACTCGGGACCTCTTGAATATCAGGCACACACGCTACCCCTACACCACAGAGGCGGACCAAGATACACTTTTGCTGCCACACTTCCTTACTGGCATTTGTGGTTTCCCCTTGTCATCTAGGCGAATGCTGGAGTGCTTACTCTAATACCACGATTTCCTTTGCTTTATTTCTCCTTCATTCCCTTTCTTTCTCATCTTTCAGGCGAATTTCTAGATGCGCGGTGTTGGGCGATATCGGGCAGATGCATATGCAACGTAAATAATACTTTCTGTGGTACTGCCACAGAGTACTTCCGGGTATATTGGCGCTTCCAGCAGCGCGATGGGTGATCATGCTTGGAATGTTAGGGACTTCCGCGCGTCTCTGTCCCTTTCTCCTAGGGGAGCGTTGTCTACGTGTAGATCGCAGTGTGCGAGGTGCCCCATTCGTTGTTTACCCTTTCTATTGGCATACTGAATTATAAAAATCAATGATCGGCAAAAACCAAACAATGAATTGGGCAACATACTGGAATACGCTCCTCCCCAGATTTCATTTAACACTTCAAGAATACCGATTACGTTCAGGAGTGAACATGCGCTTTTAAACCTGGAGGACCGTATTCTATTCTCGTATGGGTATGAGTAATTTCGTTTCACATTTTAAAAGCCCTGCCTTTCAGCCTGATAATTATTAGTACAAAACAGACGTGGGGAAAATGGAGGAAAAAAAATTCAAAGAACCAGTGACAATCCAATCTACAATAATCAATTTCTAAGGTGAAGGGAAACTTAAGGTGATGGATCGCAGAATCTTTAACACTTCCGTTTTGCAAATTCACAACTCTATCGCGTTATGAACTGATTAGATAAAAAATTGGATTAAACCGTGGTTTAAAGAGATAAATCTTGTAGGTCTAAAAGGGGTCACAAGGTAAACTTACTATCACTGATAAATAAGCACGCGACTCTTAGGGTTAGCTACCCTAAGGAGCTCCCGCCTGCAGAAGCAGGAGGCCTTTGCTCTTAAGGTATGTATTTGCTATTAATTTATAACTGTGAATACAATGACTCCATAAAGTATTCGTCTCCATTTTAAAAACTCTGATGTGCTGCACTCACATGACTTTCTCTACTTTTGTACTAACCATTCTTACAAACTCTTACTCTTATATTTTCTTCGTGCTAGTTGAGATAATCATTTGTTCAAATTATCTTATTGCTTATTTCCTTGTAGGTACAATGGGAATATTAGAATACAGTAGGCTTTGAGCGATAGTTAACTCTTAAAGCTTTGATATCCCGTTCTCTTTGCACTCTTAACATATAAAAAAATTAACAACGATGTTCCATTTCACGAAAGTTTCAAGTTTTCCGAATTTGACACAAATAACATGGAATTACTCCAAAATGGTTCACTCTACTAAAAAGTTTATTCAGACATACATTGTGCGTTTTAATGAGATCTACATAAACAGAGAAAGTTTTAATATGCAAAAAGAAAAGGGGAATAGAAGTTTTCTGAACATTTAAATAAACTTAAGAGTATCAAATTTTCTGACTTCTTTTTTTTAACTGGTGAATGTCAGATGTACAGAATAAAACCTGTTTTCAGCAGCAATTACTTGTTTTAATAGTGATGTGAAAATTGTTATAAATGTGCATATCTTCTCCGGAACGAATAAACCTACAGATCTGATTTGTAGTGAACGTAAAAACCATTTGTATGCCCTTAACCAGTCTAGAGCTGAAGTTGTACATTACAATAATTAAATTTAATGGAGCTTCATTATTTAAAAAAAAATATTTTTAACCCTAAAACTAGAACATATTTCCTTAAATTAAAATATAAGTTACCAAAAAACAACCGTCCGCAGTCAGGAGGTGTGAATGTGTTAATGAAATTCACTAAAAACAAGATTTTAAAATGTATACATGCCGCTAAATTACCATTGTCATTGTGAGTCTTGTAATAAGAAACTTGTAAACTTTTATGTATTACCATGGTCGCTCATGACCTAAGATGTTCGTGCGACCTAAAAGTAATTAAATTAAAAAAACAAGATTTAAAAAGAAAAAGATGTACAAGTTGTCGATTATTTCCAAAGCGACAGATGTTAAAAGCTCCGGGTACTTTTGAGCAATAACTGCAGGGCAAGTTGATTAATCTTAGTCAAAGCGTTAGCAAGCATAGATTTAGAGAAAAAATACTAAAAACCATTAAAATATACAACCAATATTATATAGCTAAGATTTTCCTCTTTGTGGCCATAGTTCAGTAATTAATATGTTATTCTTACTTTCATCAATTATCCAGCAGCAACACACGATACACCACCACACGATACCAACATATTCCACGCAAAGCGAAACTTGCAGGATACACAACTTGTCCTACTCAGGGTCAGGACTGTCCGTTTTGTGGGGGTTTCCTAACAGAAGGTGGACGAACTCCACCCTCAAGTAACGGTTCTTTTCATGAAGACATTGACAGTGAAGGGAACACACCACTGCACGAAAACACACTTTTTTTTTTCTTTCACTGTCATCTATTCATAATAGGTAGACGAAGCACTATTCTACCCAAAGGTTGGACATAGGGATTTCACCCCAGAAATACATATTTTGTCCGCACGCGATGCTGCAGTCAAGATTTGCTTCCTCACCACAAACTATTCCTTACAATTAACTTTATGTTGTTAATGCTTATCAAAAATAGCTTTAACGAGTCTGATTAAAACACCATATGTTTACGTTTACAATTTATTAGATATTTGATAATAAAACTATATCTTGAATTTTTTATGAGTAGCCTGTAAAATCCTCTTTATCCGGAACTAGTTTTGTATAATTCTGTGTAACTGACAAACCATAAGCGATATACCTATATTTAGCTTTTGTCTTTCTCTTTAGAAGGTTCAATAAATTCTTGTGGCATCAGGATTTCCCAAAATGTTCAATAATTAGTCATTTTTGAAGCGCTAAATTGACCATTCAATTGTCTCACTGTCTTGCTAAGTGTTGCATTTCACTATTCAAACCCAGAAAATAATAGCCGGCGTTTTAAAGATTCGACCCCTTAAGCCTGGTGTATTCCTTTTGTACCTATAATAAAAGGTGTAATGAAAGCATTTTTGCAAACTTTTATCCCGATTAATATAAAGTAATAGCAAAATCACTTTTGTAAGAATAGCTTGTAGAAGAGATAAACAAAACACACCACTGGTTTGAACGCAACACATTTTTCAGAGAATATTTGCTCGCTGTTAGTGCAGCACAAACTGAGTTACAATAGCCCATATATAACCGTCGACCAATTTTCTATATAGTACCTATAAGTTTTCTTCAACATTGAAAAATTCCACCTTCTTAGGTGTAGCGGTTTAAGCTGAAAAGTTCAACATTTTAAAGCGTTCCGCGAGACACTTTTCTGGACTGCACTTGAAACTGGCTTACTCTAAAGGACATGAGCGGTGAAATGACCGACCGCGGAAGTGGCTGAATAATCTAAGAGGTTGCGTGGGCACGCGAACCACATTTTACCTTCCTGAACAAACCGCTTGACACGCGGCAGAGACATAAAAAAATGACAAGCGACAGGAATGCCTCCAGACACGCCAAACTTTGTGTATTGATGGAGAAAAAGGGAGGAAAGTTTACGGGGATCGATATGAAGAGCGGCCTTCACGTTCATTAACCAACAATAGCGAGGGAATGGACATGTTTTCGGTTACTATTTCTGACGTTTTGACCTGCAACCCAAACTGGCCTGCCATAAAAAGGGCAGCACAAAAGGAAAGCGTTTCTGACACGTTTATTTGCCCGGCTTTCAACTGCAGTTGTAAGCTTTTGTGTTATACGCGCCACAAATTTGGCAGCACGAATTTCTTGGCAACAAATGAAACAGCGTTGATAGTCAGTTGTTCTGGATGCTATGTATGATGAAAGCCAACTCACTGCCGAGGATTTTATTCAACATTACAGGAAACAAAACTTCCAAGCAGAAACAATGACTGAAAATAATTGTGCAGAAACTACTAATACTTGAGTTTCAAAAACTCAAAACAGCCAGTCATTTTTACCTGGAGGTCAATGATACTGACCAGTTCCCTTCTACTCATCTAACCTGTCAAAAAGGTTTAGGGATTCTTTGTGTCTCTTTTCTCCAAATGTCGCATACAGTTATACACATCTGCAGGTTTTTCTAAGACATGCTTCCCGCTTACTCCTGCTTAAGCTCAGAACACTTTTGGCATGCCAGTTTTATTGGGAGCTTTCGCTTTAGAGCCTCTCCTCAGATTTGTGTAAAAATCAATTTTCTCTCGAACTAATAATAAATGCATAAAGTTTACCGCCCCTTATCTCTCCCTAATTTGCTTATCCCGGGTTCAATTCCAGACTGGAGGGAAGGAATATTTTTAGCTGAAATTATTACACGCCGAACCCAAGGTCTAGCAGTAAAAATATTTGTGTTCGATCCGCGCGGGGATTAAGAAAAATGTGTTTCACTCATGAATTCATGCACTTATTCTTCAACAAACTACTCTTACAAAACCGTATTCTTCTGTCTAGCACATGTTAATCGAGATAGGCATTGGAAGAAATGGTTTTACTACATATATTCCCCGAACTAAGAGAGTTCCTAAGAGTGTCTCTCTTTTTCTTCCCTCCCATATGTTTACAACAGAAACAAGTTTCAGATAGATTATAATAAACACAACGTATGTAATGTTGAATGTGGTGAAGGCGCTTGGCTCATTGTGTGACCATTATTCATGAACAGGGAGACGAAAAAGTGACAAGAAATCTGCGATTACCTCTGATTTAACACATGGGTCACAGTTTCGAGTCCTAGTTGGGATGGTGAGGGGTTCTTTAACCGGAGTAACTCCTTCACAGAGTTTGAATGCGGGAGCGAATGCGAGCATGTTCAAAATTGTAAAAATTAATTAAAAAACAAAATTAAGAAAACTTATAGCTAAGCCAGTATGGTCACCGTCAGCTATTTCTCAAATGAAATCCCCCTTTTATATCAAGTTAAAGGGGGCTATACAGATGAATAACAAAAAGTTGCGAGAAAATTAGGATTTATCCAAATAATTTATATCACTCCCTTTCCTTATGTAATAAAATTACCAATTAAGTTTGCCATGGTTTTTTAATATCTATGTTGATGGGAGTATTAGAATCTTGTTTACAATACCAAAGTGTGATACACAGAAATACGAAATAAAAGTTTTCTGATGAATTTTAGTATAAAATAGATTTATAATTTTCTGTCTCAACATTTATTGCAAAACCTGGGAACCTATTTCCATCCTTGCAGATGTTATTTGATCACCTGCCGTGGTAACTGTAGCTTTTTCGCTTGAAATTTTTCTGAGAATCCAAGTATTAGTCCCCAAAGCAAACTTGCAGTCAGAATGAATAAGATTAAAGAGGGTGAACATTTTTCTATAATTAGATCTATTTTATTTCCCATCGTCACGCAAATATATCATTATGGTTGTTTTTGAAAATACAGAAGAGACCAAGGAATTTTCATTTACATTTACGTCAATTTGAGATTTGAATTCCATGAAACTTTTCGACTTGGAAAAATGCCTGAATTAAGGTAACATTTGGTGTTTATTTGCGGCTTCTTCCTTTCTTTATAAATACTTTCTCTACCAGATAATTTAAGTAGAGAAAGTATTGTATTCCACCAAGAAAGTGGATTTCTACCACATAATTTAAGTAAGTAGAGGAAGTATTGTATATTATATACTTCCTCTGCCTTGAAAGAGGAAATCAGAACTACATCGATACGGACAACAAATATACGGCTGTATTCTTTTAATGGCGCGATGTTCAACTTTTTGCATGTGGTAGGAGAGGCAGCCAGCCATTAGCAGATACTAGAGGATTATATAGGTAAGCACTATTGCTGAAGCCGAATTCCCCGCTAATGATGAGCTTATGGCATTCCCCATGTATTGAAATGGTATTTGCTAATGGTTGGCATAGCAAACGCGTCCGGATCATTACCATGGCTCTATTAGGAGAGGGCCTGGCCACATTACTCCAGAGAGAGAGAGAGAGAGAGAGAGAGAGAGAGAGAGAGAGAGAGAGAGAGAGAGAGACAGATGAATTATGTACGCTCTGGAGGGATTGCAACCCAATGCAGTTTACTCCGTTTATAGCAGAATAAAATTCCCTAAGAATACAAACTGAAATTAAACGTCAACTAACTAGACAATTTAAACGCAGCACTTCCAGCTATATATAGCGAACTATATATTATGTTAAGAAAATTATAGTTGATGTGTTATACTCGCGCGACTTTCTCTACACATTTTTCCTGAACTCCCTTAAAAGTTATACAGCGGGCTGAAATTATAATCAAACCTTTAAAAAGGAGTTGTCATATGCGGGTTTTGAAATACCATATATTTTAAAGAACATCACGAGAGACAATTGAATGAAAAACTGTAAAGTATTGGAACATTCAGACAAATTGCAATGAGTAACTCAGAAATGGTTAACGCTACAAAAAAGTTATTTCAATTAAATCGTGCATTTTAATGATAGCTAGGTTTTTCGTACCATAACGCTTTTTATTTTCTCTACTACTTGCCTAGATAGATTTATTTGAATATTTTTTTCAGATACATATTTTATATATTTTACATATTTATTTACTGCTTAACTTTAGGTACAAATAAGGGCCTTTGGGATTTCTTTCCCTTTGACAGTTCTTTTACCTAGCGCCCTGGTCTTCCGGCTTCTCCAGCAGTCTCCTGCTAGTCCCCTAGCTCCGTTTCTGTCTTTCTTCTCCCCCCCCCCGCCCCTTTTCTTTTTAACTTTTCTACTCGCGTTTTTCTCAGGGTATCTTCCATACTTTTACTTTTTTTTGGTACTACTTTTTTGCTAATGTTATCCCGCTTTCTTTCCCATATTTCCTTCCTCTATTTATCAAACTCTTTGCATTCTACCATACTTATAATGTTCTGTACTTTCTTCTTTCCCGCATAATTCACATATCCTTTATCCGCCCCTCTTAGAGCCGAATATATATTGCACCTGTTGTCATCCATGCCATCCCCTCTCTTCCTCTATTTCATTGATTTACATATTTCTCCCTAACCCACTAACTTTTAATTTTTTCTATGAAAACACCTACTAAATGGTTTTCCGATCATTGCTCACCAGCAGTAGGTATATTTTATATATTCAGAATGGAGACCACTGGAAGAATAGAATAATCTGGGTGTCCAGATCACTGATTACTTGCAGTTTGCGTGTTGCATAAGTCGGGTTGTGATCAATGGTCACTTCGGTCGACTAGATGGCAGGCTGAGAACAGCCCGAGGTGTGTCATTCGTGTACCTACCCTTTTAGGGTTTAACCACTTTATGACGGGACTTAGGATGTTGTAGGATGGCTGGTGAAATATGGGGATTGTAGGTTATAAGGAGGTAGCATAGTTTTATGCTCCTCGACGGCTGTTAATTCAGTGTGCAACTACCGTTGGGCACTGCTGGTGTGTGGTCCAAATATGGATATTTGGATAAAATTTAGAATTCCAAGCTTCTCTTGGAAGGACTGTAAGGAGATTCAGATTCGGATTATTTTTATTGGAAATTTTGTCTGGTGCTGGTACAAGGGGCCCAGCGTACAGACTTAAGTTGACATGATTTACAATTATACATATTTACAACAATAAATAAATACATTGGGTTTTAAGGAAACCCATACAGTGGCCCTCTTTGGATCACCGAGAACAGTTCCCAACTGTAGTTCTTGGTTATATTTTTATGTTTTGTCTTTGTCTTTTTTCTCTTGTTTCTTTATATATACATATATACACACATGCACTCTCGCATTCACTCTAGCATATCATAAGATATGCCCTCATACACGCACACACACATACGCACACGCACAGTGGGCACTTCAATTGCTCCTGACTGGTTCCCTGGGGTGCAGGCCTCTGAGGTAGCGTGTGTGCGGCCTGGGGCCTGTGTTTGAATAGACGCGCATCAGTCGGTGAGTCGAGTAACGTCTAAAACATTTTAATGCGTGCATGTTTCCGATGCTTCGGCTCACCTTTGCCAATATTGGCAATGACGTAATTGTCGTGGTTTCTGATGCGCGCCCACGCGACAGTGGCTCTTTTTGTTATTGCCTCGGGAATGGAACTGTAAGGAGCTCAGCTTGCACTTACAAGTAACCCGGTAGTTATCAGCCCACTGGCCACGTGCAATTTGAGTGCTGTGTATCCATCCAATGGTCACTAAGTAAGCTGGCAGTACCTACACAAATCACTGGTCACCTGCAGTTGTGTGTGGGGCGTTGCAAGAAGAACGCTGAAATTAGCAATACGCAGTAACTCCCTTTTACCGTTGAAACAATTCTGTCAGTTTCACCGAGCCAGGAAAAGCTGGAGGCTAGTGGGGAGCAGGGCAGACGTCAGGTGGCTCAGACAGCATTCCGATTACCTTTGGCTGCGAATTTTCTTTCCTTTTCCCTCATCCCCTTCAACAAATGGGAGGGGGCTACGCAGCATTTTTTATTTATTTTATTTTCCACCCTCAAAACCAATCGAAACGAAGGTTAAATCCGCTCACTCGATACCTCCTGCAGGCAGCGCTCAGAAAGGAAATGAACACAGAACAAAGGCACCTTTAGCTTTTTTTAAATACCACATAGCACAAGGGAGGGGAGGGGGATAACTACCGTTATCCGATTGTGGGGAATCATTATTTCATAACGCTCGCATAAAAATGTAATCGCAATGTGCTTCGAATCAATCATCTAACTTACAGTCAAATATGCGCTTGTAAAATGTAAATGCCCTCAAGATTTTCGGTTTTATTTTATTTGGATTTGCTTCGATATTTCAACAGTTTTATCGTACGCGTTGTTATAAAGAAATAAATGACATCTGCAGATCTGCATACGAACTTTATAACTCAAATTTGTCATACTAGGCGTAACTTGAGGCGGAGTGGAGGCATTATCCCTCAATATTTACAACCTTTATTATACAAATTAATAAAATATCAGCTAAAATATCTGTGCATTATAACATCTTTATCTCTGCTCTTTTACGTGACAAACCGACCAGAAGTACTGGATCTTGAGGGTTCAGTGCAAGTGTGTGCCTATATTGCCCTCAAGTGACCTAAACATCATTTTCCCCCTCCATGTTGTAATGTAAATGTATTTTATGCTGTAGATTGCCAATGTAAGGGTTGTAGACCAACTGCCATCGTTTACCTTCGTCATATCATAGCTAATAGTACATTAACTTGCACTTTAGCAGTCTCAACAAACTGTAATATTGCCTCTTTGAAACCATTTATTGTGAATATTGGGCATAAATTAAACTGGAGCAATGAAGAATCTGATTTCATGTGTACTTCCACTTTCTCTATTATTTTATGTAGTAATTTTATATACTTATTCCCATATAACTGTGACAGGAAGAAGAGAGGAAAATATAAAGATACCGATATCAGAATTCCCCCAAAGCAACATGCTTTGAGATTCCCTAGACTCAAAAGAAAATTTACAGCAAAATGGCACGCGGGAACACTTAATGCAAAAATTTCCCCAAAAATTCCTCCCCGCACTCACGCTACCCTTTACATGGAACAACTTTTGTTGATTCTGATTTCCTCACAAATAGTTCTGACGATTCTTATAAAAATATCATCTCATATTGGGATATTATTTTCCAAAAATAAATATTTTGTTGTATGTTTTGTCAATTGCAAGGATCGTATAAGCTCCGCCGGTGGCCCGGAATTTCGTCCCGCAGGAGTTGCTTAACGAGTCAGCAAATCTGGCATGGGGCTGTCGCTTTTAAGCACACTTAAAACCATCGGACCCACTCAGGTCAATATTAGTTTGCAGTTTAAAATGAATATCTTGGAATTTCTGCGAATATCAAGTGAAGTTCCATTCATTCTGAATAAACTTTGTATATTATTCATAAATGAACAACTATAAAAATTAAATTAAGCCTCACTGCTGTTAAATGATGCAATTTAGTGAAACACGTTATATCTTCCATTAAATTTCAAACTATAAAACTTAAACTTTGTAGCTTCATAATGACGTTTACAGCTTGATTTCGCTTTGCTGACAGCAGTTTCTTCAGAATTAGACTAACCAGAAGGTTCCGTATGGTCGAGTTTCCTACCAATCTGTTTGAAATTTCCAGTACGATAAACTGTAGTTTTAGTTTTTGTTTAAAAATGTAATGAGATACTTTTGCTATAAAATTATAACAATACATAAAAATAGAAGGGATGTTTAAAGACCGATCCTTACATTTTCTGCAAGAATACTTTCCAAAATATTAATACCCTAAAAGGCATTAAACAGAAATTTAAATATCTCTGATATCTCTGATATCATTGCAAGTTCTGATGAGTAGCATTTTCAACAGACGGCTTCCTTAAAGATATTCTCTTTGTTGTTGGTTTGAGATATCCAAAACAGCATATACGTAGCGATCTGCTTTTAGTCTAATGTTAGCTTGTGTAAGCTAGAACACGTATGGGACTTTTTCAACAACATGAAATAGATAGCAAAATAAGCTTTCGTAGGAATTGTTTCTAGACAGATAAATAAATGCCAGTGAATAGAATAATTCTTATGAATTTAATAGATAAGATTATTTAAATAATCCTTAAAACATACATGCTATACATTTCAAAATACTTTTAGGAAATGTAGTTTTTAGTAATTTATGTAGCATTATCTCAAAGAAAACCATGCAGTATTAAAGTTATATATTTCAATATCTTTGTGAGGTTTCCATAAATCACATTTGTACCAATCGCTCAACTGCATTTTTTCGTATGTAAGCAGAATGCCATTCCTGCACTTTTGGGAAACGATTTTAACACTCGATGATCAAAGGCTCGTTTTGCTTTTAAATAAAGTATGTTTAGGGTAAAAATATCCATTTGATATCTACACAGTTTTCCCGAAATTGAGCTGTTACAGCAGAATGAGTGGACAATTTCGTCGGCATTTTTAGTAGCTTATTGCGATCGAGATTTGAATGTGTAACTCAGACGCAACCAAGCCGCCCCTCAGATTATTCTAAACCACGAAAGTTAGTATTGCAATGGATTCTGATCGCGTAATGGTGCCATTAGGTCGTGTTAGCGATAGCAGGGCATATTACATTACTGGAGAGCGGCGCATCACTAAGACCTCGAGTTGGGGGCCACTCAGGTGCGGGTGGACCTCATTATGCCGGTAACTAGGACGTTACCTGGCCCCTAGAGAAGCCAGTCTACTCCCCTGCTTTACGTTACAGCGCTATAACCAACAATTTATTGGGCTCTCTAGCCGGCATTGCACGGAGCCTTCTATATAACAAGGACCGAAAATATGATTCGGACCTACAAATAGTAAGTAGACCAAGTATATCACACAAAAATCCATTACCAGATTTCACTGTTTTGAGGTTCCCCGAATAAAAAAAAGTTTTAGCCTTAACAATGCCAAGCCTTTTTCCAGAACTTATACTACCAACGGGGAGTATTACTTTGTGACCAACACTGGTAACAAAATTTCTGAGCAACTTTTAAAACAAATTTATTTTAAAATTAGGTATTATATCTTGTCATGCTTATAAAGGTAATACTTAACATCGTTTTACTATTCCCTATTTAGATTATACCGACGGGGCAGTACTTTATGAGCACCAGGGATTTCACTATTCTCAAAAAGGCCAACAATTAAAACTTTGAAACAATTACGCAACTCAGTAGTAGAAACAGTAATTGACAAAAACTAAGGCACTTGATGCAAATATGGCCAATGCAGCTAATATGGTCAATTTGCTCCCCTGGTGGTAATTGTTAAGTTTCCCAAGAGATGGCTTCAGCATGCCAAATCACGAGGTATGTAGTCTCCATATACAGCGCCACCTGCGGGATAGTTTGAAAACCCAGCCGATGGAAGAAAGACATTTGAGTTTTGCCAACGAACCGAGGAGTAGAGTTTTTTATTTATTTCCTTGCATGTAATTAGTGATTATTTTTCATGCATCGCATATTATAGTTTATTCTATGGTCTTTCTTGAAAAAGCATCACGTGACATGAAAAAGGACCAGAATAAAGAAAATACTTCAAAAGAAAAATTTCGTTTACAAGATGACAAGGACAGTTTGTTTGGTATATATCTAATTGTATAGTTCTCTTTTAGTGAGTACCATAACCACGCACATACAAATTCAAATTAAGGTATTCATATTTGCATCACATACCTTATTAACTGCACGCCTTTAATCAAAATATTAAAAGATAATTTAAAAAATTACAGAAGGTGGGCAAAATGTAACCTCTCACCCCCAGGGTTAGAAAAAGTTCCGCGCGCGCGGGCTTATGTGTACACCTGTCTGTGAACAGCATAACTGGAAAACAAATCTCGGCTAAATACCAAACTTGGGAAAGTTCAATACCTTCCAGGAATGCGACCACCCTGCTTCAAACTACCCATTACATATAAAATATTATGTTATGTTTTATTTTACCAAAAAATGGACATAAAGATTTAAACTGATCTGAAAATTTGCTTATAAGTTTTTCATTTTGCATTTTGTTTAAAACTTCATAATTTGGAAAGCAGTTAATAGATATACCAAACTGTGCAACAATGCTTCTAAAGAATTGGGAAGGGGGGGGGGGGATCCTTAGAAAACATTAGGCACTGTCGTGTTTCTGCTCGGGTATATTCAAATCATCACATGACTCACTCAATTTTACTCCAAAAAATAGAACTCAATAAGCTACTTCATAGCTGGGTGCATCTGGAAATAGAATGTGCGCCTTCTGGAAAAAATAAATAAATAAATAAATAAAATAAAAAATGAAGATTTCATGTCCACTAGCCTCGCTTACCACCGAGACACGAAGAAGCGAGATTGACTAGCCGTGCTGGTTATGCAACCCGTAATTCAAGTCGTTTCCATCCTGAGTAATGGAGTTTAGCAAGAAAATAAAACAATGATGCTAAATGCACAAATCAAAATACAAATTTTCTGCAAAATTTTGCTAGTAGAAACATTTATAAATGGTACTATTAATCAGGGTTTTAAAAGTGAAATATGTATATATTTAATCGAAGCCAATAGTAATCTGCTTATACAATTTTATTATTTTTTTAAATTAAATTTTACACATATAGATCCACACACTTTGTTGAATATTGAAGTCAAGAGTTTCTGTACCCTAAATTCCGTAGTTAGACACGACAAAAGAGAAGATGCAAAGGTTTCAAATGTAATCTATTGCGAGCATCTTAAATTATTCGACTCCAATGATTCTTTTACCGGTAGATATACAAAATTTCAAGAAATTGGAAGACGGTGGAGGCTAAATATATCAGAAGAATAATATCCACAGAAAAAGATGCTCATTTCGTAAAGATAAGTGCACTCTTCGTCGGCTTTTAGGGATGTAACTGAGACGTTACGAAATTACAATTCTAATGGGTAAAGGGAAGCCTTGCCATTAACACCGTCAACATTGTTCTAGAATAATTTAATAAAAACTACAGAGGAAGTAAATGAAATTAATTAGTCACTCAAAATTCGAAAAGGCGATCGCTCTACACCACCAAATGCTTCGTATAAACTTCATTTACTAATCTGAAACTGTTACCGATGGCTCGCCTAAAAGTGGAGTCGAGCTGTTTTATAAAATTGTTTGCACATGACATAAATACGAGTATTTGTTTACAGTTTCGAAGTTGTTTTACTCTCTGATTTCTTCTTGGTTTTGCTCTCTGCTGGATCAAAATATTCCACACAGAGCATTTCTGCTTCAAAAAGGTTGGAGAAATATGTAGACGGGCGCAACAAAGGTTGAAAGTGATTTTCCTGTAATTTTGATATTTATCGTAATCTTAATTATTATGTGCCATTAGTGACAAAATTTGAAAATGGAATTGCTTCTCGAAGTCGGCTTTTTCCTAAAAATAAGCTTAGAAAAACATATTTCCAACATTTTCTGTAATATAGGTAGGTACATGTGCAACAATTTTTGGATGATTAATTCCATTATTTTCACTGCGAAAATTATTAACTTTGATTACTTGGGATATTGTCAGAAATATTTGAATAAATTACAGAACATTGTTCATAGTTCGAGACAATAAAAAACTCACCTATTTGTAGCCTTAAGAGTATAAGATATAACAATGTTGCAAGAATATATTACCTGTGTGACCTTAAAACTCCCCTTTGTACTTCAAATCTACGTGCAATATCACTATCTAATAGTTATTTATGTAACAAATATTCCTTTAGATTTTGCCACCCTGCCACCCAACTACCTTCTGATAAGCTCAAAATTAGAGAATTACTTTAATTTTCTTGCTAGTCAGAGAAAAGCTTGCTTAGTTGTTCATTGGGCCAAGCATACTTTGTTTACTCATAACATGAATGCAAGGAATAATAATTCCGTTGAAATTGAAGATATTCCCATAGAATTAGTGAACGAAACTGAAGAAGTTTAAACTCAATTGGTTCTACACAAATATAAACAATCGTGTGTGAGAGAGGGAGAGAGAGATTGAGACAGAGAGAGAGAGAGAGAGAGAGGGGGGGGGGGGGCGTTGTGACAAATTTCGTCAGTTGTAAGGAGCAAAACAGATGGTTATATAAAACTGTTTACCAATCACCACAAAGCAAAGATCTTCTAAAATAAACCTCAGTCTTTGTCAGTAGCTTGTAGCTTTTTCACTGATTGTCATTGATTTAGCCATGAACTACATCTTCGTTTAAGAGAAATCCATATTTAAACTATATTCATAGCGTGAAGGAATGATAAATATATAGTGACTCATGTTGGCAAATCTGTTAAAGATTTCGATTCCTACTTTAAACGTATTGCCTATTAGATACAATAATAACCCAAAAGGTTGACGAGATCATTAAGGAATGAACGAGAGATCTATGGTTCAAATCCCATCCCGTGCTTCCTGATAGGCTTTCCTATTCGGTCTTCATAACTAGCAAATGCCGCAGAGGTACCCTGAATAAGTCTGGAATGTTTTCTTCCAAAATATCTTTTCCCAATTATTACTTAATTTCATGTGCCACTAGTGCCACCACCTGTAGTGCCGAATGTAGCAGGAATGGACGTTATACACTAATAAAAACCACAATATAAACAAATCGCGAACTCAAATAAAAAAGAATCAAAAGGGTGATATTATAGGAGGATTAAGAGAGAAGGGAGGAGTTTGTTATATCATTGTTGCTAAGCAACCAATTGGCACCTGCGCTAGGCAGATTCAATTATGTACGGTTTTGACCATCATAACAACGCATTAGGGTACCAAAAGTACTGCAAGAAGTTCTGCGACCTATATCCTTGTACAGGCGGCGTTGCAGGCATTTTGAAGGCCTGAGGGATCCGCCTGGTGGTTGTCTGATATTTTACGGAATGGATTAGTAAACTTGTTTATTCAACCATTTCTTGCCTCGAGTTCGACGCCGGGAAATGCTTGTTTATTAACCGACGCTGCTGTAAATAAGAAATAAAAACATGGGGCCAATCTTACCACCTCGCATGAACAAAGATGGTGTTCCTTGCGAGAGTGCGTTGTCATGGAGATGAATTCCCCTCTCTCCCCTGTTCGATCCCGGTCGGCTCCGCGCAAGAGCACGGCCAATTGATCCCCACCATCGCTGCAGCCATGATGCTGTGCCTTGTGTTGTCAGGGTAACGGCGCACAAGAATTCTGGAGAGGGGGGACACTTGGAGAAATGGTGGAGGGGGACAAACCTTCTAAGCTTTTCTTTGCAAATTCGACGGGATACAAAAGATATCGCTTTAAAAGAAGCATGTAATCTAACAACTTAAGTAGCAGATTGTGTCGCACCTTGTTCGTTCGAATACCGGCAAGTGTCGTGTGCAGCTTTATTAAATACCTAACCTTTCCTTCCTCATCCCCAAATTTCACACTTCAGTCATTCCAGGTGTTGTCTTTCACAAATTGTTTCCCCTTCTTTCGTAACTTTCACTTAACACTCCTTAGACTAACCCACTTCTGAATTTGTCATTTGTCCTCTAGGCATATGATTCATTTGCATATATACTAACACCCGCCAAAAATCAAATAAATACAAATTTAAAAAGAGCAAATAAAAAAGGTATCAGGAACAATGTTCTGTAGTTCTAACAATGAATAAAACAATAAAGGAAACTAAACAGTTTAAATGAAATCTGATGACTTATATAATTATCTGCTCAGCCACTCCTTTTTTCAGTTAAGGAATTTTCTAATTTGCAACCTACGCTATAAACAGAACAACTACACTGTTGTCTGGTTTGCAAATTATAACTGCATTTTAAACTTTACGTTTGTAAGTGACCACTGGAAATTTTGGATTAATTTTAAAATTGAATTTCCACCTGTACTATATCATAGCAAACATATCTAAGTGCAATGTACGATTTAAGGGATCTGTATTTTATGAATATAGATATTATAAACGACCGCCTCCGTAGCGCAGTGGTAGTGCACGTGCCTCTAGTGCGGAGGATCCGGGTTCGATCCTCGGTACCGGCGTGGGGATTCTTCTCCTGCTGGAAGGTCTGACCGCGGTGCATTCAGCCTTATTAGGTCCCGCAGGAACCAACTGAGGAGCTACTGGATGAATAAGTAGCGACCCCCAGGTCGTCAAAGCCACTCGGGGCGCTGGCCACATCCCACACACCAGTACTACACCCCAATCATGACGCCTGTAGTGGGCAGAGGTGGGGGATGCATAGGCCGGGCGGTAAGCCTTGGCCCTTCATGGGCTGCTGCGCTGTTTTTTTTTTTTTTTCTTTTCTTTTCTTATAAAGATATTGCAAGCACTTCTATTGAAATGTTCCGGCCTCCTGGTAGACGTAAGTTGTAAGAAGGTTACTAATTTCACTTCTTACTGAACTGGATATTTAAGTCGGTACGAACTCTTGAAATATTAATTTTGTAAATTCATTGTTCTAATAAAAATAATTCATAAGTTGCTTTTCTAAAATATACACATAAAAAATTCAGGTTTTACGACGAACGAGTTTACAGAAGTATCTATCATAAGAAAAAGTTTATATTAAGCCTCATTATTGTAGAACGTTCTAAGCTTTTTGATCTTTTAAAAGTTAATAATTTATTTCTCAAAACTGGAGCACTAATTTAACAAAAAAATAACATATGACCGTTTTTAACGTATCTTTTAGAGGCAATAGAACAAAACTTGAAACTTCACTACTTATAGCTTCAATTAACTGACAAGTGAAAAAAGTGAACGCTTTGTTAAAGCTTCCATTTCATGTTATTTTATTATGGAAAACAGGTTTTTTTTTTTTTTTTTTTTTTTTTTTTTTTTTTTTTTTTTTTTTTTTTTAAATCCTTCGCCTCCATTACCTAAAGGGTCTATTACATATAGCTAGAACAATTAAAAATTTGATCCTGTTTACTACTATACGATATGCTATATTACTTTTAACTGGTTTTATCAAGTGCTGTAGGAATCAGTGACAAAACCTCTGAATAATTTTTATTCCAATTCTGTCAATTTACATAGATTTATAATGCCAAACAATTTTAATAATCTCTACTACATTTCCTTTTAAAGCTTTAGTCGACCATTGTCGATGTATGTAAAGAAAGAAAATTGTCTCCAGCGTAACATGGAAATGACTCAAACTCGTAAATCCTATATTCATACAATGGAGAATATTTCAACTTATTAGAATAATAATATATTAGAATATATTATAAATATTAGAATATTTAACTTCCTTACAAAAGTTAATTAGAGATAAATGTTTGCAGCAGCAGTTTCGTTACGCATTTGTTTGGAGGTACACAATCATTGAGCACAGTTTTTCCAGTTGGAATTTGCCGGATTAATATTAAATTAGTGTTCTTATTCAAAGAATTGGGTTTCCAGTTTTACTTTCTCTGCTACGTATAGTAGAGGAAGTATTGTATTCCACCCAACAATTCGATGTCCAGATTTCACCGGAAATACATGTTTTGAGGCCACCTGAATAAAAAAAAAAAACATTTTTAGAAAACCGTACGTCCGTCTCTATCTCTCTCTCTCTCTCTCTCTGTGTGTGTGTGTGTGTGTGTGTGTGTGTGTGTGTGTGTGTGTGTGTGTGTGTGTGTTAATCCGTCTGTGGACAGCATAACTCAAAAACGAAAAGTTGATTAAAAACCAAAGTTGGTATTTAAGTTTAATGTCTTTCAAGGATGCGACACGAAGATTTTGATGAAAATTCCTCTACCCTAAATTACCCTTTACATGGAAAATGCTTAGAAAATTTTAAATTTTCTTGAAAATGGTTGTAACGAATTTGATTAAAATGCCATATGTTTGAGATATTTTTGTGACAAGTGAAATGCATATCTTGAATTTCCTGGCTATAGCCCATGAAGTCCTATTTACTATGGATAACTTTTGCATAACTGGTAAAACGTAAGAGATGACCAATCTTACTATACAAAAATGTAGATCTTGCTAAAACAACCAATTTATGTCCAAATATTTTTTTTTTTGGTACAGTGAACTATTTCGGAGATATTCCTTGTTATTTGTGTGAATTTTGGAAAACTTCGTCAAATGGAATATCGTTATTCATTTTGTTATGTTAGCCATGCAAATAAAACGGAATTTGAAAGCTTTAGAAGACGACTATCGTTCAAAGGCTACTGTATTCCCATATTCCCCCGTTGCACCTACAAGAAAATATGCAATAAGATAATTTCTGCAAATTTTATCTCGACTAATATAAAGGAGACATAGGAATACGAGTTTGCAAGAATGGTTAGTACAAGAGTAGAAAAAGTCATGTGAGTGTAACACGTCAGATTTTTTTACATTACTGTTACATAAATTCATTTCAATTTTTATTTCAACTTTAACTATAATTTCATTGTCCACTTAATCTAAAGGCTGTGGCGTATTTACCCACGGCAATTATCCTATTTCCGTTAGAAAAATTGTCAAAGACTCTGAAAGGTACAGATTTTGTGCAGTAATAAATTTTAGGAACTTTATGGACAAATACTAAATCGAGTACCATCCAACACAGAAGCCCAAAATTACCTCATAGAAGTAATGTCTTTTTTGTCATTTTCACAGTGGTGTATGCTTTAATTTCTCCTTTAGGCGTCAACTTGTGCTAATCATTTATATTAAGATGATAAATAATTATGCTACCATTTTAGAAACGTAAAAATGAATTACATTACTCCTTTGTGTTAGAGATACACTCGTACCCATTAAAGCAACTGTTTAAAATGTCACCCCTGCACCTGCAGGTAAGGTTACTCGTTTCTGCAGAGCGCTTCGATGTCTTTCGAACATCTCGACATCCTTTCCGCCTTGTTGTAAAGCATGCGCCATTTTCAGTTCCAGTTCTCAATGGTGCTGACTTGATGAGAGTGCTGTACACTGAACTTTTGGTGACCCGACAAAAATCTGAAGGATTTAAATCAAGTGATTTTGGAGGCCAAGGTACAGGTTCGTTTCAACCTATCCGTCTCGTACCATGTATACGCGTTAGATGTCTCTCAAGTAGCATCGAAACATGCCAGTGCTCCAACATTCGTGTGCCACATACTCTGATGCTGCTGAAGGTGATCATCTTCAAGCAATCCTGGAAGAATTGGTCGCTCAATGAGACAATTATAGTATAACCACACATTCAATATGAAACGTTATTGGTGTGCCTATGAACAGCACATGGGTTTACTTCATTCTTGCCATGGAAATTATGGCAATTAAAATTACGCAATGCAAACATCTCCATGCTCCACTGTGGCTTGATACAGACATCTGGGTTGTAATTCTCCTCGTCGAAGTTCCTGGAGAGAGTTGTATTGCTTCCAATATCAGAATATCTTAGGTATAAGCGTTGACATTGAGTACTATATACCTCATGCAGATTTGTAGTCTGACCAAAATATCAATTCTCGACAATGTTTACTTTTGAAAACAAATGGCACTACTTGGACCGCGCTAGCGATAGACTTGCCGTAGTCTCGCAATGGCTCGCTTGCTAGCCCATCTTTTGGGGGCTCTTTCCCTATTTGCGCATGCTGTAAACCCGATTCTGTTCACGCAATAAATGACGCACGTGTATAAAAACAAGCCATAGGGGGATACAATACTTCCTCTACCTACTAAAGGTAAATGGCACAGAAAGTAAAATAAGTTAATGTAATAATGAAGAATTAGGAAGACAGTGGACCACCATAGCCAGAAACAGACAGGAGTGGAAAGAACTAGAACAACAATTAAGTGTGCAATCCAGTGTTTAGTGTATTATGTACGATACCCTCTTACGCGAAATAGCTCACCGCGCGAGTGTTTTAAAGCAGCTAACCCTACTTGGAGGCCTTTGCCCTCAATGGGACATCACAGGCTATTTTCATCCATTCATTCAATAATGAAGACGGTGAAACTTTTGTGCAATTGTGATCGTAGTTTATTTCTAGACAATGTTTGAGTGAATAAACAAAAGTGAAAAGGTCCTTATTAAATCCTCTTCTGGAAGATCTTAAGATTGAATACACTCTGGTATTTATCCTGCCGAAGGCTAAAAACAAGCATGCATTGTTATCCTTTTCAGAACAACTTAACTTCGTTTCTTGTTTCAATCCTGTGCATTATTAAAGGCAAACTGATTTGATTTCTCATAGAGCATTGCCATGTACAGGCATATTCCAAGTGCTCATTTTTTCAAATTACTTTTGGTGCACTTTAGCGAGTCTCTCGACTGAAACCGAGGCACATTTAGCGGTCTCACAGTCAATAAAGTGCACTCAACAAAAACCACTTCGCCAAAATGTCGCAGCAAACAAACTTGTACCAAAGCGAAAGACTACTTCAGCATCCGTTCCTTAGCCGATATTGGTTTTTATTTCTTCGTTTGCTGACTTTTACAACTGCCACTACACGACCGTCATAAAAAGCGTTTCATATCTGTAGCCTGAGAAACCGTAAACCCACTCCATCAAGTGTTTTCGTTCCCTTTTGGCTGGGGTCTATCAGCGACAATAGTTGAAACATTTCAGTGCACAGGCCCGTTCAACGATACCAAACATTAAACAATAAACCTCATATCTTACATTGACGTGACATTCTCTAACCATTTCTCCACAAACTAGTTATACAGAAGCTATTACTTTCCCAATCCCACACCTAGTGGGTAGGGCAGGTACTGCTTCCACCCAACTTCGATATTGGGAATTCACAGGAAACAAGTTCTGAGATCCCCTGAATAAATAACAACAGAAACATATATTTAGGGGAAAAAAATGTTTGTGTCTGCGAACATCATAATCCGAAAGAACGAAATGTCTGATAACTATCAAAGTGGCATTTAAGTTCCTCAACACAATCTTTAAAAGAAAAAATTGAAACCTAAATTAAAAAAGGAATTACAATTAAACATTTAATGATAAAGGTAAAAATCTGTTTCATGCGAAATACCCTCCGCAGGCCTGACATGAAGATTTTTCAAGAAAGTCCTCCCAAACCAATCTTTCCTTCTTATAGAAAAACTGCCAAGATTTTTTATTTTCTCAAAAATGGTTAACGATTTTGACTAAATTATCGTATGTTTAAAATATTTACATGACAAATAAAATGCATCCAAATATATGCTGAACATTTTGGGAATAGCCTGTTAAGTTCTTCACATTCGGAAGCAATCATGTATAACTACCGGGAAAGGTAGAGGAAAACATACTAACTCCTTAACACACGTCATTTATTTCAAACTTTTTCGGTATGGCCTATTTCCGAGATATCTGTTAATACTGATTTGAAACTTTCAAAACCTTGCCATTTTTTTAAAATACTGTTGCTTTCAAACGCTTTCGCTCCACTTTTAAATGTTATTGATACAATTTCTTACATCTTATAACCACAAGAAAGTCCAATGAAACTATTTCTGCAAACGTTTATCTCTAAGGTGGTAGAAAAACAAAAGCGTTCGTAAGAATTGTGTGTAGAAGTTATATGAAAATAAAACGATAGTGGGTAGAGAAAGTCATATGAATGCAACAGAGATTTGCCCCTGCTTCATCTAATCAAGATAAACGTTTGTAGAAATGGTTTCAGTGCACAATTATTTATTGATCATTGTAGGTATGAGAGGGTTCTAAAGCGAAGTAAATGTTTTAAATAAAAAATAAAAGCTAAAATATGCTTTAGGGAGACCGGGTTCGATTCCCGGTACCGGCGTGGGGATTTTCTGTTAGAGACCTAGACCGGGGTGCACTCAGTCTCGTTAGATCCCTGAGGTGACAATGAGGAGCTACTTGATTGAGAAGTAACGGCCCCTGGTTGCAATACAGCATATAACGACCGAGAGGGATCGAGGTGCTCACCATGTCCCAACCTCTAGTACTGCACCCCCCTCATGACGCCTGTGGTGGTAGGCCTTGGCCCGTAGAGGCCCTTTGAGCTATAGGGTTAGTTTTTTATAATAAACCTACTTTATGCTTTGCATCAGTACGAGAAATAAACGAAAATTGACTTCACACTTCAAAAACCATAAAGTATTTGAAAATTCAAAACAATGTCAACGCCCATGTGGAAAATAGTCAATGCCACAGAAAAGCAAAAGTATATGTAAATGTTAATATATTGAATATATTCCTTACCAGTTTTACACATTTATTCAGATGTAGAGCATTTCTTAGGCTGTTCGTGGAAAATTCAAGATATTTATTTTATTTGTCACGCAAATATTAGAAGACTTAATTAGTATTTTCATCAAGATAGTTCTACATTTTTGCGAAAATAAAATATACTGAGCAGTTCTCACTAGAGGGTATTTTGGCGCGGGGGGATTTTGTTGTAAATCTTTGTCGCATCCTTGGAAAATGCAGAACGTAAACACCAGGTTTGACAACGAAAGTTTGGAAAACGTTATTTCCTCTACCTGTCATGGGTATGTCACAGAGAAAGTCAAAATGTATATGACATTCTCTTTTGCATTCTTATAACAGGAGAGTATTTGCTATGAAACTAACATTAATTATATTTATGCAACATGGTGCATGGCCTGCTAGTGCCTTTCCGTAAAGGAAATTCCAATGGCATAAGATTACGTTTTGCATTGGTATACGGTTTTCAAATTCACTGATACATGCTTTAAATGCGGCCAATCTGTGAAAGGTATCGAAAATTTGAAAAATAGACGTTTAGTGTGCATTTGAGCGATTTCAAAAGGGATGGGTATACACGGCTGTGCAGATATCAAAATCATTTAAGTGGTAGCCAACAAGGAAACACCTAACGCTAGAAATTTTCACGTAACCTCATGCTTTTAGACAATATTTTTATTAATTGAAACTTTCAAAAGGTTATAAAGTTATGGTTATATAAAGTAATTCATATTTTATTCGCTGTTCAAGATTTAAGAAATAGTTTTGGAAATAATGGAATTGCTTAAGAAATACAGAATTTCCAAATTTCACAGGTTGCTCGTTTTAAATTTTTAGGTGTAACTGCTAATTTCTACAACATTCAAATAACTCAGCTGAAATCATAATTATAGCAGGGAGATTAATTCATATCTAACTTAAGAATAATATTTAAATTCCGGTCGCATGTCCAATCTTCTGACACAATGATGTGAAAATGTTGAACTTCTTACTCTTGCATAAGTATCGTTCCTGGAATATTGTAATTTACAATCAGAGACTTAATGTTGTACAAATTTAAGTAATTCCACGAGAATCTAATAAAACATTAGACTTTTCTTTTCCCCAAGAAATGTTAAATCCAAATACCTTCTTAACATCAGCTTTAGACCTCTTCAATCACCGTCTACTAACCTATACTGGAAATTTGAAATTGAACACAAGTTGCAAAATGGGCAGCATTTTAAAAGAGGAAAAAAAAAAAAAAAAAAAAATAAATAAATAAATAAATAAATAAATAAAATAAAAAAAAAGAATTAAAAGAATAAGAAAACAAGATTATAGATTAGATGTTAAAATGTTACCTGTCACTTATACACATCGCAGCGTCAAGGCGGGTTTTCTCGGGGTTCTCCGGTTTCCCCCGCCACTCATTCCACTAATTGCTCCATTGTCACCTTTCCAATCATCGATTTCACCTGCATTTCATATCATCCTCTTCCTCACTACCATACCTGGTGCTTGGCTGACCACCGCTTCCAGGTCTTCACTCTGTCCAGTCCATATGTTCATCTGCTCTCCGACGATCGTCTGACCCTACACACTGGCTGGTAAGTCCCCATAAGGGTAGGGTAAACAGGAAAATATGCACATCTATGCAATCTATTTGGGCATTTAAAAGGCTAGAAAGGGAAAACCGCATTTGAAGTGATTTTACAACGTTTATTTTTGTTCAATTTTGTGGACAATTCAGTATCGAGCAATACGTTCAACAGCACGCCTTCTGTTTGCCAATCAAAGTGCTCGATATCGACTATGACCTAGATTACTAATGAAGGGAACCGTACATCATAATTATACAACCTATTAAATATTTAATTATAGTAGAATACTGCACACATCATTTTTGCATGTGAGGTTTTAAACTGGGATATATGAAACAGAGGAGTTTATGAAAGTACCAAAATTAAAATTTTAATCCAGGAAAGTGTTACCTTCTTGTAAAGATGCGTCACCACAAAATTATAGCTGAATGTTATTAATTGGATGGTTTGGATGCTCGGGCTGTAAACTAGATGAAAAACTGCAATAAAGGTACATACATACACATAACATTGCTGGCATTCTTTCTGATTCAGAGAATTTGATAATGTGCAAGAATTTTCGTTTCATACTGTGGCATTTAAAGCGAGGTCCCCCCCAAAAGAGTTATGCAACTGTGCACGACCGCCGCGCCACATATAAAGTCGATGCAATCAATGATGCAAAACAGTAACAGGCTCACGGACCATTAATGAAAAGAGCAACACAAAAACGTTCTCTGTGTAATCAATAAATTCCGATTACATGAGAGGGATGTATTAATAAAACCACAAAATATAATGGCCCATTATGCGGGCTTCAATAACTCGGGCTACATAATGGAATAATAGAAAATATTTAGAGCTCGCTGTATGTTGTACAACTCTATAAAACTGTTATAACGGCGCATTTGTGCGGCAGAGAGCCATTCAACCAGGTGATAATTTCATTTATTTGGGGGACGGACGACCAAAAGGGCCGACAATACACTGCACCTGAAGCGCAAAGCGGTCCAGAACTCCGACGTAGTTTGTCGTCATGCTTGGGGGAGACTGCTCCGAAATATCACCCTCTACCTTGCAGCTCCAAGAAATCAAAGCACGACACCTGTACCAAGGTAACCCCATATCTAAGATAACCGGCTAATGGTCATGTTTGGGGGTGAAACTGCTCCGATATCACACACTTCTTGCACCTTAAAGAAATCAAAAATGCAAACACACCAAATTTAGGGAAGACCTCATCTGATAACACCACATTTATCTTGAATAACGCGACCAGCGGCCTACGGGTAAAACTCTTAATATTGAGCTGAATAGCTTCGCTCTGCGCTAGTCTAGCTCAAGCGCCTACGAAGGGTGGCAACATTTGTAATAGTCAAACATTTTTGTCATGGTGGAATAATGAAGCCCTAAGGTGTGATGTGATGTGTGTAGGAATGGAGGGGGGACACCTTGACCCACCGCGGCTCCGACATGGATCTACTGTTGACTACTACCTCCAGAGGGAAGGGATGAGGCAAAGTGAGACCGAAGGCTTGTCAGAAAACGAACCAGCTAAGCCCATAGATACACAGAAGTCCCTAATAGTTACAGATATTGACATGTGCCCACGACAGAAGTGTTTCCTCTATCTAGGGAGAGGGCTAGCCCGGGCAGCAACTTCCAGGAGGCGCCAGGGAAGGAGGGCTTCTAGAACGCAAGCGTTTGTGTCATCTGTCCGCATTCGCCGGAACGTACTGCGCTACCAAAAAGGGAGGGAAATGATAAAGGAAGAGAAAGGAATCCGTGGAGAAGAGAATAATTCACCCCAGCATTCGCCTGGTGACAAGGGGTAGCCATCGAAAAACCCAAGTCAGAGTGGTCGGTCAACGGGGATCGAAGCCGGGACCTCCCGAATCCGGGTCGTACACGTTGCAGTGATCGCCTATCATGGTGTAACTGCATATTGTGTTAAGTTTTGCTTGAAGTTAATGTGGATTGTAATTTCTACAGAAAATGTCACTGTTCCTAACGAATCCCAGACTTATAGGCTGTTAGAAAAAATTCAACAGACTGAGCCCATGTTTGACAGAAAGATATCCAGACAGCCAAAAGTTCTAATCAATATTAGACGAGACAGGGTTATTGTGGAATAAGTCGAAGAAAATCGCTGTCTCCCATTAAGAGCTGTTACGATTGGTCTGCTCCCTATGCTGATCTAAATCAATGATTATCATCACTGGGGAATACTTAAGATAAAGTTTATCACTATATGCTCGGCGAATTTGAAGATGGTGTTCGCTTCTCATTAAAGCGGTCCGGGTTCGATGCCAGGCGACCGCATGTGGGATTTGTGGTGGAAGAAAGGCCGTTGGGGCGGGTTTCCTCCGGGTTCTCCGGTTTCACCCGCCTTCTAATCTCATTCCACCGGTGCTCCATCTTCATTCCATGTATCACCAGTGTCACCGCCTGCGGTGCCGTATATAGTAAAAGCGGGCCTTAAACACTACCAAACCGACACATGTATCCGAGGACAAAACCTCTGGGGTTCGAATCCAGGCCCGTCCTACATTTGGTTTCCTTTCCAGGTTTTTCTTAGTCCTTTAAACTGGCAAATGGCACCCTAAGTCTAGGCCTGAAATGTTTCCTTTACCAATAATTTCATGTCATGATCAAATATACAAGTTACTGGATCATCCAACTTGTGCATATTGAAGAATTATTTATAAACTACTACAAAAATTACACAGTAAGAATATGCACAGGAAGATAACATCAATGGTGAATGTTTCAATAGTCAGTAAAATTACAAACAGAACAAAAATTTATCATTTGGTCATCGAAAGGCTATGCTTTCACACTTGTTTCATTTGCACAGCACCTATGGTCATATCGGGTTGTTTGACTTAAGAAGTTGATGTTAGTGACTCGTATTGTAAATTCTTGTTCGCTTCCATAATACGCCACCTTTAACATCTAATTCATATCAGTGAAACAACTGCTCATCGGTAATGATAAAGCTTAATAGATGAGCCAGCAAAATAATGAAGCTGTTTACTTTTATGTGACCGCCTCCGTAGCGCAGTTGGTAGCGCGCTTGCCCCTGGCGCGGAGGACCCGGGTTCGATCCCCGGTACCAGCTTGGGGATTTTATTCCCTTTGGGAGGTCTGGTACGGCGTGCACTCAGCCTCGTTAGGTGCTACTTGATGGGGAAGTAGAGGCCCCAGGTCGAGAAGACCGTATAACTGGCCGGGAGGACTCGGGGCGCTGACCACGTCCCACCCTCCAGTACTGCACCCCACCAATGACGCCTGTAGTGGAGAGAGGTGGGAGACGCAGCGGCCGGGCGGCAAGCCTTGGCCCTTCATGGGCTGTTACGCTAGGGGGGTTACGTTTTGTCTATACAGCAGACGGACAGAACCGGTGTCCCACACTGTGTCGTCATATGCACTACGAATGTCGATAACTTGATTCCTCTTTAATGTAGCTGAACTACTAAGCCTAGTTATGATATTCACTAGCTTATGCTTTGTGTAATCGTCAGGGCCAACCCCCCTCCCCCCCCCCCCCCGCCCATTTGCACAGCCCCCTTCAACTTCGTATGGTCATATCGGGGGCTTTACTTTGGAAACAACTCGTTGACTGCAGGTTATAAACGTTGGGTTTTAATAATTTCTATTTTCAAACAGGCACACTCATTCTCAGGTGCATACTTCCAAATCCAGTGGGGGATAGGGGATGTTTCTGGTCAAAGAAAAATGCTTCACCCTAGTCGGGAATCGATCCAGGGGCTCTGGATCGCGAAGCCAGAGCGCTGACCACTGGACCGCAGAACCAGTCTCGTTAGATCTGTTGTTGGTTTTCTGTTAAACGCTAAATCGCAACATGT